>CM060908.1:307213430-308463430 GCA_030737815.1 Allium fistulosum | reverse complement strand
AGAAGTTCGAACCAGTATAAAAATCCCTGGTGTCATTTTTATTACTGCCATTTACTATTATTTATAATTCCGCACTTGCTAGTCGTAGTTTAACTATATTATCGATCCATATAAACTTTCATTTGGTATCAGAGCAAGGTCATCACGTAACTATAACACAGTTATCTGATATTTTAATAATATGGACAATAACACTAGCAACAGTTTTACTGAGGGACAAGCCACTACACGACCACCATTGTTTAACGGATTAAATTATAGTTATTGGTCAACTAGAATGAGAATTTTTATGCAAGCAAGTGGATTTGAAACCTGGAATATTATTCAAACTGAATATCATATCCCTACTACAGAGTATGCTACATGGTCTAATACTCAAAAACTAGATGCTACTGCAAATGCAAAAGCAATGAACATGTTATTTTGTGCTTTAGACAAAAATGAATTCAATCGAGTCAGTATCTGTAAAACTGGATATGAAATATGGAATACTCTTAAGGTTACACACGAAGGAACAAATAAAGTAAAACAAAGCAAGATCTCTATGCTTAAAAACCAATTTCAAAATTTTAGGATGAAACAAGGAGAAAGTATTAGTGAAATGTATTCTAGATTCAAGGATATTTATCACTCTCTTTTAGCTTTAGAAGTCACTTTTACTGAATCTGATGTTGTATCAAAAATCCTTAACTCTTTAACTGATGAATGGGAACGAAAAGTCTTAGCTATCGAGGAAGCTAATGATATTTCAACCATAAAAACAGAAGAGTTAATAGGAAATCTAATGTCCTATGAAGTAAATTTGCAGGCAAGACGAGCACAAGCACAGGACAAGAAAACTATCGCTTTTCAAGCAGAAAAAGAAGACTCTGAATCAGAAGATGATATGGCATTTATAGCTAAGAATTTCAAAAAGTTTTTAAAATTCAAAAAGGGTAATAAATTTGGAAATAACAAGGGTTTTAATAAGCCATCAAGTTCATCTCTTGAATGCTACGAATGTCACAAGAAGGGCCACATAAAGAAAGATTGTCCTGATCGGAAGAAAGAGAATAATTTCAAAAAGGACAAATATAAAAAGAAACAAGCCTTCTCAGTTACATGGGATGATACAGAATCTTCTTCATCAGACAGTGATAATGATAGTGATTCAGAACAAGCCAATGTTTGTTTTATGGCAACAAATGATGATGTAAGTGATCTAACTTTTGACGATTTAATAGAAATAAACTCTGAATTGTTAGATAAACTTAGAATTCTAAAGAGTAAATATAAAGATGCTTTAGGAAAATTAAATAGATCTGAAATAGAAACTGTCATGTTAAAAGATGAAAAGAAAATATTAGAGGAAGAGTTAGTAAAATCTCAAGAATCTTATGTTAATATAACATCTCAATTGACTGATTTAAGCAGTGAAATAGAAAAACAGAAATATGAGAATGTTAAATTAGCAAAAGAAAATTATGATTTAAACTCTAATATTAAAACACTTGATATAGAAGTATCAAATCTTAAAACAAAACTGGAAAATATTTCTAAAAATATTTCTAAATTTAACAGTGGAAGAGAGAGTCTCTCTAAAATAATTGAGAATTCTCAAACTTGTTCAAATAAAAAGGGATTAGGATATAAAAAACCAATACAAAAGCATTCTAAAAATAATGGTTCTTTATATACTAATTTTAAGAAAAAGGCATCTATATCTGCTCAAAAATCTTCTTCAAAAATTATTCATCCAAAATCAATTATGATTTGGGTTCCAAAAACTAATAATAATTTGATTAAGAAAAACTACATTAAATCTTTTATTATGTCTGTACATAAGAATGAAAATTTTATTTTTAAAGGGAACTCTAAACCCAACTGGGTTTGGCTTCCTAAGATTTAACCCTTAGGACCCTATAGAGGAAGTGGGTACCAATAGAATTTCAATATTTTTTGCAGGTACCGATTAAGAAAAGAGGAAAATGGATTCTAGACAGTGGTTGCTCAAAACACATGACAGGCAATAAAAATATGTTAACTAACATTATCTACTCAGATGGAGGATCTGTCACTTTTGGAGATAATTCAAAAGGTTACATCATCGGCAAAGGCGATGTGAGCAATGATGGTACATCTAAATTACCTCTTATTACAAATGTCTTATTAGTTAAAAATTTAAAACATAACTTACTTAGTATTAGTCAATTATGTGATAAAGGTTTTAACATAGTATTTTCTGAAAATAAATGCAATATTTTTTATCATAACAAAAATATCATTTTCGAAGGAGTAAGAGATCATAATATCTATATTTTAAATATGAAAATAAATTATAATACAAATATGTGCTTATTAGTCAAAGAAAATGATCCTTGGCTATGGCATAAAAGATTTTGTCATATAAATTTCAAAGCTATTAATAAATTATCCAAAAATAATTTGGTAAAAGGATTACCTAAAATGAATTTTAAGGTAAATAGCATTTGTGATGCTTGTCAACTAGGAAAGCTAACTAAATCTACTTTTAAATCCAAGAAGATCATCTCAACTTTGCAACCTCTTGAATTGTTGCATCTAGACTTATTTGGACCAACTCAGACTCAATCTATTAATCACAATAGATATGTCTTTGTAATAGTTGATGATTTCTCTAGATATACTTGGACTTTATTTATGAAAAACAAAAGTGATACTTTTGAGAATTTCAAAATCTTTGCTAAACGTATTCAAAATATTAAAAATCTAAAAATTAAAAATATTAGAAGTGATCATGGAGGAGAATTTGAAAATGAATTGTTTGAGAAGTTCTGTAATAAAAAGGGAATATTTCATAACTTTTCATTTCCAAGAACGCCTCAACAAAATGGAGTTGTTGAACGTAAAAATAGAACACTTCAAGAATGTGCTAGGACTCTATTGAATGGAACCACTCTTCCAAAACAATTTTGGGCAGAAGCCGTTGCTACTGCTTGTTATGTTCTAAATCGTGTTTCTATTCGACCTTTAACTAAACATACTCCATATGAACTCTTCATCGGTAGAAAACCTAATATATCTTACTTTAAAGTTTTTGGTTCTAAATGTTTCGCTTTAAATACAAAAGATCAATTAGGTAAATTTGATCCAAAATCAGATGAATGTATATTCATCGGATATTCCGAACGAAGCAAAGCATATAGAATCTATAATATAAGAACTAAATCTATTGAAGAAACACTTCATGTTTCATTTGATGAAAATTTCAAAATTAAAACAAATGATGATGAAGACATTTTAATAAATTCAAACTCTACTTTTGACAACATTTCACCTGAAAATATCTCTTCTTTAAATCAAATTGAAACTGATTTAAAATCTCCACCAAGAATTTTAAAAGATCATCCAATTCAAAATATAATAGGAGAAATTGATGAAAGAGTTAAAACAAGAAATCAACTAAATCAAATGGGTCATATAGCATTTCTTTCTAATATAGAACCTAAAAATATTAAGGAAGCCTCAACTGATGATTATTGGATTATTGCGATGCAAGAAGAACTAAACCAATTCGAAAGAAATGACGTTTGGGATTTAGTTCCACGACCATCTGATCAAACAGTTATTGGCACTAAATGGGTTTTTAAAAATAAAGCTGATGAAAATGGTAATATCACTAGAAATAAAGCTAGATTAGTTGCTCAAGGATATAATCAGGAAGAAGGAATTGACTATGAAGAAACATTTGCTCCTGTCGCAAGATTAGAAGCAATACGAATTCTATTAGCCTATGCTTGCTTTCATGATTTCAAATTATATCAAATGGATGTTAAAAGTGCTTTTTTAAATGGATTTATTAAAGAAAATGTTTATGTTGAACAACCTCCCTTGTTTATACACGAACAATTTCCAGAACATGTTTATAAACTTAAAAAGGCTTTATATGGTTTGAAACAAGCACCTCGTGCTTGGTATGATCGTTTAAAAACTTATTTAATCAATTCTGGTTTTGAAATTGGAAAGGTTGATCAAACTCTTTTTATTAAGAAAAAGAAAAATGATATTTTAATTGTTCAAATTTATGTAGATGATATTATTTTTGGATCAACTAATGATAAATTATGTCAAGAATTTTCTAAAATAATGACAAATGAATTTGAAATGTCTCATATGGGAGAATTAACATATTTTCTTGGACTTCAAATTAAACAAATTAATAATGGTATTTTTATAAATCAAGAAAAATATTGTAATAATTTAATCAAACGCTTTGGTATGGAAAATACCTCTGCCAAACCAACTCCTATGAGTACAACCATACATCTTGAAAAAGATGAAAATGGCAAGAGTGTAGACCAAAAATTATATCGAAGTATGATTGGATCGTTATTATATTTAACTGCTAGTAGACCCGATATTATGATGAGTGTCTGTTTGTGTGCACGATTTCAAGCCGATCCTAAAGAATCACATATTAGAGCAGTGAAACGTATTTTACGTTATCTCAACAAAACCAAAGATTTTGGACTATTTTATCCGAAAGAATGTCCTTTTGAATTAGTATCATATAGTGATGCTGATTTTGGAGGAAGTCGGACGGATAGAAAAAGTACAAGTGGGACTTGTCACTTCATTGGACGGTCTCTAGTATCTTGGTTCAGTAAGAAACAAAATTGCGTATCACTTTCTACTTGTGAAGCAGAATATATATCTGCAGCTTTGGCATGTGCTCAAGTAATTTATATGCAACAAACTCTTCAAGATTTTGGTTTTAACTTATCTAAATCTACAATCTTCTGTGATAACTCTAGTGCTATAAATTTATCTAAAAATCCAGTAAATCATTCACGGACAAAACATATTGACATTCGTCATCATTTTCTTCGTGATAATATTGAAAAAGATATAATCAATCTAGAATTTATATCTTCGGAAAATCAATTAGCAGATATTTTTACAAAACCTTTAAATGAAAACATTTTTGTAAAATTGAGACGAGAACTTGGTATTATCTCTCTCAACAATTTATGAAGTTTACTTCAGCTATTCTATCTTTATTTAAATTTTTCTTTTACCCACACATATTGTTTCTGGTTAACATTAAATTTTGTCTTCTTTTAATCTTAACCATTTATTCTTTAGCTTTTAGTTGTCTATAAATTTCTTTTTACCAAAGAAATTTTTATTCAGCTTATCTATTCTTTTTACAAAGGTGAAAATACAAATATGTTTTTGAACTTTGCATTATTCTTATATTCCATGGCTGGTTCATCTTCAGATGAGCCCTCCTATACATCTGAGTTTTCTTCAATTAATTTCGAAACTCCTAGTTCTGGGTCTTCCGAACTTCCGACTCCAACTCCAGCTTATATTCCGATATGTCCACCACAAAGTCATCATACGGGATATACGCCGGAAAATAAACGTTCGCGAAGAAATTTATTTCCATCTCCATCTACTAAAGAAAAGATAGATGATTTACATCACTATCAGAGGGAAACACTTGATCTTCAGCGAGAAATGTATTTTGAACAAAAGAGTCATGGAAGACGACTCAGTTTTCTTGAACGATGTGCTGCAAAAATATGTGGTTCATCTCCGATCAACACAAATGCACATATTCTCTCACCTCAACGTCCTCATGTATCCCCAAATTCATGGGAACGTCAACCTCAATGGTCTCCTATTTATCAGTCTGCTGAACAAAATCAACACGAATCATCCAAAGGGAAGTCTCCGAAGTCTCCAAAAACTCCAAAGACTCCTAAATAGATAATATATATATGTCTGTATGTTTGATTTGTTGACTTATTCTTGTATTATGTTCTTATCAATAGAAAGAAATAATCTATATTTTAAAAAAAAAAAAAAAAAAAGCCTAAACTAAAGAAAATCTTTTATCAGACAGACAGACGTCTATATTTTTCAATAGACGTCTGTAAAAACAACTATTTTTACTATCTTCAGACACACAGACGTCTGAGTCATTTTCCACAGACGTCTAAATCTGTCTATACTTTTGCAGTCAAAATTAGCCGTCTGTTTAAAGATAACAGACGTCTGTTATTCATAATAGACGTCTAAATATAAAAAGATCAGACGTCTGAATTTAGTGCAAAATGTTTTTTGCTCTCTGTTTCATTTTAAACCTTCTGAGCCGTCTGTCAATTATTTTTAGACGTCTGTCATACGTCTTAGACGGCTGTCATAAATTTTTAGACGTCTGTTCTTCTAGTCTATGTTTTTATTCTACAGAATTTCAGACGACTGTTTAATTTTCAGACGTCTGAAACCCTGTTAAGAAGAAAATCTACATACGTTTTTTTTTTTTCAAACGGTTTATTCTTCTCGTCTCTCAAACTCGAAACCCTAGCTTTTTCAATTTTTCAATGGCGCCTAAACCTAAAAAACAAAAAGGAGATTCATCTCATCAACCTCCTCACATTCTTCCTTCGGAAGATCAAATTGAAGCTTGGTTATACCACGAACCTCGAAGCATGGCTCGTTACAAGCATTTATGTTCTCTTCAATCATTTCATGGTATCTTTCATAATCTTGATCATTTTCCTTTCTACAAACTTAGGCTCTATACTGATAGATCTCAGATTACAAGCCTTATTGATTTCAAAGATAATCAAGTCAACATTTGCAGACTTAGTGTACTATTATTTCTAGCGAATGTTAACAATCCAAAAATTAGAATTCATCGAGAAAAAGGAACGCTTTGGACAAGCGTTTTTGGAAACATTCTGCAAATAACTCCTTCTGACATTGGACGAATTTTAAAATGTAGCTCGGAAGGGGTCGACATAGATGACTTTAAGTTAGAAGGAGAAGAACTTAAACAAATCGAATATTATCTTTTTGAACCTGAAAAATCCACAGATAGATCAAATCATCTTCGTCCTCGACCTCGACTATTGCTTAGAATGCTAATAAAAACAATTTTTCCCCGACAAGGAAGCCATGAGGTCATTTACGATGATGAAGATAAAGCACTTCAATCAATTCTATCCAATACTCAAATCAATTGGGCTCAATACTTTTATGATGCTTTTCGCACTTATCATGACTCCAAGAAACGCTCAATTATCTATGCTCCCTATATTACTCGAATTTTAAGTGCCTTCTCTATTCAAAGTCCATCAATTGAATTTGAAAAAATCAAGGTATCCAACATTCGCTTCTTCAGTTTAATGGGATTACCAGAATCTCCTCCAACATTTCCAACATTTAATGATTATAAAGCGGAACAACTTGCTTTACAAAAAGAGAAAGGAAAAGCAAAAGTAAGTAGTTCCGGACATAATGGAAATGAAGACAATACTGAAAAAGAAAAGAATGATGAAGAAAGGGAAAATGAAGAAGAAGATGAAGATGAAGCTTGTAATATCCCGGAAATTTTAACAATATCAATTTAATAATCTGTTAAATAATTAAATTGATATTGATGATCCTTGATAATAAGATTTGAATTTAATTTAATAATCTGATTTAATTAGTATTAATTGGTGATTTTATCTTTTAAAAGTTAATAAGATATTTTCTATTTGAATATATATATTTATTTATATATATATTGTAAATAGAAGCTTTGGGTAAATTGGGAATTTAGATTTAATTTAATATGACTTTTCAAAGTTATTTAAATTAGTAAATTTATAGTTTTAAAATACTTTAACTGCTTAAGATATTTTTACTTAAGTTTAAAATTATATAAGAGTTAACAAAAAGGCTTGTTTTGTTTCTTTTTAAAATATCACTTGATAATATAATCTCTTATATAAATTATTTAAATATCAAATATGTTAATTTCAGATAATAAGTATAATGTATTATTTTTATTAATATGAATGGATTTTAAAGAATATGAAATTATTATTTAATTGAATAAATAAGTTATATATGTATATATATATAACTTGACTTTTTTTTTTTGAATCTTAGGATTTAATTTAATTGAATTTGAATTTAAGCTTTGAAATTCAAGAGAATAAATATTTAAATTGTTTGGATATTATAATATTTGTATAACTTTTAATTATAAATATAATTGGTTTTGTTTCTTTAAAATGATTTATATATATAGAGAAGTATTTTATAAATAAGAAAAAGCCATTTTATATACTTCTAAAATAAATAAATATGTAAAAATTACTTAAGAGACATGTGTTATTATCTAAAGTCTTTGTATTAACATGTGTAATTTAAGTAACAATTGTGTATGACAAGTGTCTTAATTAATTTCATTTCTTTTATTTTATAAAAAAATTATAATTTACATACATATATACATTTGCATATCTCCACTTCATTTTCTTTTAAAAATCTTCATTTCAAAACCAAGAAAACCCAAAACAATTCTCTAATACAAAATCTGAAATCAGTATTCGAAATACCTCAAAACAAAACCAAATTCAAACAATCTATAATTCATTTTCCAAATCATCTCAAAAAGCTGTCTGCATATTCAAAACCAAAGACCTCTGTAATTCATCTTCCAAATCAAACAGATCAGCCAACATTTCTTCTTCAAAAACAAATCTGTATCATTCCTCAAACTAAATTGCAAATCAACTTGTTGTAACATTCTTCTTCAAATCAAAAACAAAGGCCAGTATGCATTTTTCAATCTGGAATCAACTTAAGAAAACTGTCTGCATTCATTTTGCAATCTGGAACCACCTCAAGTCTATCTGCCTTCATTTCTTCAACCTGGAGCAAGCATGCATGTAGATTTAAAGCAAATATAAAGTCCAGCAATTCAAGTTTTAAAGCAAAAAGAAAAAGCATTCAAACTCTCAGTTTCAAGTTTTCAGTTCAAAAGCTTTTCAAAAATTTAAACTACCTCTGTTCATCAAAACAGGTGAGTAACATTTTATTCTTAGGATTTAAGTTATGAAAGATGGTTGCATGTGAATATTTATAAATGGTTCTGCATATCTATGTATTGATATATGATTTTATATCTGAGTTTCTATGTATACATGGATGAGTAGTTATGTGTGCATGTCTGTTATATTTGAATTCTGTTCTGTTTGTTGCCAGACTCGAGAATTTCTTTTTAAATCTCTTACCATTGGATCTAGTTTTTGTAATAACTTAATTTACAAACAAGATTGGTTTGATTTATCACATATAAATGTTAAAAAGTTTAATTTAAGACAAACCTTTGGGTCTGAGTGTCTCTGTAACCATAATATCAGTAAGGTGATTTAAAAGTGGAAATTTAAACTTTGTAATTTGTAATTCCAGGTTTATAAATGGAAAACTTAGACTATAATATGATTTTTAGCATTGAAATTAAAATTTTTAGTTTAGTAAAATGAGTGCAGTTCTGTATTGAACTAAATAGGGGATTTTGGGAAATTCTGGTGATCTTTTGATTTGTGGTAGTCGGGGTTTTGGGTAATGGCAGAGGAATGATCAGGGATGATGTAAAAATTGTCAGGAGAATTTTTAATGCCGTGGGAAAGAATTGATTTGGGATTAAAGTTTTAAACCCTAGTTTTACTTAGTCTTGATAAAATGATCACCCCGATCTCTTTGGTCGATCGAGTGTAAAGGGGTTTTAAGAGAGGGAGGCTTGGTCGATGACGAGTGCATGGTCGGAATTCCAGAAGTTCTGGTGGTCGGAAATGCGAAGACGAGGGATTTGCCAGGTTTTGGTGATGGTTGGTCCTTTTGTTCCAGGTTTTTGAAATTGAACTCAATTTCGATTTCGCGAAATGATTAAAGATTCGATGATCGTAGCTGGGTTGGTGGTTGATCGTCGAAGTGGTGGAGATGTCATCGATGATCGAAGCTCTGGCAGTGGGGTGTGCACGTGCACGCGATCGAAATGTCTGGTGAAGTCTGTTAGCAGAGAAAGGTTCCAGTGTTGCTCGAGTTTTCTTGAGTGCGACTCGAAGTTTTTAAGTTTTGACTCGAAGTGATTTAAGGGAGTCTCGAGTATTTTTGTGTGTTACCAGGTTTTTCAAACAGGCTGTCTGTTTAAATTTAAATCTAAATTTAAAGACTGTAAAGAAACATTTAAAAACAGGAAGTTGAATTTTTAAAAGATATAAGATTTCTTTAACATGTAAAAGTTTTTGAATTAGATTTAAACTTTGATAAAGACAAATTGTTATTCATTTTAAGTCTCAAATTTAAAATGAAATTTAGGTGTAAATTTGAAATGGATATTTTCAAATGTAGGTAAGAATGATAATTTATCTATGGATAAGAAAAATGTTTTATCTTAAAGTTGAAATCATTAAACTTAAAGGTAATTAAAAATGGTTTAATAAATTTAATAAACTAATGTTTTGAATTAATTTATTTATTATTAAAGATTTAGAATACTTTGTAAATGAATAACTTGATTATTAATAAAACAAAGTTTTATCTTAAGAAAATTAGAAGTTTATATTCATTAAATTTATAAGGAATTTAATGGATAATTTATTTATTTGATTAATTAATCATTTGGATTAATTAATAGATACTTAAAGGTTTAAACAAATTAATTAATAATTAAGATTAATTAATTAGGAATAATTAATTTATAATTAAGGATTATAAATTAGAGTATTAATAAATGGTTAAGAATTAATTAGATGAATAATTAAATATTAATTAAGTTATGGTTAACACTTAATTAATTAAATAATTTAAAGATTAATTAATTGGTTATAAAGATTTATTAATTTAAAATTAATAAATACTTAATCTAAGTTAATTACTTAAGAAAAGTAATTATAGAGTTGTTAATAGTTAATGAAGGTCATTAACTATGGATTATTTAATAATTAATTAATGTAATTAATTTTAATAGTTAATTAGATTAATTAATTTAAAGATAATCATTATAGAATTTGATTTAAATAAATTACTTAATGGAAGTAATTAAGAATTAATTATTATTGTAATTAATTGAAGTTAATTTGATTAGTTAAGTTAATTAATTAGGTTTAATTAATTTAGAATAATCAAGAGATGATTTGATAATAATTACTAAATTGTAATTATTAAGGTATATTATTTAGGGAAGTTAGTAATAAATAATTACTGGAAGTAATTAAGTGAATAATGATTTTATTAATGGAAGTAATTTAAGTTTAATTACTTTGAATAATTAATCAAGGGATTAATTAAGAAATTAATTAAGGAGAATTAATTTAGTAAATGGAAGTAATTAAGGGTAGTTAATTACTGATTGAAGATTAATCAAGGTGATTAATAAATGTTGTTTAATTTAAAGTTAATTACTTAATGTAATTAATTTAATTTAAGTAATTAATAATTAATTTGTAATTAAGGATCATTAATTAATATAATTAATGATGTAATTAAGATTGATTAATTAAGTATAATTAATAAATGAAGTGATTAATTAATGTAATTAATTAAGGTTTAATATAATTAATTACAGTGATTAATTTAATTAATTATAGTTAATTAATTAATGAAGTAATTAAAGGTTAATTACTATAAGTGGTTAAGGATAATTAATTTGAGTAATTAATTAAGGATAAATTACTTAAAGGTAATTAAAAGATAATTAATCAAAGATGATTAATTGAAAAAGGTAATTAGAGGATAATTAATTAATTTGTAATTAATTAATGTTTAAGTAAGAAGGATTTATAAAATAAAAGTAATTAATTTAATTAACTTTAAATTAATTAGAGATGATATAGATCATTACTTATGGATGGATGATAATACTGAATGCTTTGCATTTGATTGATATCTCTGATGAGATATATGCTATGTGATATGGATGTTTAGTTGAATTGTGATAATATGGATTATCTGATGATATTGATAATGTTGATTATCTATTGTGAATTTTCTTTCTAAGTGTATAAAGATAATTGAATTAAATTGTTTTAACCTTTAAAACAACTTGGCCTTAAAAGATACGTTTTGGATTTCGATGAGACCGGGATCGGGTTTCCGTATACCGGATTTCCAGGTCTGGAGACCCGAATACCACATCGATCCAAATTTACGTTAGGTCGTGAAATCCAAATGGAGCAAGTGAAGACTCGAGGTGTAAGAACGATTCTTTGTCAGTATAACTCTGTGGGTGATTCCGTAATGAGTTGACGGAGATAGTACTTTCAGATTCGAGATAAAGATTTAGAGTGCAAGGGTTATTGTCGTTAACTCTGAGGGTGATTCCAATACGAGTGTAACGAGATAATGCCTTCGGTTTCGTTCGAACCCGGAACGAACTTGTATGGATTGAATGCTTTCAGCACATCGTCAGGTGGACGATGAGCATTCTAAGATAGATGTGTTCTTTTAAAAGGTAATCGTGACCTCAAGCCTCACAAACCGGGAATGGCTAAAACAGGGGAGGTGCAGCAAGGTTAGTGGGTAGCACCCAAGTAGGACAAGATTACCTCTGTCTAGATGTCCCTTTCTATTTTCGACTTAGTGTGTGCGGTTGAATCATGACAACCGTGAGGTATCTTGTGCGGGAATTATCCAGTAAGGGATGTTCCGGCCTTGTGTTGCAGGGGATTGGGAGTGATCCTCGGTACGGTGATCTAGGCCACGTACTGTGACGGGCGGTACCCCAGTAGCCCTGCCATTGATGGAATCCAAACTCCAATAAGTGCCGTACGTTTTAGTTGTGCCCAACTATGTTGGAACGTGAGATGTAAGCATTCCAGCTATTTCTGTATTTTACTTGAAAACCCTAGACCCTATTATAATACAATCGAATTTCCTATCAAATGTTTTGGTTAGCGTAAGGTAAAAACTTACCCATATTTATTGGTGGGAAGTCTTACGTGATACCTTTTCTTTCAAAAGGTTTTGAAGTTAAACAAGTTTAACCTGTTACTCACACCAGACCCATGTCTGACCCAAGTTGTTTATTTCTGTTTTATAAACTCTTGGGTACTCAAATTTTTACGAGTAGCCAAGGGATTCAGGTTTAGCTTTGACGAGTAATCTGGAGGAGCAATGGAGCAGGAGGCTTCGGCGTTGTAGATATAGATAGTAGTTTTCCGCTGTGTTGATCTTTGTATTGATCTGTATTGTGTTGAGATGTAATAACTAGACAGATGTTTATAACTGTCTAGTATGAGATGTGTAATCTGTGTAACTCTGATAGATGATGTATATGATACTATGTAATATTTATGTGATATATTATATTTCGTTTCGTTTCCGCTGTGAGTATCTGTTGTTGTTTTCTTTTCTCTTCTTCTCTTTTCTATTTCTCACCCCTTTCTTTCTTACTGTCGATGCGATTTTCCGGGAGTGGAAAGTCGGGTCGTCACACGTGGTATCAGAGCTTAGGTTGAGCGAATGCCTAAGCTTTTGGTTAAGTGAATATCAGAGCTATTGGTTGAGTGAATACCTAGCTCTGGAGTGGTATCTATCTTGAGAGAGCGTATTTGTAATTTTTATATAACTATATATATATTCTACCTATATTGTTGGGTTACCCGTACAGGTTCTCCAATATAAGATATAAAGGTAGATAGGGTAGTAGTGTATGAAACACGACTACCAATGGTTGGAATTAAGGTTGGAAGTGTATTTATCGAGACTGTAGACCCAATACTGTCTCGAATAAGTTTTGCTGTGATGAAGGATTTCATCGAATCTCTGAAGGAAACCTGTTAAGGTTCGGAGTTTATCTGTAAAGTTGGATGAGTAGAGTTTGGATCTATCGGTTGAACAGAAGCAAGTGATGGTATCTTGATACCTCAGGTAATAGTAGCTGTATGATGAGATACAGTGACGATAGATGTTTCCGAAGATGTTTTTCTTTGGAACGAGTTTAAGGAAGTGTGTCTGTTTCAGTGTTGTGGCTGAGTTCAGCATGGTGTTTCTGTTTGTTTTGAGGTTCGAGTTCTCGAAGAGTTTTGGTTAGAAAGTCCTTGGCATCAGTATCAGCAGTGCAGCTCGGAGTATTCTGTGATGGCAGGAAGTTGTCAGGCTGAGTAGTTTTTCTGGAGGTGAAATTCAGAAGCAGCAGGGTGCATCCATTTCTTCGATGAATTGGATAGTTAAGTATGGGCTGTTCTGATTTGTTAAAAGGAACAGTTTTCTTTGGAAATAGGCTGGGTTGATCGCAAAAGTGACTTGCGATAGTTTGAGGGTTCTCTTGGGTTATCAGAGTTTTTCTGAGTGTCTTCAGAGAAGTCAGGAGTTGTCCGCATCTGAAGGTTGAGTTTTCTTATCAACTGGATTCCAGGAGTAGTACCGGTAGTTCAGTCTAGTTGAAGGATGTTTCCTAGAGATGGAGTTGGTGAAACAGCTCAAGTTTTGATAAAGTATCCGAGTTTTCTTTATGGATCCGTTGAACCATATTCTTGGATGTGTTGTTCAGTTTATGCTTGTGTTCTTCATCAGCATTTTCTTTCTACCTCAGATCAGAATTGAGCAGCGAAAGCAGTTTGGAGTATATCTCTGGATAGGAGAAGTAAGTTTGGAATCTACTGATGTTGTGAAGTAAAGTTATGTTTGGATCTCTTCTGTGTTCTGATTTGGATAAGTATTGGGTTTTCAGGATTGAATTGTCAGTTTGGACAACTGGAATTCATTGAGTTTTATGTATCTCTGAGGGGTACGTGTAAGATCTATCTCTGGTTTTAGAATCAGCAATTCTGGATGGTTTAGTTGTTGAGTCAGACTCGTCTGTAGTCTGATATTCTGTTTAGTTCTGTAGATCTAGATGAGTAGGAGATCTATAGCTTAGTAGTTTAGATTGTTGTAGAGCGAGTATCCCGGTATATATATATACTTGGGGAAACTCGAGGAATTCTATCTAGAATTTTGTCTGGATAATTAGATTTGATTGATTGGATGAATTGGTTGCTATGGTAGTTAGCATATGGATGATAGTATATGCTTGTGTTTTAAAATTTAAAATCTTTAATAAGATTATTAAATTACCTTTGTTTAAATTTCGGGGACGAAATTATTTTAAGGGGGAAGGAATGTAATATCCCGGAAATTTTAACAATATCAATTTAATAATCTGTTAAATAATTAAATTGATATTGATGATCCTTGATAATAAGATTTGAATTTAATTTAATAATCTGATTTAATTAGTATTAATTGGTGATTTTATCTTTTAAAAGTTAATAAGATATTTTCTATTTGAATATATATATTTATTTATATATATATTGTAAATAGAAGCTTTGGGTAAATTGGGAATTTAGATTTAATTTAATATGACTTTTCAAAGTTATTTAAATTAGTAAATTTATAGTTTTAAAATACTTTAACTGCTTAAGATATTTTTACTTAAGTTTAAAATTATATAAGAGTTAACAAAAAGGCTTGTTTTGTTTCTTTTTAAAATATCACTTGATAATATAATCTCTTATATAAATTATTTAAATATCAAATATGTTAATTTCAGATAATAAGTATAATGTATTATTTTTATTAATATGAATGGATTTTAAAGAATATGAAATTATTATTTAATTGAATAAATAAGTTATATATGTATATATATATAACTTGACTTTTTTTTTTTGAATCTTAGGATTTAATTTAATTGAATTTGAATTTAAGCTTTGAAATTCAAGAGAATAAATATTTAAATTGTTTGGATATTATAATATTTGTATAACTTTTAATTATAAATATAATTGGTTTTGTTTCTTTAAAATGATTTATATATATAGAGAAGTATTTTATAAATAAGAAAAAGCCATTTTATATACTTCTAAAATAAATAAATATGTAAAAATTACTTAAGAGACATGTGTTATTATCTAAAGTCTTTGTATTAACATGTGTAATTTAAGTAACAATTGTGTATGACAAGTGTCTTAATTAATTTCATTTCTTTTATTTTATAAAAAAATTATAATTTACATACATATATACATTTGCATATCTCCACTTCATTTTCTTTTAAAAATCTTCATTTCAAAACCAAGAAAACCCAAAACAATTCTCTAATACAAAATCTGAAATCAGTATTCGAAATACCTCAAAACAAAACCAAATTCAAACAATCTATAATTCATTTTCCAAATCATCTCAAAAAGCTGTCTGCATATTCAAAACCAAAGACCTCTGTAATTCATCTTCCAAATCAAACAGATCAGCCAACATTTCTTCTTCAAAAACAAATCTGTATCATTCCTCAAACTAAATTGCAAATCAACTTGTTGTAACATTCTTCTTCAAATCAAAAACAAAGGCCAGTATGCATTTTTCAATCTGGAATCAACTTAAGAAAACTGTCTGCATTCATTTTGCAATCTGGAACCACCTCAAGTCTATCTGCCTTCATTTCTTCAACCTGGAGCAAGCATGCATGTAGATTTAAAGCAAATATAAAGTCCAGCAATTCAAGTTTTAAAGCAAAAAGAAAAAGCATTCAAACTCTCAGTTTCAAGTTTTCAGTTCAAAAGCTTTTCAAAAATTTAAACTACCTCTGTTCATCAAAACAGGTGAGTAACATTTTATTCTTAGGATTTAAGTTATGAAAGATGGTTGCATGTGAATATTTATAAATGGTTCTGCATATCTATGTATTGATATATGATTTTATATCTGAGTTTCTATGTATACATGGATGAGTAGTTATGTGTGCATGTCTGTTATATTTGAATTCTGTTCTGTTTGTTGCCAGACTCGAGAATTTCTTTTTAAATCTCTTACCATTGGATCTAGTTTTTGTAATAACTTAATTTACAAACAAGATTGGTTTGATTTATCACATATAAATGTTAAAAAGTTTAATTTAAGACAAACCTTTGGGTCTGAGTGTCTCTGTAACCATAATATCAGTAAGGTGATTTAAAAGTGGAAATTTAAACTTTGTAATTTGTAATTCCAGGTTTATAAATGGAAAACTTAGACTATAATATGATTTTTAGCATTGAAATTAAAATTTTTAGTTTAGTAAAATGAGTGCAGTTCTGTATTGAACTAAATAGGGGATTTTGGGAAATTCTGGTGATCTTTTGATTTGTGGTAGTCGGGGTTTTGGGTAATGGCAGAGGAATGATCAGGGATGATGTAAAAATTGTCAGGAGAATTTTTAATGCCGTGGGAAAGAATTGATTTGGGATTAAAGTTTTAAACCCTAGTTTTACTTAGTCTTGATAAAATGATCACCCCGATCTCTTTGGTCGATCGAGTGTAAAGGGGTTTTAAGAGAGGGAGGCTTGGTCGATGACGAGTGCATGGTCGGAATTCCAGAAGTTCTGGTGGTCGGAAATGCGAAGACGAGGGATTTGCCAGGTTTTGGTGATGGTTGGTCCTTTTGTTCCAGGTTTTTGAAATTGAACTCAATTTCGATTTCGCGAAATGATTAAAGATTCGATGATCGTAGCTGGGTTGGTGGTTGATCGTCGAAGTGGTGGAGATGTCATCGATGATCGAAGCTCTGGCAGTGGGGTGTGCACGTGCACGCGATCGAAATGTCTGGTGAAGTCTGTTAGCAGAGAAAGGTTCCAGTGTTGCTCGAGTTTTCTTGAGTGCGACTCGAAGTTTTTAAGTTTTGACTCGAAGTGATTTAAGGGAGTCTCGAGTATTTTTGTGTGTTACCAGGTTTTTCAAACAGGCTGTCTGTTTAAATTTAAATCTAAATTTAAAGACTGTAAAGAAACATTTAAAAACAGGAAGTTGAATTTTTAAAAGATATAAGATTTCTTTAACATGTAAAAGTTTTTGAATTAGATTTAAACTTTGATAAAGACAAATTGTTATTCATTTTAAGTCTCAAATTTAAAATGAAATTTAGGTGTAAATTTGAAATGGATATTTTCAAATGTAGGTAAGAATGATAATTTATCTATGGATAAGAAAAATGTTTTATCTTAAAGTTGAAATCATTAAACTTAAAGGTAATTAAAAATGGTTTAATAAATTTAATAAACTAATGTTTTGAATTAATTTATTTATTATTAAAGATTTAGAATACTTTGTAAATGAATAACTTGATTATTAATAAAACAAAGTTTTATCTTAAGAAAATTAGAAGTTTATATTCATTAAATTTATAAGGAATTTAATGGATAATTTATTTATTTGATTAATTAATCATTTGGATTAATTAATAGATACTTAAAGGTTTAAACAAATTAATTAATAATTAAGATTAATTAATTAGGAATAATTAATTTATAATTAAGGATTATAAATTAGAGTATTAATAAATGGTTAAGAATTAATTAGATGAATAATTAAATATTAATTAAGTTATGGTTAACACTTAATTAATTAAATAATTTAAAGATTAATTAATTGGTTATAAAGATTTATTAATTTAAAATTAATAAATACTTAATCTAAGTTAATTACTTAAGAAAAGTAATTATAGAGTTGTTAATAGTTAATGAAGGTCATTAACTATGGATTATTTAATAATTAATTAATGTAATTAATTTTAATAGTTAATTAGATTAATTAATTTAAAGATAATCATTATAGAATTTGATTTAAATAAATTACTTAATGGAAGTAATTAAGAATTAATTATTATTGTAATTAATTGAAGTTAATTTGATTAGTTAAGTTAATTAATTAGGTTTAATTAATTTAGAATAATCAAGAGATGATTTGATAATAATTACTAAATTGTAATTATTAAGGTATATTATTTAGGGAAGTTAGTAATAAATAATTACTGGAAGTAATTAAGTGAATAATGATTTTATTAATGGAAGTAATTTAAGTTTAATTACTTTGAATAATTAATCAAGGGATTAATTAAGAAATTAATTAAGGAGAATTAATTTAGTAAATGGAAGTAATTAAGGGTAGTTAATTACTGATTGAAGATTAATCAAGGTGATTAATAAATGTTGTTTAATTTAAAGTTAATTACTTAATGTAATTAATTTAATTTAAGTAATTAATAATTAATTTGTAATTAAGGATCATTAATTAATATAATTAATGATGTAATTAAGATTGATTAATTAAGTATAATTAATAAATGAAGTGATTAATTAATGTAATTAATTAAGGTTTAATATAATTAATTACAGTGATTAATTTAATTAATTATAGTTAATTAATTAATGAAGTAATTAAAGGTTAATTACTATAAGTGGTTAAGGATAATTAATTTGAGTAATTAATTAAGGATAAATTACTTAAAGGTAATTAAAAGATAATTAATCAAAGATGATTAATTGAAAAAGGTAATTAGAGGATAATTAATTAATTTGTAATTAATTAATGTTTAAGTAAGAAGGATTTATAAAATAAAAGTAATTAATTTAATTAACTTTAAATTAATTAGAGATGATATAGATCATTACTTATGGATGGATGATAATACTGAATGCTTTGCATTTGATTGATATCTCTGATGAGATATATGCTATGTGATATGGATGTTTAGTTGAATTGTGATAATATGGATTATCTGATGATATTGATAATGTTGATTATCTATTGTGAATTTTCTTTCTAAGTGTATAAAGATAATTGAATTAAATTGTTTTAACCTTTAAAACAACTTGGCCTTAAAAGATACGTTTTGGATTTCGATGAGACCGGGATCGGGTTTCCGTATACCGGATTTCCAGGTCTGGAGACCCGAATACCACATCGATCCAAATTTACGTTAGGTCGTGAAATCCAAATGGAGCAAGTGAAGACTCGAGGTGTAAGAACGATTCTTTGTCAGTATAACTCTGTGGGTGATTCCGTAATGAGTTGACGGAGATAGTACTTTCAGATTCGAGATAAAGATTTAGAGTGCAAGGGTTATTGTCGTTAACTCTGAGGGTGATTCCAATACGAGTGTAACGAGATAATGCCTTCGGTTTCGTTCGAACCCGGAACGAACTTGTATGGATTGAATGCTTTCAGCACATCGTCAGGTGGACGATGAGCATTCTAAGATAGATGTGTTCTTTTAAAAGGTAATCGTGACCTCAAGCCTCACAAACCGGGAATGGCTAAAACAGGGGAGGTGCAGCAAGGTTAGTGGGTAGCACCCAAGTAGGACAAGATTACCTCTGTCTAGATGTCCCTTTCTATTTTCGACTTAGTGTGTGCGGTTGAATCATGACAACCGTGAGGTATCTTGTGCGGGAATTATCCAGTAAGGGATGTTCCGGCCTTGTGTTGCAGGGGATTGGGAGTGATCCTCGGTACGGTGATCTAGGCCACGTACTGTGACGGGCGGTACCCCAGTAGCCCTGCCATTGATGGAATCCAAACTCCAATAAGTGCCGTACGTTTTAGTTGTGCCCAACTATGTTGGAACGTGAGATGTAAGCATTCCAGCTATTTCTGTATTTTACTTGAAAACCCTAGACCCTATTATAATACAATCGAATTTCCTATCAAATGTTTTGGTTAGCGTAAGGTAAAAACTTACCCATATTTATTGGTGGGAAGTCTTACGTGATACCTTTTCTTTCAAAAGGTTTTGAAGTTAAACAAGTTTAACCTGTTACTCACACCAGACCCATGTCTGACCCAAGTTGTTTATTTCTGTTTTATAAACTCTTGGGTACTCAAATTTTTACGAGTAGCCAAGGGATTCAGGTTTAGCTTTGACGAGTAATCTGGAGGAGCAATGGAGCAGGAGGCTTCGGCGTTGTAGATATAGATAGTAGTTTTCCGCTGTGTTGATCTTTGTATTGATCTGTATTGTGTTGAGATGTAATAACTAGACAGATGTTTATAACTGTCTAGTATGAGATGTGTAATCTGTGTAACTCTGATAGATGATGTATATGATACTATGTAATATTTATGTGATATATTATATTTCGTTTCGTTTCCGCTGTGAGTATCTGTTGTTGTTTTCTTTTCTCTTCTTCTCTTTTCTATTTCTCACCCCTTTCTTTCTTACTGTCGATGCGATTTTCCGGGAGTGGAAAGTCGGGTCGTCACAAAGCTTTTGAGCAAGCTTTTATCCAAAGCCCAAATTCGGAAAATTTCGAGATAGAACTAATTTCTGGTACTTCTCGCTCGTATACTAAAAATGAAAAGCTCAAATCCGACATCATTATTTCTCAAAATCAAAAGAAAATTTCTCAACAAATAGCACAAGGCTTTTCTTCCATCAATTCTAGATTCGATTACTTTGATGCCAAAGTCGAAGAGAATGCACGAGAATTGAGAAATATCAAGACAATTCTTCGCCAATTATGGAAAAAGTCTCATGGATCCTCACCTCCTTCTTCTCCTTCTTGGGGAGAATGGTGAATGAAGATGGTTCTCTTTTGGTTTCTCTTTTGGTGTCTCTTTTGGTTCAATCTTCTCTCATATATATTTTTTTTGGTTCAAACAATGGTGAATGATAAGATTGTATAATTTTATCTGTTTTTTTTTAAAAAATCAACTATGATGTATCCTAAACATTGTTTTTGTTAATATCTTGCTTGGTTTGTTTACATCTCTTAATTAGTGTGTTATTCACAGTTTTGTTATTTTTTTTATCCAAGTCAACCCCAACAATTCTTTTTGTTAATGACAAAGGGGGAGAAATAATTATATTTCTGCTATATAATATGGTCATATTGACAGGGGGAGCAAAAGGTATGATTATAACTAATCGATGAATTATATAGTTGTCATCATCAAAAAGGGGGAGAATGTTGAAACCTGACTTCTTCGATTTTAATGCGACAACTATATATTTCAATCTATATATTATTATGTCAAATATTCTTGCAGGAATCATCAAAAGAAGCTATTATCATCAACAAGATTAAAAGCTCTTTATAAAATCTAGTTAGATATATTTGTACAATCTCTGATATGGTGATGAAACACACACACACACACATATACTTTTGAAAATCTTGCTTTAAAATAAATATAAAAAAGGTATTTTCAAAATTATATATATTCTCAAGTTCAAAAATAATAAAATAGACAAAGGAACAGAACAGTACAGAAATAGACGTCTGTATATTAATTCAGACGTCTGACATCTATTTCAGACGTCTAAATTAAGATAACAGACGTCTGAGCACTATGTTGTTAATTCTTCTATTTCCATATGAAATAGACGTCTGTCACTTAATAACAGACGTCTGTCATCCTAGACAGACGTCTGAATTAAAAGACAGACGTCTAAATTAACTGTTTAGTGTTTTCCTTTGATTTTATGAAATTCAAAATTATTCAGACATCTGTCACTTTTATCTCAGACATCTGAACTTGACGAACTGAAGCATCTCTTCATATAATATCAAAATCTGAAGAGTTGTCTTCTTCACCAAGAGTTGCACTTCTTCTAATAGTTGCAACTATTGAATTAAAACTATTCAATACTATAAATAGAGATGAAAATCCACTATTTTATGAACCAATTCTTTCTATCTATACTTGCTTTGTATTATCATAATCACAAGCGATTTTTCAATTCTCTACTTCCTATCTTTGCACATTCAAATCATCATATCAAGAAGATTATAGGAAGGGTGTACTACATTGACTATATTCGTGTTATTCAAAGAACACACAAGTCAAGAAACAATTTACCAAATTGTATTTGAAGTCCTATTCGGTTGCTTAGGCGGAAAGTCCTATTCGGTTGCTTAGGCAGAAAGTCCTGTTCGGTTGCTCAGGCGGTGTAATACCTGTTCCTCCGGGTTAAGTGAGGGTTATTCGAGAAATTCCAGAAGCAGTCTGGGACTGGACGTAGAACGAGAAGTTCGAACCAGTATAAAAATCCCTGGTGTCATTTTTATTACTGCCATTTACTATTATTTATAATTCCGCACTTGCTAGTCGTAGTTTAACTATATTATCGATCCATATAAACTTTCAAGCCTAAGTTATTCACAGATTTGGATTCCACTTTCTGGAGATTGGAATCACTGGAGATTATCTGCTTATCTAGTCTTACCTATTCCAGTTCTGTTTTTCTATCCAGCTTGTATGTAACGACCCAGAATTTTGAACAAATTAAATTGAGAATATTTAATTAATTTAAATATTTGAACGATAATCTAATTCGAATCCCGAATTTAAATATTGAAATCGGCGATTAAATTATAAAATTTAATCGATTGAAGTTGAATAAAAATTTGTATCTTCGATTTAGAGCTAAAGAAAAATATTTCGAACGCTTGTAAAATTTTTATCGATAACACTGAAGATAACAGCAGCTTCAGAATTGAAATTTAAACGGTTTCGTTCAGTTTTGAAAATAATCGTTCAAACCGATATTTAAAATAGTCATTTTTCAAACAGTCTCGGAATTCGACGAAACCAGTTCCATTGGGTCCGAAATATCGAATTATTATCGGATTCCAAATTTCGTATTTTTCGGAGTTCGTATGTGAGAATACGACACGAAAATGCATTGAAGTTTTTATAGAGATTTAAATTTAAAATTTTATTTAAACAATTACGT
This sequence comes from Allium fistulosum, assembly GCA_030737815.1. Taxonomy (NCBI): domain Eukaryota; kingdom Viridiplantae; phylum Streptophyta; class Magnoliopsida; order Asparagales; family Amaryllidaceae; genus Allium; species Allium fistulosum. Next base: position 308,440,149 of record CM060908.1, on the reverse strand, counting down.
TTAAAAACTTTTCTTCTCCCTTCTTTCTGCCTAAAATCACGGTTACAAATCGTGTAACCCATGCCTTCTTCTAATTTTAATATCCCTTCTCCCTTACCATTTCGAACAACCGAGATAAAAAAATAAAATGGCGGACCGCTTCTTCTCAAAAGAATTCAAGTCGCGAGCCTCTAAAATCAATTCAAAACCGATCGAAGGCGCGTGAGCCAGGACTCGAACGCGAGATGCGTCAAGGGAGGTGGTAGCACGATCTCGTGCGGAGGCGCAGTGGGTTCGAGGCGAGGTCGCGAGTTGCTCGCGATGGCAGCGACAAGACGAAGGCGCGATTGAAGGCGGAGGCGCGCTCGCGCACGCGTGCGTGGACTGGATGAGGTCGGCGACGTGATGAAGGAGGCAAGTCTCGAGTGACGCTTGCGTGATGGATTGCGGCAGCGGCAAGGGGATGGAGGCGATCGACAGTGTTTAGGGTTTCGCGATTGGGGATAGGAGTCGAACCATATCTGTTGGTGGCGATTGAATCGCGGGCGACGACGAAGTGGGAACGGCAGTGATATCTCGAGTTCATCAGTGCTGGGGTTCCGATTTTTCGAAGGTTTCGAGCGAAAAATTCAAATAGGCAGTAAGGTATAAATTTATCTTTAACTCAATTTAATGGATTTGAAATATATATGCAGTTTTAAACTCTTATAGGCGTACAGAGAAAAAAAATATATCGATTACTGTAAAGTATAAAACATTATGGTTTTAATATATATATGTTTGAAGAAGTATAATTTCGAATTCAAATTGCAGTAAGGTTTAAAACAAAAAAAAATTATTTCAGTTTAAAAGATTCTGTATATATGGATATATATATGTAGAAAAATATAAGTAAGATTTTTGAAAGTTTTAAATTCATATAAATTATCGTTTTAATATAGGTATATATAGTTCAAGTAAGAAAGAAATAAAAATAAATCATCAGTTAAAATTTAATTTTTAGATTAACATAAATTTATTTAAACGATAAATAATTGTTCGATTTTATTTCGAATATTGATAAACTGTATAAAATTGTTATACCAGGTTAAAAATCGAGAAAACAAAACTGAAATGGAAAATGGATTGCAAATAAAAGCTAAGGTGAGATTTTCTCACTCGAAGGAAATTTGAATTTACAGTTATTATTGACTGTTTGATTGCTATGGGATGTGGTATTAGATATAATAGGATATATCTATATATATAGCAATATATACATATTGGCATATGTATATATTGGATTGATGATTTCCCGCCTCGTATAGCGGATGAGACCCTATTGCGCCGTTAGTAAGCGGATTTATAAAAACCTATATACCGCGATAATTCCGTACTGGAGCGGAATTGGTATTGTGCTAACATCTTTGGATGCAGGAAAACAGGTTGGAGGGATCCAACTGGATTCCTCAACTGTAATTATTTATTTACAGATGTTGATATATATTCTGTTGTCATATGTTGAGATATGATATTGACTGTTGTGATTGACTAGTTGATGCGTTGCATCATCGGATTCAAATTTTGAAATTTAAAAATAACGATGTGGATTTTAAAAGTGAAATTTTAAAAGTGATCTTTGAAAATATACGTTTATTTAAATTGTTGAATTGATTTACTTTAAAAAGATAAACGTTAAAACTTTTAAGTTATAAAAGTTGAGATTTTGTGAATTTTAACAAAGAAGTAATTTCTTTTGAAATAAAGAATTAAGAAATTTATGAAATGGTTTAAGTTGAGATTTTTGAATTCTTAAACCAATGTATATAAAAAGATGTATCAAATTGATATTTATCAATTAAAGTTATTGGAATTTTAAAATAAGTTTTATAAGAGATATGAAATTTATAATTATAAAATGTGGAGATATGAAATTTATAATTATAAATTGTGAAGATATGAAATGTATAGAATTATAAATTGTGAAGATATGAAATTTATAATTATAAAATGTGGAGATATGAAATTTATAATTATAAATTGTGAAGATATGAAATGTATAGAATTATAAATTGTGAAGATATGAAATTTATAGATTTATAAAGAATGAAGTTGTAGAATGAATGATTATAAGAAAATTTACTTATAAATTGGATTTCTGCTTTTAAATGGAATATTGATCGGATCGTTAATAAAGAAGATTTATAAATCAAAGTTGTTATAAAAATATAGAAATAGGATTTATAAACGTTGTTTTATAAATTCAAAATCGATGGAGTTTGATAAATTAAATATAGAAAATTTTTAAAGAAGGTATATTCGCGATTTTGAATAGCGAATCTTTATTGAAATAAAACGTGTAGAGATGGCTGAAATTTAGTTAAGTGAATTATATTCACGATTTTGGACAGTGAATATATTGTTAAGTAAAATGGATATGGTTTTGGAAAAGTGATATTTGAAATGAAGTAAATTGTTTTAAAAGATGTTTTAAAACGTGTGAACTATCGAAATCATAGATTTCAACATTTATTGTTGAAATAGACGTTTTCGAGAAATATAAGGAAATGGTGGACTATAACACTGTCGTTATAGTAAATGATTTCCGAAAGGAAATATTTTATACAGTATTGGGATTTATATATCTATCTTAATTCCGAATCCCTATACTAGTGATTTCGAGTCGTCGTAACGATGTTTTACGCAACATTCGTTTTGACTCAAATAGGTGTTAAAAGAATGATTTCCTTAAAGAATGAGATATATACTTAATTTTGATTTTAAGTATATCGAATATTTTCAAACGTTGAAAATAAATAGATTTGTGAAACACTTATTTTTAAATAAGTATGGAATTGCTTTCCCAATATGAAGTGAACGTTTGAGAATTTACCTTTGTAAAGGTAAATTGAAATTGAATATATTTGAAATCGAATTGAGAATCGTATATCAGTAGATATGTTGAAGATATAAATTCACTATGGAATTTATAAAAAGAAATGGGAATTCGTTTTAAAAATAAACGTTGATTTATTTTTGAAGTGTGGAGAATTATATATCTAGTAAGATATTTTTGAAGATAAAATAATTTGGAAAATTATTTGGAATCTGATGATGTTGCGCATCTTTATTGATAGTTAAATAACCGACTATCAATAATTACCTTTAGATAGGTATTTATTGTGATTGGATGAAATTGAATGCCACACTTATTTTTAAATAAACGCTCACTATTCGGGTTAGCCGGGAAAGGACCATGGGGTCGTATAACCCATTCCGAATAAGTGATACGTCGTTATGAATTGCATTTGAAGACCGGTGTTGAAGACCGGATATTTTTGAAAACGGAAGGATTACCGTCGAGTTACTCTACATCGACTGATCTTCGATTTAGAGGTTTTATCACCCTTAGTGACGGGAAGTCCTGACGTGATTGAAAATTATCCGGAATTGCAAGGGCTTCGTGAGAAGTGCCTTCGGTTCTGTTCGATCCCGGAACAGACTTGTATGGATTGTGTGTCTGACGTTACAATTTGAAATATAAAGCTGATTTCTTTCAAATACATTTCTGTTGGTGGCGGAGAATTTATTCTCTTAGCTTAACACCCTTCTCTGAGACGTACGAGCTCAGAGTTTATGTAGTTGAAATTTATCAGCGATATATCCCAATTTGGTAACGTGGCATACTAAGTGTTGCTGTGAAATGATCAGTGTTTGATCATTTGTGATATGATCATTTGTTTGATCTTATATCTTTGTGATCATAGGTTGATCATTTTGTTTGACCCGAAGCAGGGCTTTTTGTAGAAAGCGTAGCTTTGTGGACGAGACTTCGTCGAGCCTCACACCCCGGAAATGGTCGAAACAGGAAGAATGCAGCAAGGTTCTAGGGAGTAGCGCCCCTTAGTGTATGTCATTCCTTCTGGATAAAGGTGGTATCATGGTATGGAGCCCAGATACTTAACCTCTGTGGTTACTGCATTATTTTTATCTATGTGGTTTGTTGCGAATCGGGGATCCTCGGGAAGATCGGTGACGATCGGGGGATGGCATACGCGTGTCAGTAGTTACCTATTTTTGCAGAGGTAACCCGGCCTTGTGTTGGCAGAGATCCGGTTAGGTTCTCGGGTCGTCTATTCCAGGGACGTACCCATCGTGGATAGGAAGTTCCTTAGCCTGACCATTTGTTGGAAATCCAAAGAAACAATACGCGACTGGTACGGTTTTAGTTGTATTACCTGCTATGGAATGTGGCGGTAACCTGCTATTGAACATAGTAGCTATAGTAGGCATAAGTGCGGAATGCCTATGCTGGCTAAGATTAATATTATACTTTCGAAATGTTTTCTACACTATGCACTAATAATAATATCAAAAATGATTTGATTTTACGTAGTAAGCATCTTTGACTATCATAAGAAGAAATCTCCTCCAATTCTGCGTTTGCATTGTGTGTGTGGTGGGAGGTCTTATGGTAGTTTCATTTTCCAAAAACATTTCGAATTGACTTTAAAATTTTCTGCTATTTATTTTAAAGATAAATAACTGTTTTACGATCTCACACCATTCACCATGACTGACTCGGAGTTTATTGTTTCCCTTCTAAACTCTGGGTGCCCACCAATTTCCACACGGGCAGCCTAGAGTTATGTTATCAGGATATTCTGGATATTCTGGAACTTTGAAAGCAAGCTGGATGACGAGACGTAGTATTTGTATCTGATATATTTATTCCGCTGTGTATTCTGTATGAGGACAAGTTTGTATAACTGTCCATTGTTGTTTATTGACTCTGATGATATGATGTGATGTAATGTAATAACAGATATAATTCTTTTGTTTTTAAATGATATTCATTTATCTATTATATATTGTTCCGCTGCGATATGTGAGATTCTGATATTGTTCTGTTTCTGTGGCTGTTCTGTTGTTCTTCTTCTTTCTTTCTTCTCTTTTTCTTCTATCTTCTTCTTCTTCTACTTTTTCTTTTTCTTAAAACCATAACTTTTCGGGTTTCCGGCATTCGATGGCTCAGCAGTCGATAAAGTGAGTATCGATGTTGAATTTTCGAAAGTCAAAAATTTTCGGGATGTTACATTGTACTTGGTTGTCATCCTGAGACTTCTGTTGTACTTTATTTTCTTATGTTGTATCTTATGTAACTCTGATATATTTATATAGTAGCTTCATGAACTACTATCTCTTTTACTTCCGCTGCATTATTATCACTCTGTGTTTGCGATTTGTGATTTAATTTACTGTATATTCTGAGATTTGCTAAATTTTTATTTACAACGCGGTATTTTGAGCAATTCAAGTCCGACATGTACGTATGCGAATGGTTGAAAATATCGGGTCGTTACAGTTGGTATCAGAGCTTTGGCTTTGAGGCAAAACTCAGCATATGGAGTAGATTTATTTACAGAATCACTTTCGTTCGAGTTTGAATCTTTTCCTCTTGATTCGAATTTCCTTTGAATTTTTGGAACATTCCCTATGGTTCCAAAATCCATTCTTGTCCCTCACTATTCATCTTGTAACAACCCTGTATTTTACAATTATTTTTAAATTTATTTCCAGATTCAAAAGCTTTATTTATGAAAAGAATAAATTTTGTTATTTTAAATATAAACTTTGACTTTGATGTGGATTAGAATTCCAAATATGACTAAATTTAACATTTCATGAAAATGTGAATTTTGGTCAATAGTCAAACTTTGACTTTTAAGTTTAAATTTTTAATAGTTTGAAATTATAAATTTTATCTTTTTATGAAAATAGATTTAATAACTTGAACACTACTTTTCGTTTCGTTGAAAACGGAGTTAAAATGTAAAAGTTATGTACATTTCAATTTTTAGTATAATTTGTTTATTTGTGCAATTTTGCCTATTTTAAATTTTTTTTAAATCATATTTTCTTTCTTATATTTTGTTTTAATATGTGTTAATATGGTTTTTATGTATATTTTGTCTTTTTATGTTTTTAAATTGATAATAGTATTTTTTCCAAAATTTACTGTATTTATTTTTCATTTTTAAAGGCTGTTTTCCTATTTTCTGCTATTTTCTTCATTAAAAATTATATGTAAATTAAATTTTAAATATTTATTTTGTGAATATATTTTTATTTTATATATTATTTATGTTTAAAAATATATTGCAAGCTCATATGAATTTTCTAAAATTTTTTCTATTCAATTTCAAAATTTTCTAGTCTAGTTCACTGTTTTAACTATTTTCCTTAATTCTACTTTATATAATCAATAAATATTATATATATTTTTATATTTTATCAAATTTTCGAATTTTTAACTGGAATTTCTGTTATTATCAGAAATATAAACTTATAAAAATGAATTAAAGAAATTTGAAAGGCCTTAAACTTTCTATCTTCCTAAGGCCCTTTTATTTTCTAACCCTTCTACTTTTTAACCTAACTTTTCATTCAATTGGCAACATCTCCTCATTTCTTCAGTCGCCACTTTTTTTTTCTCTCATTCACGAAATTCCAAAGCTCCTAAACCCTAAAAAAAATATGGCTTCCATTCTCCTCTTATCTTCTTCCTTTATCTCTTCTTTACTTCACAATTTCCATTGATTTTGCCTTCCTCCTCTTCTAGCTTTGCTTGGCCTCTACCACCTTCATCTCCACCATCCTCTCCACCTTCAGCCCCACCACCATCTACAGCAGCACCTCCTCCTCCTCTACTGACCATGACAAGCCATGCCCATCCATTTAAGTTAGCACCACAAAATTGCACAAAAACCCTTCCAAACAATGCCTAAACCACATATGCTTCACCACCACCTTCATCTATCGCCTTGGCCACCCCTAGAACCACCACCACCAGCAACTACATGACCTTTGGCTGCTTCTGCACCATCACCCTCCACTGTCCAGACCTGTACCATGCATGGCTGAGCCAAGCAATGACCAAGTCGAGCCTTGTTGTGACCAAAACTTCACCTATTTGCGTTGTCCATTGATATTCTTCATGTTGCATCTCCTACCCTTCACATCACTTCATGTTGCCATGCTTAGGTGTGCTAAACCTGACCTATATGATGCTAACCTGAGCCCAAACACATCATGGCTGAGCACTTGATCCCCTATGGTCAAGCATTTGAATGGTAAAGGCAAAGTCTTGTCTTTATTGCTTTGTATTTCAATTTGTTCAACATTGTTTTATGTTAAGCATATTCATGTGCTATATTGTTTTGTCTTGTTTGGGTATTGTTTACAAGATGATATCTTGGCTATTTTCTCCACTCAAATCAAAGGTCGTGCCTTCTGGATCCGTTGTGTCATTCTAATTGATATCTCCAGCATAAAAAGGTGAGTTATTCTCACCAGACAATATGTACCTATATAACTAGTAAATTGACACCCTGCGAATCTGTAGAAATACATTATCAAGTTTTATATGCTTATATTATTATCATATGATGTTCACACCTGTTATTATACCTGTTATATCATATGTTACTGTTATTTAATGTTATTCTGTTATTTATATCTGTTATCACCATTGCAAGTTCCCTGTAGATTAGAATCACTATGGGTTGAAATGATACATACCCGAACGGACTTTAGAATAGGGAAAAATCGTTATGGGCTGAAATGATAGGCCTGAACGATTTTTATTTAAAATTATTTTAACTTGGGATTGCGGGTTTGAAATGATAGAACCCGGATTTTTCTTTTTTTTTTTAACTGCGGATTGAAATGATACATATCCGTATCACTTGACCTAAGTTAGAGAATTATATACAGGCCCGTGGTTTTTTTATAAAGTGTTTTGGATATTTTTAAGTATTTTAAAAATTATAAATTTATGAAATTTGATTTAAATAGATTTTGAAATGTTTTAAAATAAAGAAATTATGATTTTTCTATGTGTTAAAAATGTAATTAATGAATGGTTTAACTGGATTTTTGAAATATAACTTAAGTTGGAAATTTGGAATTTTGGTTAAAAGTGATATTTAGGTTATATAAATAAAATGGATATTAAATTTTATTTGGAAATGGTAAATATGATAATTTGATTAAATTTGAATTTAAGAGATTTATTAAAGTATTATTGATTTTTTTATGAATTTAAGTGGTTAAATAAATGAATGTTTAAAAGTGATCTTTTAAAATATAACTTGACTAGGAAATGTGAAATTTGGTTTTAATTAAAGGTTTAAGTTAATTAAATAAAATTGGAAATTTTGTTAAATTGTGAAATGGTAATTTAAATTTGAAGTGTTAAGTCTATTTGTTGAAATGTGAAGAATTGGAACTTTTACACTTAAACTTATTAAGTAAATTGTTGAAAATTGGATTTAATTATAAGAAATTTATTGTGAAAGAAACGTGTAAAGTTCTAATTAATGAAAGAAATATGTAAAGTTTAATTTATGAAAGAAACGTGTAAAGTTCTAATTAATGAAAGAAATATGTAAAGTTTTACCTACTGAAAGAAACATGTAAAGTCTTAATTAATGAAAGAAACATGTAAGTCTTAATTTGTGTAATATTGATTTAAAATAATAAATGCCCCTTTTGTAATAAAACGTAAATTAAAACTTACATTCGATAATGTAAGTTTAATTAGTGTAATATTGATTAAATGATAAATGCTCTTTACTGTAATAGGAATGTAAGTTAAAAAGTACATTTAATATGTAAGTTTTAATTAATGTAAATGACATATTTTAATGACTAAAATAATAAAGTTTCTTTATTGTAATGATAATGTAAGTTAATAAGGTAGTCTTAACTTAACATAAGAATTTTAGCATTAAATTGGATATTAGAGTAACAAAGTTTATTTAACTATAAGGCTATGATAAAATGACCATGTTAAAAATTTGTAAGTATATAAATACTTTGATTATATAAAATGTTAAATTGGGAAGTATTACATTCCAAAAATGCTATGATTCCTTAAGGTTACATTACCAAAATGCTATGATAATTTAAAGGAAGATTTCAAGTTTAATAAATTAAAGGAAATATTCAGTGATTTTGAAATTTGGGTTTTATTGAAATGATATATTATTGAATTGGTTTTGAAATGGAAATGATATATTTTTGAATTGGTTTTGAATAGATATGTTTTGGGTTTGAAAGTATGTATTAGTTTGAAATAAATGATATGATTTTGAAATGGTTTAAAGGATGTATTTTGATTTGAAACATAAACTATTTTTAAAAGTTATAACCACGGGTTATAATAACGATTGGTTGGCAAAGAGACCGGGATCGGATATGGACATACTCTCTGTCGATACCGAAAACCACTTTGACAACCATGTACGCGGTGGAGATTCCAGAATGAAGTAGGATGGTGGCGACGTTCTTAAGGTATATTACGTGGACCCAACTCCCGTGAGTTGGCATAAGGTGGCTAAAATAGGAGCGATCTCGGACCAGTGAGGTAGCACCTCTTCTCGGACACATTTCTTCGATATTATACTCTTACTTGTGATTGATTAGATGGCCATCCTCCGATTTGGGAGTGTTGTTCGAGGTGGAACGGTAGTGGCTGCTATGCGTATCCATCAGTCCGTGTGCGTAATTGGTATATCTACCCTGGCATTGCCTAGTTGTGCCGTGTCACCTACCATATCGAGCTTTACTACGATTATGATTTTAAGATCCGACCGCGTTAAGGTTCTCCATCCCCTTAACGCTATTTTCTATATGATTATACTTTACTTATTAGACATTATTATAATAGCGAATATTACTACATAGTAGATATTTTAACGGATCCTTAGAGGATGGGCGGTCCCAAGCATCTTCTAAGTTACTTGTACCTTTATTACAGTTCACTTGAGTTGGTTTACATTATATAAGTATATATTGTCCTGGCTCGAGTGTTTTGTGTTTTGCTTTACGCTCGGGTCAGCCTGAGTATTCACAGATTTGGATTTCCACCTTCTGGAGATTTGAATCGCTGGAGATTATTTGCTAGTCTTGTTCTATCAACTTCGGTTCCGTTGTTCTATTCAGCCTGTACTTGGTTATTGTATTGAGACTTCTGCTGTACTTTATTTCTTATGTTGTATCTTATGTAACTCTGATATATTTATACAGTAGCTTCATGAACTACTATTTCTTTTACTTCCGCTGCATTATTTTACTCTGTGTCTGTGATCTGTGATTATATTTATTTACTGTATATTCTAAGATTTGCCAAATTTTAATTACAACGCGGTATTTTGAGCAATTCAACTCCGGCATGAGTGTCTACCTGTACACTTATAATGGATGCGAATGGTTGAAAATATCGGGTCGTTATAGTTGGTATCAGAGCTTTGGCTTTGAGGCAAAACTCAGCATATGGAGTAGATTTATTTACAGAATCACTTTCGTTCGAGTTTGAATCTTTTCCTCTTGATTTAAATTTCCTCTGAATTTTTGGAACGTTCCCTGCGGTTTCAAAATTCATTCTTGACCCTCACTATTCATCTTCTTTTGATTTTGGAGTATCACATAACTCCACTTCGAATGATCTTTATAGTGAATTGGCTGTCTCGCCAATATTCTATTTTCCTGGTAAAGGGGGAAACTCCTTTACAAATTAGCATCGATTCACCTGAGATTTATATCTATCCTTGGTTTAGATGCTAATATCTTTTATTACTCCAAAATCTATCTTTTGAGATCAGATGTAGATTTACCCCAGAAAAAATACACATTTGATCTTATTCATTAAGTCACGGTTGACCGGTTAAGGTTGCCCGCGATTTATCTAAGCTTACCCATCTCCCTATTTTGTTATTTAATCATCTTGTTTTGTTTCCAAAATATCCCCAACCATTTTGAATTGTACTTGTAAATCTATGTTTGTTTTATATATTGTGTTGTTTGAGTTGTTGATGTTGATTTGGGTTTCCGATCGATTCGTCTGATCAACGCTATCGATAGGATTTCTAAAACACTTTGACAGAACAAACTGACACAATATTATAAAAAAAAAAAATTGGTTAATAAAATAAATTTTGATATAAGTAAATTTTATGGAACTTCATAAATTGATTTAAATTGATTATTTAAAATGATAATACTTGATTTATCATTTATAGCTCTATAAAGGAATTTATAAATAGTTGTTTATAAATTGATGTGGGAACTGAAATGAATTTAAATCAAGAATTTAAGAATTTAATTTCCGATGGATTTCAAACCTTGTGTTTAAAGTTTTAAAAGGATATATTATTTAAAGTATTTCGAATAGAAATTTTGTTTTCAAAGAATTTTAAAAGGTTTAAAATTTAGTGCTCTTCTCTTTGTCGCTGGAAAATAATTTCGGTGATGACTGCAGCATCATCGACATTCATTTTCGAGTTTCGAAGTGAAGAAACCATTCTGTAGTCTTGCTACAGCTTTGTTTTGGGAAATTTGATTTATATGAATTTCTAAAATATGAATTGATTTATATATAGATATATGATTTAAAATTGATTTGACATATTATGTACATATATTTATTTATCTCTAACTGGTTTAAAGGAAATCAGAAATTAATTCTTACATTTTTTTTTCTTCTTAAAGAATAATTTCAATTATAAAAAGAAAAATCAAAAATTTGGATAAATGATTCAAAATTGAGATAATTGAATTGGAAAGTTTTATTTGTATAACACACAATTTCATTCCAATATAACTTACCTAAATTACACAGAAGTTGAATATGAAATTGGATAATATACAATATAGAAAGGATTTTATAAATAAAATTTGAGTGGTTATAATAAATGTTATACACTTAAATTTTAGTTATAAAAGATTAACAGAGGTAAATAGTGAAAAAGGAATTTAAAGAGATTTTATTTAAATAACTTAATAATCAAATTTGATTTACTATGGAACCTTAAGTCTAACCTAGGAATTTTAATAAAGGTTATTTCCTAAAATGAATATGTTGTATAATAAATAATGTATCTTTGAATAGAAAAAAATAAAATACATTTGAATTAGACATTTTGTAATAAAGTTTATTTAACTTGAATTCATAGTTTAATTGATGTCTAAATGAATAAATGTGTAAAGAAATTTGATTGTTATATTTGCTATATAAATATTTTATTTATGAAATAGATATGTCTTGGAAAATGAATGATTATGATTTAAATAGTTAAAATGTATTTTAACATCACTAAAAATTTATAATTGAGAATTTGGTTTTCAAATGGAATTTTAAGTGTAACTTATTAAAGGAATATCTATTTGTGAAATGGGTATTTTAAATAAAGTGTTAGGTTATGTGTTAAATTAAGAGCTAACTAAAATAGTGAACTTTTAACTTAATAAATGAAGTATAGTTTGATTTGAATATTCCATTCATAAAGTTTGTTTAATAAGTCATAAGTTAAATGATATCCAAATAAATATTTCTGGAATTGAACTGATTTGAAATATTAATATATCTACTGTAGCATTTTATAAGTACTACTATTTTGAAAATACAATGTTTTGGAAATTTTTATAATTAAATGAACTTAGAAATGTTACAACTTTAAAATGAATATTATTTGACCTTGAATTAAAATGGTTTAAATGAAGATTACTTTTTTTAGGGTGTTATGATTTTCTAAGTATTAATTTTTTTTTAAAAAAAAGAATAACTTGTCCAAAGTGTTATGATTTTAGCAGTGTGATTTCCAAATGATAAACATCCCTAAATTGTTATGATTTCAAAGCATTATGGTTTTAAATTTATTATCTGGTTTTGTTTTTTTCCAAACTATCTTTTGGTTGTCCTTATTTCCCTTATCTTGTTACAGAATGGGAAGGTTATTGCTTATACCAGTCTATTTAGAAATCTTTCTGTAATCTATGATAATCTTTGTTACTCATCTGGATCTGAACACTGTTTTTCCATTCATAGACTGTCGGTCAAGTGAAAGGGAGATTCAGACTCTAGAGGATCTTTTTCGTGCTTATATTCTTGATTTGATCACCTCCATCTTGTTAAACTTACATATAACAATAGTTATCAGGCGTAATTTAAATCTCCTTGTCATCTTATTTTAATCTTATTTCACTCTATCTTTTATGTGCTTTCCCGTACCTCGTTCCTTTTCGGGGACGAAAAGTTTTGAGTGGGGGAGAGTGTAACAACCCTGTATTTTACAATTATTTTTAAATTGATTTCCAGATTCAAAAGCTTTATTTATGAAAAGAATAAATTTTGTTATTTTAAATATAAACTTTGACTTTGATGTGGATTAGAATTCCAAATATGACTAAATTTAACATTTCCTGAAAATGTGAATTTTGGTCAATAGTCAAACTTTGACTTTTAAGTTTAAATTTTTAATAGTTTGAAATTATAAATTTTATCTTTTATTATGAAAATAGATTTAATAACTTGAACACTACTTTTCGTTTCGTTGAAAACGGAGTTAAAATGTAAAAGTTATGTACATTTCAATTTTTAGTATAATTTGTTTATTTGTGCAATTTTGCCTATTTTAAATTTTTTTTAAATCATATTTTCTTTCTTATATTTTGTTTTAATATGTGTTAATATGTTTTTTATGTATATTTTGTCTTTTTATGTTTTTAAATTGATAATAGTATTTTTCCAAAATTTACTGTATTTATTTTTCATTTTTAAAGGCTGTTTTCCTATTTTCTGCTATTTTCTTCATTAAAAATTATATGTAAATTAAATTTTAAATATTTATTTTGTGAATATATTTTTATTTTATATATTATTTATGTTTAAAAATATATTGCAAGCTCATATGAATTTTCTAAAAAATTTTCTATTCAATTTCAAAATTTTCTAGTCTAGTTCACTGTTTTAACTATTTTCCTTAATTCTACTTTATATAATCAATAAATATTATATATATTTTTATATTTTATCAAATTTTCGAATTTTTAACTGGAATTTCTGTTATTATCAGAAACATAAACTTATAAAAATGAATTAAAGAAATTTGAAAGGCCTTAAACTTTCTATCTTCCTAAGGCCCTTTTATTTTCTAACCCTTCTACTTTTTAACCTAACTTTTCATTCAATTGGCAACATCTCCTCATTTCTTCAGTCGCCACTTTTTTTTTCTCTCATTCACGAAATTCCAAAGCTCCTAAACCCTAAAAAAAATATGGCTTCCATTCTCCTCTTATCTTCTTCCTTTATCTCTTCTTTACTTCACAATTTCCATTGATTTTGCCTTCCTCCTCTTCTAGCTTTGCTTGGCCTCTACCACCTTCATCTCCACCATCCTCTCCACCTTCAGCCCCACCACCATCTACAGCAGCACCTCCTCCTCCTCCACTGACCATGACAAGCCATGCCCATCCATTTAAGTTAGCACCACAAAATTGCACAAAAACCCTTCCAAACAATGCCTAAACCACATATGCTTCACCACCACCTTCATCTATCGCCTTGGTCACCCCTAGAACCACCACCACCAGCAACTACATGACCTTTGGCTGCTTCTGCACCATCACCCTCCACTGTCCAGACCTGTACCATGCATGGCTGAGCCAAGCAATGACCAAGTCGAGCCTTGTTGTGACCAAAACTTCACCTATTTGCGTTGTCCATTGATATTCTTCATGTTGCATCTCCTACCCTTCACATCACTTCATGTTGCCATGCTTAGGTGTGCTAAACCTGACCTATATGATGCTAACCTGAGCCCAAACACATCATGGCTGAGCACTTGATCCCCTATGGTCAAGCATTTGAATGGTAAAGGCAAAGTCTTGTCTTTATTGCTTTGTATTTCAATTTGTTCAACATTGTTTTATGTTAAGCATATTCATGTGCTATATTGTTTTGTCTTGTTTGGGTATTGTTTACAAGATGATATCTTGGCTATTTTCTCCACTCAAATCAAAGGTCGTGCCTTCTGGATCCGTTGTGTCATTCTAATTGATATCTCCAGCATAAAAAGGTGAGTTATTCTCACCAGACAATATGTACCTATATAACTAGTAAATTGACACCCTGCGAATCTGTAGAAATACATTATCAAGTTTTATATGCTTATATTATTATCATATGATGTTCACACCTGTTATTATACCTGTTATATCATATGTTACTGTTATTTAATGTTATTCTGTTATTTATATCTGTTATCACCATTGCAAGTTCCCTGTAGATTAGAATCACTATGGGTTGAAATGATACATACCCGAACGGACTTTAGAATAGGGAAAAATCGTTATGGGCTGAAATGATAGGCCTGAACGATTTTTATTTAAAATTATTTTAACTTGGGATTGCGGGTTTGAAATGATAGAACCCGGATTTTTCTTTTTTTTTAACTGCGGATTGAAATGATACATATCCGTATCACTTGACCTAAGTTAGAGAATTATATACAGGCCCGTGGTTTTTTTATAAAGTGTTTTGGATATTTTTAAGTATTTTAAAAATTATAAATTTATGAAATTTGATTTAAATAGATTTTGAAATGTTTTAAAATAAAGAAATTATGATTTTTCTATGTGTTAAAAATGTAATTAATGAATGGTTTAACTGGATTTTTGAAATATAACTTAAGTTGGAAATTTGGAATTTTGGTTAAAAGTGATATTTAGGTTATATAAATAAAATGGATATTAAATTTTATTTGGAAATGGTAAATATGATAATTTGATTAAATTTGAATTTAAGAGATTTATTAAAGTATTATTGATTTTTCTATGAATTTAAGTGGTTAAATAAATGAATGTTTAAAAGTGATCTTTTAAAATATAACTTGACTAGGAAATGTGAAATTTGGTTTTAATTAAAGGTTTAAGTTAATTAAATAAAATTGGAAATTTTGTTAAATTGTGAAATGGTAATTTAAATTTGAAGTGTTAAGTCTATTTGTTGAAATGTGAAGAATTGGAACTTTTACACTTAAACTTATTAAGTAAATTGTTGAAAATTGGATTTAATTATAAGAAATTTATTGTGAAAGAAACGTGTAAAGTTCTAATTAATGAAAGAAATATGTAAAGTTTAATTTATGAAAGAAACGTGTAAAGTTATAATTAATGAAAGAAATATGTAAAGTTTTACCTACTGAAAGAAACATGTAAAGTCTTAATTAATGAAAGAAACATGTAAGTCTTAATTTGTGTAATATTGATTTAAAATAATAAATGCCCCTTTTGTAATAAAACGTAAATTAAAACGTACATTCGATAATGTAAGTTTAATTAGTGTAATATTGATTAAATGATAAATGCTCTTTACTGTAATAGGAATGTAAGTTAAAAAGTACATTTAATATGTAAGTTTTAATTAATGTAAATGACATATTTTAATGACTAAAATAATAAAGTTTCTTTATTGTAATGATAATGTAAGTTAATAAGGTAGTCTTAACTTAACATAAGAATTTTAGCATTAAATTGGATATTACAGTAACAAAGTTTATTTAACTATAAGGCTATGATAAAATGACCATGTTAAAAATTTGTAAGTATATAAATACTTTGATTATATAAAATGTTAAATTGGGAAGTATTACATTCCAAAAATGCTATGATTCCTTAAGGTTACATTACCAAAATGCTATGATAATTTAAAGGAAGATTTCAAGTTTAATAAATTAAAGGAAATATTCAGTGATTTTGAAATTTGGGTTTTATTGAAATGATATATTATTGAATTGGTTTTGAAATGGAAATGATATATTTTTGAATTGGTTTTGAATAGATATGTTTTGGGTTTGAAAGTATGTATTAGTTTGAAATAAATGATATGATTTTGAAATGGTTTAAAGGATGTATTTTGATTTGAAACATAAACTATTTTTAAAAGTTATAACCACGGGTTATAATAACGATTGGTTGGCAAAGAGACCGGGATCGGATATGGACATACTCTCTGTCGATACCGAAAACCACTTTGACAACCATGTACGCGGTGGAGATTCCAGAATGAAGTAGGATGGTGGCGACGTTCTTAAGGTATGTTACGTGGACCCAACTCCAGTGAGTTGGCATAAGGTGGCTAAAACAGGAGCGATCTCGGACCAGTGAGGTAGCACCTCTTCTCGGACACATTTCTTCGATATTATACTCTTACTTGTGATTGATTAGATGGCCATCCTCCGATTTGGGAGTGTTGTTCGAGGTGGAACGGTAGTGGCTGCTATGCGTATCCATCAGTCCATGTGCGTAATTGGTATATCTACCCTGGCATTGCCTAGTTGTGCCGTGTCACCTACCATATCGAGCTTTACTACGATTCTGATTTTAAGATCCGACCCGTTAAGGTTCTCCATCCCCTTAACGCTATTTTCTATATGATTATACTTTACTTATTAGACATTATTATAATAGCGAATATTACTACATAGTAGATATTTTAACGGATCCTTAGAGGATGGGCGGTCCCAAGCATCTTCTAAGTTACTTGTACCTTTATTACAGTTCACTTGAGTTGGTTTACATTATATAAGTATATATTGTCCTGGCTCGAGTGTTTTGTGTTTTGCTTTACGCTCGGGTCAACCTGAGTATTCACAGATTTGGATTTCCACCTTCTGGAGATTTGAATCGCTGGAGATTATTTGCTAGTCTTGTTCTATCAACTTCGGTTCCGTTGTTCTATTCAGCCTGTACTTGGTTATTGTATTGAGACTTCTGCTGTACTTTATTTCTTATGTTGTATCTTATGTAACTCTGATATATTTATATAGTAGCTTCATGAACTACTATTTCTTTTACTTCCGCTACATTATTTTACTCTGTGTCTGTGATCTGTGATTATATTTATTTACTGTATATTCTGAGATTTGCCAAATTTTAATTACAACACGGTATTTTGAGCAATTCAACTCCGGCATGAGTGTCTACCTGTACACTTATAATGGATGCGAATGGTTGAAAATATCGGGTCGTTATACATCTTCTTTTGATTCTGGAGTAGCCCATGACTCCACTTCGAATGAACTTTATAGTGAATTGGCGGTCTCGCCAATACTCTAATGACTTGTAAAAGGGGGAAAACTCCTTTACAAATTAGCATTGATTCACCAGAGATTTTGTAACGACCCGACTTTCTATGCCCAGAAAGTCGCATCGTTATGAAGAAAGAAAGGGGTAGAAAATAGAAAAGAAAAGAAGAAAGAAAGAAACAACAACAACGATCTCACAGCGGAACGAATAAATTATATTAATAACATAAACTATTACATAGTATACAACAATTTACAGAGTTACACAGCATATACATCACTTACTAGACAGTTATAAACATCTGTCTAGACATTACAACTCAAATACAAGACAAGACACTATCACAGATATCAACACAGCGGAATACTATATCTACGAACGCCGAAGCCTCCTGCTCCATTGCTCCTCCAGAATATTCGTCAAAGCTAAACCTGAATCCCTTGGCTACTCGTAAAAATTTGAGTACCCAAGAGTTTATAAAACAGAAATAAACACTTGGGTCAGACATGGGTCTGGTGTGAGTAAACGGGTTAAAATTGTTTAACTTCAAAACCTTTTGAAAACAAAGGTATCACGTAAGACTTCCCACACATAAACATGGAAAAGTTTTTACCTTACGCTAACCAAAACATTTGATAGGAAATCCAGTTATATTATAATAGGGTCTAGGGTTTTCAAGTAAAATACAGAAATAGCTGAAATGCTTACATCTCACATTCCAACATAGTTGGGCACAACTAATACGTACGGCACTTATTGGAGTTTGGATTCCATACAATGGCAGGGCTACTGGGGTACCGCCCGTCACAGTACGTGGCCTAGATCACCGTACCGAGGAGTACGCCCGCTCCCCTGCAACACAAAGCCGGAACCATCCCTTACTGGATAATCCCGAACAAGACAATCCCGTGGTTGGCGCGACCAACCACACACTAAGCCGAATAAAAGAAAAGGGACCTCTAGACAGGGATCTATCTTGCTCTCAGTGGGTGCTACCCACGAAGCCTTGCTGCACCTCCCCTGTTTTAGCCATTCCCGGTTGATGAGGCTTGAGGTTACGATTACCTTTAATCAGAACATATCACTTAGAATGCTCATCGTCCGCCTGACGATGTGCTGAAAGCATTCAATCCATATAAGTTCGTTCCGGGTTCGAACGAAACCGAAGGCATTATCTCGTTACACTCGTTTTGGAATCACCCTCAGAGTTAACGACAATAACCCTTGCACTCTAAATCTTCATCTTCACTTGAGATTCACGACCTATCGTTAATTTGGATCGATGTGGTATTCGGGTCTCCAGACCTGGAATTCCGGTATACGGAAACCCGATCCCGGTCTCATCGAAATCCAAAACGTATCTTTTAAGGCCAAGTTGTTTAAAGGTTTAAACAATTTAACTTATCTATATTCATACAGATAGATAATTCACAATTCACAACTGATAATCACATTATCAATTAAACAGATGATTCATAACCAAATAGGTAATCCATATCAACATCACAATAGTTAATCTATATTATCATCATAATGCAACCAAGTATTCATATCACACAATATCTTATCTCATTTCTGAGATTACATCCATTCAAGACAATCAATGTCATTCATTCTTATATAAGCAATGATTTACTTAATCATAAGATAATTAATTTAAAATGAATTAAATTAACTATCTATATCTTTAATTAATTTAAAGTGAATTAAATTAATTACTTCATTTCTAATTAATTTAAAATAAATTAAATTAATTACTTCATCATAAATCTTACTTATATAATCATTAATTAATTACCAATAAATTAATTAATCTTTCTCTAATTATCCACTTTAATTAATCACCTTGATTAATTATACTTTAATTACCTTTAAGTAATTATCTTTAATTAATTTCACAAATTAATTATTCTTAATCAAATACAGTAATTAACCTTTAATTACTTCATTAATTAATTAATTATAATCAATTACTTTAAGCCTTAATTAATTATAATTAATCACTTATCATTTGATTTATTAATCTTAATTAATCAATTCTTAATTAAATCATTAATTATAAACTAATGATCTTTAATTACACCTTTAATTATTTTATTAATTACATTAAGTAATTATTCTTTATTAATCATAATTATTAATCACCTTTGATTAATATAATCCAGTAATTAACTTCCCTTAATTACTTCCCTTAGTTAATTACCTTTTAATTAATTACCTTAACAAATAATTAATTACCTTATTAATTAACCTTAATCCTTTAATTAAATAAATTATTTAATTAATAACACTAGGTAATTAACCTTAATCACTTCTTATTTAATTACCTCATAATTAATTAACTTTAAAACAATTATATTAATTAATTCCTTAATCAAATGAATATCCATTAATTACTTCAACTAATTACTCTTATGAGTAATTTCCATTTAATTACTTCCATAAGTGATTATATTCAATAATTAACTAATAATTTCTTTATTAAGTAATCATACTTAATTAAATCATAATTAAGTGATTATTTAAAATTAAATAAATAATTAACTAATTATTTAAAATAATTTAAACAATTAATTAATTTACAATTTATATTTAAAAATCCTTAATAAATTAAGAAACATTATTCTTAACTAAACTTTAACTTATTAACAAATTATATTAAATAAGTATCCTCAAGTTAATAACAAAGATAAATTAACCTTATTTATCTTCATAATTAAATTATTTGAATTAAATCAAATTTTAAATAATCTTAACAACAAATTATTCTATTGGGTTCCCAAAATTAATAACCATAACCTTATTTGAAAATAAAACATTTAGAAATCAATTTTAAAATTTAAGACACCTTAAACATTTAATTTAAACTTAAATATTTTCAATATAAATTTGAAAACTTAGTCTTTAAATTATTACTTAGAATTTTAACCTAAACTTTGATTTAATATCTTAAAAACATTCTTTTAAATTGAACTTCAATTTAATTAGATAATTGTTTTCAAAAACAATCATCTTAAAACACACTTAAATTTGAAATATAAATTAAATTTCCACTTCCAAATGTTTGATTTATTTTCATATTTAAAACAACAAGTTTAACTTTATATTGCGTTTCCTTTATAAACTTGTTCTATAACTTAACTCGACTTTTATTTTAATTTAAACAACTTGTAAAATCTGCATTTACATTTCAGCTATACCACCTAAATACTGAGCTTTCCCCAACTACCTGGCTTCGAGTTTGTCACCGAGAAACCCGAGCAACACCTCATTCTACACGAGCCAGCCCCCGAGTTTCCCAGCCTCTCATTTCTTCTTCGAGTCGATCACGAGGGAACGCGAAGGTCCTTCGAGTCGAAACTCGTCTTCCCCAATTCAAATATCCAGTGCACAAAAATCGTGCACGTGCACGTCTCCCACTAACTCCGGCCAACCTAGGTCGTCGCGACCATCGAACACCATCACACGATCGCGAGTGAGACAAAATCTTAACCCAGATCGAAGAAATGACTCGCGAATCGAAATTTCGCTCCTCGGTCGAAAAACTGAACCCAACTTCGACCGCAACTTCCCCCAACGCCGTCGACTCCCTCATCGATGAACTCGGCCAACATCACCAGAGCATCACCACGTCACGAACCACCCTACCACCCCTTCGCGATCGCCTCCGCATCATCACCCACGTCGCAAATTCCTCAACAGTTCAACCCATTTAAAAGCAGCCTAAAACCCTACTTCGCCAAAATCCCACCGCCTCGACCAACGATAAATACTACCAGTATTTTTCCTGAGACCCCCATCCCTCAGACCATCTCCAGCCCAAATATCAAGCACCCCAACGTCGCCGATCATCAGATATTGACTGAAATAACTTTTCTGTTCAACTCGAAAAATCTCAATCATCCCAATCTTAAAAATCATGTTTAAACCACCTAAATTCACGATTCTCTGCCACGAATACGACTATGCAAACTAAATCTAAAATTAAATAAATTAAATTTTGACATATATGTGTCTTTCACTGTTATATTTATTTTTAAAAATTATCTATCGAATTTACAACCCTGGAACTATTTTTATAAGCTTTATTATACTTCAACAAACATCTTTCATTTACACATCAAAGTCAAATATAGATTCTATTGTGAGATTTTTAATTTATAATATCAAACCATAACCTGTAACAAGAACAGAGAAGAAGATATATAACATTACACCAGTATAACAATTTATTCACATGCATTCATTCCAATCATTCATGTAAACAATGCATACCATATCACTACACATTCATCTCACATACAAACCTAGAAATAGATTTTACTGTTTTTAAAATAGTGTTTACTCACTTGTTAAACAGAGCACGGGATATTCATAAATATACATGCATTCCAATCCAGATATTTATGCCAACAACAAGACTTGCATCATAGTTTAAATTTCAGATTTTAAATCAGTTTTTAAATAAAGTTTACTCACTTGTTTATCAGGGAACAGAGAACAGAAGACAGATTTGTTTCCAGGCTGATGTTCCAGATTTTTGAACTTCTTTTGATTAGTTGAATTTGAATCTAGCTGCTATGAATTTAAACTTGCTGTTGATTTATTTCTCTGATTGCATGTCTTTAGATTGCATATTGAAGATTTGAAATTGCTGTTGTCTTGATCTTCTTTCTTTGATTTTCATTTGAAATTTCTAGATTTTGCTTTGCTTTCAATTTTGATTTCCAGGTTTTCACTTTTCTTTTTGATTTTAGATTCGAATTGTATTTTTTTTTTTTTTGGAGAAAGAAGTGAAGATAGATTAATTCAGCTGAAAGTAAAAATATATTTCTTCTTTCATATGTTATTTATTTAATTTAATTATTAAAAAGAAAATGTGGACATTTGTCCTTCTTAGAGGTTAATTAACTTACACATATGCCTATTTTCTTTACAAGTGTCTTATAAGTGTTAATACTTCATTATTGATTTACAAGTGTTAATTCTTTTCTTTATTAATTTATTTAAGTTATATATTTTTATTTATGAAATATTTACAAGTATAAAATGTATTTATCTTTTATAAATTAAGCTTCTACATTTCTAATACATATATATTATAATTTGAAAACATAACTTTTATTTAACTTAAAGACTCCCTATTTATAATATATATATACCAATATATATATATATATATATACATTATAAATATAAACATTTTATATAAGTTTTAGAAAGATAAATCTTCTCAATTTAAAATTGTTAGAAAAGATATTGCCAAATTAAAATGTTATTAGTTTTCAAAAGAAATAAATTTGCCAGTTAAAAATATTATTAACCTTTAAAAGAATTAAACTTGTCAATTTATAAAATAAATCAACAAATCAATTTAATTATTAATAAATATTATTAAATTGATATTGCCAAATTTCCGGGATATCACATTCCTCCCCCCTTAAAATAATTTCGTCCCCGAAATTTAAAAGCAAAGATAATTTAATAACCCATCAAAATTTTATTTTAAACAGCAACCATACATATCAATCATATTCTAACAATCATAGCAAACAATTTAATCAAACAAATTTAACTATCCAGACAAATTCTGGATAGAATTTCCTCGAGTTTCCCCAAGTATATATATATACCGGGATACTCGTTCTACAGGATCTTAACTAACTATCTACAATAGTCTAGAACTCCTTCCCATCTAGATTACAAACCTGAACAAAATATCAGACTAAACTCAAAACCATCTCAACTACCAAATCCTTCTGAACTGCTGATTTCATCACTCGATGAATCATACACATATTCCTCAGAGATATGTGAAATAAAATGAATTCCAGTTATCCGAACTGGCAACTCAATCCTGGGGATCAAAATCTAATCTCCAAAGAACACAGAAAAATCTCATAATACTTCCGGAGCTTACTCTCCAGTCTTACCAAATCTTATATCTCCTTTGATCGGAGAAAAACTTAAAACAATATCCAATTTCAACATCAATTTCCAAATTCCATCAATTCTTAACTGCATAACTCCTTTGACGATCCTGAGTCACTTCATTCTTCCTGATCAGCTTAACCCTTGCTGATGCTTCTTGAAACAGATTAGACCAACATCAAACCAATTTCCGGATCCTACTCAACAAAATGGTTTCTCAAAAATATGCCGAAATCCAAAACACAACTCTATTCTACAAACATTAGAGAACTTCGAACTACCTCTCCTATCTGAAATAGTCAAAACAGTTGCACTTGACAACTTTACCTCCAAATCCTGAAAATTCCTTCAACTTAGAGATACACTTGAATTTCCTATAGAAATCCTCTACTCGAAGAAAATTACAACTCTCGGTTGCTTCCATTCTAGAATAGCTGCTATCTTGCTTCCGCTGCACAACTCTGATCTTGAACAGATGAGAATGCCGTCGGAGAAACTCGAGCACAAACTTGATCATCCACAGTTCACCATACCATAAAATCTTAGCGACTCCATTCAATTTGGTCAAAACATCCTAGCAGAATCCCCTCTAGAAAATTAGAACTGATCAATCCCTCTCCAAAGAATTCTGAGCTGCTTCACCAAATTTTTCTCTCGGTGACATCCTTCTACTAAGCTGAACTTCCGGTAACTCCACGAATCAAGTCGATATGGAATCTCAATCTCCAATAACCCAAAAGAACACTCAAACAATCGCAAGTCTCTTTTGCGATCAACTCGACCTAACTTCCACAGATACTGTTCTCTCTTCACAAATTAGAACAGCTCATACTTAACTATCCAATTCATCGAAGAAATGGATTCACTCAGCTGCTTCTGGACTCCAACTTCAGAAAAACTACTCAGCCAGAAACTTCCTGCTAACACACAGAACACTCCGAGCTGCACTGCTGTCACAGATACCAAAGACTTCTTATCCGAAACTCTTTGAGAAACTCGGACTTCAAAGCAAAAAGAAACACCCCGCTGGACCCAGCCACAACACCGAAACAGATCTACTTCCACAACTTGTTCCAAAGAAAACATCTTCGGGAACATCCATAGTCACTGCGTCTCATCACACAGCTACTATTACCTGAGATACCATCACTCGCTTCTGCTCATCCAATAGATCTACTCTATTCATCCAACTTCAAAGATAAACTCCGAACTTAAACAGTTTCCTTCGGAGATTGATGAAATCTTTACATCACAACAAAGTTTACTCGAGACAGTATTAGGTCTACAGTCTCGACAATTACACTTCCAACCTCAACACTCAAACTCTAACCATTGGTAATTGTGTTACACACACTACCACCCTATCTACCTTTATAACTCATATTGGAAAACCCGAACAGGTAACCCAACAAATAGGTAGAAATACATATATATATATATATATATTTATTTAAAATGATCTTTTTATATAGAAATTATTTCTGGGTAAAATTATTTCATTTACCTCTTTAAAACAATATTGTGTCCGTTGACCTGGTTCAAGTGTTTAGAGATCCCTATCAATAACGTTAGCTACTCGTATTGACCAGAATCCATATACCACTCAACCGATCAATTAACACAATATAAAACCATTTTTATATAATTAACAATTACGCGCTCTCAAGATAGACACCACTTCAGAGCCTAGGTATTCACTCAACCTACTGCTCTGATACCAAATGTAACGACCCGACTTTCTATGCCCAGAAAGTCGCATCGTTATGAAGAAAGAAAGGGGTAGAAAATAGAAAAGAAAAGAAGAAAGAAAGAAACAACAACAACGATCTCACAGCGGAACGAATAAATTATATTAATAACATAAACTATTACATAGTATACAACAATTTACAGAGTTACACAGCATATACATCACTTACTAGACAGTTATAAACATCTGTCTAGACATTACAACTCAAATACAAGACAAGACACTATCACAGATATCAACACAGCGGAATACTATATCTACGAACGCCGAAGCCTCCTGCTCCATTGCTCCTCCAGAATATTCGTCAAAGCTAAACCTGAATCCCTTGGCTACTCGTAAAAATTTGAGTACCCAAGAGTTTATAAAACAGAAATAAACACTTGGGTCAGACATGGGTCTGGTGTGAGTAAACGGGTTAAAATTGTTTAACTTCAAAACCTTTTGAAAACAAAGGTATCACGTAAGACTTCCCACACATAAACATGGAAAAGTTTTTACCTTACGCTAACCAAAACATTTGATAGGAAATCCAGTTATATTATAATAGGGTCTAGGGTTTTCAAGTAAAATACAGAAATAGCTGAAATGCTTACATCTCACATTCCAACATAGTTGGGCACAACTAATACGTACGGCACTTATTGGAGTTTGGATTCCATACAATGGCAGGGCTACTGGGGTACCGCCCGTCACAGTACGTGGCCTAGATCACCGTACCGAGGAGTACGCCCGCTCCCCTGCAACACAAAGCCGGAACCATCCCTTACTGGATAATCCCGAACAAGACAATCCCGTGGTTGGCGCGACCAACCACACACTAAGCCGAATAAAAGAAAAGGGACCTCTAGACAGGGATCTATCTTGCTCTCAGTGGGTGCTACCCACGAAGCCTTGCTGCACCTCCCCTGTTTTAGCCATTCCCGGTTGATGAGGCTTGAGGTTACGATTACCTTTAATCAGAACATATCACTTAGAATGCTCATCGTCCGCCTGACGATGTGCTGAAAGCATTCAATCCATATAAGTTCGTTCCGGGTTCGAACGAAACCGAAGGCATTATCTCGTTACACTCGTTTTGGAATCACCCTCAGAGTTAACGACAATAACCCTTGCACTCTAAATCTTCATCTTCACTTGAGATTCACGACCTATCGTTAATTTGGATCGATGTGGTATTCGGGTCTCCAGACCTGGAATTCCGGTATACGGAAACCCGATCCCGGTCTCCTCGAAATCCAAAACGTATCTTTTAAGGCCAAGTTGTTTAAAGGTTTAAACAATTTAACTTATCTATATTCATACAGATAGATAATTCACAATTCACAACTGATAATCACATTATCAATTAAACAGATGATTCATAACCAAATAGGTAATCCATATCAACATCACAATAGTTAATCTATATTATCATCATAATGCAACCAAGTATTCATATCACACAATATCTTATCTCATTTCTGAGATTACATCCATTCAAGACAATCAATGTCATTCATTCTTATATAAGCAATGATTTACTTAATCATAAGATAATTAATTTAAAATGAATTAAATTAACTATCTATATCTTTAATTAATTTAAAGTGAATTAAATTAATTACTTCATTTCTAATTAATTTAAAATAAATTAAATTAATTACTTCATCATAAATCTTACTTATATAATCATTAATTAATTACCAATAAATTAATTAATCTTTCTCTAATTATCCACTTTAATTAATCACCTTGATTAATTATACTTTAATTACCTTTAAGTAATTATCTTTAATTAATTTCACAAATTAATTATTCTTAATCAAATACAGTAATTAACCTTTAATTACTTCATTAATTAATTAATTATAATCAATTACTTTAAGCCTTAATTAATTATAATTAATCACTTATCATTTGATTTATTAATCTTAATTAATCAATTCTTAATTAAATCATTAATTATAAACTAATGATCTTTAATTACACCTTTAATTATTTTATTAATTACATTAAGTAATTATTCTTAATTAATCATAATTATTAATCACCTTTGATTAATATAATCCAGTAATTAACTTCCCTTAATTACTTCCCTTAGTTAATTACCTTTTAATTAATTACCTTAACAAATAATTAATTACCTTATTAATTAACCTTAATCCTTTAATTAAATAAATTATTTAATTAATAACACTAGGTAATTAACCTTAATCACTTCTTATTTAATTACCTCATAATTAATTAACTTTAAAACAATTATATTAATTAATTCCTTAATCAAATGAATATCCATTAATTACTTCAACTAATTACTCTTATGAGTAATTTCCATTTAATTACTTCCATAAGTGATTATATTCAATAATTAACTAATAATTTCTTTATTAAGTAATCATACTTAATTAAATCATAATTAAGTGATTATTTAAAATTAAATAAATAATTAACTAATTATTTAAAATAATTTAAACAATTAATTAATTTACAATTTATATTTAAAAATCCTTAATAAATTAAGAAACATTATTCTTAACTAAACTTTAACTTATTAACAAATTATATTAAATAAGTATCCTCAAGTTAATAACAAAGATAAATTAACCTTATTTATCTTCATAATTAAATTATTTGAATTAAATCAAATTTTAAATAATCTTAACAACAAATTATTCTATTGGGTTCCCAAAATTAATAACCATAACCTTATTTGAAAATAAAACATTTAGAAATCAATTTTAAAATTTAAGACACCTTAAACATTTAATTTAAACTTAAATATTTTCAATATAAATTTGAAAACTTAGTCTTTAAATTATTACTTAGAATTTTAACCTAAACTTTGATTTAATATCTTAAAAACATTCTTTTAAATTGAACTTCAATTTAATTAGATAATTGTTTTCAAAAACAATCATCTTAAAACACACTTAAATTTGAAATATAAATTAAATTTCCACTTCCAAATGTTTGATTTATTTTCATATTTAAAACAACAAGTTTAACTTTATATTGCGTTTCCTTTATAAACTTGTTCTATAACTTAACTCGACTTTTATTTTAATTTAAACAACTTGTAAAATCTGCATTTACATTTCAGCTATACCACCTAAATACTGAGCTTTCCCCAACTACCTGGCTTCGAGTTTGTCACCGAGAAACCCGAGCAACACCTCATTCTACACGAGCCAGCCCCCGAGTTTCCCAGCCTCTCATTTCTTCTTCGAGTCGATCACGAGGGAACGCGAAGGTCCTTCGAGTCGAAACTCGTCTTCCCCAATTCAAATATCCAGTGCACAAAAATCGTGCACGTGCACGTCTCCCACTAACTCCGGCCAACCTAGGTCGTCGCGACCATCGAACACCATCACACGATCGCGAGTGAGACAAAATCTTAACCCAGATCGAAGAAATGACTCGCGAATCGAAATTTCGCTCCTCGGTCGAAAAACTGAACCCAACTTCGACCGCAACTTCCCCCAACGCCGTCGACTCCCTCATCGATGAACTCGGCCAACATCACCAGAGCATCACCACGTCACGAACCACCCTACCACCCCTTCGCGATCGCCTCCGCATCATCACCCACGTCGCAAATTCCTCAACAGTTCAACCCATTTAAAAGCAGCCTAAAACCCTACTTCGCCAAAATCCCACCGCCTCGACCAACGATAAATACTACCAGTATTTTTCCTGAGACCCCCATCCCTCAGACCATCTCCAGCCCAAATATCAAGCACCCCAACGTCGCCGATCATCAGATATTGACTGAAATAACTTTTCTGTTCAACTCGAAAAATCTCAATCATCCCAATCTTAAAAATCATGTTTAAACCACCTAAATTCACGATTCTCTGCCACGAATACGACTATGCAAACTAAATCTAAAATTAAATAAATTAAATTTTGACATATATGTGTCTTTCACTGTTATATTTATTTTTAAAAATTATCTATCGAATTTACAACCCTGGAACTATTTTTATAAGCTTTATTATACTTCAACAAACATCTTTCATTTACACATCAAAGTCAAATATAGATTCTATTGTGAGATTTTTAATTTATAATATCAAACCATAACCTGTAACAAGAACAGAGAAGAAGATATATAACATTACACCAGTATAACAATTTATTCACATGCATTCATTCCAATCATTCATGTAAACAATGCATACCATATCACTACACATTCATCTCACATACAAACCTAGAAATAGATTTTACTGTTTTTAAAATAGTGTTTACTCACTTGTTAAACAGAGCACGGGATATTCATAAATATACATGCATTCCAATCCAGATATTTATGCCAACAACAAGACTTGCATCATAGTTTAAATTTCAGATTTTAAATCAGTTTTTAAATAAAGTTTACTCACTTGTTTATCAGGGAACAGAGAACAGAAGACAGATTTGTTTCCAGGCTGATGTTCCAGATTTTTGAACTTCTTTTGATTAGTTGAATTTGAATCTAGCTGCTATGAATTTAAACTTGCTGTTGATTTATTTCTCTGATTGCATGTCTTTAGATTGCATATTGAAGATTTGAAATTGCTGTTGTCTTGATCTTCTTTCTTTGATTTTCATTTGAAATTTCTAGATTTTGCTTTGCTTTCAATTTTGATTTCCAGGTTTTCACTTTTCTTTTTGATTTTAGATTCGAATTGTATTTTTTTTTTTTTTGGAGAAAGAAGTGAAGATAGATTAATTCAGCTGAAAGTAAAAATATATTTCTTCTTTCATATGTTATTTATTTAATTTAATTATTAAAAAGAAAATGTGGACATTTGTCCTTCTTAGAGGTTAATTAACTTACACATATGCCTATTTTCTTTACAAGTGTCTTATAAGTGTTAATACTTCATTATTGATTTACAAGTGTTAATTCTTTTCTTTATTAATTTATTTAAGTTATATATTTTTATTTATGAAATATTTACAAGTATAAAATGTATTTATCTTTTATAAATTAAGCTTCTACATTTCTAATACATATATATTATAATTTGAAAACATAACTTTTATTTAACTTAAAGACTCCCTATTTATAATATATATATACCAATATATATATATATATATATATACATTATAAATATAAACATTTTATATAAGTTTTAGAAAGATAAATCTTCTCAATTTAAAATTGTTAGAAAAGATATTGCCAAATTAAAATGTTATTAGTTTTCAAAAGAAATAAATTTGCCAGTTAAAAATATTATTAACCTTTAAAAGAATTAAACTTGTCAATTTATAAAATAAATCAACAAATCAATTTAATTATTAATAAATATTATTAAATTGATATTGCCAAATTTCCGGGATATCACAGATTTATATCAATCCTTGGTTTAAATGCTGATATCTTTTGTTATTCCAAACTCTATCTCTTGAGATCGGATGTAGATTTACCCTAGAAAAAAAAAATACATTTGATCTTTTTCATTAAGTCACAGATGACCCGGTTAAGGTTGCCCGCGATTTATCTAAGCTTACCCATCTTCATATTTTGTTAATTAATCACCTTGTTTTGTTTCCAAAATATCTCCAAACATTTTGAATTGTACTTGTAAATCTATGTTTGTTTTATATATTGTGTTGTTTGAGTTGTTGCTGTTGATTTGGGCTTCCGATCGATTCGTCTGATCAACGCTATCGATAGGATTTCTAAAACACTTTGACAGAACAAACTGACATAATATTATTTTAAAATTTGGTTAATGAAATAAATTTTGATATAAGTAAATTTATGGAACTTAATAAATTCTTTTAAATTGATTATTTGAAATAATAATACTTGATTTATCATTCTATAAATGAATTTATAAATAGTTGTTTATAAATTTGATTTGGGAACTGAAATGAATTTAAATCAAGAATTTGAGAATTTAATTTCTGATGGTTTCAGACCTTGTGTTTAAAGTTTTAAAAGGATATATTATTTAAAGTATTTTGGAATAGAAATTTGTTCCAAAGAATTTTAAAGTTTAAAAATCAGTGCTCTTCTCTTTGTCGCTGGAAAATAATTTCGGTGATGACTGCAGCATCATCGACGTTCATTTTCGAGTTTCAAAGTGAAGAAACCATTCTGTAGTCTTGCTACAGCTTTGTTTTGGGAAACTTGATTGATATGAATTTCTAAAATATGATTTGATTTATAAAATACATAGATATATGATTTAAATTTGATTTGCCAAATTATGTACATACATTTATTTATCTCTAAAAGGTTTGAAAGGAATCGGAAATTTTATTCTTAAATCCTATCTTAAATAATAACTTCAATTATAAAGAGAAAATCAAATTTTTTGAATAAATGGTTCAAACTTGAGATAATCGAATTGGAAAGTTTTATTTGTATAATTCTCAATTGCATTCCAATATAACTTACCTTAATTTTAGAAGTTAACAATGTAATTGGATAATATACAATACAAAAAATTTTATAAATAAAATTTGAGTGGTTATAATAAATGTTATACACTTAAATTTTAGTTATAAAAGATTAATTGAGGTAAATAGACTAAAAGGTTAATTGAATAACTTACAATACAAAATGATGTTAAGGAAATTAAGAATAAATTAAAAACAATTATAATAAGTGTAAGTATATTTAACATAGATGATAAAATATTGAGAGTAATAAATTTAACTTTAATTAGGAATAAAGAAGAATTAAATTTATTAAGTACATTATGAGTATAATAATGATTTTTCCAATCCATGATTTCTGAAATTGTTAGTTAAGAAAATTGGATGATAAGATAATGTAATTAGAGGTAGTTAAGATTTATTTAACTTGTGTAAAATTAATTATCAGTTTAAGCTGAAACCATGGAAATTTCGAACCTATTGTCTTATTTTGTTTTTATAACTTATTATCTTATTTTGTTTTCAAACTGTCTGCTAGTGGTCCTTATTTTCCTTATCGTGCTACAGACTGGTATAGGCATCTATCTATAATCTTTTTGCTTAGAAATCTTTCCATAATCTTTGATACTCATTTTGAATCTGAGCACTGCTTTCCACCCATAGACTATCGGTCAAGCGGAAAGAGTGAATCAGATTCTAGAAGATCTCTTCGTGCTTGTGTTCCTGATTTTGGAGGATCTTGGGAAGATCATCTCCACCTTGTTAAACTTACCTATAACGATAGTTATTAGGTATAATTTCAATCTTCTTGTCATTTTGTCTTAATCTTATTCGACTCTATCTTTTTCTGAGCTTTCCCGTACCTCATTCCTTTTCGGGGACGAAAAGTTTTGAGTGGGGGAGAGTGTAACAACCCTAGATTCTTGTATTTTTTTTATTTGGACTTTCTTTTATTTTTAAATTATTTTAAATTTATTATATTTAAAACATTTCATTTTTATATATAAATGATTATTATTAAGTGAATTATAGTTTCAAACTAGTATAAATTGGATATTTCACTAGAAAGTGAAATTCTGGTCAAACTGTTCAATCTTTGACTTTTAAACTTCAAATATAAATTATATAAAATCTTAAATTTTATCTTTTATTATGAAAATAGATGTAATAACTTGAACACTGCTTTTTGTTTCATTGAAAACGGAGTTAAACTGTAAAAGTTGTGTACATTTCAATATTGACTGCAATTTGTTTATTCTGCAATTTTGTTATTTTAAATAGTATAAATTACATTTTCCTTGTCATATTTTATTGTAATATGTATTAATATGTTATTTTATGTATATTATTGTCCTTTAATATTTTTTAAGTGAGGTAGGAATTTTTCTAGAGCTAGTAGTATTTTTCTTGTAATTTCCATGCCCTGTTTTCAATTTTTAAACATTTCCTTTAGTTCTTTTTCTATTTTTCTCCAATTTAATTATTTATTTTATTTTGGAAATGATAAATAAATTATTTTATTTCAAGTTTTCACTTCATAATATTTTTAAAATGAAGTGGACATTTTTCCAAGACTAGTAGTGATTTATATGTAATTTCTGGACCATGTTTTGAATTTTTAAGCAATTCCTTTCATTCTTTTTCTATTTTCTTTAAATTTTAATTATTTATTTTCATATTATTTCACTTGGTTTCGATTTTTAAAGATATTTGCTGATTTATTGTTGTTTTTATTTGATCTTTAGAAAACGGAAATGCGTTTCATTTCTAGACGTTTCATTGTCCAAAGTCGTTTCATTTGCCATAACCTCTCCATTACTCCTCTAGGCCGTGCATTTTTTTCATTTTCTGTGTATTCCTGTCACATCCCTAAATTTTCGACTTTCGAAAATTCGACATCGATACTCACTTTATCGACTGCCGAGAAATCGAGTGTCGGATACTCCAGTAGTGAGGGTTTTAGAAAGAAGAAAAAAATAGAAGAAGAAGAAGATAGAAGAAAAAGAGAAGAAGAACAACACAACAACAACAGATACAGAACAGAGACAATATCAGAATCTCACATATCGCAGCGGAACAATATATAATAATTAAACACTAGTCTTTTAAAACAAAGAGCTATATCAGTTTATATATACATCAATCATCAGAGTCAATATACAACTCAGTACAACAATGGACAGTTATATAACTTGTCCTCATACAGAATACACAGCGGAATAAATACTATCAGATACAAATACTACGTCTCGCCATCCAGCTTATCTCCAAAGCTCCAGAATATCTAGATAACCTAATAATCTAACTCTAGACTGCCCGTGTGGAAATTTTGTGGGCACCCAGAGTTTAGAAGGGAACAATAAACTCCGAGTCAGTCATGGTGACTGGTGTGAGATCGTAAAACAGTTATTCTTTAAAATAAACAACAGTATAATTTTAAAGTCAATTCGAAATGCTTTTGGAAAATGAAACTACCATAAGACCTCCCGCCACACACACAATGCAAACGCAGACTTGGAGGAGATTTCTTCTTATGATAGTCAAAGATGCTTGATACGCAAAATCAAATCATTTTGATATTATTATTAGTGCATAGTGTAGAAAACATTTCGAAAGTATAATATTAATCTTAGCCAGCATAGGCATTCCGCACTTATGCCTACTATAGCTACCATCCAAACAGTGGTGACCACCATAAGTGAATGATAGGTTCTACAACTAAAACCGTACAAGATCGTATTGTTTCTTTGGATTTCCAACAAATGGTCAGGCTAAGGAACTTCCTATCCACGATGGGTACGTCCCTGGAATAGACGACCCGAGAACCTAACCGGATCTCTGCCAACACAAGGCCGGGTTACCTCTGCAAAAATAGGTAACTACTGACACGCGTATGCCATCCCCCGATCGTCACCGATCTTCCCGAGGATCCCCGATTCGCAACAAACCACATAGAAAAAAATAATGCAGTAACCACAGAGGTTAAGTATCTGGGCTCCATACCATGATACCACCTTTATCCAGAAGGAATGACATACACTAAGGGGCGCTACTCCCTAGAACCTTGCTGCATTCGTCCTGTTTCGACCATTTTCGGGGTGTGAGGCTCGATGAAGTCTCGTCCACAAAGCTACGCTTTCTCAAAAAGCCCTGCTTTGGGTCAAACAAAATGATCAACCTATGATCACAAAGATATAAGATCAAACAAATGATCATATCACAAATGATCAAACACTGATCATTTCACAGCAACACTCGGTATGCCACGTTACCAAATTGGGATATATCGCTGATAAATTTCAACTACATAACCTCTGAGCTCGTACGTCTCAGAGAAGGGTGTTAAGCTAAGAGAATAAATTCTCCGCCACCAACAGAAATGTATTTGAAAGAAATCAGCTTTATATCTCAAATTGTAACGTCAGACACACAATCCATACAAGTCTGTTCCGGGATCGAACAGAACCGAAGGCACTTCTCACGAAGCCCTTGCATTTCCGGATAATTTTCAATCACGTCAGGACTTCCCGTCACTAAGGGTGATAAAACCTCTAAATCGAAGATCAGTCGATGTAGAGTAACTCGACGGTAATCCTTCCGTTTTCAAAAATATCCGGTCTTCAACACCGGTCTTCAAATGCGATTCATAACGACGTATCACATATTCGGAATGGGTTATACGACCCCATGGTCCTTTCCCGGCTAACCCGAATAGTGAGCGTTTATTTAAAAATAAGTGTGGCATTCAAATTCATCCAATTCACAACAAATACCTATTTAAGGTAATTATTGATAGTCGGTTATTTAATTATCAATAAAGATGCGCGACATCATCAAATTCCAAATAATTTTCCCAAATTATTTATTCTTCAAAAATATCTTACTAGATATATAATTTTCCACACTTAACCATTTGAAAACAATTTCAAATATTCACATTTCATTTTATCTTCGAAGATAAAATCTCAAAACAGTTTATTTCATATTGGAAAAAGCATTTCCATACTTATTTAATAATAAGTATTTCACAAATCTATTTATTTTCAACATTTGAAAATATTCGATATACTTAAATCAAATTAAGTATATACTCAATCTTTAAGGAAATCATTCTCTTTAAACACATTTATTTGAGTCAAAACGAATGTTACGTAAAACATCGTTACGACGACTCTAATTCACTAGTATAGGGATTCGGAAATTAAGATAGATATATAAATCCCAAAACTAGATAAAAACATTTCCTTACGGAAATCATTTACTATAACAACAGTGTTATAGTCCACCATTTCCTTATATTTCTCGAAAACGTCTATTTCAACAATAAATGTTGAAATCTATGATTTCGATTCATAACACATTTTAAGACACCTTTAAAATGTTTAACTTCCTTTTTAAAATATTACTTCTTCAAAAATGAATCCATTTTACTTAACAATATATTCACTGTCTAAAATCGTGAATATATCTTCTTAAATAATCTTCTCTATTAAATTTATCACATTCAATCTATTTCGAATTTATAAGCACATTTATAAATTCTATTTCTCTTTTTAATAACAACTTCGACTTATAAACCTTCTTTTATCAACTTTTATATTTAACTTATTAAAATAAGTGACTTTGGGTTTATAACAACCTTTATAAATTTCAATTCTATTTATAAAAACTTCAATATCAATTCAATTTCAATATTGATTTCTGAATTTATTTTCAACGTTAAATAAAAGATCCCATACTAATTTCTCAAAAATTCATTTCCAATATTAAATCAATTACAGATTGATTTCTAATTTTATTTATCACTACTAAATAAATTCCTTATTTTTTTCAAATTATTCAATATTCTGTTTTAAAATGGATTCTTCAAATTGAAATCATTTTACATTGATTTCACAACTTATTTCAATTTACCAATTAAATTTCAAACTGAATTTCCAACTTATCTTCTTTTAAATAAATTCCTTTTTAAGAAAATAAATTTCAATCGTTTCTTTCAATTTATTTTAAAAATCCAAATTTTAAATTAAATTCTTCAATTTATAATCACTACTTTACGAAATCCATTTATTTAACATTTTCACTTGATTCTGGAATTAATTCAATACGATTATAAAAATTTACTTTTTATACTTTAAAATTCCTTTCTTCGAAATTTATTCAATTTCTAAAATTTGATTCATTTAGAAATTTTCTACTTGAATTTCAAAAATTCAATTTCGTTTATCTTTGGAATCCAATGATGTCAAAACATCCATTCAGCTAAATTTTAGCTTCCAAACAATTTCCAGATATCAATATGATTAATAGCGTCACTATAATCATTCACAGATTCATATCACAGTATAAATAAATTCAATCAATGTGAGGGGTCCAGTTGGATCCCTCCAACCTGTTTCCCTGCATCCAAAGACGTCAGCACAATACCAATTCCGCTCCAGTACGGAATTATCGCGGTATATAGGTTTTTATAAATCCGCTTACTAACGGCGCAATAGGGTCTCATCCGCTATACGAGGCGGGAATCAATCAATCCAATATATACATATGCCAATATGTATATACTGCTATATATATAGATATATCCTATCATATCTAATACAAACAGCAATCATAGCAATCAACAATAACTATAAAAATTCCACATTTTATTCAAGTGAGAAAAATCTCACCTTAGCATTTATTTTGCAAATCCCATTTCCATTTTCCAGCTTGATTTCACGATTTCACGATTTTTCCAACCTTGTAACAGACATTATATAAATTTATTAATATTCGAATTAAATCGAACAGCTCCATTTCTACTTTAAATAATTTTAATTTACTGACAGTTTTGATTTTAAACCCATTTCAATTATTAAATTTGAAACTAAATTTCTCACTTGAACTATATATATTAACTTAGTGTAAAATATTAAATTTATCTGTTTTATACTTTACTGTTATTTTCGGGTAATTCACAAAATGAACACCAATTAACTAAAGTTTTCACTAACATTAAATTTTTAACCACAACTATAAATTCCTTACTGTAAAAACGAATTTTTTTATTCAGTGAGTTTTAACATGATAAACAAAAATTTGTTTTTAATTTTTAAAATTTACCTTAATCCAACAGGATCCAAAATCCAGCTCAACAAAAATCTGAAGCTTCACGATTGAATGCTTCCAACGAGATTCCTTCCTCGTCGACCATGCCATTGCCACGTTCGAAATCGCCGTGCTGTCGCCCTTACGCTCGAACGCGAGCCTACCAGGATCGCGAGACACCTCCCTGCCGAGTCTCACGAGTGCCACCATGACCCAGTCTTCACGCACGCGAGTGCTTCCACTTGAACGGTCTCGCGACCTCGAGCTCCTATCTCCATCGCCGCCGCACTCGAGAAATCGCCAGCCACTGCCCCATGCTCGAGCGCCTCCGCCTCCACTCGAGCAACTCGCGACGCGACCCACTTCGCCCTCAAATCTTCCCATGGCCAGAGTTGCCTTCGATTGTTCGCGCGTATGCGATAGAATGAAAAGCTCGGCCATTTATTAGGGGGAGGATGAGCATCGCTCGATTGATTTTTTGATAGGGGAAAATTAAGAGAACGAACTGATTTATTCGTTCGATTTAAGAGAGTGGCCAGGGCATTTTTATTTCCTTTGAACGAACGAAGACGTTTTCGTTTTGATTTTGAGCAGAGAAAAAGAGAAGAACGAACTGTTATTTAAAATTGAAGATCGCATGTTCCCCACGATTTTCCCCGTGATGCTCGGCATGTTTTTGGCGTAAACAACGGGAAGACAATGTGCTGAGTTGACCCAATATTTAAATTAAAAATGAATCTGAATTAGATTTTATTCTGATGCGTTTGCATATCGTACGGTCACGTATTATCTCTGTAAAATACGAAAATTGAAACCCGACAATAATTCAATATTACAGACCCAATGGAACTGGTTTCGTCGAATTCCGAGACTGTTTGAAAAATGACTATTCTATAAATATCGGTTCGAACGATTTATTCAAAACTGATCAAATCGATTTCAATTTCGATTCTGAAGCTTCAATCATCTTCAGTATTATCATTGCGAAATTTAAAAGCTTTTGAAATATTTTTCTTCAGCTTAAAACTGAAGATTCAAATTTCTATCCAGTTCAATAGATTAAATTATAAAATTAAATCGCCAATTTCTGAATTATATTCGGGATTCAAATCAAACCATCGTTCAAATATTTAAAATAAATTAAATATTCCCAATTTAATTCGTTCGAAATTCTGGGTCGTTACAGACTTCCCCCCTTAAAAGAATTTCGTCCTCGAAATTACAAGTTAGGAAAAATGGTTCTTAACTCGTCTACTATTTTTCAACGTCTAATGGTTTTATCAATTCATCAAAACAAATCTCTCTACTAAAGATTCGTTATCACCTAAATTTCCAACTTCAATTTTTTTTTTTTTTTTTAAGTTTCAAACAACATTGTTTAACTTCTAAATTCAAATTCGAGTTTAAATTCAAATTTTAACTTCAAAATTTTCTCAAAAATTTTCTAACACTCGAAATTTTCGAAAAATTTCGCCAGCGTCTCCTTTGCGCGGCTAATACGGCACTACTACAAAACGTCCCTACGGACCCTCAGATTTCAAAAAGAAAAAGAAAAAGCCAAGCGGCTAGAGAGAAATCATCAAAAACTCATATTTTAATTCAAATACGTACCTTTTGTCGAGCAATTCAAATTCTCTTCAAAATTAAAATCCCAATTCCTTTACAATACCTGTATATCTACTAGCCATTATATCTAGTTACAGAATTCAACCTATTTTGCAAATTCTATTACAAAATTTCCAATATATACTTCTTATACATTCTCTACTTCACTGTTGAAGTTACATATTCATTATCATTCAATTTTACATTTCAAATTTCTATTTGAATTCAATTTTATCTTCTGTTCTGAATATTGAATTTCTATCGATTATTTTTCATTTACTAATTCATATCACTCTATATATTAGTTTCATTCTCTAATTCATTTTAAATTTCAATATTCAGTTTGAATTACATTTACTAACAATTTCAGAACAAAGTTTCACATTCATCTTCCATTTCAGTTTTACTTACTTACAAATTCAAATTTATTTATTCATTCTGAAATTCATTCACTAATTCTTTCATTTCCAATTCGAATCTGATTTCCAAATCAAATTTCAATTATTCTATAAGTCTTCGACTTACTTACATTTCGATTTATAAAATCATTTATCCATTCACATTACTAATTTCATTATGAATTTTATCTTCAATTATCCTTTTTGAATTCTATTTTCATTTGTAAATCATATTTACAATTCATATTCATAATTTTTATTCATATATGAATTTATTTTCTTATACTTTCAATTCACATTTATAGATTTCATTTGTTAATGAACTTTAATTCCAATCACATTTACATATTTTACATTTCAAATTCATTTTTGAAAACAAGTCAAATTATTCTTGAATTTCTAAAACATAAACCCAAAATTTCAAACAACTTCCACTTAAAACAATTTGGCAGCAATTCCTCTTTTGGAAACCCGAAAATGAACACCAACGATGCCGCGGTCATCATCGAAGTTATTTTCCAGCGACCGAAAAGAGTTTAGAGCTTTTCATCTCTTCAAAACATTTTTCAAACCTTTTAAAATTCATTTTCAAATCAGAAATGGTTTAAACTTTCCAAATCTCCAAAATTTTCAAACTCCTTTCAAAACTTTTCCAAAACTTCTCTGGAATCCCGTTTTAAATTACAATTCACATTTATAATTTACCTTCTTAAATTTCTTTCGTATGTGAATTAATTTCTTAACTTTGGAGTTACGATTTGAATTTCTTATTCAATTTCAGTGATGATAATTCACTATTATTACTTCCTAACATCCATGCAACCATATACTATAGTACTTTATAGAAAAACATTTCTTTTCTATACAAAAATAGTTTTGGGTAAAATTATTTCATTTACCCTATTTAAAACAATACTGTGCCGAATTGTTCTATTCGAGCGTTTAGAAACCCCTTCGATACAGTTTTGCAAGACTGTGCCGACGAAGGTTCATATACCACTCAATAAACCAATCATCACAATACAAAACAATTTTATATTAAATAACAAATACGCACTCATAACTATTATTACACTCAAACTCATTCTAGAGTACTACTGACTCTATCTCTAATGAGTAACACCCAACAGAGCAGGGTTGTCGCTTAACCATATGCTCTGATACCACTTTGTCACATCCCTAAATTTTCGACTTTCGAAAATTCGACATCGATACTCACTTTATCGACTGCCGAGAAATCGAGTGTCGGAAACTCCAGTAGTGAGGGTTTTAGAAAGAAGAAAAAAATAGAAGAAGAAGAAGATAGAAGAAAAAGAGAAGAAGAACAACACAACAACAACAGATACAGAACAGAGACAATATCAGAATCTCACATATCGCAGCGGAACAATATATAATAATTAAACACTAGTCTTTTAAAACAAAGAGCTATATCAGTTTATATATACATCAATCATCAGAGTCAATATACAACTCAGTACAACAATGGACAGTTATATAACTTGTCCTCATACAGAATACACAGCGGAATAAATACTATCAGATACAAATACTACGTCTCGCCATCCAGCTTATCTCCAAAGCTCCAGAATATCCAGATAACCTAATAATCTAACTCTAGACTGCCCGTGTGGAAATTTTGTGGGCACCCAGAGTTTAGAAGGGAACAATAAACTCCGAGTCAGTCATGGTGACTGGTGTGAGATCGTAAAACAGTTATTCTTTAAAATAAACAACAGTATAATTTTAAAGTCAATTCGAAATGCTTTTGGAAAATGAAACTACCATAAGACCTCCCGCCACACACACAATGCAAACGCAGACTTGGAGGAGATTTCTTCTTATGATAGTCAAAGATGCTTGATACGCAAAATCAAATCATTTTGATATTATTATTAGTGCATAGTGTAGAAAACATTTCGAAAGTATAATATTAATCTTAGCCAGCATAGGCATTCCGCACTTATGCCTACTATAGCTACCATCCAAACAGTGGTGACCACCATAAGTGAATGATAGGTTCTACAACTAAAACCGTACAAGATCGTATTGTTTCTTTGGATTTCCAACAAATGGTCAGGCTAAGGAACTTCCTATCCACGATGGGTACGTCCCTGGAATAGACGACCCTAGAACCTAACCGGATCTCTGCCAACACAAGGCCGGGTTACCTCTGCAAAAATAGGTAACTACTGACACGCGTATGCCATCCCCCGATCGTCACCGATCTTCCCGAGGATCCCCGATTCGCAACAAACCACATAGAAAAAAATAATGCAGTAACCACAGAGGTTAAGTATCTGGGCTCCATACCATGATACCACCTTTATCCAGAAGGAATGACATACACTAAGGGGCGCTACTCCCTAGAACCTTGCTGCATTCGTCCTGTTTCGACCATTTTCGGGGTGTGAGGCTCGATGAAGTCTCGTCCACAAAGCTATGCTTTCTCAAAAAGCCCTGCTTTGGGTCAAACAAAATGATCAACCTATGATCACAAAGATATAAGATCAAACAAATGATCATATCACAAATGATCAAACACTGATCATTTCACAGCAACACTCGGTATGCCACGTTACCAAATTGGGATATATCGCTGATAAATTTCAACTACATAACCTCTGAGCTCGTACGTCTCAGAGAAGGGTGTTAAGCTAAGAGAATAAATTCTCCGCCACCAACAGAAATGTATTTGAAAGAAATCAGCTTTATATCTCAAATTGTAACGTCAGACACATAATCCATACAAGTCTGTTCCGGGATCGAACAGAACCGAAGGCACTTCTCACGAAGCCCTTGCATTTCCGGATAATTTTCAATCACGTCAGGACTTCCCGTCACTAAGGATGATAAAACCTCTAAATCGAAGATCAGTCGATGTAGAGTAACTCGACGGTAATCCTTCCGTTTTCAAAAATATCCGGTCTTCAACACCGGTCTTCAAATGCGATTCATAACGACGTATCACATATTCGGAATGGGTTATACGACCCCATGGTCCTTTCCCGGCTAACCCGAATAGTGAGCGTTTATTTAAAAATAAGTGTGGCATTCAAATTCATCCAATTCACAACAAATACCTATTTAAGGTAATTATTGATAGTCGGTTATTTAATTATCAATAAAGATGCGCGACATCATCAAATTCCAAATAATTTTCCCAAATTATTTATTCTTCAAAAATATCTTACTAGATATATAATTTTCCACACTTAACCATTTGAAAACAATTTCAAATATTCACATTTCATTTTATCTTCGAAGATAAAATCTCAAAACAGTTTATTTCATATTGGAAAAAGCATTTCCATACTTATTTAATAATAAGTATTTCACAAATCTATTTATTTTCAACATTTGAAAATATTCGATATACTTAAATCAAATTAAGTATATACTCAATCTTTAAGGAAATCATTCTCTTTAAACACATTTATTTGAGTCAAAACGAATGTTACGTAAAACATCGTTACGACGACTCTAATTCACTAGTATAGGGATTCGGAAATTAAGATAGATATATAAATCCCAAAACTAGATAAAAACATTTCCTTTCGGAAATCATTTACTATAACAACAGTGTTATAGTCCACCATTTCCTTATATTTCTCGAAAACGTCTATTTCAACAATAAATGTTGAAATTTATGATTTCGATTCATAACACATTTTAAGACACCTTTAAAATGTTTAACTTCCTTTTTAAAATATTACTTCTTCAAAAATGAATCCATTTTACTTAACAATATATTCACTGTCTAAAATCGTGAATATATCTTCTTAAATAATCTTCTCTATTAAATTTATCACATTCAATCTATTTTGAATTTATAAGCACATTTATAAATTCTATTTCTCTTTTTAATAACAACTTCGACTTATAAACCTTCTTTTATCAACTTTTATATTTAACTTATTAAAATAAGTGACTTTGGGTTTATAACAACCTTTATAAATTTCAATTCTATTTATAAAAACTTCAATATCAATTCAATTTCAATATTGATTTCTGAATTTATTTTCAACGTTAAATAAAAGATCCCATACTAATTTCTCAAAAATTCATTTCCAATATTAAATCAATTACAGATTGATTTCTAATTTTATTTATCACTACTAAATAAATTCCTTATTTTTCTCAAATTATTCAATATTCTGTTTTAAAATGGATTCTTCAAATTGAAATCATTTTACATTGATTTCACAACTTATTTCAATTTACCAATTAAATTTCAAACTGAATTTCCAACTTATCTTCTTTTAAATAAATTCCTTTTTAAGAAAATAAATTTCAATCGTTTCTTTCAATTTATTTTAAAAATCCAAATTTTAAATTAAATTCTTCAATTTATAATCACTACTTTACGAAATCCATTTATTTAACATTTTCACTTGATTCTGGAATTAATTCAATACGATTATAAAAATTTACTTTTTATACTTTAAAATTCCTTTCTTCGAAATTTATTCAATTTCTAAAATTTGATTCATTTAGAAATTTTCTACTTGAATTTCAAAAATTCAATTTCGTTTATCTTTGGAATCCAATGATGTCAAAACATCCATTCAGCTAAATTTTAGCTTCCAAACAATTTCCAGATATCAATATGATTAATAGCGTCACTATAATCATTCACAGATTCATATCACAGTATAAATAAATTCAATCAATGTGAGGGGTCCAGTTGGATCCCTCCAACCTGTTTCCCTGCATCCAAAGACGTCAGCACAATACCAATTCCGCTCCAGTACGGAATTATCGCGGTA
Organism: Allium fistulosum; assembly: GCA_030737815.1. Taxonomy (NCBI): domain Eukaryota; kingdom Viridiplantae; phylum Streptophyta; class Magnoliopsida; order Asparagales; family Amaryllidaceae; genus Allium; species Allium fistulosum. The sequence continues at coordinate 308,395,363 of CM060908.1, read as the reverse complement.
TATAGGTTTTTATAAATCCGCTTACTAACGGCGCAATAGGGTCTCATCCGCTATACGAGGCGGGAATCAATCAATCCAATATATACATATGCCAATATGTATATACTGCTATATATATAGATATATCCTATCATATCTAATACAAACAACAATCATAGCAATCAACAATAACTATAAAAATTCCACATTTTATTCAAGTGAGAAAAATCTCACCTTAGCATTTATTTTGCAAATCCCATTTCCATTTTCCAGCTTGATTTCACGATTTCACGATTTTTCCAACCTTGTAACAGACATTATATAAATTTATTAATATTCGAATTAAATCGAACAGCTCCATTTCTACTTTAAATAATTTTAATTTACTGACAGTTTTGATTTTAAACCCATTTCAATTATTAAATTTGAAACTAAATTTCTCACTTGAACTATATATATTAACTTACTGTAAAATATTAAATTTATCTGTTTTATACTTTACTGTTATTTTCGGGTAATTCACAAAATGAACACCAATTAACTAAAGTTTTCACTAACATTAAATTTTTAACCACAACTATAAATTCCTTACTGTAAAAACGAATTTTTTTATTCAGTGAGTTTTAACATGATAAACAAAAATTTGTTTTTAATTTTTAAAATTTACCTTAATCCAACAGGATCCAAAATCCAGCTCAACAAAAATCTGAAGCTTCACGATTGAATGCTTCCAACGAGATTCCTTCCTCGTCGACCATGCCATTGCCACGTTCGAAATCGCCGTGCTGTCGCCCTTACGCTCGAACGCGAGCCTACCAGGATCGCGAGACACCTCCCTGCCGAGTCTCACGAGTGCCACCATGACCCAGTCTTCACGCACGCGAGTGCTTCCACTTGAACGGTCTCGCGACCTCGAGCTCCTATCTCCATCGCCGCCGCACTCGAGAAATCGCCAGCCACTGCCCCATGCTCGAGCGCCTCCGCCTCCACTCGAGCAACTCGCGACGCGACCCACTTCGCCCTCAAATCTTCCCATGGCCAGAGTTGCCTTCGATTGTTCGCGCGTATGCGATAGAATGAAAAGCTCGGCCATTTATTAGGGGGAGGATGAGCATCGCTCGATTGATTTTTTGATAGGGGAAAATTAAGAGAACGAACTGATTTATTCGTTCGATTTAAGAGAGTGGCCAGGGCATTTTTATTTCCTTTGAACGAACGAAGACGTTTTCGTTTTGATTTTGAGCAGAGAAAAAGAGAAGAACGAACTGTTATTTAAAATTGAAGATCGCATGTTCCCCACGATTTTCCCCGTGATGCTCGGCATGTTTTTGGCGTAAACAACGGGAAGACAATGTGCTGAGTTGACCCAATATTTAAATTAAAAATGAATCTGAATTAGATTTTATTCTGATGCGTTTGCATATCGTACGGTCACGTATTATCTCTGTAAAATACGAAAATTGAAACCCGACAATAATTCAATATTACGGACCCAATGGAACTGGTTTCGTCGAATTCCGAGACTGTTTGAAAAATGACTATTCTATAAATATCGGTTCGAACGATTTATTCAAAACTGATCAAATCGATTTCAATTTCGATTCTGAAGCTTCAATCATCTTCAGTATTATCATTGCGAAATTTAAAAGCTTTTGAAATATTTTTCTTCAGCTTAAAACTGAAGATTCAAATTTCTATCCAGTTCAATAGATTAAATTATAAAATTAAATCGCCAATTTCTGAATTATATTCGGGATTCAAATCAAACCATCGTTCAAATATTTAAAATAAATTAAATATTCCCAATTTAATTCGTTCGAAATTCTGGGTCGTTACAATTCCCTTCAATTTTCACATGAAAAATTCATATCTCACTTCTTCATTCACGGCTTCAAACATATTGGTAATGGCCTCCATCTCTTTTTCTTGCTTTTCTTTCTATTTTCTTATGTATTTTTGCCTTGTTCTCTCCACTCTTTTGCTAGGCCTCCACTCCATAGCCATGGCCACCACCTCCTATACCTCTTCCCTGTCATCATGACCACCTACTCCTTAGATCTGAAACATGGTTGAACCCACCATGATGCTAAAATCCAAAAAAAAATGCAACCTAAATGCCTAAAATCAATGTTGTTGACCACTACTTGCCATACCACTTCATCCACCACCCTAATCACCACCATAGCCGCCACCACCACTTCTGACCTGACCACCACACCAACTCCTTCCCACAACATCCACGACCTAACCCTCTTCCTCCTCTGACCATATATGGCCGTGACCTCCCCTTGAAGCTAGCACCACAAAACAATGTCTAAAACCCATGAACAACTACATAGCCGAACCTACCTTCATCTACCCTTCATCCACCACCAAGGCCACCACCTTGAGCGGCCGCCACTGTAACAACCCGAGTTTTTCTAACACGAAAAACCGGACCATTTGTGTTAAAGAAGAAGAGGTAGAAGAAGAAGAAACAGAAAATCAACAACAGAATCTCACATACGTAGTGGAATAAAATATAATAGATAATAACAGATCTTTACACAAAAAGAAATCTATATCTGTTTACATATACATCATCCAAATACATCATCAGAGTACATCACATCAATATCATACAACTGGACAGTAATCATAACTTGTCCTCTCAATCTGAATACACAGCGGAATATATAACTCAAATACGGAAGTACGTATCGCCATCCAGCTCCATAGCATCATTTCCTGTAATCTATAATACTCGGTCTGACCAGAGCATCATATAAAACAATACCCGAGTCAGTCTGGTAAACCAGCGTGAGAAAATCACACTCAAATTGATTATTAAAGTTTCAAAATCCTTTGAAAACAAAAGCATCTCGTAAGACCACGCCACAAATAAACATGTCGGGTTTTTACCTTACGATAGCTAAAACACTTTATATCAAACTCCTCTGATATTATAATAGTGTCTACAGAAAGTAAAATAGAATATAGCTGAAATGCTTGCATCTCACATTTCAACAATAGTTGGGCACAATCAAAACCGTACAAGGCACGTAGGAAGAATGGATTTCCAACGAATGACTAGGCACTGGGGTACCACCTATCACAGTACGTGGCCTAGATCACCGTACCGAGGAGTACGCCCGCTCCCCTGCAACACAAGGCCGGAACCATCCCTTACTGGATGATCCCGAATAAAATCACCCCACGGTTGGGATCAGCAACCGCACCACTAAGCCGAAATAAAAAGGGACATCTAGACAGGGATGACCTTACCCTCCAGTGGGAGCTACCCACGAAGCCTTGCTGCATAACCCCTGATTTTCAGTCATTCCCGGTTGATGAGGTTCGAGGCTAAACGATACCTTTTAGAGAACATATCCCTTAGAACGCCCATCGTCCGCTGACGATGTTTCGCAAGCATTCGTCCATACCAGTCCGTCCTGGGTTTGAACGGAACCGAAGGCACTACTCCTACTACATCCATTTTGGAAATATCCTCAGGATTAGTAGCGACTAGCCCTTGCACTTCACAGCTCCATCTTCGACTCCGAAATCGTTACACGAAACGTACAAACCGGATCGAAGTGGTATTCGAGTCTCCAGACCTAGAATCCCGGTATACGGAAACTCGATCCCGGTCTCTTCGAAACGATCAGCGCATTTGGCCAATATTGATAGTCGGTTATTTAACTATCAATTAACATCCACAAGCAACCATCACACAATTAAATAATTTCCCACATTATTTATTTACCCAAATATCTTTCCAAGATATAATTCCAAATTTTCAAAGCTCATTTGAAAACAATTTCAAAACAGTTTCCGCTTACGGAATACATTTCCAAATATTTATTTCTCTGAAACACCAAGTACAAAACATTTTTAGATTTTAGAATAATTCAAAAACACTTTATTTTAAATATATCTTATAACATTGAAATTAAACTACTTTAATACTTTATTAAAAATATATACTTTAAAATAAACCACTTTATAAATATAAACTAAATTTCTCTTTTTAAAACAGAATAGCAAATCACTTTTATATAATTACTACAATAATAGATTTTTAAAATATACCTACTTTGAAAATTAACATTTAGAAATAATCAATTTTCTAAAACATGCTTTTTAAAACATACTTAAAACTTTTAACTTATATTTAAAATTGCTTTGAAAACGTACTTGGCTATCCAGAGAAATACACTTCTCATTTCCATCTTTTAAAAATAAATCAACATTTATTTTTAAACCAAACCATATCTTTTTATAAATCCCCATCTTGAATTTATATTCAAATATCCACTGATATTTTATTTTACTTTATAAACCCAGTTTATATCTCCAAAATCTCATTTCTCTTCTAAAATTCCAATTTTAAACAACTAAATCAATTCCCAATTGATTTCTCAATTTACTCTACTTACGTTGAAATAAATTTCCTTTACTACTTCATTTATTCCAAAATACATTAACCTTTAGATTTTTATTCCTTATTACGAGTTAAACCCCTTTTTACCAATATCAATTACAGATTTCCAAAACTCCTCATTTATTCTTTAATTAACTTTAATCCTTAATTTCAAAAATAACTTCTTTTATTCTTCAAATAATATTACTTAAGTATAAAATTTATTATCCCTTGTAGATTCAAAATCCCCTTATTTCATATTTGTTAAAATTCCAAATCACCTTATTTTTATTTCAATTCGTTATAAATTTTATCCCAATTCCTCTAATTATTTTACTTAAACTTTTACTCCTTGATTTCTTTCCAAAAATTCAATTCCATAGATTTTATAATTTATTATACTGGACAATCCAAATCAACCACATCATCCAATATAAAATCATCACATAATATCAAATATTCAGAACATAGAATATTAAATAATCTAATAATTTTGAGGAATCCAGTTGGATCCCTCCAACCTGTTTCCCTGCATCCAAAGACGTTAGCACAATACCAATTCCACTTCAAAATGGAATATCGCGGTATATGGGATTTATATAAATCATCCGCTATTATGCGGCGCATAGGGTCTCATCCGCTATATAAATGCGGGAATATCAACAACTCAAATATATACATATGCCAATATGTATATATTGCTATATACTACTATATATATAATATAGCATATTCAATCAATGCAATCATCCAATCAATTATTTAAATTTAACCATTTAAATTTAAAATAAAATTCAACTGAGTGAGATTAACTCACCTTTTATTTCCGTTCGCAATCCAATTCCATTACAGCTATTTCTCCACGATCATGACCTTGTATAAATAAATTTACAGCTTATTAATATTTTTAATAATTATACAATTAATTTCCCTTTAATCAACTAACAATTTAATTTGAACTAATCATTTGGTTTAAACTGATAAATTGATTCTAAACTAAATCCTTTAGATAAATTATCTTATTTTCTTTTCTGTATTTAAAAACTGCCTTTACTATAAATGTATTCACGTATTATCAAATTCGAATTGGACAAGATGGAAAAAGGAATTGCATACCTCTCTTTCAACTCGAACCCAGGCCTGAACCTCTGCCATCGATGTAGCTGTCTCGCCGAAACTCGTTCCTCTTAACGCACGCGAGCCACCGTGCTCCATCGCAGCGCGTACGAACTCCCAAGCAACATCGACATGCCGGCCAAGCCAATCGCCAACTCCATCCCTGCGCTTCTAGGTCACCGCACGCGAACGCCTCCCTCGCCTTCAACCTCGAGTCGATCGCGAGTCGAAATCAACCCACTGCCTAGCCTCGATGCTGCCCTTGGCTATCGCTGATTGAACTCGTGAAGACGGCTTCGATCGAATTCAATTCGAGATTCTCGAGTGTGACGCTACCATGGATACGCGCACGCGATCCTTGCCTCCCTCCGATTCGATTTAACAGACATCGCGTGAGGCTCAGTCGCGATTCACTCGTGAGCCCTAATATTGTCGATAGCTTTTGGATTTCGATTCGTGAAGGAGTGGAAGTAAAGGAAGCTGTGGCTTTGAATTTGTGAATGAGAACGAAGCCTTGTCTTTGAATTTTAAAGGAAAGAAACTGTTCGGCCATGGTGATGAATTTGGGAACGAAACTTGAAAATAAAATAAAATAAAAGACTCGGCTGAAAAGTTGTCAAGGAGAAGGAGACGCGTGTACAGATGTTTCAACGCGTGGACAAACAGCGTGATCCAGAAGGCTCGTAGCTGGATATGGAAAGAAATATCGACCAGTTAAAATATTAAATTTCCGATTAAATTTCAGTGCGTTTACATTCCGTACGATCACACGATAACTCCAAATACTACGAAAATTGAAATCCAATAATAATACAATATTACGGATCCAATGGAACTGGTTTCACTGAATTCCGAGACTGTGCCTCGGACGGCTATTTTTAAATTTAATTTCAACGATATATTTTTAAAACTGAACAAAACTCTTTTAAAATTCCATTTTAAAAGTTCTATCATCTTCAGTATTAACAATATAAATTTTCTGAACCTTTGAACTATTTTTAACAGGCTTAAAATCAAGATTCAATATTTTACCTAACCCTGATAATTAAATTTAATAATTAATTATCCAAATAAATACTGTATATTTGAAATTAAAGTTAAAATTTAACCTTCGGACATTTAAAATAAATTAAATATTCACATTTCAAATATACAAAAATTCCGGGTCGTCACATTCCTCCCCCCTTAAAAGAATTTCGTCCCCGAAATTACCAGTTAAGAGAAATGATTCGATACCCGTTCTTTTCCCAATCCAAATAGTTTTAACAACTTTCCATAACAATCTTTTATTAATGATACACTAATCATCTTTTAACTTCCCAAACTTATTCATAAGTTCAACTCATACCACCTACTTATCCATTCAAATTTAAATTTGAATTCAAATTTTAACTTATCAAAATTTTCCAAAATTTTTCTAACTCCCTAAATTTCCGAAAAATTTCGCCAGCGTCTCCTTTGCGCGGCTAGCTCGGTACTACTACAAAATGGCTCTACGGCCTCCCAATCTTAAAAAGAAAACAAAAAGCCAAGTGGCTGGATCAAAAACCCAATCAAATTTCATATAGAAATTCAAATACATACCTTTTTGTCGGGCCATTAAATTTTATCTTCTAAAATCAAAAATCCCAATCTATCTATTGCTTTTATACACCTGTAGATCCTACTAAGCAATAATATTCAATCACAATTTCAAAACCATTCTAGACATTTCTTTACAAATTTTCAATATTTGCTTTACTTAAGCCCGTACGATGCACATATATCATCCGTACGCAATATCACATTCGATCGCTCAATCGATCACACAATTTCACTTCCGAACTAGTATCGTCCACCCGACTTCCTAGTGCGGACTCAGATCTGGTTCCTTGATCAGAAACCGTCATTCTCCTTGCATAGCCACGAACTATGATAGAGAATATCCAGAATCAATCAACAATCCATATCCAGGTTCGCCGTTGAAAATCGAGTGAAAAATCCTGATTCGGATCGATAAAACTATCTCGAAATTCTGTGTTCGACATCTGGACCAAATAGCTATGCGAATAAAATAATATACGTACATCTTACGTATAAATTCCAATTGATTACCAATTATATCAATTTTCTTTTATTCACATTCATTTTGATTGTTATCCCCTTATTCACAACTATCCCATTTCACAACTTCAGTTTTAGTCTTCATTCAACTATTCACTTAGTATATTTTTCCAATCCAAAATTACTAAGTATATTTCCAATACCAATTTTCTTAAGAATTTCATTCTTCAATTCTTAAGTTCATATAAATTTTCTTATATTTATTTACTACTTCACCACTGAAGTGTATATATTCAAATCGAATTCCAATTTCATATGAATTCCAACTTACTTAGATTTACTACTTCATTTCAATTATTTTTTTCCTTAAATTCAATTCATCTCCAACTTCCAAAAATCGAATTTTATTTAGCTCGAAAACAATCCAAGTTAATTCATTCAATAACTATTTCTCAACTTATTTAAACCACTCCTCTGTTGAGTTCAGTTTCCATTCAACATTTACTTAAGTCAATAACTTAAGTTTATTTTCCATTTAACCAACCCTTTAAAGTTTTATTTCCATCTTTTCATTTGATTCTTATTTAATCAAATTCCATCCATTTATTTATTTAATATAAGTGGTTCATTCACTCAATCATTATTAATTTTATTTTCCATACTCAATTTATCTGGAATTATTTTATTAATAACCGGTCATTTCCAATTTATTTTCACTTATTTGGATTTCATTCGCCATTCAAACCATCACTATGTTAATCCAATTCCATTAACTCGCAATTCAATTTCATTAACTAATTTATTATCTAATTAGTTCCTCCGCTGGTTAAAATTAAATACTTGCTTTTTAATTCCAAATATCACTTCACTTAATTATCTTAAGTTCAATTTATCTTATAATTCAAGTTTGGATTTATTTAAAAATTAAGATTGCTCATCTTAGTCGTTTCCATTTGATAATTACAATTTCAAATTATAACTCTTAATGGTTCAAAGAAATGAATTCCCATTTATGACTTACAATTCATTTCTATTCATAAGTTTTAACTTACTTACTTAAGATCTGGGACTATTCATTTAAGTCCATTTTCATCTTTATAATCAAATTTCAAATTATTACACTAAAGAACTTAAGAATATGAATTTCTTTACACAATTATAAGCGTTTTACATTACCTTTATATCCAATTCAATTCGACTTCAACTTATTTACATTTAATTCAATTCCAATTCTCAATTTTATTTAACTTATCCTAAGTTAAATTCAAATATATTTTATTCACCTTCATATACTCGAATTAAATTTTAATTCTAGGATACAATTTTATACAAGTTTTACAATTCATTCACCTTCAAGTTCTCTAACTTTTTTATCTACCAACTTATATTACTCATTTAGTTATTTCCATCTCATAATTATAATCCCAGATTTAAACTTTCATTCCTTTCTTATTTCAATCAACTTCATTCTATACTTTATATTGTTGATTCATTTAAATTCCCACATTTAAATTTTAAATAGAATTCCCATAATTCAATTGCCCGGTTTTATTTCAAAACCATTTTAAATCCATAAATAATTCATACATATCTGGTATATCACCTCAAATCCCAATTTCCAAAACAATCTACTTTTATCAAACAATTTTCCCTTTGAATTTCAAAACCAACCCAGTTCACAATCATTTTCAATTTAAAACAGTTTGGTAGCAATTTCTCTTTGGAAACTCGAAAATAGACATCGATGATGCTGCAGTCATCACCGAAATTATTTTCCAGCGACCAAAAGAGAATTTAATGCTTTTATCACTCTAAACATTTCAAACATTTTTAAATCCCAAATCCCCCTAGATTTCAATTCAATTTCAAAAATATTCATGAAATAATATCACTATTATTTCCCCAAAACCTTTAAAAACTATTTTTAAATCCAAAGGAATTTAAACCTTTCCCAAAACTTCAAATTCAAAATCCATTAAATTTTTATATCCAAACATTACTCTGGAATTCTAGCACATTTTATTTCAAGCTATAAGACACATTTACAATTTACATTTACAAATTTCATTTGTTTATGAATTAATCTCATTTGATTATAAATCACATTTGTAATTCACATTTGTATATAAAGTTTATCTCAATTTATAAATTTCATTTATAGTCTATATTTCAAATTCCATTTTGATATATAAATTTATTCTTCAACTTGGGTTATAAGTTTTCAATTTCTACTCAATAATGAGACTAACTCATTATTGTCATTTTCTAACAACCAAGTATCCAAATATATAACTATAATAATTTTCGAATAATTATTTCTTTTATATACAAAATAATTTGGGCAAAATTATTTCATTCACCCTATTTAAAACAATATTGTGTCGAACTGTTCTATTCAAGTGTTTAGAAACCCCTTCGATACAGTTGTCCAGACTGTGCCGACGAAGGTTCATATGCCACTCAATAAACCAACCAACACAATATAAAATCATTTTATATTCACTAACAAATACGCGCTCATATCTATTAGTACTCTCAAAATTCCCACCAGAGCCAAGGTTATCGCTAGCCTAAGCTCTGATACCACTGTAACAACCCGAGTTTTTCTAACACGAAAAACCGGACCATTTGTGTTAAAGAAGAAGAGGTAGAAGAAGAAGAAACAGAAAATCAACAACAGAATCTCACATACGTAGTGGAATAAAATATAATAGATAATAACAGATCTTTACACAAAAAGAAATCTATATCTGTTTACATATACATCATCCAAATACATCATCAGAGTACATCACATCAATATCATACAACTGGACAGTAATCATAACTTGTCCTCTCAATCTGAATACACAGCGGAATATATAACTCAAATACGGAAGTACGTATCGCCATCCAGCTCCATAGCATCATTTCCTGTAATCTATAATACTCGGTCTGACCCGAGCATCATATAAAACAATACCCGAGTCAGTCTGGTAAACCAGCGTGAGAAAATCACACTCAAATTGATTATTAAAGTTTCAAAATCCTTTGAAAACAAAAGCATCTCGTAAGACCACGCCACAAATAAACATGTCGGGTTTTTACCTTACGATAGCTAAAACACTTTATATCAAACTCCTCTGATATTATAATAGTGTCTACAGAAAGTAAAATAGAATATAGCTGAAATGCTTGCATCTCACATTTCAACAATAGTTGGGCACAATCAAAACCGTACAAGGCACGTAGGAAGAATGGATTTCCAACGAATGACTAGGCACTGGGGTACCACCTATCACAGTACGTGGCCTAGATCACCGTACCGAGGAGTACGCCCGCTCCCCTGCAACACAAGGCCGGAACCATCCCTTACTGGATGATCCCGAATAAAATCACCCCACGGTTGGGATCAGCAACCGCACCACTAAGCCGAAATAAAAAGGGACATCTAGACAGGGATGACCTTACCCTCCAGTGGGAGCTACCCACGAAGCCTTGCTGCATAACCCCTGATTTTCAGTCATTCCCGGTTGATGAGGTTCGAGGCTAAACGATACCTTTTAGAGAACATATCCCTTAGAACGCCCATCGTCCGCTGACGATGTTTCGCAAGCATTCGTCCATACCAGTCCGTCCTGGGTTTGAACGGAACCGAAGGCACTACTCCTACTACATCCATTTTGGAAATATCCTCAGGATTAGTAGCGACTAGCCCTTGCACTTCACAGCTCCATCTTCGACTCCGAAATCGTTACACGAAACGTACAAACCGGATCGAAGTGGTTTTCGAGTCTCCAGACCTAGAATCCCGGTATACGGAAACTCGATCCCGGTCTCTTCGAAACGATCAGCGCATTTGGCCAATATTGATAGTCGGTTATTTAACTATCAATTAACATCCACAAGCAACCATCACACAATTAAATAATTTCCCACATTATTTATTTACCCAAATATCTTTCCAAGATATAATTCCAAATTTTCAAAGCTCATTTGAAAACAATTTCAAAACAGTTTCCGCTTACGGAATACATTTCCAAATATTTATTTCTCTGAAACACCAAGTACAAAACATTTTTAGATTTTAGAATAATTCAAAAACACTTTATTTTAAATATATCTTATAACATTGAAATTAAACTACTTTAATACTTTATTAAAAATATATACTTTAAAATAAACCACTTTATAAATATAAACTAAATTTCTCTTTTTAAAACAGAATAGCAAATCACTTTTATATAATTACTACAATAATAGATTTTTAAAATATACCTACTTTGAAAATTAACATTTAGAAATAATCAATTTTCTAAAACATGCTTTTTAAAACATACTTAAAACTTTTAACTTATATTTAAAATTGCTTTGAAAACGTACTTGGCTATCCAGAGAAATACACTTCTCATTTCCATCTTTTAAAAATAAATCAACATTTATTTTTAAACCAAACCATATCTTTTTATAAATCCCCATCTTGAATTTATATTCAAATATCCACTGATATTTTATTTTACTTTATAAACCCAGTTTATATCTCCAAAATCTCATTTCTCTTCTAAAATTCCAATTTTAAACAACTAAATCAATTCCCAATTGATTTCTCAATTTACTCTACTTACGTTGAAATAAATTTCCTTTACTACTTCATTTATTCCAAAATACATTAACCTTTAGATTTTTATTCCTTATTACGAGTTAAACCCCTTTTTACCAATATCAATTACAGATTTCCAAAACTCCTCATTTATTCTTTAATTAACTTTAATCCTTAATTTCAAAAATAACTTCTTTTATTCTTCAAATAATATTACTTAAGTATAAAATTTATTATCCCTTGTAGATTCAAAATCCCCTTATTTCATATTTGTTAAAATTCCAAATCACCTTATTTTTATTTCAATTCGTTATAAATTTTATCCCAATTCCTCTAATTATTTTACTTAAACTTTTACTCCTTGATTTCTTTCCAAAAATTCAATTCCATAGATTTTATAATTTATTATACTGGACAATCCAAATCAACCACATCATCCAATATAAAATCATCACATAATATCAAATATTCAGAACATAGAATATTAAATAATCTAATAATTTTGAGGAATCCAGTTGGATCCCTCCAACCTGTTTCCCTGCATCCAAAGACGTTAGCACAATACCAATTCCACTTCAAAATGGAATATCGCGGTATATGGGATTTATATAAATCATCCGCTATTATGCGGCGCATAGGGTCTCATCCGCTATATAAATGCGGGAATATCAACAACTCAAATATATACATATGCCAATATGTATATATTGCTATATACTACTATATATATAATATAGCATATTCAATCAATGCAATCATCCAATCAATTATTTAAATTTAACCATTTAAATTTAAAATAAAATTCAACTGAGTGAGATTAACTCACCTTTTATTTCCGTTCGCAATCCAATTCCATTACAGCTATTTCTCCACGATCATGACCTTGTATAAATAAATTTACAGCTTATTAATATTTTTAATAATTATACAATTAATTTCCCTTTAATCAACTAACAATTTAATTTGAACTAATCATTTGGTTTAAACTGATAAATTGATTCTAAACTAAATCCTTTAGATAAATTATCTTATTTTCTTTTCTGTATTTAAAAACTGCCTTTACTATAAATGTATTCACGTATTATCAAATTCGAATTGGACAAGATGGAAAAAGGAATTGCATACCTCTCTTTCAACTCGAACCCAGGCCTGAACCTCTGCCATCGATGTAGCTGTCTCGCCGAAACTCGTTCCTCTTAACGCACGCGAGCCACCGTGCTCCATCGCAGCGCGTACGAACTCCCAAGCAACATCGACATGCCGGCCAAGCCAATCGCCAACTCCATCCCTGCGCTTCTAGGTCACCGCACGTGAACGCCTCCCTCGCCTTCAACCTCGAGTCGATCGCGAGTCAAAATCAACCCACTGCCTAGCCTCGATGCTGCCCTTGGCTATCGCTGATTGAACTCGTGAAGACGGCTTCGATCGAATTCAATTCGAGATTCTCGAGTGTGACGCTACCATGGATACGCGCACGCGATCCTTGCCTCCCTCCGATTCGATTTAACAGACATCGCGTGAGGCTCAGTCGCGATTCACTCGTGTGCCCTAATATTGTCGATAGCTTTTGGATTTCGATTCGTGAAGGAGTGGAAGTAAAGGAAGCTGTGGCTTTGAATTTGTGAATGAGAACGAAGCCTTGTCTTTGAATTTTAAAGGAAAGAAACTGTTCGGCCATGGTGATGAATTTGGGAACGAAACTTGAAAATAAAATAAAATAAAAGACTCGGCTGAAAAGTTGTCAAGGAGAAGGAGACGCGTGTACAGATGTTTCAACGCGTGGACAAACAGCGTGATCCAGAAGGCTCGTAGCTGGATATGGAAAGAAATATCGACCAGTTAAAATATTAAATTTCCGATTAAATTTCAGTGCGTTTACATTCTGTACGATCACACGATAACTCCAAATACTACGAAAATTGAAATCCAATAATAATACAATATTACGGATCCAATGGAACTGGTTTCACTGAATTCCGAGACTGTGCCTCGGACGGCTATTTTTAAATTTAATTTCAACGATATATTTTTAAAACTGAACAAAACTCTTTTAAAATTCCATTTTAAAAGTTCTATCATCTTCAGTATTAACAATATAAATTTTCTAAACCTTTGAACTATTTTTAACAGGCTTAAAATCAAGATTCAATATTTTACCTAACCCTGATAATTAAATTTAATAATTAATTATCCAAATAAATACTGTATATTTGAAATTAAAGTTAAAATTTAACCTTCGGACATTTAAAATAAATTAAATATTCACATTTCAAATATACAAAAATTCCGGGTCGTCACAGCCACCACCTTGATACCACCACTACTCACCACCTAAATCTCTGTCCATACCTGTACCTGATGATGGCCGAGCCATTTGACCCATAGACCGAGCCAAAAGTTGAACCAAACTCCACTATGTTGCCTAGTCTCTTGATATTCTTATGTTGTAACTTCCTCTACATGTTCTAGCCTTTATGCCATGCATTCCTATGATCAAACCTGAGCCAAAGTCATGTCAAACCTGACCGAAATAAACCCCTAGGCCATGCAAAGCATTGTAGAAAACAAGGCAAAAGATTTGACATTCAAATCTCTTTTCATTTCAAAGTTATTTCAAATTGAATGTTGTATTGAATTGTAATTTTATTTTGTTTTGTTTTGGGTTGTAACACAAGTTCTAAGCTTGGATCTCTTCCCACTTGAGCCTTTTGTTGTGTCATCGTGCCTTCTGGAATCCGTTGTGCCATTTGTATTGCAATCTCCAGCTATAAAGGTGAGTAAAGCTCACACGACATTTATACTTATGCAGTTGTGAAACAACAACAACTGAATGTGTAGAATTAAATATGATGTTATAACTGCCATGTGATTTTTTTTATGATGTTCACACCTGTTATTACACTTGTTATATCATATGTTATTGTTATTTCATGCTATTCTGTCATTTATATCAGTTATCACCATTGCAAGTTCCCTGTAGACTAGAATCACTATGGGTTGAAATGATACATACCCGAACGGACTTTAGAATAGGGAAAGATCGTTATGGGCTGAAATGATAAGCCTGAGCAACTTTTTTATTTATTTTATTTAACTTGGGATTGCGAGTTTGAAATGATAGAACCCGGTTTTTCTTTGTAAACTGCGGATTGAAATGATACATATCCGTATCACTTGACCTAGGCTAGAAAATTATATACAGACCCGTGGTTTATATATTTTTCTAAAATTTTTAAAATATTTAAAAATGTAAATATTATGATATTTTGATTTAAATTTTATTAAAATGATTTCTATAAAATATTGGTGATTTTATGCAAATTAAATAAGGGAATTAAGTAGATGGTGAAGTAGAATTTGGAATATAAGTTAATTTTGGAATTTTTGATTTTGTTTATAAATGGAATTTATGTAAAGTAAGAAAATATGACAAATTTGATTTAAAAGATGGATTTATTGATTTTATTAAGTAATAATAAATTTTAAAAGTGTTAATGATTTTGTATAAATTAAATTATGAAATAAATGAATGTTTAAGTTGAATTTTTTTGGAATATAAACTTAAATTGGGAAATTAGGATTTTTGTTAAAAAGTGAAATTTTAATTAATTAAAATAAAAGGAAATAAGTTATATTTTGGAAATTTAAACTTAGTTGTTAAGTTAAGAATTTAATTAAAAAATGAAAATTTAATTGTTATTTAATTTGATTTCTGTATGGAAATTGGACTTTATAAAATCATAGAAATAAAGGTATTTAAAATGATTGTTTTTAAAAGTGAAAATATATGATTTTATAAGTTAAAATGATTTATATTAAAAGTTAATTATGTGTGAAATTGTAAATAAAACTCTGAATTTGATTTGACATCATTTTGAAATATAATGTAAAGATATTACAGCATTGGAAAATGCTGTAGTTGTTTTAAATGAACCAAATAGCAAATTTGAACTAAGAGTTATTATAGCACTTGTTAGTACTATAGTTGTTAAATTTAACTTAAATTTTAATTTAAAACTAAATTAAGATATTACAGTATTTTAAATGCTGTCTTTTGTTAATGAACTGTTTTAAAACATAACATTTCGTAGCATTTCCTAAGTGCTACGAAAGTTGAATTTTCATTGTTTAAATAAACTTAAATGGATAAATGATCTTTGAAAAAGATTAAATTTTGTAAATTAAATATTTAATTATTAAATATAATGAATTGACTTTAAATGATTTAAATGGAATAGTTGATTTGGAAATACAACTATTTTGAAATGTGATTAAGTGGTATTTAAATTTAAATTAAATAAATGATGTTTTGGAAATGATATTTTGAATCTGAAATGATATTAAATCTTAGAATGAATAATTGAAGTTTATATTAGTATGGAATATTTGGTTTACTTGTAATTTGAATCTATTTAAAAGATATTGGACTTATGAAATATAGGATAATAAAGCTTTGGAATTTATTTTATAATTTGAATAGTTATTTTGTGGATTAAATCTATATTTGAAATTTATAAGATTTGAAATGGTCTATGGAAATTTAATTGAAATAAATGATTGAATTGAATTGAAACTTTGAAAATTTTAATACTTGATTTGAAAGTATAATATTTACACTTTTAAATGATTTAGATGAATTATTTTGATTTAAATATAAACTATTTAAAAGGTGACTTGAAATGATAATTGTAACGCCCCACCTCTATGCTCATAATAACAAAGAGTATTAAAAGAAATACTGTATATTATTACGAAGAATAAGGTTGGATAGAAGCGACCATCCGTAGTTGGCCTTACACTAATATTGGTTATCGCGATATGAGTGGTATATACTTTTTATTTTTCATCTATTATTTATTTACTCCCATCGACACACCCAATTCTAGTATAAAACGAACTACGACGGTTCATAATAATTTAGGACAATGAATATAATAACAACACAGATAATATAAATGCGGAACACAGATTAACAAAAATCTCATATATATATATATATATATATATATATATATATATATATATATATATAACCGATGTCAGTTACAATATAGTTGACACAATACATATGATACAACTACAACTGTCGACTCTAGAAGTTATATATACAAGTACATTATCGACTAATATACATGAATACATATCGTTCTATACAATGACACGACTACTACAAAATGACAGAGACAACTTCAGAAGATGTGAAAAGTCTTCATATCCCGAACAACAACTCAAAGAAGGAAATCTACAACCTGAAATAACTCGGGTCTGACCCGAGTACTAAATTCAAAGAAAATAATACACGGGTTAGTCTAATTCAAACTCAGTTATTAATGCACAGTAGCAGTAATAATCAAATATCAAATAGACGACAGTCACAAAAATCTCGTATATCCAACTCTCGATACGAGAATTGGATAACGGTAGATATAACACTAAGCAGTGTGAAACGACAAATCAACAAACCAAATCAGAATACAACTCCAAACCATTTGAAATTAACCAACGAAACAATTCAACAAATCGAAACATCAATTTAAAACTGACAAATCTGATAGGGCTGTAGTACACGCACGCGTGTACTGCCTCGCCACTATCGCAGAAGATACACAAAAGCTCAGTGAAAGTCACAATGATCGCAAGGTCAAACCCCGAAATCGGGTTCAACTCAAGTGAATTTGAAAACAGATCCAAATGCATTAATGCAATGCAAAACAACAAGGACCAAAACGGCATATAAAACCAAACTGCAGTCACCACAAGTGTTCAAGGGCAACTGTAAACAAGAAACTGAATGTTAAGGTCAAGCCATGGTCATCATGACTCAACTCAATTACAAAGCTTCAACAAATCAAAATAGCATCAAAGCAACTTGCATTAAAAGTTATGCAGTGGTCAAAATAGGCTGCAAGATGTATGCAACCAATAGGCATGAAACCACTGCTGCAACATGTAAGATCTCCAATATATGCAGTAAAATGACTGCGACAAAACCCAAGTAGTACCGAATATAGTCCTCAATAGATGCAGTAAAACGACTGCGACAATTAATAGAAAATTCTACATGAAGTCAAGAGACAAAAGTGAAGGCTACATGTGAAACAGGCCACACTTCATATCTGTAGCAAGGAATCCAGAAAAACCCCAAGTAAAGCTACTGCAATTTAATACCAATGCCATGAAATCAAAAATTGAACTCAAATTCCAAATGTACACTGAAACAATTTAGTGAAGTACTAGACTTCGAACTAGTGTACCAATGGATACCAGACTCAAGTATAACAATTGACTCGACAACAGCAAATGCCCAAAACGGTACACGCAAAAAAACCAGGCATCTTTACTTGAAGCCAAAAATGCAAGCAGATCAAACCGATGGCCAATGCCAGCTTGAATATTTCTAAACTAAACCAACCTGAGCATATTGTTACATGCAACAAGTTGAAAAGGCTACCAGAATGAACATCACATGAAACAACCACGTATAATATCAAGTTCAAGTCTCATCGAAATAACTCAATGCACCCTCGACCGAAAATCAAAATGAAAACAAAGCAACGTAAGGCCGGGGTGTGCAGTAACAATATAAGAGACTACAAACAAAATTTCATATGAAAATGAAACCAGAGCTCAATACATGTGATCTCAGGAAAATATATATGAACTGCAACGTGATCGCAAAATGTGCCTCCCAAAACTGTCAAGTTACAGGGTTCGATATAATACCCAAAACAACTTGATACCAGATCACCATGTATGAACCAACTGAAGTGATAAAACACAGCCCTGGCATCGAAAATACCCTCAATACAATTCACATTCGAATATAGTGAATATATCCAGATGACCATGAATTTTAATAAACAAGACAAGTTACATAAAGAAGCAACTCAACAAAACCAAATCAAAACAGAAAGTCGAAATCAACCAGCGAAACGATGACTGAAATCAATACCGCCAAGACTGAATTACCAACATCAAATATACTCAAACTAACCAGACTCAAGTCAACAAATTGATCCAGACTGGCTACACACAGCAAAAGGGCAGACCTAGTTATGATAGAGAAAACAACGCATACAAACTAGAATAACATATGAAGTGCACACGAGTGTACATCAATAAAGAACACAAATCCAGGCTCGAAGCAAATAAACCAGTGAACATTACAGTTCCACAATCAAGTGAAGATGCCAAATGCAACAGACAACAAAATCATGATGACCACGAAATTAACTCAAATCGACACACACAACATTCATATGACCGAGGTCACATGAAGCCGTGGTGGCCATGGAAAATATCATTAAACTAAGAAATCGAGGAATCGACTAAATCGAGTAAAATCATCAACCTCAAAGCAAAGTCAAACAGCTGAATTGAATTAAATCACAAAATTAAATGAACAAAACACAGGAATTCAACCCTAATACACTCGAGGTTGAAAAAGATATGAGTGAAGAGAATCACCCAAAACGACAGTACCAAAACCCACGAGAAACAAGCATCAATATATACGAATCTGATTAAGTCAGAGAAAATACTAGCTTTTCAAACCAAAACGAACAGTCGACGTTCAGCAACCAAGAAGAACTAGATGTGAGTGAATGTTCACTCACCTTAGGTTCAAAGATCCCAAGACAAGTCGCCGCCGATACAACCACTTTGATCGAACAGGCAGCGGCGCCATCGAATTCGTGAAGCCCTAGCTGGATTTGGGGACAAAGAAGTATAAGGCCGCCATTTCTTTTCTCGTTCGATCGCGTTTGATTTTAGGGTTTTCGAAATTGAAAGGGGAATCGGTTTTGAACGACAAGGAAGAGGCCATCATTTTTAATTCCTTTTGATTGTTTGTTTCTAGGGTTTTCTTGTTTAGATTTCGAACGAAAGAGAATAAAAGGTAGAGGGACGGGTTTTCTCGAGTGAACGAATAAAAGGGGAAAGGTATAGATAAACGTCACGGCAACAACGAGTGGGCCAAAACAATTTTCCTTTAAAGCCCGCTTCAATATTTACAAATTCAAAAAGAATTTCAATCCGATTTGAAAAGAATTTCGCTTGGTTAAACGCCAAAAACAACCAGCAACCCAATTAAATCGTCACATGACGATAATAATAATACTGTGAAATCTCGGGTTGTTACAGACTCCCCTCCTTATAAAAATTGTGTGACGACCGCCCATGACCCCTGCACCGAATCTAGAGATAGTGCGCTGTAAAGTGTGCCAGGCGACCATGGACGATTGTCAAGGTAAGATTAAAACAACAGAATCTATCGTATTACTCACAGCGCATGGACAAAATACAATAGAACATATGTATAGTGAAGCTTTACAGAACAAAATGACATCTTATAAAACTCCATAATAGTTGAATACAAGCATTCATATAGTCAATACATCCAGCCTCACTACATATCTCTCAGAGAATACAAAACAGCGGAATATCCAGTACATATAATAAGAAGATAATATGCAACCCTCCAGCTCGTCTTCGATATCAGCATCGTGAGAGGAGAACAGCACCTGTCACCTGCTACCTAGTCTGCCCGTCCCAAAATGGACGAACAGCCCAAGGCAATAAGAATTAAAACATAAAGCCTTGAGTCAGACAACAGTCTTAGTGAGCAGTAAATTAACTAACAACATACCAAAAGAGCATAAAGGAAAAGGAATAGGAATACAACCCTCCCACTCCAACCTCATTCTACAGTGATAGCCCCCAGACACACACTAAGCAGAAGCAAACATAGCAGAGCATACAATTTAAAGTAAAACTACTATCACTCGAGTCAAGGGCGATGTTTTCCAAGTACCAAGGCCTAAATCAGATAAGCACCCAGAAAATGCCGCTCTTGAGTCCGAATGACGATACAACCAAACATCCATGACTCTGGCTATCACTGTTATCATTGCTTCGATATCACCGTTAATTGAATGACCGGCACATTCTTTCAGCCGTCCGTCAAGGGCTAATGGAAACCCCGGTTCTAGACATAACTCCCGCACGTCGTCGCAGCCCGTGCCTAGGACTATCGAATCTGCCCAGAGTACTCGACCATCAACAGTTGGCCGTTGGGACTATCGAATCTGCCCAAACGTACCCTTGCTTAGAGCATGCTAGAACCTTCAACAACGATGCTATCCAAGCCTCCTAGTCATCCTCCTCGACGACTATTCTCATATCCATTCATTATCCTCAACTCGAATCATATCACCGAGTTATCAACATGCTTGGAATGATCCCGTCTGGATTAGACCAAGTCTTCATCATATGATTGCTTCGCTTCATTACATCCTCGCAAAGCCTCATCTCATCATCACATCATCGAATCTATGCATAAGAGCTTCATCATCCCGCTACATATGCCACGAGCAGCTTTTCCAATTCAAGAGCCTTTCCCTTAGCTTTTGAATCATCTTCGATCTAATCTAATCATCAATCATCTAGTTCATAACAATCAATCAAATCAAACATCAATCCAAGCAATCAAGCATTCAAAAATGATCTAAGTAGACAATTATAACAATAATGGCATTTTCGTAATTAAAGAGTTGAAAGTCCAATAAGCATGAAAACATGGATTATATCTCTACAAACTTGATGAATGAACTTGCATAGGTTAACATATGATAAAATGGATGTAACATCATCATGAACAATGGATCTATATGGATCTACACATAGGATGAAGAAAATGCATGGAAATCACTATTTTAACACCAAATCGGGCCAACAATCCGATATACTCCTTTGGATCCGTGTGAGAGATAATCACCACTCACCAAATCACCTAAACAACCTCAAATCAACACACTCCAGATCTGGACAGCGAAGGATGAAGCTAGTTCTACCACAAATCCGCTTCAAATGAAGAAATCTCTCTTGAAAAGATGAAGATCTTCAACCTAAGCTCTTGAATCTTCAATCTTGATCTTCGATTTGGATGGATGGAAGCACTAGATTAGAGTGGAGAAAAGAAGTGAAGAAGTGTAGAAGTCGAGCTCTCAAAATGGCAGCACTTCGTCGCTTCAAAATCCGGATCCCAAAAAGTGAGAACAACCCCTCCTATTTATAGCAGAAATTTCCTTAAGTCGCTTAACACGGCTATCTCCCTAGGTCGTTTCCGACCTAAGACTCTCCGACCTAAGCTTCTCCGACCTAACAGATAGATCTACGCGACCTAACACAAACTATCCTAGCGACCTAACAACTTAGCAATCTACGCGACCTAACAGATGTACGACTTAACTCCTTTGCGACCTAACACTTAGGAAACCCAGCGACCTAACAACCTAACGACCTAACTACCTAAGACTCAGTTGGGTTGCGACCTAACACAAGTCGACCTAAAACAACACACGACCTAACACTTAGCCTAACTCCTAAGGTCGCCAACTTGTTAACTCCTTAGGTCGCCAACTTGTTAACTCCTTAGGTCGCCAACACGGAACCACTAGGTCGCTAACTCAGAACCACTAGGTCGCTAACTCAGAACCACTAGGTCGCTAACTCGGCAACTACTAGGTCGCTAACTCGGCAACTACTAGGTCGCTAACTCGGCAACTACTAGGTCGCTAACTCGGCAACTACTAGGTCGCTAACTTTCCCAGCCGACCTAACACTTAACAAAACTTAGGTCGCTCACAACATTTTTCTTAAGTCGCAGACCTTCTCTAAGTTGCCAACAACCCTTAGGTCGCGTACGACCTAGGACTTAGACAAATCTGCCTAAAAATCTGAAATGACATGAAAGTGCTAAAATTCCAGATTTTGACGAACATGTCGATCCGTAAAAATACGGGTCGTTACATTCTCTCCCCCTTAGAAATTTCGCCCCCGAAATTCCAAGCAATCAAAACTATTCTGTACGCCTACCATCCATAACAATCAACAAACCATGCATCCAATTCTAACTTAGCGTACAGAATTCTAAAACTTAGAACAAGTTACAATATCGCGAGATGAGACGACACCTTAGGGCCATACCTTGAAGAGTTCAGGATGAGCTGCCTTCATCCTCTCTTCCACTTCCCACGTACAGTCGTTATCATCATCACTCCATTGTATCTTGAGCAACTTAACTACCTTCCTCCTAAGCTGTTTCGTGTCGGTTTCAACAACACGAAGCGGCTTACGAGGTCTTCTATCAACTGGATCAACTTCTAAGTCTTCACAGCTATCAGCAGAAATCACCGTACTCGAGTCGTGCACATACTTCCGTAGATATGATACATGAAAAACATTGTGCACACTCGACATCTTCTCTGGTAACTCCAATCTGTAAGCGAGCTTTCCGATTCGCTCGATAATCGGGAATGGTCCAACAAATCTCGGAGTCAACTTTCCTTTCTTTCCAAATCGAATAACATTCTTCAGTGGAGAAATCTTCACAAAAACCATATCTCCTACATCGAATTCCAAATCCTTTCGACGCTTATCGGCATAACTCTTCTGACGATCTTGGGCTGCTTTCATTCGTTGCCGAATGATCTCTATACAATCTGAAGTCTGCCGAATCATCTCTGGCCCAAGCATCAGCTTTTCTCCAGTTTCCAACCAACATGTCGGAGAGTTACACGGTCTTCCATACAACGCCTCATACGGTGCCATACCAATACTTGACTGGTAACTGTTGTTGTACGCAAATTCCACCAAATGAAGGTGATCTTCCCATGATCCTCCGAAATCTAAAACACAGGCTCTGAGTAGATCTTCCAAAACTCGGTTGACTCTCTCAGTCTGGCCATCTGTCTGAGGGTGATAAGCTGTACTCAAACACAACTCGGTTCCCAAGACTTCCTGGAAGCTCTTCCAAAATCCACTAGTGAACAATGGGTCTCGATCGCTCACTATACTCTTCGGAACACCATGGAATCGAACTATCCACTTAACATACAACTCAGCCAACTTTGATGCCGTTCTAGTCGATCGAACAGGAATGAATCGTGCACTCTTAGTCAGACGATCCACAATGACCCAAATTCCTTCATTTCCCGTTCTGGTTCTAGGCAATCCATCAATAAAATCCATCGACACTTGTTCCCACTTCCATGTAGGAACTTCTAAGGGCTGAAGCAATCCACTTGGCTTCTTCTGTTCGGCTTTAACCAACTGGCAATTCATACACTTGGAAATGAAATCTCCAACATCCTTCTTCATGCCTTCCCAGTAGTAGGTTCTCTTCATATCCCGATACATCTTGTTTCCTCCTGGATGAATTGTCAGCTTCGAGTGATGACTTTCCTTCAGAACTTCACTCCTCAATTCATCTATATCGGGAACAACTAGTCGTCCTTGCTTTCGAAGCCAACCTTCTCTATCGACCTCGAATCCTTTATCCTTTTCTGGATCCAATCCAGATTCCAATCCACGGATAATCTTGACAAGCTTATCATCTCGCTTTTGGCCCTCGCCAATCCTTTCCACAAGAGTGGGTCTTATTGATAAGTTTGCCAACATCTCAGGTTCCAATTCACATCTAGGCCTGAAGTCAAATCCAGCTAAATACTCGAGACTCTTCCATTCAGAAAACATGGCTCCCAATCCTGCATGTCTTCGACTTAACGCATCTGCCACTGCGTTACCTTTTCCCGGAGTATAAGCTATTCCAAAATCATATGATGCCAAAAATTCTAGCCAACGTTGCTGCCGAAGATTCAAATCCTTCTGGGAGAAAAGATACTTCAACGACTTATGATCTGTAAACAACTCGAATCGAACTCCCAACAGATAATGCCTCCACATCTTCAGAGCAAATACAATCGCCGCTAACTCCAAATCATGAGTTGGGTAATTCCTTTCATGCGGCTTCAGTTGTCGACTGGCATACGCAACAACTTTATCCTTCTGCATCAGCACTGCTCCAAGTCCAGTACCACACGCGTCGGTGTAAACCACCATCTCATCATTCCCACTTGGAATAGTCAAAACAGGAGCACTCGTCAATCTCTCTTTCAGGATTCCGAAAGCTTGCTCACACCTAGCATCCCAACTGAACACTTGGTTCTTTTTCGTCAATCCTGTTAACGGTGCAGCTATCTTGGAGAAGTCTTTGATAAACCGTCGATAATATCCTGCTAATCCAAGAAAACTTCTCACATCAGATGCATTCTTAGGTCTAACCCAATCCTGGATTGCTGCCACCTTAGCGGGATCAACCGCTATTCCATTTCCAGAAATCACATGGCCTAAGAACCTCACTTCACTCTTCCAGAAGTGACACTTCGAAAACTTAGCCTTCAGCTGATGTTTCCGTAAGATCTCCAAAACAATACGCAAGTGCGTCTTGTGCTCTTCCTCCGTTCTGGAATAAATCAGAATATCATCCACGAACACAAGTACGAACTTGTTCAACTGATCTCTGAACACTCTATTCATAAGATCCACAAAATATGCTGGCGCGTTAGTCAATCCAAACGGCATTACCAGCCACTCAAAGAAACCGGATGGTGTCCTAAAAGCAGTCTTCGGCACACTATCCTTAGCCACTCTCAACTGGTGAAATCCCGTTGCCAAATCCATTTGAGAAAACACCTTAGCCTCGTGAAGCTGATCAAACAAGTCATCTATTCTCGGCAATGGATACTTGTTCTTCTTAGTCACCTTATTCAGCTCACGATAATCCACACACAATCTCAACGATCCATCTGCCTTGGTTGCAAACACAACTGGTGCACCCCACTCGGACACACTACGCCGAATGAATCCTTTCTGCAAAAGATCATCAACTTGCACCCTCAACTCTTGCTGTTCCCTAGGCGCCATCCGCCTAAGAGGCATCACAACAGGTCTGGCTCCTTCAACTAGATCTATACGAAACTCGATCTCTCTATGCGGCGGCAACCCTTTGACTTCGTCAAAGACATCCTCGAATCCATTTGCGATTGGCACTAAAGACAGTCCATCCCGTGGAACAACTAGCGAATACATGAAGCTCATGAAGACGCCTTCCTCATGCTTACATCGTATCACAATCTTTCGCCCTTCCACATTCTCGACTGTCACCTCTAGCCTCTCACAATCAACCTTAGCCGCATACTTCCTAAGCCAGTCCATACCCAAAATAATTCCGAACCCCGCAAAGTTCAGAACAAAGCAATCACAAACAAAAGAGCAACCATGACTCGACACAACTAGACCACGGCATAACATACACAAACAAGACGAACCCCCAACTGGATTAGTCACAACCAATGGCCTATCAACAATATCCGGCTTCAAACCTAACCGGCCTACTAGTTCATTACAAACAAATGAATGCGACGCTCCAGTATCAAACAGAACTCTAACTGGAACACCACATAGGAAAAGAGTACCTTGAACAACCACACTCTTTCCTTTCTCTTCAGCAGTAGGAGCTTTTGAAGACGACGGAACAGCTCCTAAAGCATAGGCTTGCACAATCTGCCTGTCCTTCCTTGGTTCCGGACAATTCTTCCTGAAATGCCCCGGCTTGTCACAGTTGTGACACTTCATCGGTGCCTTCGGATTCTTACAATCCTTAGAGAAATGGCCCTTCTGCTGACAATTGTAGCAAGTCACCTCGCCTTTCGGCTTCTTCTGGCCATCCTTACCCTTCTGTTGCTGCTGCTTCCTCTTCTGGTTTCCACCCTGCTGTGGTTTAGATTCTCCCTTGGTAACAGCAACAACAGGTCCTTCCTTAGGAAACAGACTCTCATGCCTAAGAGCTTTCTCCACAAGCTTCTCAAATGAATCGTCCAAGTGATCCACCAACTGTCTCCCAAGATAACTATCCAAGCCGGTCACAAACTTCTCATTCTTCTGATAAGCAGATTCAATATACGACCGGGCATACTTGGACAAAGCTTCGAACTCAGAAACATACTCAAGAACTGATCTTCCACCTTGCTTGAGCTCCACAAACCTCTTGAACAGAACAGACTTCTGAGCTGTAGAAATGAACTTAGCTTCAAATCTAGCTTGGAATTGCTCCCAAGTAATCTCTTCCTCCGCAGTATCGATGGTAATAGAGTTCCACCAATCAGAGGCTCTCCCTTGAAGCTGCCTTGATGCCAACTTCCTCTTAGTTGCATCATCAATTCCCAAATCACCAAAGATCCTTCTACAAGCATCTATCCACCTCTGGACCTCAATAGTTGATTCTGTTCCCAAGAAAACCTTCCCTCCAAGAGCAGTATAATCCTTGCACAGCTTAGCAAAATCCACTGGTTTCGGAGTTTGGACTTGAACTCCAACATCTACTGCCGCCCCCGGAACTGGTATCCTCCTCATGATCGAAGTCATCATAGCTTCGAACATGGCTGCATAATCAGCAGTCTCTTCAGTAGCACGGCCTTCCCTAGCAGCTGGTCTCCCTCTTCGACTCATTCTCAATATCTATAAAAAGGAATGATTAAAACATCTAGAGAAACAACTGCATAAAGGACTCAAACTCTTCTAAGCTACTATATTATATATAGTAATCATCCATCAAAATACAATTACGTCTCTCATACGTAGTTACGACAGCGAGCGTTGGGTAAAATCGATCAACCAATGCTCTGATACCAAATGTGACGACCGCCCATGACCCCTGCACCGAATCTAGAGATAGTGCGCTGTAAAGTGTGCCAGGCGACCATGGACGATTGTCAAGGTAAGATTAAAACAACAGAATCTATCGTATTACTCACAGCGCATGGACAAAATACAATAGAACATATGTATAGTGAAGCTTTACAGAACAAAATGACATCTTATAAAACTCCATAATAGTTGAATACAAGCATTCATATAGTCAATACATCCAGCCTCACTACATATCTCTCAGAGAATACAAAACAGCGGAATATCCAGTACATATAATAAGAAGATAATATGCAACCCTCCAGCTCGTCTTCGATATCAGCATCGTGAGAGGAGAACAGCACCTGTCACCTGCTACCTAGTCTGCCCGTCCCAAAATGGACGAACAGCCCAAGGCAATAAGAATTAAAACATAAAGCCTTGAGTCAGACAACAGTCTTAGTGAGCAGTAAATTAACTAACAACATACCAAAAGAGCATAAAGGAAAAGGAATAGGAATACAACCCTCCCACTCCAACCTCATTCTACAGTGATAGCCCCCAGACACACACTAAGCAGAAGCAAACATAGCAGAGCATACAATTTAAAGTAAAACTACTATCACTCGAGTCAAGGGCGATGTTTTCCAAGTACCAAGGCCTAAATCAGATAAGCACCCAGAAAATGCCGCTCTTGAGTCCGAATGACGATACAACCAAACATCCATGACTCTGGCTATCACTGTTATCATTGCTTCGATATCACCGTTAATTGAATGACCGGCACATTCTTTCAGCCGTCCGTCAAGGGCTAATGGAAACCCCGGTTCTAGACATAACTCCCGCACGTCGTCGCAGCCCGTGCCTAGGACTATCGAATCTGCCCAGAGTACTCGACCATCAACAGTTGGCCGTTGGGACTATCGAATCTGCCCAAACGTACCCTTGCTTAGAGCATGCTAGAACCTTCAACAACGATGCTATCCAAGCCTCCTAGTCATCCTCCTCGACGACTATTCTCATATCCATTCATTATCCTCAACTCGAATCATATCACCGAGTTATCAACATGCTTGGAATGATCCCGTCTGGATTAGACCAAGTCTTCATCATATGATTGCTTCGCTTCATTACATCCTCGCAAAGCCTCATCTCATCATCACATCATCGAATCTATGCATAAGAGCTTCATCATCCCGCTACATATGCCACGAGCAGCTTTTCCAATTCAAGAGCCTTTCCCTTAGCTTTTGAATCATCTTCGATCTAATCTAATCATCAATCATCTAGTTCATAACAATCAATCAAATCAAACATCAATCCAAGCAATCAAGCATTCAAAAATGATCTAAGTAGACAATTATAACAATAATGGCATTTTCGTAATTAAAGAGTTGAAAGTCCAATAAGCATGAAAACATGGATTATATCTCTACAAACTTGATGAATGAACTTGCATAGGTTAACATATGATAAAATGGATGTAACATCATCATGAACAATGGATCTATATGGATCTACACATAGGATGAAGAAAATGCATGGAAATCACTATTTTAACACCAAATCGGGCCAACAATCCGATATACTCCTTTGGATCCGTGTGAGAGATAATCACCACTCACCAAATCACCTAAACAACCTCAAATCAACACACTCCAGATCTGGACAGCGAAGGATGAAGCTAGTTCTACCACAAATCCGCTTCAAATGAAGAAATCTCTCTTGAAAAGATGAAGATCTTCAACCTAAGCTCTTGAATCTTCAATCTTGATCTTCGATTTGGATGGATGGAAGCACTAGATTAGAGTGGAGAAAAGAAGTGAAGAAGTGTAGAAGTCGAGCTCTCAAAATGGCAGCACTTCGTCGCTTCAAAATCCGGATCCCAAAAAGTGAGAACAACCCCTCCTATTTATAGCAGAAATTTCCTTAAGTCGCTTAACACGGCTATCTCCCTAGGTCGTTTCCGACCTAAGACTCTCCGACCTAAGCTTCTCCGACCTAACAGATAGATCTACGCGACCTAACACAAACTATCCTAGCGACCTAACAACTTAGCAATCTACGCGACCTAACAGATGTACGACTTAACTCCTTTGCGACCTAACACTTAGGAAACCCAGCGACCTAACAACCTAACGACCTAACTACCTAAGACTCAGTTGGGTTGCGACCTAACACAAGTCGACCTAAAACAACACACGACCTAACACTTAGCCTAACTCCTAAGGTCGCCAACTTGTTAACTCCTTAGGTCGCCAACTTGTTAACTCCTTAGGTCGCCAACACGGAACCACTAGGTCGCTAACTCAGAACCACTAGGTCGCTAACTCAGAACCACTAGGTCGCTAACTCGGCAACTACTAGGTCGCTAACTCGGCAACTACTAGGTCGCTAACTCGGCAACTACTAGGTCGCTAACTCGGCAACTACTAGGTCGCTAACTTTCCCAGCCGACCTAACACTTAACAAAACTTAGGTCGCTCACAACATTTTTCTTAAGTCGCAGACCTTCTCTAAGTTGCCAACAACCCTTAGGTCGCGTACGACCTAGGACTTAGACAAATCTGCCTAAAAATCTGAAATGACATGAAAGTGCTAAAATTCCAGATTTTGACGAACATGTCGATCCGTAAAAATACGGGTCGTTACAAATTGCGTCCCCGCAATTTTCATAATTAAGGTCGTCAAGAATTACTATTCTTCTAACATAAACTGGTTACGTTAGAAAAATAAAGATCGAGAACCCAATACCAAAGAAATCTTTCAAATGCATAGAAGAGATTCACAAATTTTCAACAAAATCTAACTATCAAGATAGATAATCAGAAAACAACGAAACTGAATAAATGCAATCATCAGCGATATTCATTTATCAACAAGATAATTAAAATTCAGAGAATCACAAAGCAACAATGTCTAATCATCGATACGATAATTAGAAAAACAACAAAAGCTAATCATCAACAGAGATGATTAGAAAGCACAATTCACAATTCGCAAAACTGCAAATATCTAGTTATCCAACAAATAAATAGAAAACACGAACCTCGTAGTCAGCAAATACTAACTATCAACAGTGATAGATAGAAAATAGTAATTCAATTCAATCAACGTAATCTAGAATCAATAAGAAACTAGAAAATCTTGTATCAACAAAATCAGCAAATATCCAATGATCTAACGATAGTCAGAAAACAAATCAACAAATATTCAATTATCAAAAACGATAATCAAATTTCAAATTCAACAAATATTCGATTATCAAAAACGATAATCAAATTTCAAATTCAACAAATATTCGATTATCAAAAACGATAATCAAAATTTCAAATTCAACAAATATTCGATTATCAAAAACGATAATCAAATTTCAAATTCAACAAATATTCGATTATCAAAAACGATAATCAAATTTCAAATTCAACAAATATTCGATTATCAAAAACGATAATCAAATTTTCAAATTCAATAAATATTCGATTATCAAAAACGATAATCAAATTTCAAATTCAACAAATATTCGATTATCAAAAACGATAATAAAATTTTCAAATTCAACAAATATTCGATTATCAAAAACGATAATCAAATTTCAAATTCAACAAATATTCGATTATCAAAAACGATAATCAAATTTCAAATTCAACAAATATTCGATTATCAAAAACGATAATCAAAATTTCAAATTCAACAAATATTCGATTATCAAAAACGATAATCAAATTTCAAATTCAACAAATATTCGATTATCAAAAACGATAATCAAATTTCAAATTCAACAAATATTCGATTATCAAAAACGATAATCAAATTTTCAAATTCAACAAATATTCGATTATCAAAAACGATAATCAAATTTCAAATTCAACAAATATTCGATTATCAAAAACGATAATCAAATTTCAAATTCAACAATTATTCGATTATCAAAAACGATAATCAAATTTCAAATTCAACAAATATTCGATTATCAAAAACGATAATCAAATTTTCAAATTCAACAAATATTCGATTATCAAAAACGATAATCAAATTTCAAATTCAACAAATATTCGATAATCAAAAACGATAACAAAATTTTCAAATTCAACAAATATTCGATTATCAAAAACGATAATCAAATTTCAAATTCAACAAATATTCGATTATCAAAAACGATAATTAAATTTGAAATTCAACAAATATTCGATTATCAAAAATGATAATCAAATTTCAAATTCAACAAATATTCGATTATCCAAAACGATAATCAAATTTCAAATTCAACAAATATTCGATTATCAAAAACGATAATCAAATTTCAAATTCAACAAATATTCGATTATCAAAAACGATAATCAAATTTTCAAATTCAACAAATATTCGATTATCAAAAACGATAATCAAATTTCAAATTCAACAAATATTCGATTATCAAAAACGATAATCAAATTTTCAAATTCAACAAATATTCGATTATCAAAAACGATAATCAAATTTCAAATTCAACAAATATTCGATTATCAGAAACGATAATCAAATTTCAAATTCAACAAATATTCGATTATCAAAAACGATAATCAAATTTTCAAATTCAATAAATATTCGATTATCAAAAACGATAATCAAATTTCAAATTCAACAAATATTCGATTATCAAAAACGATAATAAAATTTTCAAATTCAACAAATATTCGATTATCAAAAACGATAATCAAATTTCAAATTCAACAAATATTCGATTATCAAAAACGATAATCAAATTTCAAATTCAACAAATATTCGATTATCAAAAACGATAATCAAATTTCAAATTCAACAAATATTCGATTATCAAAAACGATAATCAAAATTTCAAATTCAACAAATATTCGATTATCAAAAACGATAATCAAATTTCAAATTCAACAAATATTCGATTATCAAAAACGATAATCAAATTTCAAATTCAACAAATATTCGATTATCAAAAACGATAATCAAATTTTCAAATTCAATAAATATTCGATTATCAAAAACGATAATCAAATTTCAAATTCAACAAATATTCGATTATCAAAAACGATAATAAAATTTTCAAATTCAACAAATATTCGATTATCAAAAACGATAATCAAATTTCAAATTCAACAAATATTCGATTATCAAAAACGATAATCAAATTTCAAATTCAACAAATATTCGATTATCAAAAACGATAATCAAAATTTCAAATTCAACAAATATTCGATTATCAAAAACGATAATCAAATTTCAAATTCAACAATTATTCGATTATCAAAAACGATAATCAAATTTCAAATTCAACAAATATTCGATTATCAAAAACGATAATCAAATTTTCAAATTCAACAAATATTCGATTATCAAAAACGATAATCAAATTTCAAATTCAACAAATATTCGATTATCAAAAACGATAACAAAATTTTCAAATTCAACAAATATTCGATTATCAAAAACGATAATCAAATTTCAAATTCAACAAATATTCGATTATCAAAAACGATAATTAAATTTGAAATTCAACAAATATTCGATTATCAAAAATTATAATCAAATTTCAAATTCAACAAATATTCGATTATCCAAAACGATAATCAAATTTCAAATTCAACAAATATTCGATTATCAAAAACGATAATCAAATTTCAAATTCAACAAATATTCGATTATCAAAAACGATAATCAAATTTTCAAATTCAACAAATATTCGATTATCAAAAACGATAATCAAATTTCAAATTCAACAAATATTCGATTATCAAAAACGATAATCAAATTTTCAAATTCAACAAATATTCGATTATCAAAAACGATAATCAAATTTCAAATTCAACAAATATTCGATTATCAGAAACGATAATCAAATTTCAAATTCAACAAATATTCGATTATCAAAAACGATAATCAAATTTCAAATTCAACAAATATTCGATTATCAAAAACGATAATCAAATTTCAAATTCAACAAATATTCGATTATCAAAAACGATAATCAAATTTTCAAATTCAACAAATATTCGATTATCAAAAACGATAATCAAATTTCAAATTCAACAAATATTCGATTATCAGAAACGATAATCAAATTTCAAATTCAACAAATATTCGATTATCAAAAACGATAATCAAATTTCAAATTCCAAATTCAACAAATATTCGATTATCAAAAACGATAATCAAATTTCAAATTCAACAAATATTCGATTATCAAAAACGATAATCAAATTTTCAAATTCAACAAATATTCGATTATCAAAAACGATAATCAAATTTCAAATTCAACAAATATTCGATTATCAAAAACGATAATCAAATTTCAAATTCAACAAATATTCGATTATCAAAAACGATAATCAAATTTCAAATTCAACAAATATTCGATTATCAAAAACGATAATCAAATTTCAAATTCAACAAATATTCGATTATCTCAAGCGATAATTAAATCTAAATTCAACAAATATTTAATTATCTCAAGCGATAATTAAATCTAAAATGCACAAATATTTAATTATCTCAAGCGATAATTAAATCTCAAATCAACAAATATTTAATTATCTCAAGCGATAATTAAATCTAAAATCAACAAATATTTAATTATCTCAAGCGATAATTAAATCTCAAATCAACAAATATTTAATTATCTAAAGCGATAATTAAATTTCAATTCAGCAAATATTTAATTATCTCAAGCGATAATTAAATCTAAAATCAACAAATATTTAATTATCTGTAGCGATAATTAAATCTCAAATCAGCAAATATTTAATTATCTCAAGCGATAATTAAATCTCAAATCAACAAATATTTAATTATCTCAAGCGATAATTAAATCTCAAATCAACAAATATTTAATTATCAAAAGCGATAATTAAAAGCAAAAAGTATCCGATTATCAAAAACGATAATCAAAACTCATATCAACAAATATCTAATTATCACAAGCGATAATTAGAAACAACAAATATCCGATTATCAAAAATGATAATCAGAACTCATATCAACAAATATCTAATTATCACAAGCGATAATCAGAAACAACAAATATCCGATTATCAAAAACGATAATCAGAACTCATATCAACAAATATCCAATTACCTACAGATAATTGGAAACAACAAATATCTAGAAATCAATTAAGAAGACTAGAAAATCAACATAAAAGCTTGGATCGATCCCAGCAGATGGCGAGTTTTTAATTCGCCGCACGTGCATCAACAAATGGCCGAAGCCTACCAAGTACTCAACATAATTTTTGGCGCCCAACAAATGACCCGAAGGTCCGCAGAGTGACCCGAAGGTCTAGTACTGGTATTTGACCCAAAGGTCCATCAGAGTGGCCTGAAAGCCCAACAAATGACCCGAAGGTCCAACAAATGACCCGAAGGTCCTCATAGTGGCTCGAAAGCACACGAAAGTATCAAAATATTTTAATTAGCGAATCCGGAATTAACCAAAATAGCAAACGCACATGTCCCATAACCACGAGTTTTACTAAATTGTTTAATTCTCTTCATCGTTTCCTTGAAAGTGTAAAGTCATCAAAATCATCAAAACAATAGATATTTCAATTAACGAGTCCGGAATTAACCGAAATAGTAAAAGTGTGGTTCCATACTCCGCACTTTTGCTAAATCGTTTAAATCTCTTCATCGTTTCCTTGAAAGTGTAAAGTCATCAAAATCATCAAAACAACAGATATTTCAATTAACGAGTCCGGAATTAACCGAAATAGTAAAAGTGTGGTTCCATACTCCGCACTTTTGCTAAATCGTTTAAATATCTTCATCGTTTCCTTGAAAGTGCAAAATTGTGTATTTTGTAAAAATACACTTTACATTCTCAAACGGACAAGTCCGGAATTAAGCGAAACAGTAAAAGAAAGGGGTCATAATCCTCGATTTTGCTGAATCGTTTAAGTCGCTTTCTCGTTCTTTTGAAAACGCAAACTGTTAAAAATTGATAAAACAATTTTATTTAATTTGTAAAAATAACAATTTACATTCTCAACTGGACAAGTCCGGAGTTAAGCGAAACAGTAAAAGAAAGGGGTCATAATCCTCGATTTTGCTGAATCGTTTAAGTCGCTTTCTCATTCTTTTGAAAACGCAAATCGTTAAAAATTTATAAAACAATTTTCATTTTTAAAACGATTTTCCAATCACGTGATTAAAACAGCAAATCAGTAACAATTTCGATAAGGAAATTGTACTTCTCAAAATACCGTAAAAACGGGTCACAAAATCAGCATTGCGGAATATCCGCTTGAGAATCCACTTTTAAAATTTGACGGTTACTGAAGCCAAAGCGACAGTAGTTTTAAAACGTCAAAATCACTTCAAAACAATCTACATCAAAATGTAATATCAATGAATTCTCATTCATCAAAATGCTACAAAACACCGTGCTTCAAAATATAGCATTGGTGTAAAATCCCGTTATAAAAATAACGGCAACAAAATACGTTTCATAACCAAGCATCGGTTCAACGTAAAATAAATGCAATAACGCGCAATTCAAATTTGCACGTACTACAAAATGAACAAAGAAATCATTCGAGGGTATCTTCAATGAAGATAATTCAAAATAGCAAAAATCTAATCAATATATGATTAGTACAAAAGAAAGCCAGCGGAAATTTCAACAAAAATCACATATCTGCAATTTCTTCGAATCCTCAATTCGGATTCGAAATTCTCAAAGAAACAAAATAATTACAGCTATGTAAACAACAATGAAATTCATATCAACTTCGTATTTTGATTTTTAAATCAAAAAGATTATCAGTTGTACTCAGCGAAGACAGTTTCACTGTTTCCGCTGCGCACTCTGATAAACAGAACACAAATCAATCAAATCATCAAAACACAATTTCACTATTATTTTTTAAATTAAGATATTTAAAAAATTTATCAAAATTTCAAAACTTTAGTTTTGACTCAAATCACAGATAAAACATCAACCAATAGTTGTAACATATGTTCCATCCAAGTTATGTTTTATATTATGTCCATAAACCCCAAGCTCTGATACCAACTGTAACGCCCCACCTCTATGCTCATAATAACAAAGAGTATTAAAAGAAATACTGTCTATTATTACAAAGAATAAGGCTGGATAGGAGCGACCATCCGTAGTTGGCCTTACACTAATATTGGTTATCGCGATATGAGTGGTATATACTTTTTATTTTTCATCTATTATTTATTTACTCCCATCGACACACCCAATTCTAGTATAAAACGAACTACGACGGTTCATAATAGTTTAGGACAATGAATATAATAACAACACAGATAATATAAATGCGGAACACAGATTAACAAAAATCTCATATATATATAACCGATGTCAGTTACAATATAGTTGACACAATACATATAATACAACTACAACTGTCGACTCTAGAAGTTATATATACAAGTACATTATCGACTAATATACATGAATACATATTGTTCTATACAATGACACGACTACTACAAAATGACAGAGACAACTTCAGAAGATGTGAAAAGTCTTCATATCCCGAACAGCAACTCAAAGAAGGAAATCTACAACCTGAAATAACTCGGGTCTGACCCGAGTATTAAATTCAAAAGAAAATAATACACGGGTCAGTCTAATTCAAACTCAGTTATTAATGCACAGTAGCAGTAATAATCAAATATCAAATAGACGACAGTCACAGAAATCTCGTATATCCAACTCTCAATACGAGAATTGGATAACGGCAGATATAACACTAAGCAGTGTGAAACGACAAATCAACAAACCAAATCAAAATACAACTCCAAACCATTTGAAATTAACCAACGAAACAATTCAACAAATCGAAACATCAATTTAAAACTGACAAATCTGATAGGGCTGCAGTACACGCACGCGTGTACTGCCTCGCCACTATCGCAGAAGATACACAAAAGCTCAGTGAAAGTGACAATGATCGCAAGGTCAAACCCCGAAATCGGGTTCAACTCAAGTGAATTTGAAAACAAATCCAAATGCATTAATGCAATGCAAAACAACAAGGACCAAAATGGCATATAAAACCAAACTGCAGTCACCACAAGTGTTCAAGGGCAACTGTAAACAAGAAACTGAATGCTAAGGTCAAGCCATGGTCGTCATGACTCAACTCAATTACAAAGCTTCAACAAATCAAAATAGCATCAAAGCAACTTGCATTAAAAGTTATGCAGTGATCAAAATAGGCTGCAAGATGTATGCAACCAATAGGCATGAAACCACTGCTGCAACATGTAAGATCTCCAATATATGCAGTAAAATGACTGCGACAAAACCCAAGTAGTACCGAATATAGTCCTCAATAGATGCAGTAAAACGACTGCGAAAATTAACAGAAAATGCTACATGAAGTCAAGAGACAAAAGTGAAGGCTACATGTGAAACAGGCCACACTTCATATCTGTAGCAAGGAATCCAGAAAAAACCCAAGTAAAGCTACTGCAATTTAATACCAATGCCATGAAATCAAAAATTGAACTCAAATTCCAAATGTACACTGAAACAATTTAGTGAAGTACTAGACTTCGAACTAGTGTACCAATGGATACCAGACTCAAGTATAACAATTGACTCGACAACAGCAAATGCCCAAAACGGTACACGCAAAAAAACCAGGCATCTATACTTGAAGCCAAAAATACAAGCAGATCAAACCGATGGCCAATGCCTGCTTGAATATTTCTAAACCAAACCAACCTGAGCATATTGTTACATGCAAAAAGTTGAAAAGGCTACTAGAATGAACATCACATGAAACAACCACGTATAATATCAAGTTCAAGTCTCACCGAAATAACTCAATGCAGCCTCGACCGAAAATCAAAATGAAAACAAAGCAACGTAAGGTCGGGGTGTGCAGTAACAATATAAGAGACTACAAACAAAATTTCATATGAAAATGAAACCAGAGCTCAATACATGTGATCTCAGGAAAATATATATGAACTGCAACGTGATCGCAAAATGTGCCTCCCAAAACTGTCAAGTTACAGGGTTCGATATAATACCCAAAACAACTTGATACCAGATCACCATGTATGAACCAACTGAAGTGATAAAACACAGCCCTGGCATCGAAAATACGCTCAATACAATTCACATTCGAATATAGTGAATATATCCAGATGACCATGAATTTTAATAAACAAGACAAGTTACATAAAGAAGCAACTCAACAAAACCAAATCAAAACAGAAAGTCGAAATCAACCAGCGAAACGATGACTGAAATCAACACCGCCAAGACTGAATTACCAACATCAAATATACTCAAACTAACCAGACTCAAGTCAACAAATTGATCCAGACTGGCTACACACAGCAAAAGGGCAGACCTAGTTATGACAGAGAAAACAACGCATACAAACTAGAATAACATATGAAGTGCACACGAGTGTACATCAATAAAGAACACAAATCCAGGCTCGAAGCAAATAAACCAGTGAACATTACAGTTCCACAATCAAGTGAAGATGCCAAATGCAACAGACAACAAAATCGTGATGACCACGAAATTAACTCAAATCGACACACACAACATTCATATGACCGAGGTCACATGAAGCCGTGGTGGCCATGGAAAATATCATTAAACTAAGAAATCGAGGAATCGACTAAATCGAGTAAAATCATCAACCTCAAAGCAAAGTCAAACAGCTGAATTGAATTAAATCACAAAATTAAATGAACAAAACATAGGAATTCAACCCTAATACACTCGAGGTTGAAAAAGATATGAGTGAAGAGAATCACCCAAAACGACAGTACCAAAACCCACGAGAAACAAGCATCAATATATACGAATCTGATTAAGTCAGAGAAAATACTAGCTTTTCAAACCAAAACGAACAGTCGACGTTCAGCAACCAAGAAGAACTAGATGTGAGTGAATGTTCACTCACCTTAGGTTCGAAGATCCCAAGACCAGTCGCCGCCGATGCAACCACTTCGATCGAACAGGCAGCGGCGCCATCGAATTCGTGAAGCCCTAGCTGGATTTGGGGACGAAGAAGTATAAGGCCGCCATTTCTTTTCTCGTTCGATCGCGTTTGATTTTAGGGTTTTCGAAAGTGAAAGGGGAATCGGTTTTGAACGACAAGGAAGAGGCCATCATTTTTAATTCCTTTTGATTGTTTGTTTCTAGGGTTTTCTTGTTTAGATTTCGAACGAAAGAGAATAAAAGGTAGAGGGACGGGTTTTCTTGAGTGAACGAATAAAAGGGGAAAGGTATAGATAAACGTCACGGCAACAACGAGTGGGCCAAAACAATTTTCCTTTAAAGCCCGCTTCAATATTTACAAATTCAAAAAGAATTTCAATCCGATTTGAAAAGAATTTCGCTTGGTTAAACGCCAAAAACAACCAGCAACCCAATTAAATCGTCACATGACGATAATAATAATATTGTGAAATCTCGGGTTGTTACAATAATAAATGAATGATATCTTTGAATTTAAAAAGTATTTAAAGTTGAATATTTAGATTTGAACTCAAATGATATTTTGGTATATAAAATGATTTGAAATGAAGTTTTGGAAAGATTTGATATTTTGATATATTGAAATGATTTGAAATGAAGTTTTGAAATGATATGATATTTTAAATATATTGAAATGGTTTGGAATTGATTTAATCTTTATTTTGATAAAGAATTGGATTTGAAATGATATTCTATGTTGAAATAGAAACTGTTTTTAAATTATAACCACGGGTTATAATAACGATTGGTTATTAAAGAGACCGATATCGGATATGGACATACTCTCTATCGATACCGAAAACCACTTTGACAACTGTGTATGCGGTGGAGTTTCCAGAATGAAGTAGGATGGTGACGACGATCCTAAGGTATATACGTGGACCCAACTCCCGTGAGTTGGCATAAGGTGGCTAAAACAGGAGCGATCTCGGACCAGTGAGATAGCACCTCTTATCGGACACACTTCTTCGATACCATTCTATTACTTGTGATTGATTTGGTGCGCACCCTTGATTAGGGAGTGTTGTTCGAGGTGGAGCGGTAGTGGCTGCTATGCGTTTCCATCAGTCCGTGTGTGTAATTGGTATATCTACCCTGGCATTGCCTTGTGTGCCGTGTCACCTACCATATCGAGCCCACTACGATTTTGGTTTAAAGATCCTACTGCGTTAAGGTTCACCATCCCCTTAACGCTATTTTCTATATGATTATACTTTACTGATTAGACACTACTGTATATAGCGTATATTACTATATAGTAAATAGTTTAACGGATCCTTAGAGGATGGGCGGTCCCAAGCATCCTTTAAGTTACTTGTACTCTTACTACAGTTCACTTGAGTTGGTTTAAATTGTATAAGTATGTATGTCCTGACTCGAGTGTTTGTATTTTTATTTACGCTCGGGTCAGTCTGAGTTATTCACAGATTTGGATTCCACTTTCTGGAGATTGGAATCGCTGGAGATTATCTGCTTATCTAGTCTTACCTATTCCAGTTCTGTTTTTCTATCCAGCTTGTACTTGGTTGTCATCCTGAGACTTCTGTTGTACTTTATTTTCTCCCGTTGTATCTTATGTAACTCTAATATATTTATATAGTAGCTTCATGAACTACTATCTCTTTTACTTCCGCTGCATTATTATTACTCTGTGTCTGTGATCTGTGATTTAATTTACTGTATATTCTGAGATTTGCCAAATTTTTATTTACAACGCGGTATTTTGAGCAATTCAAGTCCGACATGTACGGATGCGAATGGTTGAAAATATCGGGTCGTTACAAATTGAAACAACTTAACTATTCCTCTTTTTACATAATTCTCGCTATTTTGGATTATATAAGTGAAATACAGGTTTATGGAAGCAATAACTACTGCTTTGGTTTCATAAATAAAGCATTGTTTGCCCGACAAATAGGTACGTTTTCGGATTACGGTTTTATAGCGATATTATATTGTTTTCCCGTGGTTTGGGATATTTTATTTTGAAATAATATATATATATGGTTATTATTGATATTATTATTTTTTCGGACCTTGTCGTACAAAGGAGACTCTACCGAAATTTTCCGTGAATTTTTGACTTAGAAATTTTTTTATGAAAGTGGAAATGTTTTTTTTCAAACTTTTATTAAACTTGAATATGAAGATATAATTGTTTATTAATTGGTATATTTTATTTAAAATACTTAATTATGTAAATTAATTATTTATAAAATTGAATACTTTGAATAAATTATATTAATTCCTTCTTTGCCTTTTCGAGGACGAAAAGTTTTGAGTGGGGGAGAGTGTAACGACTTGTAATTTTCAATAATTAAATTTATTAATTAAATAAGTTTTGGAATTTAATGTTGTGAAAAATTTAAAATCTAAGATTTATTTATGAGAAAATAACCATAATGTAATTTAATGTAATCGATAACAATTTTAATGTAATTTCAATTGATTGAAATGATTGTAAAGTTAAATTTTGTTATAAATTGTAAATAGGTAAATAAACCAAATGTTGTATTAAACGGTGAGATAATATGTAATTAATTGAAAGTAAACATAATCAGTGCTGTGTAAGTAGGTGTAACATTTGTTTGTAGATAATAAACTTATAAATGTGATTAAATTACTTAAAA
Source organism: Allium fistulosum (assembly GCA_030737815.1). Taxonomy (NCBI): domain Eukaryota; kingdom Viridiplantae; phylum Streptophyta; class Magnoliopsida; order Asparagales; family Amaryllidaceae; genus Allium; species Allium fistulosum. The sequence goes on along the minus strand of CM060908.1, from coordinate 308,353,094 downwards.
GTGGCCATTGTTTCAATTACTATTATATGATTTAATCTGTTGAATTTAATTTGAAATCAATGTGAATTAATGTAATTTAAAATCACAGTTAATTTGAAATAAGATTAAAACTAAAGAATAATTAATGTAATAAAAGGGTAAACTAATGTTAAGTTTATCCATGAAGCAATGATTGATTGAATAATAAGATTGAAATCAAAATAGATTAATTTATTGGGATTTTAAATTTTAATTACTGAATTTATTGCTATTGGAATTGAACACCGTAAGTAGTGTAATATTTAACATTAGTTTTGACTTGGAAATTTACTTTAAAAAATTATAAATTAATAGGTAATCAAAAATGATAAAAATTGTTAGTTATAAAATTTAAATCTAAAAAGTGATAAATTTAATTTAATAATTATTTATTTAATTTAATAATTATTTATTTAATTAACGTGAAATAGCCATTTTGGCCACTGTCTTGGATTTCGACGAAACCAGTTTCATCGGATCCGTAAAAGTGAATTATTGTAGGATTTCAAGTTTCGTAGCGATTGGACTTGTCGTTTGATCGTACGGGCATGAAACGCGTAGAAATCAATTTAATGAATTTAATTGAAATTTAGCTGATTTTAAAAGCTAACTTCTTCATACAATGGAATTGGAACTTAAAACCTATTCCATTGAGTTTAAAACTGTCGAAAACATGTATTTCGATATATTGGATGAACCACTTTCGTTTCGGAAGCGAAACGGGTTTTTCGGGTCGTTATTGTCATTTAAAACCGATCCGATATGATCATTCTTTCTTATCGGGCCTTGCCTATATAAATAGATTATCCTAAACTGTAGCAGCCTTTCTATTTCTTATTACAGTACGTACAACTCCATCTATCTGTTCCTCCTTCTCAAATGGTAGAAACCCTATTTCCTAGATTCAATTGCAAATTAAATTTAAATCGAAAATTAAAACTCCTCAAACTATGTCATATTATATATCGTTGGAAAGCTCTCGACGAGCGCAATCCACTGTAGTGATTCGTTTTTCAATTAGATGCATCATTTTGACTAGAAATCGAGGATGAACCTCGGCCGTCGGAATTAGGTTTTCGCTATGCAATGGTAGATCTTCATCCGATCGACGATCGGGAGGTGGCGTTGGGAAGGTGGTGTCGTGCAGGTCGTTGTGGTGTTATTCGTTCTCGCCGTAGATTGCTAGAATCACCAGAAATTGCCTTCAAAGACTGGCAGCGACGGAGGCTATTCACTGGCCTAGGGCGTCGCGCGCCACGTGAGGGGCCGGCCTGAGGAGGGTAAGCCAACGGCATGCTCAGATCGTGGTCGTAGTCATCGTGGAGACGTTGAAAATTGATTGAGTTGTGGCGGACGCATGCTAATGGTCATGGTCGAGATCGATGTTAGGGTTTCTGGAGTATAACACGTGATGAAATGGTGAGGTATGATTGGCCTATATTATTATTTTATTTAAATTTGAATTTCAATCTTTTAATTATCAATTTTTTTGCATACGAGCTCGGATTCATGCACGGTTTCCTCCACTGCGATCGTATCGAAATTTCGGACATTATGTTACTAGTTTGGTTGAATTCAGAGACTGTTCAATTTGGGGCTATAATTTGGATTTTTAATCGATTTGAAATCAAATGTGAGTGTTTTAACCTACTCATAACTACTAAATTGTCTTATGTTAGTTAAATTGAATTTATGATGTGATTAGAAGTTGATTGACTTCTGTTTGCTATATTTAAATCGTCATTCTAGTTAAATATGAATTAATTGAATATAATTGCCATTTAATTTGATATTAAATTTTAATTTACCAGTTTATACCTCTTAATGATAATCGGTTAATTGTTGATATTTATTGGTTGATTTGAATGATGATTGTGATGGATGTTAAATTGTTGATATTGGATGATTGGATGTTATGTTATTTTTATATATTGATCTCACACTGCAAGTTCCTTTAGTTTATTATTAGAATATCCCTATGGGTTGAAATGATACATACCCGAACGATCTGATAGATTAGGGAGAAACCGTTATGGATTGAAATGATAGACTCGAGCGATTTCATGGATTTGAAGTTAAATTCGGGATTGCGGGTTGATATAATATATACCTGTAAATTTTAAACTTATTGCGGGTTGAAATGATAAATATCTGTATCACTTGACTATAGGGTAGAAAATTATATACCGACACCAGATTGGTTAAATTAAATGATTTTAAATTCTTAAAGTTTGAATCCAGTTCAATGATATTTTGAAATGAAAAGTTGATTTATATAAACTGAATTATTTTCGAAAATCCAAGCTTTACATGTTGAAAATTGGAATTGGTTTAAATGAATTGTTTAAAGGATTTAAATTTGAAAATTTAAAGTTGGATTTGAAGTATAAATGAAATTTATCAAAATTGAGTTATTGAAATATTTGAATATTTAAACTTTGAAATCTACTAAATTTGAAATAGTTTAAAATTTATAGTTCGAATACGGATTTGAAATCGATATTGACTAAATGGTTTTAAATGAGAATCTGAATTGAAAGACAAAATTGGGTTTGTTGATTTGAAAGCTGGACATGGTCCAGATGTGTTGAAATGAAAGAAATAGTTTAATTTGATATCAATTTCAAATTAATTATTTTAATATAAACTGTTTATAGATATATTATTTTAAATTTCCGATTTATTTATATTTTCAAAATATTTACTATATAAACCATTTCAATAATCAACCCATTTTATATTAAACTAATAAAACTATATTTTATCTATTTTAAACTACTTTAAAACATTTAATCTATTAATTTATTTTAATCTATTTAAACTATTTTATCTATTTAAACTATTTTAATCTATTTAAACTATTTTTAATCTATTTTAAACTATTTTAATTTATTTTAAACCATTTTAATCTATTTTAAACTATTTTAACTATTTTTAATTTATTTTAGACTATTTTAATTTATTTTAAATTATTTTAATCTATTTTAAACTGTTTTAATCCATTTAAACTATTTCAAAGTATTATAAACTATTTTAACTATTTTAAACTATTTATGACTATCTAAACTATATTTCTAAATTTCTAACGGTGCAGGGTTGAATTGTTTATATTTAAAATTCTTGATTTGAAAGCGAATATGGTTCAATGATGTTATAACTTACCTTGGAATTGGAAACGATATTTCTGGTGAAATGATATATTTTGAGTAATATGATGATATGAAATGAGGATTTAACTAATTGATGAATACAATTTCGAAAGTGATATGATTTTGAAAGTGAATATGATTTCGAAAGTGATATGGTTTGAATTTAATATGATTTTTTGATATCACTTATGAAACTGCCTTGCAAAATGTAAAAGAACCATCTAGTGTGAAATAAGTGTTTGGTTTTTAAAGAGTCCGGGATCATATATTGTCACACTCTCTGCCAATACCGAGAACCACTTTAACAACTATTTACGTGGTGGAGATTCCAGAATAAAGTAGGATGGTTTGGCGAACGATTCTGTATGAGGTATTTACGTAGCCCTATCTCCCTCGAGTCAGCTTGGTGTGACTAAAAAAGGAGCAACGCCGGGGCAAGTGAGGTCACACCTCCGATCGGACATGCTTCTTCGATACCATATTATGACTTTGTGATTGATTTGGTGGACTCTATTTTGATTATTGGAGTGTGTTTCGAGGTGGGCGGTAGTACTTGCTATGCGTGACCACCAGTCCGGATTCGCAAAACGGTAGTATCCTACCCTGGGCATTGCCTCGCGTGCCTTGTCACATGCCTTATCGCGCCCATTATGAGTTTAGTTTGTGTCGTACCTATGGAGTGCTCCCTGATAGCCCACCAATTTACGATGGAGTTTACAGTACTATATAGACTACGACATTATATAAATATTTTAAGGGGGATATGGGTAATGCCTTAACGCTATTTTAATACTTTATTGTAGACACTATTATAATAGCGTATTGTACTATGTATGTAGATAGTTTAACGGATCTTTAAGAGATGGAATCCCGAACATCTCTTAAGTTATTGCACTCACGTTTTGACACTGGATAGGAGATGTCAAAACTCGTAAACATCTCCGATGTCGTTACACTCATATTTATTTACTGTTGATTTAACTTACATAAGATCTTTTTGTTCTGACTCGAGTGTTTTGTCTTTTCAATTCGCTCGGGTAAGTCTAAGCTTTTCAGTGTATCAAAGACTACTTTTCTGGAGGACGAAGACGAAGATTTAGTACTATTATTATTTATTATATTTATTAAAATGCATCATGTTGTTCCGTTGCATTATTTATTTATTCTTGTTGTATGTAACTCTGATCTGTATTGTAAAAGTGCAATCAAATGTTATTTGTAAATAACTTCATGAACTGTTTATTTTATTATTATATTTTGTCATTTCGTTTTGAGATTTTGTGTTTTGTTTTTATTCTTTCTCTTCTTTTTCTTATTTACCCCATAACAATCCTCCTTTTTGAATGGTTTGAGTCTGACATGTGTGGTTTATTGTCGATTTGAACCGTCCAAAAGGGTGGGTCGTTACAATTTTTATTTTAAGTAATTAGCAGCCATATTATTACTAATTGTTTTAATGAAGGACTTCATCAAAGACACCGGTCCACCATATCCACCATATAGTTATGTGTATGCTGGTGTACTTAGTTTGTTATAGGGCCAAATATGTAATAAAGACATTACTGTGCATATGCGTAGCCAAATACTATGTGTATGCCTACTATACTGCAAATTTGGCGTATCTGCAGCCAGATACTAGGAACCAAATTGGGCACATGCCTAATATTCAAGTTAACTGAACCAAAACCCAAAACTCTATGTGTATGTATAGCCAGATGCTATAAACTAGTGTGAATGCCTGTTACAGATGCAGATTTCGGTTGCAATTGAGTCCTTTTTACAGACTCAAATATGGACGATTAACATTATGTAGTGAAGATTTATCCTTTCTCATTAGTTCAATGAGGATGAATCAAAACCTTTTCATTATTGCTTTTCCATTTGGTTGTAAACAAATAGAAGTGATGGCAATGAATCAAAACTATATAGAACCCACTTATTCTTTATATCTTATCAGATAAATACAAGCGATGATCAAGCACATGTATGGTTATTGACTTTAGCTATTATTATTGGCTTATTGGTTCATATGTAATATATAGTTTAGTTTAGTTACCATATGCAATATATATATTCAGCTGTTTAACAGCCATTGTTAGAAAATTTATTGTTATTATTTGATGAAATTATTTTTTTAACCTTAAACAGTTCTAGTTGACAGGCATGGATGATCTTCACTTTGGTGTAACCATGGTCAATGCTATCACATTTTGATGATTGTTAGTTGCTGCAGTCTAGACTCTAGTTGTGATTAACAGTTAGGCTAAGGCTCAATTTTCATTGCATTTTGCAGTTGAAAATGAATATAATTGTATGTACTATGTAGTATTGTAGTTTATATAATTCCAAACTATGAGTTTGGACTGTTGTGGATTGTAAAATGTGAACTTAGTTGTGAACTTGTAATCTTTGTTTATGATTGTGGACTGTTTATGTGATTGTGGACAGTTTATGTAATTGTTTATGTTTATGATGCTATAGTCAATTATGTGATCTTTACAGTACATGATGCTCTACTAAATTATGTGCTCTAGTGAACTTAGCTGGGCTAATCTCATGTCTTGAATAATGAAGTTATGAAGTATGAACTGTCCTATACATTATACATGCCATGAATTAACTTTGCAATATATATGTATGGTTAACCATCGGTTAACCAGACAATGGTTAACCGTTTGGATTAAACGGTTAATCGTGCAACAGTTGACCGTTTGATTGACCGATTAACCAAACCGTTGAATTTAACCAGTTAACCACGGTTAAATTTAACCGGTTCGGTCGATATGCTTGGCCCATTTTAATCAATGAAATGGTTAACTGAACTGTTTCTTTTCCTTAGTTAACCGTTCAAATTAACCGATCAGTTCGGTTAACCGACCGTACCTACCCCTAATTATTACTCTGGGCGAGTACCGCTACGTCGAATTGATCGAAAATGTTTTTCTTTTATAAGAGGACTCAACGTACCCTATCCAGGCACAAAACAACAACATAATGGCTTAATATAATTCATAACAATATAAAATATAATAGAACATAGAATCACATAATACGACAAAGAATATAAACATTTCTCATGAAGCGGATGTAAACATGTATATGATATATGATGTGAACTACAAAAGGTGGTCATAAAAGATCCACGATATACATATAAAATATCTAAGATAACATAAATGAATATACATCAAAATGAATCTCTATTTCGACATACAAGAAGGACTACAACATAACTAGACTACAAGTCTACTAAAGCCTATGAAGAAGCCTTAAACTAATCCAACTCTAAGATCATCATGCTGAAGAATCTGAAATATCTCGGTCTAACTAGAGTATTACATAAAGATAATAAATAAATCAGTCCAGTCTAATTTGAATCAATGTGATATAAAAGTGATGATAGATTACAAGCCATAATATGAACATAAAAACTCACATAGAGTTAACATGAAACTCATATAGAGTTAAACAAGGAGGAATATTATCCTTCTTAAAATTATTCACCAAATCATAAAACCATTATTAGCTTATAAAAGCAAATCTCATAAAATACTTGGTGAAACAAAAATTTCATAAAATCCAGAATATGAAAATTTTAAATGTTTATAAATAGTATCAAAGTGTTTGAATAAAAATAGGTGTTAGAAACCTTTATGCAATATAATTGTATTACTCCAAAATCAATTTATAAATCACTTGAAGTATATTTATTTATTTTTAAATCAAAATTGCTATTTATTAGAAAACCAACTATCAAAAAATTCACAAATATTCATATCATCAAAATACGAATTAAACCATTGAAATTCATCAATAATTGAATACATCAAAAATGGAATTTCTTCCATAGAACACAAAAGCATCAAAATGCAATTATTTCCATTGAATCAGAACTCAAAATTCATATTAGAAAATTATCGAAAAATAACATTAAAAAATTTGAGCAAAGTCTAATTTCAACGTTTAGAAAGCAGTAAACTGACGTGAACAAACAAGGTGTAGATTTACGAAACACTGATAATAATCACCAAACAAAGATCAATAAAACTAGTGTTTTCACCATTCAATGACATGCAAATGAATTTAGACTAGAAGTGTGAGAGGGTTACTCACCTCAATTATGCTTAAGGCTTCAAATTGCTTGCATTTGTTTTCAACCCAAACAACCAAAATTTCCAGAATTTGACCCTTAGTGCAGCAACGATTTTACATAGTAAAACTACGTATTTTCCTACGAAATTATTATAGAAGGTGTATTTATGAGTTGAGAACAACATATCAAAAATTCAGTTTTTTACAATTTTTATACAATTAGATATGAATTTTATACTGACCTTCGTTTTTCAGCCCAGATCTACTCGAAAACCACTTGAGAAAAGAATACATTTGACCTATCAAAACTAAACCAAATGCCACGAAATTAAATTATTTAATTATCACTAAATTAAATTATTCTCCTAATTTAATTTCAGGTAATTTAAACCAGGGTTGTTACACCTTTGTTGTTCCATCCTTCAGAAGAATCCATTGAGCATCTACTCTTGGTAAGCTATTAATCTAGTTTGCATCTCTGTCATCATTCCTTCCATCTCCTCTCTAGTAATATAGATAAAAGGTGGATTTGCACTTGAGGACACCTCCTGGCTACCCCTTGTTCTTATTTTTTTTAGTCCTACAATAGCTCTAGTAATAGGTCTCTTCATATCCTCCAAACAAAATCTTAAGTTTCTCTCAGTCGAAGCACTAAAAATATTGATCAAAACGACTTTTATTATTTGAAAATCCATTTTTATTACTCAAATCGATTTTTAAAACATTTTAAAAGATTTATAAGATTTATTACACATTTTAAACAATTTAAAACATCATTTCCAAAGAAATCCAGTTTTGAATTCCGAACTGCAAATTCAGGATTTTTCAAAAACTTGTTTTACTCATATTTCAAAATCTTCTAATCGAAATCTCGATTTTATTTCTTAGTTGGAAAACTATGGATATAACAATTCGAAAAATTCTTGTCTCGAAGAATTCCGAGCTATATTCCAACTTGTACACTCGTTTAGCTTTTATGGCGCGAAATCGCGAACTACCGTTACGCGACGCGCCTATTTTTGACTAAATTTTCATTTACCTTTCAAACTTCACTAAAACACTTTCATGTGTTTATAAAACATTTATGAATTATTTTCAAACATTTAAACCAATATTTTTCCATATTAAATCTCTTTTTCACTTTTAAATCATTTCATAATACTATATTATTATAATATTCATTTTCAACCTTTTTATATTTTTAAAACCATTAAGAGGCTAAATAAACTACATATACACATCCATATGGATTTATTTTTCATTAATTATTCACGGTTAATTTCTTAATAATTTTTATTATGATTTCTCATAATTTATCACAACTAAGTTATCAACCATATCAACATCCATATAATGAATCATATAATCATTCAAGTTATCAACCATTCATACAAATCATTAAGAGATTAAATTGTTATATTATCATACTTAAAATATGTGTAGATATTATTTATTATTTAATAAACAATGAGTACTCACTTAGGGCTCCACTCCACCAATCTTTTATGTAGCTTCTCGAATCGAAACAGGCCGCACTTCCTCCTCTTTTCCTTGCTCCAGAGCTTCCCGATCTCCTTCCTTCTTCTTGTAGGACTCGGCCTAGCTTCTTGGAGGTAGATGTAACGACCCTGAATTTTGAACAATTTGAATTGAAAATATTTAATTAATTTTAAATATTTGAATGATGAATTGACTTGAATTTCAAATTATCAGAATGAATTGGCGATTAAATTTTTGAATTTAATCTATTGAAAGTTGAATAAAATTTGAATCTTCAATTTTAAGCCGGTTAAAAATAATTTAAAGGCTTAGAAAATTCATATTTATAATACTGAAAATAATAAAAGTTTCAGAATTAAATTTGAAAGCGATTTGTTCAGTTTTGAAATTGTATCGTTTAATTTGAATTTCTGTAACAACTGGGGTTTTACCCAAAATTATAATCATCAATAAACGATTAAAGTTGACAGGTATTTGCTGTTTATTGTTGAAATTTTCGTAAATTAACGATTTAATATCGATTGTTAATTTCTGTTTGAATTTGGAAATTGTAAATCGATTGAAATTCTTTTATTTAAATTTTTATTTGTACGAATGAATATATATATATAGTTTAGATTTTAACAACAAAATTAAACAAAAACAAAATTTGATTTAAAAAGAAAATAAAATAAAAACCATACCCTATACCATACCCATACCCCTTTTCTCTACATAAACCACGACATCCCCATCCCCTCTCATTCAAACCCTATAACCAAAAAAATCGAAGACGAAAAAAATAAAAATGGCGGCCTCGTTTCTCGTCCTCCTTCGTTCGTTCGCCTTCGCGAATTAGGGCTTCGGCGATCTCGATTTTCTCAAATTAGGACGTCGGCTTCGTCTGGATTTCGTGCTCTTCAAAAATCAAAGGTGAGTGTTCTCGACACTCACATCTAATTCGACTTCTACGTGTTCGCATTAAATTGTTTAATCGGCTGCTTGAGAAATTGATGCTTGCGATTTGGATTTCTAGTATTTTCGATTTCGTGTTTTCGTGGTTTTGCTCTGCCTGACTTGGACTTCGCTCGAATTTATATATTTTCGTGATTTTGGGGTTTCACAGTTTGGTTTTGTGAATTTCTGGTGAATTCGAGTTTGACTTTGGCTTTGTGATATTGTTTTGGTTTCGGGTATCACTGTTTCGATTTATATTTGATTTGGTTTGATTCTCACAGAATAAAACTTAGTTTTAAAATTTTTATTTACAGACTAAAACAAATTTAAAAATTTCGTTTGGAAACCAAATTGTTACAGGCTTTCAACCTATCTGGTTTTTTTTAAATCAAAGAAAACTGATTAATTTTTTTTTTAAACCCAAGTTGACCTGAGTTGTATATTGGTAGCCCACTTGACTTTGCGTAGCATGTCTCTGTTGTTCCCTTGGTCTGGTACATGTAGTATTGTTGCCATTTATATTAGGTTAAGTCGTATTTCATGCTAGCAATCTTCCACCCTGCCTGTGCTCAGTGTTGAACTGATTTCTTCATTTGTGGAACTGTTTTGTCACCATAGTAGTTGTGCTTGAGTTTGGTTCCAGTTATACTGCTATTTGTAATTGCAGTGCTTCATGTTGTTTATCCATGTACAAACCTCACTGCATCTTCACTTGAATCATTTGAACCTGTTTAGTTTACTTGTACATGCTCTGGTCTTTGATGTATACACTATTGAGTCAGTGGCCTTGGCCAGTTTCATTTGCATGTTGAACTAACTCATGTAGACAGTTGCCTATGTATCCTAGTTTTGATTGTTGAACTTGTTTGAACTGGTTGTTGACCATGGCCTTGACATTGATTTATGATGTGTTTTATCCCTGAGCACTTTCTCGACCTGCTATTTTGTTTCATATATGTGTATGGCCATTTTTTTTGATTGTCTGCACTATGAAGTCTTGTAGTTGTTCAACTTGGTTTGCATCACTGTGTTGTAGTCTGTTACATCTGGACTTCGGCACTTGACTTTTTAAACAAGAAATTTATCACTTGACTTCAGTATCAATTCACAGTTTTCGAACTCATTGATGGGCACTGCTCATACTTGATACTTGATTTATTTTATTGCCACTGTTTCATTTTAGACAGACATGTATATACTTGAACTCATTGATGGGCACTGCTCATACTTGATATTTGATCACTGTGTCTGCCTATATGTGAATATATTGGTGGATTTGTACTGTCTGCATTTTGTGTTGGTTTTGATCATGTGCACTTTTATAAATTTGAGTTTTGTTGGGTTGAGCTGATCATTTGATCTTCATGTGTAGTTTGTCTCGACTCAAGTCTGGTCTGCAGTTCTTGAAGTTCATTGTTATCTGTAGCATTGTTGGTGTTGTTCATGTCATTCTTGAACTTGTAGTTCGAACTGATTAGTCTCCAGTTTTCATTCCAGTTTGGTTCATTACTGTAGTTGATTCACCTGCATGCTTGAACTACTAGTGATATTTTTTGAGTCTGCATTCTTGTTGTCCAGACTTGATACTTTTGACCATTTGTTCATCACTGGTCTTTGCATTACCCTTTTGTTGTAAGTATTCAAGTACATTTAGGAGAGATGTACTTGTCTCTGTCGATCGCCATGTTGAACTGCTGCACTTCCCGACCAGTTGCAGTGAAATCTTCATATAGATATTTTTAGAGCTGCACCGATAAGTTTTACAGTGCATACATGTTATATCTTTGTTTATGCCACTCTTTTGGTTTGTATTTCACTACCATTATTGTGTGGCGAGGCAGTGTACATGTATGTGCGTGTGCACTGCAGCCACCCAAACTCGACAGTTTTGAATTGATATTTCTTTGCGTCGTGATGCATTGATCTTTTATGCTGTATTGGCAAGGCCGTACACGCGTGCGTGTACGGCAGCCAATCGAGTTTTGATGGTTTTAAAGTGACAATTTCAATTGTTTTAAATTGATTTAGTCGATTTGATAAATTGTTCATTTATCTCTGTTGATGATTTAAATCTGCTGATTTATTGTTAACACTGCTAAGTGTTATATTTTCGTTATCCGATTTCTTTGTTAAAAGGTCGGATAGACGGGAATTATTGTGACTGTCGTCTATTTAAATTATTATTGCCTCTATGCACTAATAAACTGGTTTGAATTAGACTGACCTGTGTATTATTTTCTTTTGAATATAATACTCGGGTCAGACCGAGTATTTTTACAGCTTGAAGATTTTCGAGCAGCGAAGTTAGAGAGAGAGTAAAGAATCATTTATTTCGAGAAAATTGTATTTTTAGATATTCCGCTGTATCTGTATTAAAGTGTATAAACTCTGATGTATATAAAAAGATTTATAGTAATGAAATAAAGATGCATTTGTTTTAATTCATTGTTATTATTCTGTGTTTCTGTGGCTGATTCTGTTTAAACGTTATAAACTAAATAACAATTCGTCTTTTTGAATGTTTCTAGTTGGTTTAATCACCGACTGGAGGCGGTCGGAAGGGGGAATGTTACAGAGTGGTATCAGAGCTTTGGTTTACACAAAGCTTAGTTTATGATGTTTAATATGAATAGTTACTAGAAACACTTTAAAGGAGAATGTTTTTCAAATCCAAAGAAGTATAAAATTGTTTTTGAAAATAAAGATTTTTTTTACTTAAGAAAAGTTAAATTGAATTGAATTAGTATTAATAAATATATGATTTGGAATTTAACTAAAGGAAAGTTAAATAAATTGAACTGGATTAGATAAATTATTGAGATGAAAATTTAAACTTGAAAGAGAAGTGATTATATAATATGAATTGGGAAGTTTAAATTAATAAGTTGTTTAACTTATAAAATGAGAAAGTTTAAGTAAAACCAGTTTTTAAATGGTTAAATAGTTTTGTTAAGTAAACAAAATCTGCATTTTGAAATGTGATATGAATTTGACTTTAGTAAAGTTAAATAAAATAGAATTTCAAATAAATTTGAGACGAACTTAAGTTTTATGGTTAAAATAAATGCAAGTAGAGATAAAATGAAACATGGCTTAAGTAATATTGAATCAAATTGAATTTGATATCAAAATGAATTAATAAAGTGATGTAATAAATATGAATTTGAGTTATATAAAGGAAATTCAACTTTAATTGTAAAAGTGAATTAGTGAATATGGTGAGTATAAGAATTCAATCAGAATTAGAATATAAACCAATTGAAATTAAATGTGTTAAACCAAATTGAATGTAAGCAAAGTAAATAAATTTGGTTTTGCTAGTTGATTGTATAGAAATTCATTAAGTATTAATGAAATTAAATGATCGGAAGCTATGTAAATTGAATTCAAATTGAAAGATAAGTAAATCTAAATAGAATCAATTTTGATTTGAATTGAAAGCAAACTAACTTGAATATAAATTAGTGAATGTGAACTAATTGAATATGAATGAATGTTAGTAAAATCCAATGTGAATGAATCAAATGCGATTAGATTGAAAACCAAGTCGATGAATGATTTACTAAAGAACTAGTTGATTATTTTGGAAATAGAAAGTAGATGCAAAGTTCAAATGGGAATTAGATTTGAAAATTTTGAAGTTGTCAACATGACAACCCATAATAAATTTAATAGATTCAGTGATGAATTTAAATTTGAACTTGCAGAGAATTAAGTTAAGCGGAAAACTTAGTATTGGAAAATTGGAAGTTGGTTTAAAACCAATATTGTGAAAAGTATGCGGAATTCAAACTATAAATTGGAGTCTTTATAAATAGGAATGAGATTTATAAACGTTGTTTGTAAATCCGAAAATGACTTATTTTGATAAGTAATTCTTATAGCCGTTAAATGAAGTATATTCACGATTTTGGACAGTGAATATATTATTGAATAAAATGGACATGTTTTTGGAAAGTGATATTTTAAAACGAAGTTAATTGTTTTAAAAAGATGTTTTCAAAGGCATTGAATATCGAAACCATAGATTTCAACATTCATTGTTGAAATAGACGTTTTCGAGATAAAAGGAAATGATGGACTATAACACTGTTGTTATAGTAAATGATTTCCGAAAGGAAATGTTTTGTGTAGTATTGGGATTTATACATCTATCTAAATTTCGAATCCCTATACTAGTGATTTTGAGTTGTCGTAACGATGTTTTACGTAACATTCGTTTTGACTCAAATGAATATGTGAAAGAGAATGATTTCCTTAAAGATGAAATATATACTTAATTTTGATTTAAGTATATCGAATATTTTCAAATATTGAAAATAAATGGATTTGTGAATTACTTATTTTTAAATAAGTATGGAAATGTTTTTCCAATATGATATGAAATGTTGTGAATATATTCCGTAAGGAATAAATGATTTGAAATTCATTTTGGAAGTCGAAGTTGAAAAGTTAAATGAGAAATTTGAACAATTAGTTCAATTTGAAATTTTTCAAAAAGATTGAATCGTTGAGTTAAAATTGAGTTTAACTTCGACATCAAAGACAATATAAGTTGAGCTTTGAATTTCAGATGATGATTTGGATTGTATGTCTAACATTGTGAATTGATGACATAGCAATTGATCTCTATTAAATATATATCTGTTGGTGGCGGAGAATTTATTCTCTTAGCTTAACACCCTTCTCTGAGACGTACGAGCTCAGAGGTTATATATCGATAGACATCAATTCTGTGTTGAGAATTGACGATGTAACGTGTGATCCAAATCGAATGTGAAAGTCGATAATAAATGGAATTATGAATATGAATTAGGTTTGAGATAACCTTAAAATTTTCAAATCGACTTAGAGGAAAATTTTGAAATCCTCTATTTTGTTATGAATATGGGATATGTAAGTTTTTAGAACTTATATATATGAATGCGGTGAATTTGAAACCGTTAGTTTAGAAAGACATTGTTATGGAAATCTTATGTATGTTTACATAGATGTTATATGTACGAAATGTGAAATGAAAGTACTACATATATGATATTATGTTTTCTAAACTGAGGATGTGGAAAAGTACCTTCCATTTATTATTAGAGAAGGTATTGGAACTCGTGAAGAGTGTCCATTTGAAATTCGTAGCTACGTAGAATTTACATTTAGTCAGAGTGACTATTTGAATCGGAAATCCTTCGCGATAGATCATCGCGATGAGATTAGATTGATTGATGATTAGCGTAATTTGAGGGGCGAGATGCCCACAGTTACAAGCGATTCCACTGGGATAGTGGCGTAACCGCCGGGTAAACTGCAATCTAATGCCAGGCGAAATTTGAGGGGCGTGATGCCTACAGACACGAGCGATTCTACTGGGATAGTAGCGTAACCGCCGTGTGTACTGCAATCTATGGCGACAACCATGGCGAAATTTAAGAGATGAGAAATCTACAGCCACAAGCGACTCTACTGGGATAGTAGCGTAACCGCCGGGTGGAACTGTAATCCATGGGGGAACGTGCTTTCCATATCCATTTTTAAAAGAATTTTTAAAAGTATTTTCACTGGGAATTGAAGCAAGTATGTTTAGTACTTGGAGATTTTTAGACCTGCGCCTGGCCAGTGTATGTCTAATGTCCGTGAGAACGAAGATGGACTTGTTAAATTTCGAGTTAGCAAGTATTTTCAAACTTTAAATAGCAAATCAATGATTTGAAAGTAGAATTACAAAAATTCCTACCTAATGAACTAAGGAAGAGGATCTTTGTAATGTTTTGAAAGTCCACAGCTTTGGAAGATATATATTATATAAATCTCTAATGTGAAGAATTTTAAGTTTGAATCTGAGTTTTGTAAATCGAAAATGTTGATAAAAGACTTTTGCATTTTGATTTTAGAAATCAATGATTGTAGAAATCATTGAATAAAAGAGAAGATAAACAAAACTAGTGAGATTAAACAAATGAAATGAATCCTATATTCATTTATTTGTAATAAGTTTTAAGCTTAGAAAAAAATTGTGTAGGGTATAAATATTAATGAAATTTTAACAACTTTTCCTTTTCGTGGACGAAAAGTTTTTAAGGAGGGGAGTTTGTAACGACCCTGAATTTTGAACAATTTGAATTGAAAATATTTAATTAATTTTAAATATTTG
Organism: Allium fistulosum; assembly: GCA_030737815.1. Lineage (NCBI taxonomy): Eukaryota > Viridiplantae > Streptophyta > Magnoliopsida > Asparagales > Amaryllidaceae > Allium > Allium fistulosum. The sequence continues at coordinate 308,337,254 of CM060908.1, read as the reverse complement.
AATGATGAATTGACTTGAATTTCAAATTATCAGAATGAATTGGCGATTAAATTTTTGAATTTAATCTATTGAAAGTTGAATAAAATTTGAATCTTCAATTTTAAGCCGGTTAAAAATAATTTAAAGGCTTAGAAAATTCATATTTATAATACTGAAAATAATAAAAGTTTCAGAATTGAATTTGAAAGCGATTTGTTCAGTTTTGAAATTGTATCGTTTAATTTGAATTTCTGTAACAACTGGGGTTTTACCCAAAATTATAATCATCAATAAACGATTAAAGTTGACAGGTATTTGCTGTTTATTGTTGAAATTTTCGTAAATTAACGATTTAATATCGATTGTTAATTTCTGTTTGAATTTGGAAATTGTAAATCGATTGAAATTCTTTTATTTAAATTTTTATTTGTACGAATGAATATATATATATAGTTTAGATTTTAACAACAAAATTAAACAAAAACAAAATTTGATTTAAAAAGAAAATAAAATAAAAACCATACCCTATACCATACCCATACCCCTTTTCTCTGCATAAACCACGACATCCCCATCCCCTCTCATTCAAACCCTATAACCAAAAAAATCGAAGACGAAAAAAATAAAAATGGCGGCCTCGTTTCTCGTCCTCCTTCGTTCGTTCGCCTTCGCGAATTAGGGCTTCGGCGATCTCGATTTTCTCAAATTAGGACGTCGGCTTCGTCTGGATTTCGTGCTCTTCAAAAATCAAAGGTGAGTGTTCTCGACACTCACATCTAATTCGACTTCTACGTGTTCGCATTAAATTGTTTAATCGGCTGCTTGAGAAATTGATGCTTGCGATTTGGATTTCTAGTATTTTCGATTTCGTGTTTTCGTGGTTTTGCTCTGCCTGACTTGGACTTCGCTCGAATTTATATATTTTCGTGATTTTGGGGTTTCACAGTTTGGTTTTGTGAATTTCTGGTGAATTCGAGTTTGACTTTGGCTTTGTGATATTGTTTTGGTTTCGGGTATCACTGTTTCGATTTATATTTGATTTGGTTTGATTCTCACAGAATAAAACTTAGTTTTAAAATTTTTATTTACAGACTAAAACAAATTTAAAAATTTCGTTTGGAAACCAAATTGTTACAGGCTTTCAACCTATCTGGTTTTTTTTAAATCAAAGAAAACTGATTAATTTTTTTTTTTAAACCCAAGTTGACCTGAGTTGTATATTGGTAGCCCACTTGACTTTGCGTAGCATGTCTCTGTTGTTCCCTTGGTCTGGTACATGTAGTATTGTTGCCATTTATATTAGGTTAAGTCGTATTTCATGCTAGCAATCTTCCACCCTGCCTGTGCTCAGTGTTGAACTGATTTCTTCATTTGTGGAACTGTTTTGTCACCATAGTAGTTGTGCTTGAGTTTGGTTCCAGTTATACTGCTATTTGTAATTGCAGTGCTTCATGTTGTTTATCCATGTACAAACCTCACTGCATCTTCACTTGAATCATTTGAACCTGTTTAGTTTACTTGTACATGCTCTGGTCTTTGATGTATACACTATTGAGTCAGTGGCCTTGGCCAGTTTCATTCGCATGTTGAACTAACTCATGTAGACAGTTGCCTATGTATCCTAGTTTTGATTGTTGAACTTGTTTGAACTGGTTGTTGACCATGGCCTTGACATTGATTTATGATGTGTTTTATCCCTGAGCACTTTCTCGACCTGCTATTTTGTTTCATATATGTGTATGGCCATTTTTTTTGATTGTCTGCACTATGAAGTCTTGTAGTTGTTCAACTTGGTTTGCATCACTGTGTTGTAGTCTGTTACATCTGGACTTCGGCACTTGACTTTTTAAACAAGAAATTTATCACTTGACTTCAGTATCAATTCACAGTTTTCGAACTCATTGATGGGCACTGCTTGTAACGACCACGAATTTCTCTCCACAGAAAGTCGTATCGCTAATAAGAAAGAAAGGGGTGAGAAGTAGAAAAGAGAAGAAGAGAAAAGAAACAAACACAAATACTCACAGCGGAAACGGATCAAAATATAATATATCACATAACTATTACATAGTCTTTACATAATCAGAGTACACAACTTATACATCACAAAATAGACAGTTATAAATATCTGTCTAGATATTACAACTCAAATACAAGACAAGACACTATCACAGATATCAACACAGCGGAATACTATATCTACGAACGCCGAAGCCTCCTGCTCCATTGCTCCTCCAAAATATTCGTCAAAGCTAAACCTGAATCCCTTGGCTACTCGTAAAAATTTGAGTACCCAAGAGTTTATAAAACAGAAATAAACACTTGGGTCAGACATGGGTCTGGTGTGAGTAAACGGTTAGATTGCTTAACTTTGAAAACTTTTGAAAACAAAAGTATCACGTAAGACTCCCCACAAATAAACATGGGTAAGTTTTTACCTTACGCTAACTAAAACATTTGATAGGAAATCCGATTGTATTATAATAGGGTCTAGGGTTTTCAAGTAAATTACAGAAATAGCTGAAATGCTTACATCTCACATTCCAACATAGTTGGGCACAACTAATACGTACGGCACTTATTGGAGTTTGGATTCCATACAATGGCAGGGCTACTGGGGTACCGCCCGTCACAGTACGTGGCCTAGATCACCGTACCGAGGATCACTCCCAATCCCCTGCAACACAAAGCCGGAACCATCCCTTACTGGATAATCCCGAACAAGACAATCCCGTAGTTGGCGCGACCAACCACACACTAAGCCGAATAAAAGAAAAGGGACCTCTAGACAGGGATCTATCTTGCTCTCAGTGGGTGCTACCCACGAAGCCTTGCTGCACCTCCCCTGTTTTAGCCATTCCCGGTTGATGAGGCTTGAGGTTACGATTACCTTTAATCAGAACATATCACTTAGAATGCTCATCGTCCGCCTGACGATGTGCTGAAAGCATTCAATCCATACAAGTTCGTTCCGGGTTCGAACGAAACCGAAGGCATTATCTCGTTACACTCGTTTTGGAATCACCCTCAGAGTTAACGACAATAACCCTTGCACTCTGAATCTTCATCTTCACTTGAGATTCACGACCTATCGTAAATTTGGATCGATGTGGTATTCGGGTCTCCAGACCTGGAAATCCGGTATACGGAAACCCGATCCCGGTCTCATCGAAATCCAAAACGTATCTTTTAAGGCCAAGTTGTTTAAAGGTTTAAACAATTCAATTCAATACTTGAATTCACACAGCATTAACATAGATAAATATCACACATTTATCACAGATATATCCAATATCATTTCACAGAATATCATAGCATATCATCCAATAGATATCAATCAAATCAGACATTCTATACTCAACCATCATTCATAAGCAACCATTTATTAATCTCTATTATAATCAATTTAATCAACTTAAATTAAATTAATTACTTAAGAATTAATTCCTATCCTTGCTTAATTAATCATTAATTAATTACAATACATTTTAATTAATTAATCATTCTTTAAATATTAATCACTCTTGATTAATTATTCATTAATTACATAAAGTAATTATCCTTTAATTAATTTCACAAATTAATTATTCTTAACCATTAACAGTAATTAACCTTTAATTACTCTCATTAATTACAATAATTAATGATCCTTAATTAATTATTTTCATTAATTAATTAACTATAATTAACTACATTATTCTTTAATTAATTACATTGAATTAATTAATCATGCATTAATTAATTACTTCCATTTATCAACCTTAAATAGTTATTAACAGTAATTAACTATTCTTAATTACTTTAATTTCTTTTATAAATCCTTTTTGATTAAATTCACCAATTACATATAGTAATTCATTTATTAATTACTTACACTAAGTAATTATACTGTAATGACCCAAGATTTTAGGAATTTATCCTGGAAAATATAAATGAATTTAAAATAATTTTTAAATAAATTTTGGAAGGAGATTGTTATGGCTTGATAGTGTATCAGTATGTGTGTACATGTGTGCACAGGGTATACACATGAACAAAAGCTAAAAATCTCTGATCTTTAAGAATAAATACATATTGATATGTATGGGAATATATATATGTATGTATATATATATATATATATATTAAATCTTTAAGAAAAGCTGAATGCATAAGTAAATATAAATATATGTATGCTACTGAATATTTTCTTAAGTATACATGTGCATGTGTGTGTCAGTATAGAATGATGCATAAATATATGGGGGGGTGTACTAATTATTTCAGTAAGACTTACATACAAATATATATGTGTTAATAAAATACTAGAGTTTAAACTAGTGAAATAAAATATACAGACACAATTTTAATATAAGCAGAAATCAAAAGAAAGAAGATATAAAAAGAACTAATCCTCTTATAAATAAATAAAGGAAGTACATGCCATTTACATGAAAGCTAAAAATAGAAAAAAAAATAAGAGAAAACAGAGAAATGTTACTATAGGCAGAATTAGGAAGTGTATTTAATAAATAACAAAACCAAGTCACATTTTTAGCATGATTGTAGACAAGGGGGAAAAGTATGTTCTGAAAAGCAATTTCTGAAAGAAAAATGTAACCACTTTTCTCTTCACCCAAATTAAGCCGGGAAGGGGTAAAACTTTGGGTTAAAAATTCAGATGACATGATTTTCTGGTGGGCAAAAATGGCTTTAGCCAATACCCAAAACCCTAAGGGAGACCCTGCATATATATACATGTATATGCAGCAGCCTCCTCTTCTCCTCAGAAAAGAATTTTGAAAAAAAAAAGGAAGAAAAACAATACCACAGAAATCATAAGACAAGGGAAGAAAGAGAGCTTGAGGATAAGAGCAGGAGTTCATCAGTTAATTAAGGAAACAAAGGAGAGAGCTAGGTGAGAAAACTCACTCAAAAATCTAAGGCAATAAGTCCTAATATAGGCAGCCAGATAAAAGTATTTTTATTAAAGAGTATTTTCATATATATATGTTTATCTGTGAATTTAAATCTGAATATGTTTTGATTTTCTTTGATTGATCATTTGTTTTATTATAACCAAGTTTTATGTGTTGAATCTGTTTATACACTCAGATCTCTGATAAGTTAATATTTAGGGATATAAACAAATACCCAGAAAATAAAATGTTGAGAATAGGCAAGTAGTATTGGTTTTGGCTTAACCCAGAAAAATGCAAATAATGTTGAGCTGCAATATACTCATGTATATAGTGCTGAGGCTTGAAATAGAAAGGAATTAGGGGTGCAATAGGGTTGCCTATGTGCTGATGCTCCTGATTCAATAGAATACATAGCAAACAAAATTTTGTGATTCAGCGAAACCAGATTATCCTGAGTTTAACTCAAGCACAAATGTTTGCAAAAGAAAATTTCTCTCAGGAACCATAAGCCAATATTAGTTGCCTAAACTCCTTATAAATACCAAGATGAATATATGTAGATGCAGGACCTTATTTTGTAATCACCATTGGTTGTTTGCTTGTTTACCTTTGTATGGTCATGAATAATATGAGATGCCATGTTATGGATGTTTTGGCTATTGAAATGAATTACTGAATGGTTTTGCCATGAAAAAGAGTTATTATTAACTTAAACCTGATTAGGATATTGGGGTCAAGAACACTGCAGGAATGACTTGTGTGCTTGAGTAACATAAGTTGACACATGGCTTGTTTAAGTCCTGAGATCTTTGTGTAATGGAGTGAATTAGTTCATTACAGTGTGTCCATTGATTCATAAACATTGCAGATGAGACCAAGGATAGATAAATATACCCAGGAAATAATACTTGAAATAATGAGGAAACTAGAGTTTTTCCAGATTTGAAATGTGAGAATTGAATAAATGATTTAACTCATATTGGTTATTTTCCTGCTTGGTATGTATGATTGGTTGTCTATGATTGAGATGTATGCTTGAATGTATGTGCCATATTTATATATGTAATCTCTGGAAAGAAAATTTAAGTGTGCACATGCACATGACACAGAGCATGCACACAAGTATTTACCTGATTCCAAAAAGGACAGAACCATATGTATATGTATTTAACTTGATTTTAATCTAAGTAATAAGATGCTTTTGTGAATTTTCTCATACCAGACATGTGTCTGACCCTAGTGTGCTAATGGCATCTGGGGTGTCTCATTTAAAATGAGGCAGTTTCAAATGCTTTTTCAGGGATTGCAGCAACTAAGTAGGAGTAGGAGCAAGGCCTTGAGAAGAAGATAGAGCATGCTAAAAACTTAGTTAAATAAGAGCCTAAATGTTGAAATCTGCATGTATTGACAATTTAAATTGCTACTTGTATTAAGTGTTAAATATTGGACTGATATTTGTAGGCATTTTGTTAAGAATTTGACCTGTATCTGGAATCTATGAACTTAGTTAAATTTCTGTTATGTTTAAAAGGGTTTTGATCAAATCTTGAAAGTGGATTTAGCAAGAACACCATGTTAAAAAAATTGTATGATTACATTTTATAAATGTATTAGTCAATCTTGAGTCTTTGAAAAGGGTTTAAGTTTTGGAAAATCAGGATAGTTGATTCTCAGAAAATTAAATGGTTTTATTTTCTACTATGGCATATGTATACAAAAGAAAATAGACATAGGTTGAATGTTTATATGTCTGCAAGGTTTTCATGATTCAATTTGTTCCATACAATTGTTTCATGTCCTATTTTTAAACAAAGAAAGAATCTGAAGTAAGATAGATGGAAACCAGATTCAAATAGTTGCAGATATATATGCACATAAACATGTTTAAGTGCAGATTTTACCTCACCTTTTCCTTTGTATTTGAAATAAGAATCTGAATTTTACTCAGATTCTAACCAAATGCATTTTAAATGCCAGACAAATCTTATAAGAAGAAATACAAACCTGGAAAATGATAAACACTCTTATCATTCAATCATGAAGCCTTCTAGGTTGTAGGAATGGAATTCAAAAATGATTAAGCAAGGATATTTGTTTTGTATGATGGATCTTAGGCAAAATAAAATATGTATATGCAGACAGGTAGATAACAAGTTTCAAATTGTACAGAAGAAAAATGCAAAAAAAAAAAATGAAAAACAAAAATTGTGTTTGAACCGACCAGCATAGCACTCGAACTCGTGACCTTGTATGTATAAGTTAGGCGCGTTTCCATTACGCCTAGATGTTGCTTGTGTTTCCTTAGGATCCACTTTATTTTATACTGATTTTGACACTATTCAGAACTTAACACAAACATCTATATTAAAAGCTTGTTTACTACTGATTATTTCTTGATCACTTCTTAGTTAGTATAAACAGACTAATGTGTTTGTTCCCAGTGGATTGTTTGATCAAAAAAAAAAAAATATCTGAAATAAATTAGCAATCCAGCATCCTCTTGTTTTTCAAAACTCTGATTCAAACAAGAGAGGCATATACATCCTCACATGTATGTGCTTATTTTTGTAAATGTACTGATATATTTATATTGGTTGATTATTGTGATCCTGGATATATTTGATTTATTGGAAAAAGAAAGTGACCCTGAGAATGATAATTGAAATGGATGATATATCTATATATATATAGATATATATATATATATATCCTCTTTAAAAAAAAAATTCCTTATGAAATTAGAGTATAATTTGGTGGGTCATTTCAGTTGGTATCAGAGCTATGTTATTCAACATAGTAGAAGTAAGGATCAAGTCCTTAGATAGAAATAAAATTAAAAGGAACTAAAATATCAAACTAACCAGCTATGTAAATTATTATTAGCAAACTATGGTAGGGAGACCACCAAATCAGGGAGCAGGATCTTCCCATGCACCACCAATGGTCAATCTGCAAGACTTGGTGAGAGCATTTAGGGATGGGGCAGGACAAAGGCAAGAAAATCCCTATGAAGAACTCTCAAAATTACTTAAGACATATACTCATTTAGGAGGCAAAAGCTTTGAAGGAACAGAGAGTATCATGGAAATTCAAACATGGTTGAGAACATTGGAAAGAATTTTCAATGACATGCAACTTGATGATCAAAGAAAGAGGCAAGTGGCTTCAAGACAGCTAAAAGGAGTAGCTTTAGGCTGGTGGGAAGTAATCATTGCAGGAAGGAATGAGAATGAAATCACTTGGAATCAATTCAAAGAGATGTTGGAAGCAAGGTTTGTACCAGCATCAGCAAAGACTACCTTGTTAGAAGAATTCATTAGACTTAGACAAGGAACCATGACTGTCACAGAATATACTCAAAAGTTTGAGGGGCTTTCCACATATGGAGCAATGCTTGTGGCAGATGAGGCATCTAAAAATGATAGGTACATAAAAGGTCTGAACCCAGGACTTAGTAGAGCCATGTTACCCTATGCAGACAAGACTTTTGATCATGTGATAGACTTAGCTTTGAGGTTGGAGCAGCATGACAAGGAAAGGGAGAAGTTCAGAAATTTTAAGAGCAATAATAACAAGAAAGGTAAGGGGAGGTATCACCCTTATGATAAGAAGAAAGAAGAGGCTAGTAACAAAAGCACTGGAGATGTCAAAGCTAAGGAAGACAAGAAGAAAATTGTGTGCCATCAATGTGGAAAGGAAGGGCATATCAAACCAAAATGTCCAGAATTGAAAGGAGGAGCTTTCAAATGCTATCTATGTGGGAAAGAGGGGCATATGAAGAGGAATTGTCCTGAGTATAAACAGCAAGGCAAATTGGCAAATTTGGAAGGAAAAGGCAAAGTCACAGTGGAGAGTAACACTGTAAACCATAGCCAAGTGGAAGGTACATTACTTATTTGTACCATACCCATAACAGTAGTATATGATACTGGGGCAACTCACTCCTTAATTTCTTATGAACTGGTTAGAATGCTAAAACTAAATTGCATATTGGTTGAAACCCCATTGCATATACACAGTCCATTGGGGAGTTCTAGTGTTTTAAATATGATTTGTGTGGATGTGGAGTTAAACATAGGAGGAAATATTTTTATTTCCAATTTATATGTTTTGAATTACCCAAATATAGGTGTTATATTGGGGGTAGACTGGTTAAGGCAATTTAAAGCCATAATTAATTTAGACTCATCCACCATATCATTGCAAAATTCTAGAGGCCAGAGAATCACAGTTTTATGTGAGGTAGCTAAGGAAGGAAAACTATATCACTTAGTTGACTCAGAAAAAGATTTCAGTGAATTAACCATTGAAGAAATTCCCATAGTCAATGAATATTTGGATGTGTTTGGTGAGGTCAAGGGTATTCCACACCATAGACCAGTAGAATTCCAAATCAATCTAGTTCCAGGAGCAAGCCCAGTGATTAAAAAGCCAACTAGAATGGGGCCAAATGAACTAAAGGAATTGAAGAAACAGTTAGAAGAATTGGAAGAAAAGGGTTTTATAAGACCAAGTAATTCTTGCTGGGGAGCACCAGTGGTGTTTGTTAAGAAGCAAGATGGCTCTTTAAGACTCTGCATAGATTATAGAGAGTTAAACAAAGTAACTATTAAAAATAAATACCCATTGCCAAGAATAGATGATCTTTTTGATCAATTAGCAGGGGCAAAAGTATTTTCTAGACTAGACTTAGCATCTGGTTTTCATCAAATGAAGGTGGAAGAATCAAGCATCAAGTACACTGCCTTTAACACTAGGTATGGGTTGTATGAATTTTTGGTTATGCCATTTGGCTTGACCAATGCACCATCTTACTTTGTAGATTTAATGAACAGAACCTTTAGAGATTGTTTAGACAAGTTTGTGCTTATTTTCATAGATGACATTTTGATTTATTCCAAGACAGTGGAAGAACATAAGCATCATTTGCACCTGGTTTTGTCTAGACTAAGGGAAAAAGATTTAAAGGCAAAATTTTCAAAATGTGTGTTTTGGAAGGAGGAAGTACATTTTCTTGGCCATGTTATATCTGCCAAAGGAATTTCTGTGAACCCCAATAAAGTAGTGGCTATCCAAGCATGGAAGAGGCCAAGCACTGTGAGTGAAGTGAGGTCATTTATGGGGATGGCAGGATATTATAGAAGGTTTATAAAAGATTTTTCAAAAATTTCTACACCACTCACAAACCTAACCAGGAAGAACCAAGCTTTTGTTTGGTCAGAAAAATGTGAAAAGTCTTTTGAACAGTTGAAGGAGGCATTGGTGAATGCTCCAATTCTAAAGGTACCACATGGAAATGAAGAATTAGTGGTATATACTGATGCTAGTGGATTTGGCTTGGGTGCAGTGTTGATGCAACAAGGCCAAGTCATTGCATATGCATCCAGACAACTTAAACCCCATGAAGAAAGGTATGCCACACATGATCTCGAATTAGCAGCTGTGATATATGCTTTAAAACTTTGGAGACATTATTTGTTAGGCACTAAGTTTGAACTCTACACTGACCACAAGTCTCTAAAATATTTGTTTTCACAAAAAGATTTGAACATGAGGCAACACAGATGGGTGGAGTTCTTAGCTGCCTATGACTTTGACATACTTTATACACCAGGGAAAGCAAACAAAGTTGCAGATGCTCTAAGTAGACAGCATGCTAAATTGGCTATGATGATGATAGAAGAATTTAAAAATTTATCTTTGCTAACTGAGTTAGAGATTGAGGAGAATGGTTGTGTGCACATTAATGAGCAGATGCATAGTGCACAAGAAAATAAAGGGAAGTTGAGCTTAATGACACTTCAACCAGATTTAATTCTAAAGGTAGGAAAAATGCAAGAACAAGATACTCACTTATTAGAGAAGAAAATGCTCCTCTCAAGAGGGGAGGAAGTAATGAATCACCACATTGATAAAGATGGTTATGTGAGATACCAGAATAGGGTGTGTGTACCAGAGGACATAGAATTGAAAAAGGAGATATTGAATGAATATCACAGAAGTAAATACTCCATACACCCAGGTAACACAAAAATGTATCAAAATTTGAAAAGAGACTTCTGGTGGAAGGGGATGAAATCTGATATAGCCAAGTACATTGCAAAATGTATGACTTGCCAACAAGTCAAGGCTGAAACTCAAAGACCATCAGGGTTGATGCAACCTCTTAGTGTACCACAGTGGAAGTGGGAAGACATATCTATGGACTTCATAGATGGACTGCCTAGATCTAAGAGAGGTAATACAAGTATATGGGTGATAGTTGATAGGCTAACCAAGGTAGCACACTTCATCCCAGTCAAGTCAGAAAGAACATCACCAAAACTAGCTCAAATTTTTATAAAAGAAGTGGTAAGGTTACATGGCATTCCCAAAACCATTGTGAGTGATAGGGATACCATCTTCACTTCAAAATTCTGGAGAAGCTTTCAAGAAGCAATGGGAAGTGAACTATGTTTAAGTACTGCCTACCATCCTCAATCAGATGGGCAGACTGAGGTGGTAAACAAAGTTTTGGAGGACATGTTGAGGGCATGCATACTGGATTTTGGGGGCAACTGGGAAGATTATCTTCATCTAGTTGAATTTACATACAACAACAGCTACCAAAGCACCATAGGAATGGCTCCATTTGAAGCCTTGTATGGTAAACCCTGCTTGTCACCTGTTTGCTGGGTAGAAGCAGGAGAAAGGTCTATTTTAGGACCTGAGTACATACAAGAAACCAAGGAGAAAATTGAGTTGATAAGAAGAAGAATGACTGTAGCTCAAGATAGGCAAAAGAAATTTGCAGACATGAGAAGGAGGCAGGTAGAATATGAAGTGGGAAATTTTGTTTTCATCAAAATCTCACCCATGAAAAATGTGTTGAGGTTTGGAAAACAAGGCAAATTAACCCCAAGATATATTGGACCATACAAAATTCTGGAGAGAATTGGTCCCTTGGCATATAGGTTGGAATTACCAGAAAACATGCAAGGCATACATGATGTTTTTCATGTATCACAATTGAGAAGGTGGGTCCATGACAAAGCAGAAATCCTTGAAACCCCAACCCAAGTGCAGATAAATCCTAATTTGATTTATGAAAAGGATCCAGTGGGAATTTTGGCAAAAGATGTGAAGAAGTTGAGGAATAAGTCTCTGAAACTTGTGAAGGTACAATGGAGTCTAGATCCTAGTGATTGCACATGGGAATTAGAAGACAAGGTTAGGATGAATTATCCTAAGCTATTTTCAGATTAAGGTAATTCTGATCTTTGATTGTTTTCTTTATTTTGGATGAATATATTTTTAGTTAGTATAGAACTAAGAATCTATTTGGTAGAGAATATACTTGTTCTTTGAATTAAGTTTAAAATTTATTTTAAGCTTAGGAAAATTGTGGGACACAATTTCTAAAAGGAGGGGTGTATGTAATGACCCAAGATTTTAGGAATTTATCCTGGAAAATATAAATGAATTTAAAATAATTTTTAAATAAATTTTGGAAGGAGATTGTTATGGCTTGATAGTGTATCAGTATGTGTGTACATGTGTGCACAGGGTATACACATGAACAAAAGCTAAAAATCTCTGATCTTTAAGAATAAATACATATTGATATGTATGGGAATATATATATGTATGTATATATATATATATATTAAATCTTTAAGAAAAGCTGAATGCATAAGTAAATATAAATATATGTATGCTACTGAATATTTTCTTAAGTATACATGTGCATGTGTGTGTCAGTATAGAATGATGCATAAATATATGGGGGGATGTACTAATTATTTCAGTAAGACTTACATACAAATATATATGTGTTAATAAAATACTAGAGTTTAAACTAGTGAAATAAAATATACAGACACAATTTTAATATAAGCAGAAATCAAAAGAAAGAAGATATAAAAAGAACTAATCCTCTTATAAATAAATAAAGGAAGTACATGCCATTTACATGAAAGCTAAAAATAGAAAAAAAAATAAGAGAAAACAGAGAAATGTTACTATAGGCAGAATTAGGAAGTGTATTTAATAAATAACAAAACCAAGTCACATTTTTAGCATGATTGTAGACAAGGGGGAAAAGTATTTTCTGAAAAGCAATTTCTGAAAGAAAAATGTAACCACTTTTCTCTTCACCCAAATTAAGCCGGGAAGGGGTAAAACTTTGGGTTAAAAATTCAGATGACATGATTTTCTGGTGGGCAAAAATGGCTTTAGCCAATACCCAAAACCCTAAGGGAGACCCTGCATATATATACATGTATATGCAGCAGCCTCCTCTTCTCCTCAGAAAAGAATTTTGAAAAAAAAAGGAAGAAAAACAATACCACAGAAATCATAAGACAAGGGAAGAAAGAGAGCTTGAGGATAAGAGCAGGAGTTCATCAGTTAATTAAGGAAACAAAGGAGAGAGCTAGGTGAGAAAACTCACTCAAAAATCTAAGGCAATAAGTCCTAATATAGGCAGCCAGATAAAAGTATTTTTATTAAAGAGTATTTTCATATATATATGTTTATCTGTGAATTTAAATCTGAATATGTTTTGATTTTCTTTGATTGATCATTTGTTTTATTATAACCAAGTTTTATGTGTTGAATCTGTTTATACACTCAGATCTCTGATAAGTTAATATTTAGGGATATAAACAAATACCCAGAAAATAAAATGTTGAGAATAGGCAAGTAGTATTGGTTTTGGCTTAACCCAGAAAAATGCAAATAATGTTGAGCTGCAATATACTCATGTATATAGTGCTGAGGCTTGAAATAGAAAGGAATTAGGGGTGCAATAGGGTTGCCTATGTGCTGATGCTCCTGATTCAATAGAATACATAGCAAACAAAATTTTGTGATTCAGCGAAACCAGATTATCCTGAGTTTAACTCAAGCACAAATGTTTGCAAAAGAAAAATTCTCTCAGGAACCATAAGCCAATATTAGTTGCCTAAACTCCTTATAAATACCAAGATGAATATATGTAGATGCAGGACCTTATTTTGTAATCACCATTGGTTGTTTGCTTGTTTACCTTTGTATGGTCATGAATAATATGAGATGCCATGTTATGGATGTTTTGGCTATTGAAATGAATTACTGAATGGTTTTGCCATGAAAAAGAGTTATTATTAACTTAAACCTGATTAGGATATTGGGGTCAAGAACACTGCAGGAATGACTTGTGTGCTTGAGTAACATAAGTTGACACATGGCTTGTTTAAGTCCTGAGATCTTTGTGTAATGGAGTGAATTAGTTCATTACAGTGTGTCCATTGATTCATAAACATTGCAGATGAGACCAAGGATAGATAAATATACCCAGGAAATAATACTTGAAATAATGAGGAAACTAGAGTTTTTCCAGATTTGAAATGTGAGAATTGAATAAATGATTTAACTCATATTGGTTATTTTCCTGCTTGGTATGTATGATTGGTTGTCTATGATTGAGATGTATGCTTGAATGTATGTGCCATATTTATATATGTAATCTCTGGAAAGAAAATTTAAGTGTGCACATGCACATGACACAGAGCATGCACACAAGTATTTACTTGATTCCAAAAAGGACAGAACCATATGTATATGTATTTAACTTGATTTTAATCTAAGTAATAAGATGCTTTTGTGAATTTTCTCATACCAGACATGTGTCTGACCCTAGTGTGCTAATGGCATCTGGGGTGTCTCATTTAAAATGAGGCAGTTTCAAATGCTTTTTCAGGGATTGCAGCAACTAAGTAGGAGTAGGAGCAAGGCCTTGAGAAGAAGATAGAGCATGCTAAAAACTTAGTTAAATAAGAGCCTAAATGTTGAAATCTGCATGTATTGACAATTTAAATTGCTACTTGTATTAAGTGTTAAATATTGGACTGATATTTGTAGGCATTTTGTTAAGAATTTGACCTGTATCTGGAATCTATGAACTTAGTTAAATTTCTGTTATGTTTAAAAGGGTTTTGATCAAATCTTGAAAGTGGATTTAGCAAGAACACCATGTTAAAAAAATTGTATGATTACATTTTATAAATGTATTAGTCAATCTTGAGTCTTTGAAAAGGGTTTAAGTTTTGGAAAATCAGGATAGTTGATTCTCAGAAAATTAAATGGTTTTATTTTCTACTATGGCATATGTATACAAAAGAAAATAGACATAGGTTGAATGTTTATATGTCTGCAAGGTTTTCATGATTCAATTTGTTCCATACAATTGTTTCATGTCCTATTTTTAAACAAAGAAAGAATCTGAAGTAAGATAGATGGAAACCAGATTCAAATAGTTGCAGATATATATGCACATAAACATGTTTAAGTGCAGATTTTACCTCACCTTTTCCTTTGTATTTGAAATAAGAATCTGAATTTTACTCAGATTCTAACCAAATGCATTTTAAATGCCAGACAAATCTTATAAGAAGAAATACAAACCTGGAAAATGATAAACACTCTTATCATTCAATCATGAAGCCTTCTAGGTTGTAGGAATGGAATTCAAAAATGATTAAGCATGGATATTTGTTTTGTATGATGGATCTTAGGCAAAATAAAATATGTATATGCAGACAGGTAGATAACAAGTTTCAAATTGTACAGAAGAAAAATGCAAAAAAAAAAAAAATTGAAAACCAAAAATTGTGTTTGAACCGACCAGCATAGCACTCGAACTCGTGACCTTGTATGTATAAGTTAGGCGCGTTTCCATTACGCCTAGATGTTGCTTGTGTTTCCTTAGGATCCACTTTATTTTATACTGATTTTGACACTATTCAGAACTTAACACAAACATCTATATTAAAAGCTTGTTTACTACTGATTATTTCTTGATCACTTCTTAGTTAGTATAAACAGACTAATGTGTTTGTTCCCAGTGGATTGTTTGATCAAAAAAAAATATAATAATATCTGAAATAAATTAGCAATCCAGCATCCTCTTGTTTTTCAAAACTCTGATTCAAACAAGAGAGGCATATACATCCTCACATGTATGTGCTTATTTTTGTAAATGTACTAATATATTTATATTGGTTGATTATTGTGATCCTGGATATATTTGATTTATTGGAAAAAGAAAGTGACCCTGAGAATGATAATTGAAATGGATGATATATCTATATATATAGATATATATATATATATCCTCTTTAAAAAAAAATTCCTTATGAAATTAGAGTATAATTTGGTGGGTCATTTCATATACTTAACCAATCTTATTAAGTAACTACACTTAATCAATTACCAAGTGACTATCCTTAATTAATTAACAAATTAATTAACTTAAATAAATCACATTCATTTCTTAAATCATAACTGAGTAACTCATCCTTAATTACCCTTTAAACAAATTAATTAATCCTTGATTAATTATTCTTTAATTATTAATTAATAAACCTTAATTATTAATCAATATCTTTTAATACAAAGTAATTGATCTCTAATTTTTATAATTAATTAATTAACCTTAATTAACTAATTAATTACCTCTTAATTATTAATTAATAAAACTTAATTATTAATTAACAACTTTAATTACCAATTTAATTAATCCATAATTACCAATTTATTAATCCTTAATGATAATTAATTAACCCTTAATAACAGTTAATTAATCCTTAATTAACTTTAATTTTAGATTAATAATCTCTTAATTATTAATTAAGAAAACTTAATTATTACTTAATAAAACTTTATTAAGTACTTCTTAATTACCATTTTAATTAACTCTTGATCATTTAATTAATCCTTATCAAAAATTAATTAAATAAATTAATTAAACTTAAATCTCTTAATTAACTTAATTAATTTCAACTCTAAAAAAAAATCTTAATTAATCTTGAGATAAAATATTATCATTAAACATTTGATCTTAGTAATTAAATTTACTTAATTAAATTATTAATTAAGTTTTAAAATAAATAATCATTAATTAATTCAATTAATCAATCATTCTTTATTTATTCTATTTATTATCAACTTAAATTAAGTTTTAAGATAAAACATTTCTTTATTACTTATCTTATTTTCAAATTAAATTTGAAAATAACTTAAAAATTTAACTTAATATATTTAAGTTAAATAAATCATACAACTTTAATTTAGTCAAAACATTTATTACAAAGTAATGAATTTCAAGTCAATTTGTTTTAACTTGATTATTAAAAATTTAAAACTTATCTTTATTTAAAATTTTAAACTGATTTAAATATTTACTTTGGGTTTGACCCATCTGTACTTGAACAAAAGCCAAGTCTTCCTTCTTCTTATTTCCCTTTTTAAAATAGAGTTTAGTTTTAAAATTTAAAACTGATTGATTTTAAAAGAAAATTTAAACTGTTAAAAACTGTTTCACTCAGCTCACAAACAACCCGAAGGCAAACCCGAGCCAGAGCCTAACCTACCCGAGACCTCCCCGAGAATTTTAAAAACTGTTCGCTTTAAATTTCTATCTGTTAAAACTTTAACAATTATCACTGAAACCTTGCGTTCGACCTTACCACAAACTCGAGCCAAAGCTGTTCTTCCCCGAGTACGAACTCGAGTAACTTCATCTTCCCCAATTCAAAACTACTGACACACAAACTTTGATCATGCACGTGCACACCATGACCAACCACCTCCGATCCTCGCTGAGTTCACCCGCATGTCTCAGATGATCACCTCAAATCCTCCGATCACCCAGAACCCCTCACTTCGCCGGAAATCAAAATCAAGCTACTCAGTAGAAACAAAAGTTTGAACATCACCAGAAAATCCTTTGAATCTCTCGTCTCTGATCACCAGAGGTTGAGCGACCTCGTCCACACCTTGCCGAACACCTACGCCACCAAACCCCACAGCCTCGAGCCACTCGATCATCCATAGGTGCCACAACGATCACGAATTCAACCCTCAACCAAAACTAGGTCAAAATTTTAGTTCTACCTATTATCGCCACCACAGTGAACCATCACCAGTGCTACCATTTTTGTCTACTACCCTAATCAACCATCTAGCTCCAGCCATAATCCCGATCCCCTAAAATACTTCAGTCACCAGAAAATAACAAAATTCCAATCTCTGGTCAACTACGAACCATACCCTCAACACAATTCTAAATATTGTAAATTTTGTTTTAAAAATCTTGTTTTACAGAGATGATTCAAGACATGCATTTGAATCAATAAAATACAACACTTGATTTTACAAGTTTTTAAAGATCTCTACTGTTATTTCCCAAATGCAAGCATATTTCATTTCATACATACTTGTCTATATTTTTATTACCTAGATTATGCTAAAACTAAACTATTTTATTTTTAAACCAAGTCTTAACAGTGGATAAATAAAAAGATATGGAATTTTGTATATTGGTTATCACAAATATCTGGAAAACAGAGGCATATCATCATTCACAGTTCAATACATACAAACAGTGTACATCCATAAACATGCAAGAATGATTCATTTAGAAATCAGATGGAAACAAATTTAAATCCATTTCAGCTTTTGAAAAATGAATGTTTACTCACAGATTAAAGTTGAACAGAGCTTTGAAAGCTGGAAGCTTTGAACTGAATTTGCTTTGATTCTTTTTTTTTTTATTTGAAAAGCTCTTGAAACATTGCTTCCACCTCAGATTATATTGCATGCATCCTTGGAATGGTTACAGACTTAAATTTTGAAACAGGAACATGGTTACAGGCTTGAAGGATGATTGTTACAGGTCTTAAAAACATTGCAGGTTTGTTTTGAACTTGTACGATGTTTAACAGGGCCTTGATTTGGTTTGAAATAAGATTTCAGGTCTGAGAACAATGGCTTCAGGTTGTATATTTTTGGTTTGAGAAATGAATTTAGCTTTTGGTTGTGAGATGATTTTGGTTTGAATAATTATCTGGTTTTGGTTTTGAAGATGATCATTTCAGTTTGTAGATTTTCTGATTTTTTTTTTGTTTGTGGAGATGATTTCAGTTTTGATCTGGTTTGAGTTTTCTTTGTTTTTGAAAAAAATGAGAATGGGAAAAGAATGGAGAAGAGAAAAGAGATGTATATATAGATTTAATTTGGATTTATTAAAATTAAAGAAAATAAAATAAAACAAGGGACACTTGTAAAATTTCCTAACATTTGTCAATTGGCTTGTTAATCACCTTACACATATTACTAACATGACTTAATTTATTAACACTTGTCATTATATAATTTCATATTATTTTTAAAAAGATTTTAAAAGCTTTTTATATTAATTTCTTACTTAATAAATACATTTCTTAATTATAAATGCTTTTCTATATTATACATAAATGAAACCTTTGAAAGAAAAATAAAATAAAAACCCATTTATATTCTAAAAATCATATACAATGTATTTCATTCATTTTTAAGTGTAAAAATATCTTTTGTATTTATTTACTATTAAATAAATACTTTCTAAATTTATATACAAAATCTCTTTAAGGAAGACAAAAATAAAACAAAAGCCTTATTTTAAATAAAAGTCTTGTTCGTATATTCTTATACCCAAATATATTAAAATAATTATCTTTTAAAGATTCAAATTCAAATTTTACCTTTAAAAATCCAATTTAAAACCAACTTAACATTTATATTTTTATATAAACACATTATTAAGTTTGAACTTAATTATTTCATTTAAAAACAACTCAAGACAATATATATATATATTTAAACAATACTTATTAATTTTAGAAATGATAAATCTATTAAAAATCAAATTTATAAAATAACATAATTTAAACTATTATTCTTATTACAAATCAATCTATACCATAATTAAAACATCTTATTATTATATTATTTGGTTATTTATATTAATATTATCAATTTAAATAATTTAAATTTAGAGATTATCACATTTTAAATTCCTCGAAATCCCGGGATATCACATTCCTTCCCCCTTAAAAGAATTTCGTCCTCGAAATTTAAAACAAAAGATAATCCAAATTTTTATTTTATTTCAACCAATTTTAAGACAATTCAAGCATACTTATCAGCCATACACTATCAAACAAACAACCATTCATCCAAACAAAAATTTTATCTAAACAAACAATTTTATCCGAACAAACAACTTTAGCTATCCGGACATAGATCCGGATAAACTACCTAAAATTATCCCGAGTTTCCCCCATACAGATACTGGGTTACTTGCTCTATTAAATCCAAACTGGTAATTCAATACCGAAGCCAAAACACATATCCTCACAAAAACTCAGAAAGATCCAATATACTCGAAGCTATCTTCCTAGTCTTACCCAAACTCAATTGCTTCCTTTACCGAAGAAATAACAACGAAGTCTCCAACTTCGAATTCCAAAATTCTCCATCTCTAATCCACAGAACTCTTCTGATGATTCTTCATCCTTCCTGATCAGCTCAACCATCACTGATGCTTCTCGAAATAAATCGGACCACAAACAATCCAACAAACGGATCCTCTCAAGATCTACGGAAATCCAGAACTCAAACTCTACTCCTCAATCATCAGTAGATTCCAAATACTTCTTTTATCAAGACAAAACAGATTCTCTCACCAATCTGACCTTCAAATCTTGAAAAGCTTCCTGTAGGAACCCTTTAATCCAAACACTGCAACTTCCCCTGTTTCTACTCTAGAACAACTACTACCAAGCTTTCGCTGCTCAACTCTGATCTAGATGTCGTCTATGAATCTCGAACACAAACTAGATCAGCACTTCCCATAAAATCTCTGACAACTCTATAACTCCTATTTCTTCTAGAGATGCCTCAAACTCAAGCAAAAGATTTCCCAAGAGAATACTCAAACTATCGCAAGTCACTTTTGCGATTCTATCCAGTCCAATATCCAAAAATACTGTTCTTTCTTAATCCTTCAGAACAGCCTATGCTTGACCAAGACCAATCCATTTGAAAAATGAATCTACTCTGCAGCTTCTGAACTTCACCTCTAAGAAAGCTAAGCCAAAAGATCTTCCAGCAGGAACACAAAACACTCGAGCTGCACTGCTGCCACAGATGCCAAAGACTCCTTATCCAAAGCTTCTAAAGAAACTCGGACCTCAGACCAAATAGAAACACCATGCTGAACTCAACCACAACACCGAAGCAGACACACTTCATTAACTTGTTCCAAAGAAAACATCTTCGGGAACATCCATAGTCACTGCATCACATCACACAGCTACTATTACCTGAGATACCATCACTCGCTTCTGTTCTCCGACAGATCCAACTCTACTCATCCAACTCCTAAGATGAACTCCGAACCTTAACAGGTTTCCTTCAGAGATTGTGAAATCCTTACACAACTGTAAAGTTCACTCGAGACGGTATTAGGTCTACAGTCTCGTCAGATATACTTCCAATCTCAACACTCAAATTCCAACCATTGATAGTCGTGTTACACACACTACCCCCTTATCTACCTTTATAACTTATATTGGAAAACCCGAACAGGTAACCCAACAAATAGGTAGAAATACATAAATATATATATATTTAAAATGATACTTTTTATATAGAAATTATTTCTGGGTAGAATTATTTCATCTACCTCTTTAAAACAATATTGTGTCCGTTGGCCTGGTTCAAGTGTTTAGAGATCCCTATCAATAACGTTAGCTACTCGTATTGACCAGAATCCATATACCACTCAACCGATCAATTAACACAATATAAAACCATTTTATATAACTAACAAATACGCGCTCTCGTATATATATACTCAGACTCAAATAGGTTGCTACAGATCCTATCTCTAATGAACAATCCTTCCGAACCTAGGTATTCACTCAACCTAGCGCTCTGATACCACTGTAACGACCACGACTTTCTCTCCACAGAAAGTCGTATCGCTAATAAGAAAGAAAGGGGTGAGAAGTAGAAAAGAGAAGAAGAGAAAAGAAACAAACACAAATACTCACAGCGGAAACGGATCAAAATATAATATATCACATAACTATTACATAGTCTTTACATAATCAGAGTACACAACTTATACATCACAAAATAGACAGTTATAAATATCTGTCTAGATATTACAACTCAAATACAAGACAAGACACTATCACAGATATCAACACAGCGGAATACTATATCTACGAACGCCGAAGCCTCCTGCTCCATTGCTCCTCCAAAATATTCGTCAAAGCTAAACCTGAATCCCTTGGCTACTCGTAAAAATTTGAGTACCCAAGAGTTTATAAAACAGAAATAAACACTTGGGTCAGACATGGGTCTGGTGTGAGTAAACGGTTAGATTGCTTAACTTTGAAAACTTTTGAAAACAAAAGTATCACGTAAGACTCCCCACAAATAAACATGGGTAAGTTTTTACCTTACGCTAACTAAAACATTTGATAGGAAATCCGATTGTATTATAATAGGGTCTAGGGTTTTCAAGTAAATTACAGAAATAGCTGAAATGCTTACATCTCACATTCCAACATAGTTGGGCACAACTAATACGTACGGCACTTATTGGAGTTTGGATTCCATACAATGGCAGGGCTACTGGGGTACCGCCCGTCACAGTACGTGGCCTAGATCACCGTACCGAGGATCACTCCCAATCCCCTGCAACACAAAGCCGGAACCATCCCTTACTGGATAATCCCGAACAAGACAATCCCGTAGTTGGCGCGACCAACCACACACTAAGCCGAATAAAAGAAAAGGGACCTCTAGACAGGGATCTATCTTGCTCTCAGTGGGTGCTACCCACGAAGCCTTGCTGCACCTCCCCTGTTTTAGCCATTCCCGGTTGATGAGGCTTGAGGTTACGATTACCTTTAATCAGAACATATCACTTAGAATGCTCATCGTCCGCCTGACGATGTGCTGAAAGCATTCAATCCATACAAGTTCGTTCCGGGTTCGAACGAAACCGAAGGCATTATCTCGTTACACTCGTTTTGGAATCACCCTCAGAGTTAACGACAATAACCCTTGCACTCTGAATCTTCATCTTCACTTGAGATTCACGACCTATCGTAAATTTGGATCGATGTGGTATTCGGGTCTCCAGACCTGGAAATCCGGTATACGGAAACCCGATCCCGGTCTCATCGAAATCCAAAACGTATCTTTTAAGGCCAAGTTGTTTAAAGGTTTAAACAATTCAATTCAATACTTGAATTCACACAGCATTAACATAGATAAATATCACACATTTATAACAGATATATCCAATATCATTTCACAGAATATCATAGCATATCATCCAATAGATATCAATCAAATCAGACATTCTATACTCAACCATCATTCATAAGCAACCATTTATTAATCTCTATTATAATCAATTTAATCAACTTAAATTAAATTAATTACTTAAGAATTAATTCCTATCCTTGCTTAATTAATCATTAATTAATTACAATACATTTTAATTAATTAATCATTCTTTAAATATTAATCACTCTTGATTAATTATTCATTAATTACATAAAGTAATTATCCTTTAATTAATTTCACAAATTAATTATTCTTAACCATTAACAGTAATTAACCTTTAATTACTCTCATTAATTACAATAATTAATGATCCTTAATTAATTATTTTCTTTAATTAATTAACTATAATTAACTACATTATTCTTTAATTAATTACATTGAATTAATTAATCATGCATTAATTAATTACTTCCATTTATCAACCTTAAATAGTTATTAACAGTAATTAACTATTCTTAATTACTTTAATTTCTTTTATAAATCCTTTTTGATTAAATTCACCAATTACATATAGTAATTCATTTATTAATTACTTACACTAAGTAATTATACTTAACCAATCTTATTAAGTAACTACACTTAATCAATTACCAAGTGACTATCCTTAATTAATTAACAAATTAATTAACTTAAATAAATCACATTCATTTCTTAAATCATAACTGAGTAACTCATCCTTAATTACCCTTTAAACAAATTAATTAATCCTTGATTAATTATTCTTTAATTATTAATTAATAAACCTTAATTATTAATCAATATCTTTTAATACAAAGTAATTGATCTCTAATTTTTATAATTAATTAATTAACCTTAATTAACTAATTAATTACCTCTTAATTATTAATTAATAAAACTTAATTATTAATTAACAACTTTAATTACCAATTTAATTAATCCATAATTACCAATTTATTAATCCTTAATGATAATTAATTAACCCTTAATAACAGTTAATTAATCCTTAATTAACTTTAATTTTAGATTAATAATCTCTTAATTATTAATTAAGAAAACTTAATTATTACTTAATAAAACTTTATTAAGTACTTCTTAATTACCATTTTAATTAACTCTTGATCATTTAATTAATCCTTATCAAAAATTAATTAAATAAATTAATTAAACTTAAATCTCTTAATTAACTTAATTAATTTCAACTCTAAAAAAAAATCTTAATTAATCTTGAGATAAAATATTATCATTAAACATTTGATCTTAGTAATTAAATTTACTTAATTAAATTATTAATTAAGTTTTAAAATAAATAATCATTAATTAATTCAATTAATCAATCATTCTTTATTTATTCTATTTATTATCAACTTAAATTAAGTTTTAAGATAAAACATTTCTTTATTACTTATCTTATTTTCAAATTAAATTTGAAAATAACTTAAAAATTTAACTTAATATATTTAAGTTAAATAAATCATACAACTTTAATTTAGTCAAAACATTTATTACAAAGTAATGAATTTCAAGTCAATTTGTTTTAACTTGATTATTAAAAATTTAAAACTTATCTTTATTTAAATTTTTAAACTGATTTAAATATTTACTTTGGGTTTGACCCATCTGTACTTGAACAAAAGCCAAGTCTTCCTTCTTCTTATTTCCCTTTTTAAAATAGAGTTTAGTTTTAAAATTTAAAACTGATTGATTTTAAAAGAAAATTTAAACTGTTAAAAACTGTTTCACTCAGCTCACAAACAACCCGAAGGCAAACCCGAGCCAGAGCCTAACCTACCCGAGACCTCCCCGAGAATTTTAAAAACTGTTCGCTTTAAATTTCTATCTGTTAAAACTTTAACAATTATCACTGAAACCTTGCGTTCGACCTTACCACAAACTCGAGCCAAAGCTGTTCTTCCCCGAGTACGAACTCGAGTAACTTCATCTTCCCTAATTCAAAACTACTGACACACAAACTTTGATCATGCACGTGCACACCATGACCAACCACCTCCGATCCTCGCTGAGTTCACCCGCATGTCTCAGATGATCACCTCAAATCCTCCGATCACCCAGAACCCCTCACTTCGCCGGAAATCAAAATCAAGCTACTCAGTAGAAACAAAAGTTTGAACATCACCAGAAAATCCTTCGAATCTCTCGTCTCTGATCACCAGAGGTTGAGCGACCTCGTCCACACCTTGCCGAACACCTACGCCACCAAACCCCACAGCCTCGAGCCACTCGATCATCCATAGGTGCCACAACGATCACGAATTCAACCCTCAACCAAAACTAGGTCAAAATTTTAGTTCTACCTATTGTCGCCACCACAGTGAACCATCACCAGTGCTACCATTTTTGTCTACTACCCTAATCAACCATCTAGCTCCAGCCATAATCCCGATCCCCCAAAATACTTCAATCACCAGAAAATAACAAAATTCCAATCTCTGGTCAACTACGAACCATACCCTCAATACAATTCTAAATATTGTAAATTTTGTTTTAAAAATCTTGTTTTACAGAGATGATTCAAGACATGCATTTGAATCAATAAAATACAACACTTGATTTTACAAGTTTTTAAAGATCTCTACTGTTATTTCCCAAATGCAAGCATATTTCATTTCATACATACTTGTCTATATTTTTATTACCTAGATTATGCTAAAACTAAACTATTTTATTTTTAAACCAAGTCTTAACAGTGGATAAATAAAAAGATATGGAATTTTGTATATTGGTTATCACAAATATCTGGAAAACAGAGGCATATCATCATTCACAGTTCAATACATACAAACAGTGTACATCCATAAACATGCAAGAATGATTCATTCAGAAATCAGATGGAAACAAATTTAAATCCATTTCAGCTTTTGAAAAATGAATGTTTACTCACAGATTAAAGTTGAACAGAGCTTTGAAAGCTGGAAGCTTTGAACTGAATTTGCTTTGATTCTTTTTTTTTTTATTTGAAAAGCTCTTGAAACATTGCTTCCACCTCAGATTATATTGCATGCATCCTTGGAATGGTTACAGACTTAAATTTTGAAACAGGAACATGGTTACAGGCTTGAAGGATGATTGTTACAGGTCTTAAAAACATTGCAGGTTTGTTTTGAACTTGTACGATGTTTAACAGGCCTTGATTTGGTTTGAAATAAGATTTCAGGTCTGAGAACAATGGCTTCAGGTTGTATATTTTTGGTTTGAGAAATGAATTTAGCTTTTGGTTGTGAGATGATTTTGGTTTGAATAATTATCTGGTTTTGGTTTTGAAGATGATCATTTCAGTTTGTAGATTTTCTGATTTTTTTTTGTTTGTGGAGATGATTTCAGTTTTGATCTGGTTTGAGTTTTCTTTGTTTTTGAAAAAAATGAGAATGGGAAAAGAATGGAGAAGAGAAAAGAGATGTATATATAGATTTAATTTGGATTTATTAAAATTAAAGAAAATAAAATAAAACAAGGGACACTTGTAAAATTTCCTAACATTTGTCAATTGGCTTGTTAATCACCTTACACATATTACTAACATGACTTAATTTATTAACACTTGTCATTATATAATTTCATATTATTTTTAAAAAGATTTTAAAAGCTTTTTATATTAATTTCTTACTTAATAAATACATTTCTTAATTATAAATGCTTTTCTATATTATACATAAATGAAACCTTTGAAAGAAAAATAAAATAAAAACCCATTTATATTCTAAAAATCATATACAATGTATTTCATTCATTTTTAAGTGTAAAAATATCTTTTGTATTTATTTACTATTAAATAAATACTTTCTAAATTTATATACAAAATCTCTTTAAGGAAGACAAAAATAAAACAAAAGCCTTATTTTAAATAAAAGTCTTGTTCGTATATTCTTATACCCAAATATATTAAAATAATTATCTTTTAAAGATTCAAATTCAAATTTTACCTTTAAAAATCCAATTTAAAACCAACTTAACATTTATATTTTTATATAAACACATTATTAAGTTTGAACTTAATTATTTCATTTAAAAACAACTCAAGACAATATATATATTTAAACAATACTTATTAATTTTAGAAATGATAAATCTATTAAAAATCAAATTTATAAAATAACATAATTTAAACTATTATTCTTATTACAAATCAATCTATACCATAATTAAAACATCTTATTATTATATTATTTGGTTATTTATATTAATATTATCAATTTAAATAATTTAAATTTAGAGATTATCACATTTTAAATTCCTCGAAATCCCGGGATATCACACTGCTCATACTTGATACTTGATTTATTTTATTGCCACTGTTTCATTTTAGACAGACATGTATATACTTGAACTCATTGATGGGCACTGCTCATACTTGATATTTGATCACTGTGTCTGCCTATATGTGAATATATTGGTGGATTTGTACTGTCTGCATTTTGTGTTGGTTTTGATCATGTGCACTTTTATAAATTTGAGTTTTGTTGGGTTGAGCTGATCATTTGATCTTCATGTGTAGTTTGTCTCGACTCAAGTCTGGTCTGCAGTTCTTGAAGTTCATTGTTATCTGTAGCATTGTTGGTGTTGTTCATGTCATTCTTGAACTTGTAGTTCGAACTGATTAGTCTCCAGTTTTCATTCCAGTCTGGTTCATTACTGTAGTTGATTCACCTGCATGCTTGAACTACTAGTGATATTTGTTGAGTCTGCATTCTTGTTGTCCAGACTTGATACTTTTGACCATTTGTTCATCACTGGTCTTTGCATTACCCTTTTGTTGTAAGTATTCAAGTACATTTAGGAGAGATGTACTTGTCTCTGTCGATCGCCATGTTGAACTGCTGCACTTCCCGACCAGTTGCAGTGAAATCTTCATATAGATATTTTTAGAGCTGCACCGATAAGTTTTACAGTGCATACATGTTATATCTTTGTTTATGCCACTCTTTTGGTTTGTATTTCACTACCATTATTGTGTGGCGAGGCAGTGTACATGTATGTGCGTGTGCACTGCAGCCACCCAAACTCGACAGTTTTGAATTGATATTTCTTTGCGTCGTGATGCATTGATCTTTTATGCTGTATTGGCAAGGCCGTACACGCGTGCGTGTACGGCAGCCAATCGAGTTTTGATGGTTTTAAAGTGACAATTTCAATTGTTTTAAATTGATTTAGTCGATTTGATAAATTGTTCATTTATCTCTGTTGATGATTTAAATCTGCTGATTTATTGTTAACACTGCTAAGTGTTATATTTTCGTTATCCGATTTCTTTGTTAAAAGGTCGGATAGACGGGAATTATTGTGACTGTCGTCTATTTAAATTATTATTGCCTCTATGCACTAATAAACTGGTTTGAATTAGACTGACCTGTGTATTATTTTCTTTTGAATATAATACTCGGGTCAGACCGAGTATTTTTACAGCTTGAAGATTTTCGAGCAGCGAAGTTAGAGAGAGAGTAAAGAATCATTTATTTCGAGAAAATTGTATTTTTAGATATTCCGTTGTATCTGTATTAAAGTGTATAAACTCTGATGTATATAAAAAGATTTATAGTAATGAAATAAAGATGCATTTGTTTTAATTCATTGTTATTATTCTGTGTTTCTGTGGCTGATTCTGTTTAAACGTTATAAACTAAATAACAATTCGTCTTTTTGAATGTTTCTAGTTGGTTTAATCACCGACTGGAGGCGGTCGGAAGGGGGAATGTTACAGTAGATGTGCTCGGCCAAAGGAGGAATAGGTGGTGGCGTGAGTGTACAGAAGATAGGGAGGTGTTTGCACTTAGTTTAGAGGTCGAATGCTTACATACATACATACATACATACACATATATATATATGTATGTATGTATGTATATGTATGTATAAATATTTTTATTTTTATTTCTTTATAATTTTCTTAAGGAAGAAGCCATTAAAAAGCTTTGAGAAAGAAGAGGAAGAAGATGAAAAAATGAACAAATGAAGAAGTGAAATGGTGCATGCATTTATAGCCTTGGAAGCCTTAAGGGCTAAGCAACTTCAAATATATATCTTTATTTCATTCTCCATCACATCTCCACTTTTCTAACATTTATTTCACACGTTACTACCTCCATATCCATGTGCTCCATCACTTCATTCACTTCATGTATGCATATGTTGACTTGTTTAAGCTTAAGGAGGAAGCTTGCTTAAAATATCTTATATATTTTATAATATATATATATATATGTATGTTTAAGTGTAAATGTATACATGTATATGTTTATGTGTATGTTAGGGTGTGCATTTATGTGTTATATATGTGTACATTACATATAAACAACGTTGCATTGATTCCGAACAACTTCCGTTCGATAAACCGTTGCCATTCAGAGAACCGATTCTCAATCACATTTTCACTTATACTTTAACGTACATATATTTGTAAACAAGTTTTTAAAAACATTTTCTTATCATTTTAGATGAATTAAAATGATCATATGTGATTTATAAAACCATATAAATTCATATTAAAAATTATTTACAAAAATTGCTATTATACCGATAAAGCGATATCTATTTTTTCTTATATTTTCAAACTGATCATATATATTTATAAAACTATTATAAATGATTTATCACTTTATAACTATTCGAAATAAATTATTATCATTTTAAAACAATTATTTGAATAATTATAATAATTATTAAATCATTAAATCTCTATTTAAATTAAATAAATCAATTATCATATTTAAATGCATTACTAACAATGTTAAAAACACATTTTATTTTCAAAATCAAACCAATTGATTTTATTTTATATTCTTGTTTAATTGTAAAATTAAGTATATGTATCCAGCTCGATGTGCAATGTTTTACGATTATAGAGCTGGCTATTGATAAAACAGTTTTCAGCCATTTTATCGATTTAGATTTCGGGGAAAATATTTTTCTAAATATCTATTCAAAATAAGATTACTATTACTTATTATTACTCAAAACAATATTATTTGTATTATCAATCTTTTATTTATAAATAAATATAATTTATCAAAGTGATAAATTGGCGGGTCGTTATAGAATTCCCCCCTTAAAAGAATTTCATCCCCGAAATTACCAAAACAAAAACCCAAAATTATTTTCACAAAATATATTGATTTTTAACTTACATGCGTAAGATGTACACATATCATCCGTATATAATATCAGATTCGATCTACTATTCGAATCCACAACTTACTTCTGAACTAGTATTGATCCCCCGATCCTTTAGTGCGGACTATGACTAGGCTTGCTGATCAGACTTTAGTTCTCCTTGCATGGCTCTCAACTATGATAGAAAACTCAAGCATCCAACCATAAACCCTCATCATTGTTCATCGTCAAGAATCGAGTGATAAATTCTTTTTCAAATAAGTGTCAAACACGTCAAAGTTCTATACTCGAATCTTAGATTAAATCACGCGACGAAATAATCTGTAACGACATGTATTTTTAACACTTTAAAAATACGAATTAAAATAAAAAATTTGGATAAAAATCCGAAGGAAATAAAATTTTGTGTTGTTAAATGTGAATTACAAGTTAAAATGCAAAACTGAATTCTGAAATAACTTATTTGTAAATTAAATATGGATGTTAACCTGTATTGAATGTAAGTAATGAATTGAGTTTGATTGTAAACCAAATTGGTTATGATTGTAAACAAAGAATAAATAAAACGGTAGATTTAATAGTGGAAGTTTATGTTATTGAAACTAATATAAATAAATGTAACTTAATATTACAGTTGATTGAAATCAAATAATAACCAAAACTGTAATTTGATAAAGATGTTAACTGGTAATTGAACGTAAGTAAAGATTTAAATTTGAATGTAACAAGAAATTGAATTGAATTGAATTTGATTGTAAACAACGAAATAAATAAAATGTACATTTAATATTGAAGTTATAATATGGAAATCAACGTAAATGAATGTAATTTAATATTACTGTGAATTTAAATAAGATGGTAGCTGAAGAAAATGAAAGTAAATGAATTATAAACTATTGATAATAATGTATAAGTAAATGGTTGATGCAATAATGAAAGTGTAAATCGAAATATAAGAATTCAATTGGAATTAAATAACTTGAATTTGAATTACAATATAATTGAACGCTGAATCTAATGTAATCTTTTATACTGGATTTATAATGGAAATCTGCATTGTAAAAGATTGTTAATTACTGTGAAATTAAAAATAAAATTTGTGAACAATTGAAATTTGATTTAAAAGTTAATAGTTTAAAATTGGGAATTTTATATTGAAATTAAACAGTAAAAATTGTCATTTTTACAACTGTCTCGGATTTCGATGAAACTAGTTTCATCGGATCCGTAACAGTGAATTATTGTAAGGTTTCAATTTTCGTAGCAATCGGACTTGTCGTTTGATCGTACGGACTCGAAACGCCTTGAAATAAATGCAATTATAATCAATTAAAATCAATTTGAAATTTTGATTTTAGCATAACTTCTTCATACGATGGAATTTGGACTTGAAACCTTTTCCATTGCGTTTAAAATATTTTAAAACACCTATTTTGATATATGGGTTAACCCAATTCCATTCCGGAGTCAGAACGGGCTTTTCAGGCCATAGTTTGTTCCGCACGTTCATCTATCCAGTCTATCTACTCTATCTCTAACATACCTATATAAACACAGTTATAAACCCTAGCCTCCCTAATCTTCATTTGTCTGTACGTACAATTCATCTTCTTCTTAGCTTCTCATTCCAATGGCAGACAAAACCTAATTCCCAAATTCCAAAATCTAAAAAAAAAAATTCGAGATTTACGCGCTTCGGGTTTCAGGGGGAAAAACCCTGGAGCTACTTCGAGTCGGGAAGAAAACTACTCGGGTCATCGGGTCGATTTTGCAAAAAACTCCAAGCAGGCATCGGGTATTTGAGGCGGGAACTCAAAGTCGACTCAGCACCAGAATTTTCCAATCTTCAAATTTTCATAACTTTTGCATACGGACTCGGATATGGGTGAGGTTTCTTTTGTTAGGATCGTATCGAAATTCCGGACACTTTGACGCTGGTTTGGATGGATTTGAAGACTGTCAAATTTTTGGGTTTAAATTGAATGTAAATTCAATTTAAATTCAAAAGGTGAGTGTTTTATAACGCTCACAACGTACTGAATATCTTTATGGTAGTTAAATTTGAAATTATGAAGTGATATGGATTTATTTGTCGTTGTTTGATAAAAATTTAATTGTCATATAGATTGTCATTTGAATTCACCGTTGAAAATTAAATTGACAGTCAAATTAAAGTTAAATTTTAATTGCGATCAAATTTCCTGATATTGATAATTATGAAGTTGTTGTGAATGTTATTGGCTTTATGGTTGATTGGTTGTGATGGATGCTATTGGTCGATATTGGTTGTTTATTTATTTTGATATATCATGCTATCATCATGTATATTGTTTATTGCATATAAACTGTAAACCGAATCATTTCGAATAAATTAAGAAATAGGTTGAAATGATATACCTATGACATCTATTTGGATTGAAATGATATATGTCCATCCTTGAAATTAAATTTGAAATAATTATCCACTTGGCCATAGGTTAGAAAATTATATACGGACACCGGGTTGGTTAAATTAAATGTTTTAAAAGTTGTTTTGAAATTATTTAAATGAATTGATTTTAAGAATAAAATCGAATTTATGGAAATTGAATTATTTTGAATTGAAGCTCAAGATTTTGGAATTTAAACTTGGTAAATGAAATTGTTTAATTATTCGAAGTTTAGATTTTTAAGAAAATTTTTGAAATACGGCGTAAATTTTCGAAATTTGATTTGTTTTAAAAGATTGGACTTTTAATCGAACTCTGAATATTTCTAAGAAAAATTTTATGAAATGATATTTCAAGTTTGAGTTTGGAATTGAAAATTTATTTAAAATTGAGATTTAATTAATTTGGAATTTAATTGAAATTCAAAGAAATTTGTGAATTGGACTAAATTGAAACTATTGAATTATTTAATAATTAAATAAGGTTAAATTATTTAATGATTAAATTGAATTGAAATTCTTTAATAAGAAAATTTTGAACTTTTGAATAAGTGAATTTTTACTTCATAAATAATTGAAATTGAGTTTCTTTATTAATTAAGTTTTGGAAAATTATTTAAGAAAGTAAATAAGTGAAATTGAATTTTTTTAACAAGAAATGAAAATGTGATATTTTTGGAATTAATGTAAAACTTGTAATTGGAAGAATTGATTTGACGAATTTAATTTAATTCAAAATTGTAAGTTTTGATTTAATGAAGTTGAACTTAAAAAGGTAGTGTAATGGATTTGAAATTTAATAGAAATTGTTTTGAATGATAAAGTACCTTAACGGATATTAAATGAAATCGATAAATGAATTTAAATTGATTTGAATGTTGAATTAAATTAATTTAAATGATTTCGAAATGAAACTTATATACGAACTTGAATCAATATTTGAATTGTTTAAATTGAAATTGAAATTGAATTATAAGATTTTGAAATTTTGATTTGGAAGTTTTGAAACGTAAATTTGGAAATTGATTTAGAAAGACAAATGAAATGTTGATTTATAAATTTTAATTGAGATTGTAATTGATTTGGTTTTGAAATAAATAAACGACCAATCGGTGAAATAATTTCGAAGTTATTAAAGAGACCGGAATCGGTTATGGATATACTCTCTATCTAAACCGAAAACAACTTTAATAACTATACACGGAGTGATGATCCAGAATGAAGTGGTTGGAATGATGTACGTGTTGACTGAAGAAAGAGAATGATAATGGATAGCCTTGACACTTGTGTCAAATTGGAAATGACTAAAACAGGAGCTGTGTCGGGCCAATGGAGGATTAGCTACCTCAAGTGGACACACTTCTTCGTAAACTATTCTTTTACTTGTTGTCGATTGGTGCACCCTTGATTTTGGGAGTGTTGTTTCACGGTGTTGCGGGCGCTGCGGCGTTGCGTTCTCACCAGTCCGGATCAGGCGAACGGTAGTATCACTACCTTGGGTATTGCCTCATGTGCCTTGTCATACTTGTATTCCATTTATGCGCGACCACTACGATTTTAATTTGTACCTTTAGTATATGGATTGCCCTCTGGTGACTTCCGGTTTTGGGGAAACTACGGTCTTGTATATGCTCTTGGGAATATAAACTGTGTTAAGGGTGGAATGGGCCATGGCTTAACGCTATTTTAATACTTTTACTTTAATGTAGACATATTATAATAGCGTATTGTACTACATAGTAGATAGTTTAACGGATCCTTGAGAGATGGAAAATCCCGTAACATCTCTTAAGTTATTGCACTCACGTTGACACTGGATAGGAGATGTCAAAACCCGTAAACATCTCTGACGTCGTCACACTCATATTTTCTTATTCGATTTGACTTACATGAGATATTTTAGTCCTGACTCGATTGTTTTGCTTTTCATTACGCTCGGGTCAGCCTGAGCATTTCAGATAAGGTTGAAGATCTATTCTGGAGGACGAAGACGGAGTTTGGTATTACATCATTTGTATTCTACTCCCATATTATTTTTCCGCTGCATTATTGTATTATCTCTGATATGTATGTAACTCTGATTTATGATGTATAATAATAATCAAATTTATTTATTTAACAGCTTCATGAACTGTTATTTTATTATTATATCTTGTTCCTTCCGCTGCGAGATTCTGAGTTTGTTTTTGTTCTTTCTTTTCCTTTCTTTTCTTATTTAACCCATTAACCATCCGCCCTTTTGAATGGTTTAGAATCGGCATGTGTGTTTGATTTGTCGATTTAAACTGTCCAAAAAGGCGGGTCATTACTTGTCGTTTGATCGTACGGACTCGAAACGCCTTGAAATAAATGCAATTATAATCAATTAAAATCAATTTGAAATTTTGATTTTAGCATAACTTCTTCATACGATGGAATTTGGACTTGAAACCTTTTCCATTGCGTTTAAAATATTTTAAAACACCTATTTTGATATATGGGTTAACCCAATTCAATTCCGGAGTCAGAACGGGCTTTTCGGGCCATAGTTTGTTCCACACGTTCATCTATCCAGTCTATCTACTCTATCTCTAACATACCTATATAAACACAGTTATAAACCCTAGCCTCCCTAATCTTCATTTGTCTGTAAGTACAATTCATCTTCTTCTTAGCTTCTCATTCCAATGGCAGACAAAACCTAATTCCCAAATTCCAAAATCTAAAAAAAAAAAAAAATTCGAGATTTACGCGCTTCGGGTCACGCTTGGGGTTTCAGGGGGAAAAACCCTGGAGCTACTTCGAGTCGGGAAGAAAACTACTCGGGTCATCGGGTCGATTTCGCAAAAAACTCCAAGCAGGCATCGGGTATTTGAGGCGGGAACTCGAAGTCTACTCAGCACCAAAATTTTCCAATCTTCAAATTTTCATAACTTTTGCATACGGACTCGGATTTGGGCGAGGTTTCTTTTGTTAGGATCGTATCGAAATTCCGGACACTTTGACGCTGGTTTGGATGGATTTGGAGACTGTTAAATTTTTGGGTTTAAATTGAATGTAAATTCAATTTAAATTCAAAAGGTGAGTGTTTTATAACGCTCACAACGTACTGAATATCTTTATGGTAGTTAAATTTGAAATTATGAAGTGATATGGATTTATTTGTCGTTGTTTGATAAAAATTTAATTGTCATATAGATTGTCATTTGAATTCACCGTTGAAAATTAAATTGACAGTCAAATTAAAGTTAAATTTTAATTGCGATCAAATTTCCTGATATTGATAATTATGAAGTTGTTGTGAATGTTATTGGCTTTATGGTTGATTGGTTGTGATGGATGCTATTGGTCGATATTGGTTGTTTATTTATTTTGATATATCATGCTATCATCATGTATATTGTTTATTGCATATAAACTGTAAACCGAATCATTTCGAATAAATTAAGAAATAGGTTGAAATGATATACCTATGACATCTATTTGGATTGAAATGATATATGTCCATCCTTGAAATTAAATTTGAAATAATTATCCACTTGGCCATAGGTTAGAAAATTATATACGGACACCGGGTTGGTTAAATTAAATGATTTTAAAAGTTGTTTTGAAATTATTTAAATGAATTGATTTTAAGAATAAAATCGAATTTATGGAAATTGAATTATTTTGAATTGAAGCTCAAGATTTTGGAATTTAAACTTGGTAAATGAAATTGTTTAATTATTCGAAGTTTAGATTTTTAAGAAAATTTTTGAAATACGGCGTAAATTTCGAAAGTTGATTTGTTTTAAAAGATTGGACTTTTAATCGAACTCTGAATATTTCTAAGAAAATTTTTATGAAATGATATTTCAAGTTTGAGTTTGGAATTGAAAATTTATTTAAAATTGAGATTTAATTAATTTGGAATTTAATTGAAATTCAAAGAAATTTGTGAATTGGACTAAATTGAAACTATTGAATTATTTAATAATTAAATAAGGTTAAATTATTTAATGATTAAATTGAATTGAAATTCTTTAATAAGAAAATTTTGAACTTTTGAATAAGTGAATTTTTACTTCATAAATAATTGAAATTGAGTTTCTTTATTAATTAAGTTTTGGAAAATTATTTAAGAAAGTAAATAAGTGAAATTGAATTTTTTTAACAAGAAATGAAAATGTGATATTTTTGGAATTAATGTAAGACTTGTAATTGGAAGAATTGATTTGACGAATTTAATTTAATTCAAAATTGTAAGTTTTGATTTAATGAAGTTGAACTTAAAAAGGTAGTGTAATGGATTTGAAATTTAATAGAAATTGTTTTGAATGATAAAGTACCTTAACGGATATTAAATGAAATCGATAAATGAATTTAAATTGATTTGAATGTTGAATTAAATTAATTTAAATGATTTCGGAATGAAACTTATATACGAACTTGAATCAATATTTGAATTGTTTAAATTGAAATTGAAATTGAATTATAAGATTTTGAAATTTTGATTTGGAAGTTTTGAAACGTAAATTTGGAAATTGATTTAGAAAGACAAATGAAATGTTGATTTATAAATTTTAATTGAGATTGTAATTGATTTGGTTTTGAAATAAATAAACGACCAATCGGTGAAATAATTTCGAAGTTATTAAAGAGATCGGAATCGGTTATGGATATACTCTCTATCTAAACCGAAAACAACTTTAATAACTATACGCGGAGTGATGATCCAGAATGAAGTGGTTGTAATGATGTACGTGTTGACTGAAGAAAGAGAACGATAATGGATAGCCTTGACACTTGTGTCAAATTGGAAATGACTAAAACAGGAACTGTGCCGGGCCAATGGAGGATTAGCTACCTCAAGTGGACACACTTCTTCGTAAACTATTCTTTTACTTGTTGTCGATTGGTGCACCCTTGATTTTGGGAGTGTTGTTTCACGGTGTTGCGGGCGCTGCGGCGTTGCGTTCTCACCAGTCTAGATCAGGCGAACGGTAGTATCACTACCTTGGGTATTGCCTCATGTGCCTTGTCATACTTGTATTCCATTTATGCGCGACCACTACGATTTTAATTTGTACCTTTAGTATATGGATTGCCCTCTGGTGACTTCCGGTTTTGGGGAAACTACGGTCTTGTATATGCTCTTGGGAATATAAACTGTGTTAAGGGTGGAATGGGCCATGGCTTAACGCTATTTTAATACTTTTACTTTAATGTAGACATATTATAATAGCGTATTGTACTACATAGTAGATAGTTTAACGGATCCTTGAGAGATGGAAAATCCCGTAACATCTCTTAAGTTATTGCACTCACGTTGACACTGGATAGGAGATGTCAAAACCCGTAAACATCTCTGACGCCGTCACACTCATATTTTCTTATTCGATTTGACTTACATGAGATATTTTAGTCCTGACTCGAGTGTTTTGCCTTTTCATTACGCTCGGGTCAGCCTGAGCATTTCAGATAATGTTGAAGATCTATTCTGGAGGACGAAGACGGAGTTTGGTATTACATCATTTGTATTCTACTACCATATTATTTTTCCGCTGCATTATTGTATTATCTCTGATATGTATGTAACTCTGATTTATGATGTATAATAATAATCAAATTTATTTATTTAACTGCTTCATGAACTGTTATTTTATTATTATATCTTGTTCCTTCCGCTGCGAGATTCTGAGTTTGTTTTTGTTCTTTCTTTTCCTTTCTTTTCTTATTTAACCCATTAACCATCCGCCCTTTTGAATGGTTTAGAATCGGCATGTGTGTTTGATTTGTCGATTTAAACTGTCCAAAAAGGCGGGTCATTACAGTTGGTATCAGAGCTTTGGTTTAGATTACCTTGGCTCTAGTGGGGAATAACTCATTGAAATAGGGTTAAACCTTATGAATGAGTTCGAGTGTATATGAGAGAGCGTATTTGTAATTTTGATATAAAAATGATTTTATATTGTGTTAAATTATTCCGTTGAGTATTTATGAATTCTGGTTGGTACTTGGGATGCCAAGGCATCGATATGAATTTCTAAACACTCGAATATGACAGATTGACATAATATTGTTTTGGACTATATTTTTATATAAAAGAACTATCTTGAAAATTTATAAATTTTGATTGTATTGGTTGTTAGGAGATGATAATATTAGATTATCATCGTTTATTGTTGATTAGTCAATATTTCTAACTATTGACTATTGGACGATTTTAAGAAATGAAACTTGTAAATATGATTGACAATGAATATAAATGGTAAATAAAATAAAATAAAAATGAATTTAAATTAAGATGGAGAATTTAAATTCCGGTGTTTTGAAAATTTATTAACAAAAATTCGAAATGTATAATATAAGTATTATATGATAGTATATTCGATTAGAAATTGTTTTCAAAGGATTTTCAAATAAAGTAAGTGTTATACTCCCCTCTTGACACTAGAGAATGATTTCGGTGATGAGTGCACGCATCATCGACGTTTATTTTCGAGAGTCCAAGTGGGGGAGATCACTTAATAGTTTTTCTAAACCCTGTTTTGATTAAAAAAATTGAATTTTATTTTGTATTCTCTATAGTATGATTTGATATATAAATTATATAAGTATATATTATTTCAAAACTTGATTTGAAATGAAACCGGGATTGGAATTCTTGAGTTCTTTAATAATTAATGATTTTTTCTTTAATGGTTGAAATGAATTAATACTTGAATCATTACGGAACTTCTGAATTGCGAAATAAGAAATGAACCTAAGAGCTAAGTGAAATATCAATTGAAGTAGAAATCCTTAGAATTAGGAAATTATGAATTTAAAATAAAATTGAAACTGTAAAACTCGCATAGTATTAAATTTCATTCTATAGCATAGATATAACTTACCAAATCATTTAAGAAGTTCAAAAATGTTATATGAATTGTTAATTGGATAATATACAAGTATAGGTTTGAAAAATGAAATATGCATTTAATTAATGGTTTGCAAATATAAATAAAATTGTTAGTAAATAATTGGAATTTAAATTAACATTTAAAGGTGATTCACCATTATGTTAATATAAAATGGAAATACTATATGTGAATGTAAATGTGAAATTAAATTATAGTGAAATTTAAGTAATGACTTAAGAATTAATTAATTGAAAATTCAACTTTGAATGAAAAGAGGTTGTATGTTGTTTAACTACATTCTATTTGCATAACAAAAACTTACCAAATACTTAAAAAGTTTAAAATGCTAATAAGGATAAGTAGAGGAATAATATACCAATGTGAGAGTGAATAATAAAATGTGAAGATCTATTGATAAATGTAAATATAAAGGAAATTTAAGTTTTAAAATGAATTAAATTTAAATTTAATTAAATATAGAATTAGTAAATGGAAACTAATTAAATTTGAATAAAATTAAATGTCAATAAACTTGGAAGTGTATGAAATTAAAATTTTGACTTGGAAATGTATAATTGATTTATTATAGATTTGGATGGATGTTAATGTTTGATATGCATTGGTTGTTAGATGGATGATAATTGATTAAATAGAATTCATTAGTGTTAATGGAATTGAATAAACAGAATAATTTTTTTTTTAATAATTAAATTCAAATTTGAAGCAAAGTGGAATTAAATATAATTGAATTCAAATTAAATTGAAGCAAATTGACTTGAATTTAAATTATGAATGAAACAAACTTGAATAAATCGGAAACAAATCGAATGTAAACTTATTTCATGGATAAATAAGAAAATAAACGACTTTGGGTTTGTGATTGATCTTTAGAAATTTGAAGTTTGATGGTTTGTACTTTGAAATAATAAAAGCAAAATTTTGGAAAAAAAAAAATCCAAAATTGTCCAATATATGCTGAAACGGAAATAAGCATAACTTTTAAATGGATGGACGAAATTCAACGATATTAGACTTTTCGGAAAGCTTAGAAACTGTAGCACGACTTTTGTTTAGACTGTCTTGAAAAATTCCTTCATTTACTTAGTTTAAAATTTGAATCTTCTCGCTGGCCTGTGTAAAAGGGAAGCAAAATCAGTAGCATATACTCTTAGTATTTTTGCCATAACTTTTTACTGGTGTATCGGATTTTGATGATCTTGCACTTTCTGGAAAGCTAAGAACTTAAGTTAAAACTTTTACTTTAAGTGTTTTGTGTTTTGCTGTCATTTAGAGGGTCGAAAACGTGACCAAATGTCGCTGACCTGCGCAATTCATTGCCAGGCTGAGGCGTTCCTATTTAGTAAAACGGTCGTAACTTTTGAACGGAATGTCCGAATTCAATGATTTTGGACATTCCGGAAAGCCTGAAACGAATGCAACAACTTTTGTTTAGATTCCATTGTCAAATTTTATCGTTTAGGTGACCAAAAACTGAGATTCGTTTGCTGTCCTGGAATTGGAATTTCATTTTTGAAGCTAAACATGTTATATGTGTGTTGTTTATGTTAAGTATATCGATCTATCTTTATATGCATGGTTCTAACTTGGTTATTGAGCATTTTAGTAGGTAGCAAAGAGGTTGCGCTTCGCTTGTGGAGCTCGCTTCTGCGCTTAATGCAAAATGTAAGTTAAAATGCTAATAAACGCTAAATAAAAGGTATGTTCTCGGATTACAGTTTATGTTGTGGTATATTATTGTGTTCCCCATGTTTTGGGATGCCTCATTTTTGTAATGAGATGTGTATCATGCAATTATTACCACTGTGAAATTTTTCGGTCCTAGCCGCGCAAAGGAGGTGCTGTCGAAATTTTTCAAAAATCCGGGAGTTAGAAAATTTTGAGATTTTAAAAAAATCCTATAACTAAATTTTGCAAATAAGTCGAATATTTTGAATGAATTATATCTAAATGATGGTTTCACCTTCTCCGTTCCTTTTCGAGGACGAAAAGTTTTAAGTGGGGGAGAATGTAATGACCTGTATTTTTAACACTTTAAAAATACGAATTAAAATAAAAATTTTGGATAAAAATCTGAAGGAAATAAAATTTTGTGTTGTTAAATGTGAATTACAAGTTAAAATGCAAAACTGAATTCTGAAATAACTTATTTGTAAATTAAATATGGATGTTAACCTGTATTGAATGTAAGTAATGAATTGAGTTTGATTGTAAACCAAATTGGTTATGATTGTAAACAAAGAATAAATAAAACGGTAGATTTAATAGTGGAAGTTTATGTTATTGAAACTAATATAAATAAATGTAACTTAATATTACAGTTGATTGAAATCAAATAATAACCGAAACTGTAATTTGATAAAGATGTTAACTGGTAATTGAACGTAAGTAAAGATTTAAATTTGAATGTAACAAGAAATTGAATTGAATCGAATTTGATTGTAAACAACGAAATAAAAAAAATGTACATTTAATATTGAAGTTATAATATGGAAATCAACGTAAATGAATGTAATTTAATATTACTGTGAATTTAAATAAGATGGTAGCTGAAGAAAATGAAAGTAAATGAATTATAAACTATTGATAATAATGTATAAGTAAATGGTTGATGCAATAATGAAAGTGTAAATCGAAATATAAGAATTCAATTGGAATTAAATAACTTGAATTTGAATTACAATATAATTGAACGCTGAATCTAATGTAATCTTTTATACTGGATTTATAATGGAAATCTGCATTGTAAAAGATTGTTAATTACTGTGAAATTAAAAATAAAATTTGTGAACAATTGAAATTTGATTTAAAAGTTAATAGTTTAAAATTGGGAATTTTATATTGAAATTAAACAGTAAAAATTGTCATTTTTACAACTGTCTCGGATTTCGACGAAACTAGTTTCATTGGATCCGTAACAGTGAATTATTGTAAGGTTTCAATTTTCGTAGCAATCGGACTTGTCGTTTGATCGTACGGACTCGAAACGCCTTGAAATAAATG
This sequence comes from Allium fistulosum, assembly GCA_030737815.1. NCBI lineage: Eukaryota > Viridiplantae > Streptophyta > Magnoliopsida > Asparagales > Amaryllidaceae > Allium > Allium fistulosum. The sequence continues at coordinate 308,294,769 of CM060908.1, read as the reverse complement.
CAATTATAATCAATTAAAATCAATTCGAAATTTTGATTTTAGCATAACTTCTTCATACGATGGAATTTGGACTTGAAACCTTTTCCATTGCGTTTAAAATATTTTAAAACACCTATTTTGATATATGGGTTAACCCATTTCCATTCCGGAGTCAAAACGGGCTTTTCGGGCCATAGTTTGTTCCGCACGTTCATCTATCCAGTCTATCTACTCTATCTCTAACATACCTATATAAACACAGTTATAAACCCTAGCCTCCCTAATCTTCATTTGTCTGTACGTACAATTCATCTTCTTCTTAGCATCTCATTCCAATGGCAGACAGAACCTAATTCCCAAATTCCAAAATCTAACAAAAAAAAAATTTCGAGATTTACGCGCTTCGGGTCGCGCTTGGGGTTTCAGGGGGAAAAACACTGGAGCTACTTCGAGTCGGGAAGAAAACTACTCGGGTCATCGGGTCGATTTCGCAAAAAACTCCAAGCAGGCATCGGGTATTTGAGGCGGGAACTCGAAGTCGACTCAGCACCAGAATTTTCCAATCTTTAAATTTTCATAACTTTTGCATACGGACTCGGATTTGGGCGAGGTTTCTTTTGTTAGGATTGTATCGAAATTCCAGACATTTTGACGCTGGTTTGGATGGATTTGGAGACTGTCAAATTTTTGGGTTTAAATTGAATGTAAATTCAATTTAAATTCAAAAGGTGAGTGTTTTATAACGCTCACAACGTACTGAATATCTTTATGGTAGTTAAATTTGAAATTATGAAGTGATATGGATTTATTTGTCGTTGTTTGATAAAAATTTAATTGTCATATAGATTGTCATTTGAATTCACCGTTGAAAATTAAATTGACAGTCAAATTAAAGTTAAATTTTAATTGCGATCAAATTTCCTGATATTGATAATTATGAAGTTGTTGTGAATGTTATTGGCTTTATGGTTGATTGGTTGTGATGGATGCTATTGGTCGATATTGGTTGTTTATTTATTTTGATATATCATGCTATCATCATGTATATTGTTTATTACATATAAACTGTAAACCGAATCATTTCGAATAAATTAAGAAATAGGTTGAAATGATATACCTATGACATCTATTTGGATTGAAATGATATATGTCCATCCTTGAAATTAAATTTGAAATAATTATCCACTTGGCCATAGGTTAGAAAATTATATACGGACACTGGGTTGGTTAAATTAAATGATTTTAAAAGTTGTTTTGAAATTATTTAAATGAATTGATTTTAAGAATAAAATCGAATTTATGGAAATTGAATTATTTTGAATTGAAGCTCAAGATTTTGGAATTTAAACTTGGTAAATGAAATTGTTTAATTATTCGAAGTTTAGATTTTTAAGAAAATTTTTGAAATACGGCGTAAATTTTCGAAATTTGATTTGTTTTAAAAGATTGGACTTTTAATCGAACTCTGAATATTTCTAAGAAATTTTTTATGAAATGATATTTCAAGTTTGAGTTTGGAATTGAAAATTTATTTAAAATTAAGATTTAATTAATTTGGAATTTAATTGAAATTCAAAGAAATTTGTGAATTGGACTAAATTAAAACTATTGAATTATTTAATAATTAAATAAGGTTAAATTATTTAATGATTAAATTGAATTGAAATTCTTTAATAAGAAAATTTTGAACTTTTGAATAAGTGAATTTTTACTTCATAAATAATTGAAATTGAGTTTCTTTATTAATTAAGTTTTGGAAAATTATTTAAGAAAGTAAATAAGTGAAATTGAATTTTTTTAACAAGAAATGAAAATGTGATATTTTTGGAATTAATGTAAGACTTGTAATTGGAAGAATTGATTTGACGAATTTAATTTAATTCAAAATTGTAAGTTTTGATTTAATGAAGTTGAACTTAAAAAGGTAGTGTAATGGATTTGAAATTTAATAGAAATTGTTTTGAATGATAAAGTACCTTAACGGATATTAAATGAAATCGATAAATGAATTTAAATTGATTTGAATGTTGAATTAAATTAATTTAAATGATTTCGGAATGAAACTTATATACGAACTTGAATCAATATTTGAATTGTTTAAATTGAAATTGAAATTGAATTATAAGATTTTGAAATTTTGATTTGGAAGTTTTGAAACGTAAATTTGGAAATTGATTTAGAAAGACAAATGAAATGTTGATTTATAAATTTTAATTGAGATTGTAATTGATTTGGTTTTGAAATAAATAAACGACCAATCGGTGAAATAATTTCGAAGTTATTAAAGAGACCGGAATCGGTTATGGATATACTCTCTATCTAAACCGAAAACAACTTTAATAACTATACGCGGAGTGATGATCCAGAATGAAGTGGTTGGAATGATGTACGTGTTGACTGAAGAAAGAGAACGATAATGGATAGCCTTGACACTTGTGTCAAATTGGAAATGACTAAAACAGGAGCTGTGCCGGGCCAATGGAGGATTAGCTACCTCAAGTGGACACACTTCTTCGTAAACTCTTCTTTTACTTGTTGTCGATTGGTGCACCCTTGATTTTGGGAGTGTTGTTTCACGGTGTTGCGGGCGCTGCGGCGTTGCGTTCTCACCAGTCCGGATCAGGCGAACGGTAGTATCACTACCTTGGGTATTGCCTCATGTGCCTTGTCATACTTGTATTCCATTTATGCGCGACCACTACGATTTTAATTTGTACCTTTAGTATATGGATTGCCCTCCGGTTACTTCCGGTTTTGGGGAAACTACGGTCTTGTATATGCTCTTGGGAATATAAAATGTGTTAAGGGTGGAATGGGCCATGGCTTAACGCTATTTTAATACTTTTACTTTAATGTAGACATATTATAATAGCGTATTGTACTACATAGTAGATAGTTTAACGGATCCTTGAGAGATGGAAAATCCCGTAACATCTCTTAAGTTATTGCACTCACGTTGACACTGGATAGGAGATGTCAAAACCCGTAAACATCTCTGACGTCGTCACACTCATATTTTCTTATTCGATTTGACTTACATGAGATATTTTAGTCCTGACTCGAGTGTTTTGCCTTTTCATTACGCTCGGGTCAGCCTGAGCATTTCAGATAAGGTTGAAGATCTATTCTGGAGGACGAAGACGGAGTTTGGTATTACATCATTTGTATTCTACTACCATATTATTTTTCCGCTGCATTATTGTATTATCTCTGATATGTATGTAATTCTGATTTATGATGTATAATAATAATCAAATTTATTTATTTAACAGCTTCATGAACTGTTATTTTATTATTATATCTTGTTCCTTCCGCTGCGAGATTCTGAGTTTGTTTTTGTTCTTTCTTTTCCTTTCTTTTCTTATTTAACCCATTAACCATCCGCCCTTTTGAATGGTTTAGAATCGGCATGTGTGTTTGATTTGTCGATTTAAACTGTCCAAAAAGGTGGGTCATTACATAATCCATATACTTCGTATGTATTTATTAATCTTTCAAAAAAATTGTATGAAAACATTTCATAAAACTTTCATCTTTTATTCAAACTTTTATAAAGGTAACCATTTTACATTTTTATTTCCAAATATTTCTTAATGTTTTCTGAAATCTTATTTCCAAAATAATTCGTTAAATTGATAAATCACCATAAACTTCCTTTAACTAGTATCAAATGTGAAAACATTCCTTATTTAGTTAAAATTTCCTTTATCAATTAACACTCCTTTATCAATTAAACTTCCTTAAAAGGTATTTATAAACTTATTCAAATGTTTTAAGTATGTTCATAATTTACTCAACAAGTTCTACTTACTTTAAAATATAATCGAAGAGATTAAAACAACTACTACCAAAACATTATTAAAATGAACCTCTCTTTTCATAACTTGTTAATTATAATATTTTCCATCCTTTTAAAAAAGACTCTAATACTTGTTATTATCTTTAAAATCTCATTATTAAAGATCTAAATATACCCATAAGATTTCTTCAAAAGTGCCATTCAAGGGTTTAAAACAAATGTTGCTAAAACATCGTTTACTACAAACCCAAAACGATTCATTATTAACTTTAAATATTTCTTTTAAAGATTAAAGCATACCTATGCTTATCAATTAAGATAATACACTTTGATAAAAATTGACAACCATAAATTTTTCAAGTAAGTGATTACCATTATTCTTTTTAACTTTAAAAGATTATATTGATCGAGTAACTCAAAAATGATACCAAAGAAACTAGGTACTACCAATAGTATCACATATTTCCTTAACAAGAAGGAGAATACTTAAGAGAAGTGTTTACCATCCGAACACATCTCTTGCCCAATTTTAGTTACTTTCGAGCCACTTGAATCAATTAATCATAAGATTTTTTTTTCCTTGCATTTTAGAAATAATACTATTAATATTCTTTTTCCAAAAGAAATCGATTATCCTTTATTTGAAATAATATCATTATAATTCTTATTTCAAAATTCCTTTGAAATTCCTTTGTTAATAAATCTCCTTATAGTTTTAATTCCAAACTTATTTTATATTACATAACTTTCCCTTTTATACCTTTTCAAAACATTAGGATATGAATCCATCTTTCTCAAACATCGTTTTATTTTTGCTAATTACACTTTATTTTACAAAATATACCTTTACAAAATATATTATTAAATGATTAATTAATAAACACTTTTTATAAAGACACTTCTTTATATTATATAATCTTTTTTATTTTAAAATATCTTATTAAATTTAATCGGATATAAGAAGTGCTCTGAGAAAATAATTTAAAGATAAGTTTACTAATTAACATTATATTTAAACATCCATTCCGTAATATTATTTACTGAAGTTCATAAACATTTTAATACAACACAATCTCATGTTTATTATTACTTTACAACTTATGTTCGTTTCATTTCAAATGTCAAATCCTAATTTCTGCTTAACTCATTTTGTTAATTTCATAAATCAAATTCAATTCACTTTCATTTAAATTTTCTTAAGTTAACTTCATTTCATTTAACTTACTCAAGTTAATTCTTTTATTTCATATCTCAATTTCAAATTTCATTTTTTTGCTTAACCAAAATGTTCAACCATTTTAAAATTTGGTTTTACTTTCCTGTTCATAATCATAAGTCGTAAACTTATTCCCTTTTTAATATCATTTTCAAATTTATAAGTTCAAAAACTTATTATTATTATTATTATTATTATTTATATTTATCAAATCATACTTGGAATTTTACAATCAAAAGTTGTTTTATCAAAACAAAACATCAATAGTAAATTATTAAGGTAGCAATTCATCACTTAGGGACTCGAAAATGAATATTGATGATGCTACGGTCATCACCCGAATTATTTTCCAACGACTAAAGTGAGTTTAGTGCTTTTTTCATATTTGTTTAAATTCCCCTTTTTACTTTATGAATCACATTTATAAATTTATACTTATATATAATTTCACTTATTTTACCTCGGTTGTCTAAAATTATTTTTTTATTTGTTTACAAGATCCATTTTATGAATTTCTTCATAAAATCATCTTATATTAACTTATTTCCTTTTAGATTTTATAATTCTTTTCCAAAATACCCAAAATTTAGTTTCTCAAAATTTATATAACATATCTTTCATACCCACATATTACAAAATTATTTGTGTAAAATACATTTTTATACTATATGCTGATTTTATTATCTTATACAAATTCATTAAACTTAACCCCATATTCTTATCAAACATCTTATAGTCAAATTATGAAACTTAATTCACAAGATGTTCATTATCAAACATCTTATAGTCAAATTACATTTATTTTAAAACGTTTTATATTTGTTTAGTTGATTCCAATTCATTTTATTTAATCAATCAAATTTATTGTTCCCATTTGATTGATTTCATTTCCATAGATTTGTTTCAAATTTATCAACATTTATTACAAAACTTTATTAACATTTATTACAAAAAAATTTCTCAACAAAATTTGTTCTATCTTACTCATCTACTAAACCTATTTGATTGACCATAGTTAATTCCACCTCAACATTCAACTTCAGCTATTCAATATAAATTAATATTAAACAATTTGGTTTAATCCATTTTATTAAATAAATAACTATTCATTATATTCATATTTTATTGATTCCATTAAATGTATTTAAATCAATAGACTTTATTTCAATTTATTAGCATTTGTTACAAAATTTCCTTTTCAAAACAAAATTTATTTGATTTAACGCATTTATTAAATCCATTCGACCCTAATTAAGTTAATTTCCCTTGAAATTCAAATTTCACTATTCTTAGTTCACATTTATTTCCTTAACTAGTGTCCTCCTTTATTTATTTAATTTATTCCACTTAATATATATTTTACAACATATATTATGTGTATAAACATTTTATTATAACCCTATATTATTCAGCAAATAAATTTCCCTCTTTTTTTCAATTTACTATCAAATTTATTATAAGTTAATTTCCTTAACAAAATATCATTTTGGACATTCTACTTATTATCCTGGTGTATACTATCTAATTTACATTCTAATTACATTTTAAACTTTTCTATGAAAGTTTTATTAATTTTTATGAGTGTAATTAAATAATATACCATTTTTCCTTCTATCTACAACATTTTTATATTAAGCCGGATTTTTGTTCGAATAATTTATTGCTTAAGATTTTTTTCTTGTATAACCTTCAATTATATCCTAACATTTTAACTTTTTGAACATTTTAGGCAAGCTATATATATTAGAATGTAATTTAGTATTATACAAATAAGTTTGTTCAAATTCATTATTTCAGGTTGGTTTAATTCCATTTATCATTTTAGATATTCCAATTATTCAAACATTACTTTATATCAATAATTGAAACCACTTCTTAATATAGAACTTAAGATTCAAACTTCTAGTTTCAGTTTAAACTATTTTGAAATAATTATATACATATATATTATATAAATCAAATCACATTCAAGAATTTCAAATCAAATCCATTTTCCACAACAGAAGTGTAGCAAAGCTGCTACGAGGTCTCTCCACTTTGAGACTCGAAAAATGAATGTCAATGATGTTGCAGTCATCACCGAAATTGTTTTCCAGGGACAAATGAAGAGAGTACTGATTTACTTCATTTGAAATTCTTTGAAAACAATTTCTATTTGAAAATACTTTAAATAATATACATTTTAAAATTTTAAAACCAAAGTTTGAACTCACCGAAAATTAAATTCTCAAATTCTTGATTTAGATTCATTTCAATTCCAAATCAATTTATAAACCATGTTTATAAATTCATTTATAGAACAATAAATGAAATCAAATATTATCATTTCAAACAACCAATTTAATTAACTATTAAATTTCAGAAAATTATACTTATATATATAATATAATCATACAAAATTTATTTCATTTACCAAATTTGAAAACAATATTGTGTCAGTTTGCTCTGTTTAAGTGTTTTGGAATTCCTATCGATACCGTTGATCAGACGAATCGATCGAAACCCAAAATTCAAACTTAACAACTCAAATAACACAATATAAAACATTTATTTTAATTACAAATACACTCCCTCACTCGATGATTCAAGAATAGATTTTAAAACAAGGATGGAGGTTCAAATACAAAGGGGACTCTAATCAAAAGAATCCTAACTAGAAGATAAGATCGAAACGACGATAAGATGATTAAATAACAAAAGAGGAAAGAATGGATAGACTTATATAAATTACGGGCGACCTTAACCAGGTCAACTGTGACTTCAAGAATAAAACTGATGCAGAATTCTGAGTCCATCGACATCCAATCGTAGGAGATAGAATTCAGGCATATCAAGAGATAGCATCATCTAAACCGTCGATACAGAAATCTTCGGTGAATCGATGCCTGTCGTAAAGGAGTTTCACCCCTTTACAAATCATTTAAAGATTTGCGAGACCGTCGATTTATTATAGATATTAAGCAAAATGGAGTTATGGGATACTCCAGAATCAAGAAGAATATGAACAAGAAGAGACTAGAATGGATTTCAGAACAAAGGTAGGGTTCCAAAGTTCGAAAGAAATCCGAATCAAAGAGGGGGAAATTCAAGCTCGAACGAAGGTGATTCCATAATTAAATTTAGTACATATGCTAAGTTTTACGTAAAACCTGGCTCTGATACCAACTGTAACGACCTGTTATTTTCAACCATTCGCATCCGCACATGTCGGACTTGAATTGCTCAAAATATCAGATTGTTAATTTATAATTTGGAAAAACTCAGCATACACAGTAAATAAATCAATCACAGAATCACAGGCCAAGAGTAATATAACAATAAGCAGCGGAATAGATAAATAGTAGTTCATGAAGCTACTATATAAACATCAGAGTTTGAAATAAAATACAACAGAATATCTCAAATACAGTGAAGTCTCGAATACAAACAGATGACATCTCTGAACAAATCAACCGGAAAAGCTGAAAGTCGAATAGATGCAGATGGATCTCCAAGTGAAGCTCCAACTCCAAAGGTGAGTCTCGAATGCTGTGACACTCAGTCTGACCCGAGCGTAAAGCAAAACACAAAACACTCGAGTCAGGATTAACATTCTTATATCAATAAATCCAACTCAAGTGAAATATCAACAAAAATACAAGTAACTTAAAGGATGTTTGGGATAACCAACCTCTAAGGATCCGTGGAACTATCTACTATGTAGTAATATACGCTATTATAATATGTCTATAGTAAAGTAAACTATTAAAATAGTGTAAAGGCATTACCCATATCCCCTTTAATGCATTTTTATAATGCCGTAGTCTATACAGAAACTGTAAACTCCACTCGCAAGTGGGCTATCAGGGAGCACTCCATAGGTACGACACAAAACAAACTCGTAGAAGGCGAGATAGGGCATGTGAACACGGCACACGAGGAAATGCCAGGGTAGATATACCGTTTGCGGATCCGGACTGGTGGTAACGCATAGCAGCTACTACCGCCCACCTCGGACACACTCCCATATCAAAAATCGAGGGTGGCCACAAAATCAAATCACAAAAGCAATATAATGGTGTCAAAGAAATGTGCCCAATCGGAGGAATGACCTCACTTGGCCCGACGTAGCTCCTGATTTTAGTCACATCCAAGCTGACTCACGGGAGTCAGGGTCACGTCATACCATATAGAAATCATTCGCCAGACCATCCTACTTCATTTTTGGAATCTCCACCATGCACACAGTTGTTAAACTGGTTTTCGGTATTGGCAAAGAGTATGGCAATATCTGATCCCGGTCTCTTTAACAACCAAACATTATTATAACACCGTGGTCATTTCAAAATATCATACTTCCAAACCAAAATATCATTTCCATTTCAAAACCATATCAATACTATATCACTTTTCACTTTAAATATATTTATTTCCAAAATCATAACACTTTCTAAAATTATAACTTTTCGAAATTATAACATTCTGAAATCCATAACACTTACCTCTTAAACCGTTTAGATATTAAAAGTAATATATATGAGATTAGTTATAAATAAAATGGTTAATATAATAATTTGTGTATAAAATAGTTAATAATTAAATAGTTTTTTTCATGGTAATTGATAGAATAAAAGTAGTTTATTTAAAATAGTTTATATAAAAAAATAGTTTATATAATAAAACAGTTTCCTCAAGTTCAAAATCGATTCAAATCAATTCAAATTCCAAAAATTCAATTTAATTCATTCTCAATTCATCAATTCCAATTTAATTCAGTTTCTAAACAAACCATTTCAATTTCAATAGATTTCGAAGCTTAAATTCATTTACGATTTATATAAACTATATATATTCTCTTCAATTTATTTACTTAAAATATTCCAAAATCAATATTTATTAAACCATATATTTCTTTCCAAATCCATAGGAATCATTTTTTTCAAAATAATTATATATATATAGACCAACAGTGTATGTATATAATTTTCTATCCTATGGTCAAGTGATACAGATATTTATCATTTCAATCTGCAATTTGAATATATATACGGGTATATATCTTTTCAACCCGCAATCCCAAATTCAATTCAAATGAAAATCGCTTGGGTTTATCATTTCAATCCATAACGATTTTCTCCTATTCTACAAGATCGTTCGGGTATGTATCATTTCAACCCATAGGGAATTCTATACTAATAGGGAACTTGCAGAGTGATAACAGATATGATAATAATAATAACAAGCATATATCATCAATAACAATATAATATAACAATAGGATATAGTGTCATATCCCACAGGTGAACAGTTAAAGATAATAGTATATATAACAATTTAAATAACTACAACAGCATATTTCAATTGTCGTTTGAATTGAAATCAAATCTAATAAATACAAGAACATTAATCGTGAGTGATTGCTCACCTTTCGAGGCTAGAGAAATTTGAAAATGAACAGAGCTACGAATCCAAACACGAGTTCCAAAACAAATCAAGATTGGCACGAATCAACGAACAAAGCTGATAGATTGGGAATCAAGAACCAAAAATCAGTTTGATATAACAGAAACAAAATGTATATTATATTATTATTATTATTTTACTAAAAATCAATTTAAACATATATCTCAAATTAATATTTAACACGTAAAAAAAGTCTCCATATATAAATTTGAAAGCCGACAAATGCATACTTATTTATATATAAATTAATATATAACAGATTTGAAACTTATATCAAAACAGGTATATATATACAACTAATATATGTATGCATGCTATATTTATAGACAACCATATGTATATAACACCGAAATGTAGCATTGATATATTATAACTATATATATACTTGTAAATATAAACAAATATATAAACATGTATACAAACTTTAAAAATTCGAGTATATATACTAATCTAGATATACACTGCATATAGCTACATATAACTTCTTTATATAATTCCACTTATAAAAATATAACAGTGAACATACTTTAACAGGCGCATTCGAATATATTTTTGTATACTTCTCTTATAAATTTAAAATATATACCTTATATTTAAAATATGTTCTTTAAATCTAAATATACAAACTCACGTATATATATATATATATATCTCTTCATAGTATTACATATTTATATAGACGAAACACAAAAAAACTTGCATAGCTCATATATTACAGACGAGATAAAAAAAGCTTCGTATAGATCTTGTAGTTTATATTTATATATAAAATAAATAACTTGCTTTAATATAAATTATAAATACAATACAACAGATCTAATACCCATTGTTATAAAACGTATTGTATTATATATAATATAATATATCACATATAAACTTACTATAACTAGATATAAAGCATATATACATTATAACTAAACATATATACGTTATAACTAAACATATATACATTATAACTAGATATAAAATATATATACATTATGACTAGATATAAAACATATATACATTATAACTAAACATATATAACTAAACTTGTTGTAATAAGATATAAAGAATATATACCCATACATATACATGAAACCAAACTTACCTATTCCTATACATAAACCAATTATATAAAACATGTATATATAACTCATATACATAAACTAACTCATTATAAAACTGTCATATTAAAAGACTCATATAAATCAAACTCTCTCTCTATATATAATTTATAACTAACATATAATATATATTTAAACCGAAATGTATAAGTTACATTTAAATTAGTTTAAGGGAGAGGAAATGGTTGCTTAGGCGTGGGGTACATAGCGGCAAGGGGAGAAGTGGTGGCCTCGGCTAGGCTGTAGGTGGAAGCGGAGGCTATACTACCAAGGGAAGGAATGGAAGCTCAGGTGTGGGTGTTTACCGCTAAGGCAAGTGGTTGCTGCATCGAACGAGGTGGAGTGGCTTGGAGACGTGAGTTGCGGGTCAAGCGGAGGCTTCGGGAGGAAGTGGGTGTTCTCTGGTGGATGAGTAGAGAACTGATGATGCTTCGGTCAGAGGAGAGGGGCTTCAGAGGGGAAAAGATGGGTACTCGGTTGCTCTTTGAAGATGCAGGGTAGGAGTGAAGGGGAAACGAGGCCGAGCTGCTCGCTGTGGTCATTCAATCAGGCAAGGCGTGGCTGATTCGAACTGGAAGAGGAGGAGCTGGACGCGGTTGTAGCTCCGTGAGGTGGATGAGGAAGGAGTTGAGGTGAGCTTGCTTTGGGATGTACAAATAAATATAATTTTTATATATACCATCACCAATTTGAAAGTTTAGTTCCATATTTTTTTTCCCAAAATTTTAAACAGAAACGAAGAGAAGAGAAAAAAAATGAAACTGAGAGAATGTGTACAGGAAAATATAAATAGGATAGGTAAGAATAGCAAAAGCCTTACAGAGATATAAATATACTATTCCCATTTATATTTCTTTCAAGTCACCTAACGAAGTGAAAGTGAACAGACTAGAAGAAACCAGAGAACCAGAAATAAATAAACAATCAATATAAAATAAACTGGTTGGATTGCAAAAGTCAGAATGATTGAATTCAGAATGTAATTATGACCAGTGGCCATTCATTATCTCACGGTTGGACAATGAAAAGACACAAGGAGTTTAAAAAGTTCGAAACTGTACTGATACTGCAAATTGTTTCGTCGATCCCGCAGCGAAGTGGACTTCAAATCGCAGAAATGAATATACTGCGAAGATCAGCACTATGAGACGGTTAGAACGGTATACAGATATCAGTGGTATGATCATCCGATCAAAAGTCGATATCGGTACCGAAATGCTGCTAAAACGCCAGAATTAAGATAAGCGGAGCAATAGCAGTCAAAATTTGAAGAAACGAAATATGACGTCAGACTAAGAAGATGATTTACAAATTTTCTATATAAAAATATTCAGGTTTGGAAAAACATTTTATTATCATCTAATATTAACTGATTTAAATTCAATAAATTTACACGGGAAAATAAACTTCCATATTTTCAGATGAAAATTTACCATTTGTTATGTTGAAATATACGTATTTCAGATAGCAAACTTTTATTTCAAATATTATTATTTAAAATTTCACCAAAAATTCAATTAAATACGTAAATAAAACATTTAAATATTATGGGTCGTTACACTCTCCCCCACTCAAAACTTTTCGTCCCTGAAAAGGAAGGAGGTAGGAGAATAGAAACAACCAGAAAGAAAAATAAATGTGAAATGTAAAATAAAACAATTAATTCAAAACCAAATAAATTACATTTATTTTAAAACATTTTATATTTATTAAGTTAATTCCAGTTCATTTTATTTAATCAATCAAATTTATTGTTCCCATTTGATTGATTTCATTTCCATAGATTTGTTTCAAATTTATCAACATTTATTACAAAAATTTATCAACAGTTATTACAAAAAAATTTCTCAACAAAATTTGTTCTATCTTACTCATCTACTAAACCTATTTGATTGACCATAGTTAATTCCACCTCAACATTCAGCTTCAGCTATTCAAAATAAATTAATATTCAACAATTTGGTTTAATCCATTTTATTAAGTCAATAACTATTCTTTATATTCATATTTTGTTGATTCCATTAAATGTATTTAAATCAATAGACTTGATTTCAATTTATTAGCATTTGTTACAAAATTTACTTTTCAAAATAAAATTTATTTGATTTAACTCATTTATTAAATCCATTTGACCCTAATTAAGTTGATTTCCCTTGAAATTTCAATTTCACTATTCTTAGTTCACATTTATTTGCTTAACTAGTGTCCTCCTATATTTATTTAATTTATTCCACTTAATATATATTTTACAACATATATTATGTGTATAAATATTTTATTATAACCCTATATTATTTAGCAAATAAATTTCCCTCATTTTTTTCAATTTACTATCAAATTTATTATCAGTAAATTTCCTTAACAAAATATCATTTTTGACATTCTACTTATTATCCTGGTGTATACTATCTAATTTACATTCTAATTACATTTTAAACATTTCTAGGTAAGTTATATTAATGTTTATGGGTGTAATTAAATACTATACCATTTTTCCTTCTATCTACAACATTTTTATATTAAGCCGAATTTTTGTTCGAACAATTTATTACTTAAGATTTTTTTTCTTGTATAACCTTTAATTATATCCTTACATTTTAACTTTTTGAACATTTTAGGCAAGCTATATATATTAGAATGTAATTTAGTATTATACAAATAAGTTTGTTCAAATTCATTATTTCAGGTTGGTTTAATTCCATTTATCATTTTAGATATTCCAATTATTCAAACATTACTTTATTTCAATAATTGAAACCACTTCTTAATAAAGAACTTAAGATTCAAATTTCCAGTTTCACTTTAAACTATTTTGAAATAATTATATACATATATATTGTCACGTACGGGAATTTTCGACTTTCGAAAATTCGACATCGATACTCACTTTATCGACTGTCGAGCAATCGAGTGCCGGAAACTCCAATAGTGAGGGTTTAAGAAAGAAGAAAAAGGTAGAAGAAGAAGAAAAGAGTAGAAGAAGAAAGAAGAACAACAGAACAACATCAGAACAGAAAACAATATCAGAATCTCACATTCGCAGCGGAACAATATATAATAGATAAACACTAGTCTTTTAAAACAAAGAACTATATCAGTTTATACATACATCAATCAGAGTCAATATACAACTCGATACAACAATGGACAGTTATATAAACTTGTCCTCATACAGAATAAACAGTGGAATAAATACTATCAGATACAAATACTACGTCTCGTCATCCAGCTTATCTCCAAAGCTCCAGAATATCCAGAATATCCTGATAATCTAACTCTAGACTGCCCGTGTAGAAATTTGTGGGCACCCAGAGTTTAGAAGGGAACAATAAACTCCGAGTCAGTCATGGTGACTGGTGTGAGATCGTAAAACAGTTATTCTTTCACAAAGAAAATAAAACAAATTCGCAATGCTTTTGGAAAATGAAACTACCATAAGACCTCCCGCCACACACACAATGCAAACGCAGAATTGGAGGAGATTTCTTCTTATGATAGTCAAAGATGCTTACTACGCAAAATCAAATTCTTTTTGATATTATTATTAGTGCATAGTGTAGAAAACATTTCGAAAGTATAATATTAATCTTAGCCAGCATACGACCAGCATCGTATGCCTACTATAGCTACCATCTAAACGGTGGTGACCACCGTACGTAAATGGCAGGTTCTACAACTAATACCGTACAAAGTTCGTATTGGAGTTTTGATTTCCAACAAATGGTCAGGCTAAGGAACTTCCTATCCACGATGGGTACGTCCCTGGAATAGACGACCCGAGAAATAACCTAACATTACGGTTAGATCTCTGCCAACACAAGGCCGGGTTACCTCTGCAAAAATAGGTAACTACTGACACGCGTATGTCATCCCCCGATCGTAACCGATCTTCCCGAGGATCCCCGATTTCCAACAAACCACATAAATAATAATGCAGCAACCACATAGGTTAAGTATCTGGGCTCCATACTATGATACCACCTCTATCCAGAAGGAATGACATACACTAAGGGGCGCTACTCCCTAGAACCTTGCTGCATCCTTCCTGTTTCGACCATTTCCGGGGTGTGAGGCTCGACGAAGTCTCGTCCACAAAGCTACGCTTTCTACAAAGCCATGCTTCGGGTCAAACAAAATGATCAGCCTATGATCACAAAGATATAAGATCAAACAAATGATCATATCACAAATGATCAAACACCGATCATTTCACAGCAACACTTAGTATGCCACGTTACCAAATTGGGATATATCGCTGATAAATTTCAACTACATAACCTCTGAGCTCGTACGTCTCAGAGAAGGGTGTTAAGCTAAGAGAATAAATTCTCCGCCACCAACAGAAATGTATTTGAAAGAAATCAGCTTTATATCTCAAATTGTAACGTCAGACACACAATCCATACAAGTCTGTTCCGGGATCGAATAGAACCGAAGGCACTTCTCACGAAGCCCTTGCATATCCGGATAAATTTCTAATCACGTCCGGACTTCCCGTCACTAAGGGTGATAAAACCTCTAAATCGGAGATCAGCCGATGTAGAGTAACTCGACGGTAATCCTTCCGTTTTCAAAAATATCCGGTCTTCAACACCGGTCTTCAAATGCAATTCATAACGACGTATCACATATTCGGAATGGGTTATACGACCCCATGGTCCTTTCCCGGTTAACCCGAATAGTGAGCGATTATTCAAAAATAAGTGTGGCATTCAAATTCATCCAATCACAACAAATACCAATTCAAGGTAATTATTGATAGTCGGTTATTTAACTATCAATAAAGATGCGCAACATCATCAGATTCCAAATTATTTCATCTTCAAAAATATCTTTATTAGATATATAAACTTTTCCACACTTCAAAAATAAATCAACATTTATTTTTAAGACGAATTCCCATTTCTTTTATAAATTCCATAGTGAATTTATATTTCAAAATATCTACTGATATACGATTTTCAAATCGTTTTCAATATTCAAATTCAATTTATCTTTACAAAGATAAATTCTCAAAAACGTTCATTTCATATTGGAAAAGCATTTCCATACTTATTTAAAAATAAGTGTTTCACAAATCTATTTATTTTCAACACTTGGAAAATATTCGATATACTTAAACCAAATTAAGTATAATTTCATTCTTTAAGGAAATCATTCTCTTAAGCACATTTATTTGAGTCAAAACGAATGTTACGTAAAACATCGTTACGATGATTCAAAATCACTAGTATAGGGATTCGGATTTTGATAGATATATAAATCCCAATACTACATCAAAACATTTCCTTTCGGAAATCATTTACTATAACAACAGTGTTATAGTCCATCATTTCCTTATTCCTCGAAAACGTCTATTTCAACAATGAATGTTGAAATCTATGCTTTCGATTCATAATACATGTAACGACCCAGAATTTCGAACGAATTAAATTGGAAATATTTAATTTATTTTAAATATTTGAACGGTAATTTAATTCGAATCCCGGATATAACTTTGAAATCTGACAATTAAATGGTGAAATTTAATCGATTGAGAGTTGAATAAAAATTTAAATCTTCGATTTTAAGTCGAAGAAAAATATTTCGAAAGCTTTTAAAATTCGTATTGATAATACTGAAGATGATTGAAGCTTCAGAATCCAATTTCGAATTGGTTTGGTCAGTTTTGAAATTTATATCGTTTAACCGATAGTTAAAAATAGTCATTTTTCAAACAGTCTTGGAATTCGACGAAACCAGTTCCATTGGATCCGTAATATTGAATTATTGCCGGATTTCAATTTTCGTATTTTTCGGGGTTATTATGTGAGCATACGATACGCAAACGCCTTGGAATTTAATCGAGTTCAATTTGAATTTAAAAAAAAAAAATTTAATTAGTCAATATCAATACACGTTTTCCCCCTTAAACCACGCCTAAATTTTTGCCAGAAATCACGAACGAAATCATGGAGGCATGCTTCGTTCCATTTTAAATGACAATCTCGTTCTCCCTCTTCAGAATCTCGTTCACGAAAAGAAAAGAAAAATGGCGACATCTCTTCTCTGCATTCACGTTTCACTACAGCCCTTTTTCCCATTTTGTTCGTTCAAATTCAATTCTCGTTCACAATAAATTGCCGTTCCTCCCCCTTCTCGAAATAAATCCAAATCGAGCTGGGCTCGTTCAAAAGAAAAAAAAGGGGGGCGACGACTTCTCCTCAAAATCGAAGGCGACGTGGTCGCGATCTGGTATGCGTGCGACAATGGGTCGCTGGCAGGGATTCGAAGGCGACGGCAGCAGTTTTGGGTTCGCGAGTGTCCAGGCGTGCGGCACGTGGTAGCGACATCGGCAGTGATTTCGTGATCGAGTCGCCGAAGGAGATGATGGGGCAAGCGCGCAAACCAAGGTGGATCGCGCTAGGCCGGTCGTTCAACGAGGGCAGTGGATGTTGTCGCGATCGAGCTTGGAGCCTCGCGAGTTGTCATAGTCGCTGCTATAGTCACGGCAGTATTGGGGTGTCGATCACGATCAGGGAATCTGAGTTCTTGGGTTGCTGTGAGGTATTCCTCTGTTCGATTTTAATATATATACATATGAAATTGCAGTAAGGTCATTTTGTGATTAATTCAGTTTTAAATTAGAAATTTTATATATCTAAACGCATATTATAATTTAAAACAGAGAGATATATATATACACGCAATTTTGGGAAGGTATATGAATTTTGAGATGTTGTAGAGATTTTATAAAAATTTAAATCATTAGCTAGTTAAAATTATCAAATGAAATTGTATTATTTGATTTTTTCAAATATTAATGGATTTGTATAATATTTATACAAGGTCTATAAATCAAGAAATCAAGCCAAATTGAAATGGAAATGGATTGCGAATAAAATAGAAGCTATGGTGAGATTTTTCTCACTCAAAATTGAAGTGGAATTTTCAGTTATTTATTGTTTGATATGATTGCTATGTTGATGTGATATTAGATATAATAGGATATATCTATATATATAGCAATATATACATATTGGCATATGTATATATTGGATTGATGATTTCCCGCCTCGTATAGCGGATGAGACCCTATTGCGCCGTTAGCAAGCGGATTTATAAAAAACCTATATACCGCGATAATTCCGTACTGGAGCGGAATTGGTATTGTGCTAACGTCTTTGGATGCAGGGAAACAGGTTGGAGGGATCCAACTGGACCCCTCAATATTGTTGTGAATTTATTTTATTGTGATATGATAATTCTGTGAATGATTATATTGATACGATCGATGATATTGATGATTGGGAATTGTTTGAAAATAAAAATTGGCCGAATGGATGTTTGATATCATTGGATTCCAAAATATACGAAATTGGATTTTTGAAATCAAAAATAGGAATTTCTAAATGAATCAATTTTAGAAATTTAATAATTTTGAAGAAAGGAATTTTTAAAGTATAAAAAGTTAATTTTTATAATCTTATGGAATAAATTCCAGAATAAAGTGAAATTGCTAAATAAAAGAATTTCATAAAACAGTGATTATAAATTTAAGAATTTAATTTAAATTTGGATTTTTAAATAGATTGAAAGAGACAAAGAAATTTATTCTCTTCAAAAGGAATTTATTTAAAATGAAATAAGTTGGAAGTCCAATTAGAAATTAAATATATGAATTGAAATAACTTGGGAAATCAATGTAAAAATGATTTCAAATTGAAGAATTCTTTTAAAAATAGAATATTGAATAAATTGGAAAGAATAAGGAAAATTATTTAGAAATGATAAGATTTTGGAAATCAATCTGTAATTGATGTAGTATTTGGAAATGACGTTAAAATGGGTTTATAAAAGGGTAAATTTTACAGTTGTAAAGTTTTAAAAGAATGATCTTTGTAAATAAATGAAATTTTAAGTATTTAACTTATAATCTGGATTGTGGTATATAAAGTGAATTGTGGATTGAATTGGTAAATAAAGAAGATTTATAAATTGAAGTTTTTATAAATAGAAATAGAATTTATAACCGTGTTTATAAATTCGAAATCGATTGAATTTGATAAATTAAATATAGAAGATTATCAAAGAAGATATATTCGCGATTTTGGATAGCGAATTTTTATTGAAATAAAAATGTGTGGAAAAGATTGAAATTGGGTTAAGTAAATTATATTCACGATTTTGGACAGTGAATATATTGTTAAGTAAAATAGATATGGTTTTGGGAAAGTGATATTTGAAATGAAGTTAAACATTTTAAAGATGTTTTAAATGTATTATGAATCGAAAGCATAGATTTCCGCAGTTCTTGTTGAAATAGACGTTTTCGAGAAATTTAAGGAAATGGTGGACTATAACACTATTGTTATAGTAAATGATTTCCGAAAGGAAATGTTTTGATGTAGTATTGGGATTTATGTATCTATCTAAATCCGAATCCCTATACTAGTGATTTCGAGTCGTCGTAACGATGTTTTACGCAACATTCGTTTTGACTCAAATAGATGTTGAAATTTATGATTTCCTTAAAGAATGAATATATACTTAATTTGATTTAAGTATATCGAATATTTTCCAAGTGTTGAAAATAAATGGATTGTGAATTGCTGACTTATTTCTAAATAAGTATGGAAATGTTTTCAAAAAATGAAATGAAATGTTTTGAGATTTTATCTTCTTAAAGATAAATTGAAAATGAATATTGGAAACGATTTGAAAATCGGATATCAGTAGATATTCGAAAGTATAAATTCAATACGGAATTTATAAAAGAAAGCGAAGTTGTTAAAAAAATAAATATTGATTTATTTTTGAAGTATGGAAAATTGATTTGAAATTGTTTTCAAATGGTTAAGTGTGGAAATTTTATATCTAGTAAAGATATTTTTAAAGAATAAAATAATTTGGAGAATTATTTGGAATCTGATGATGTTGCGCATCTTTATTGATAGTTAAATAACCGACTATCAATAATTACCTTTAGATAGGTATTTGTTGTGAATTGGATGAATTTGAATGCCACACTTATTTTGAATAATCGCTCACTATTCGGGTTAGCCGGGAAAGGACCATGGGGTCGTATAACCCATTCCGAATATGTGATACGTCGTTATGAATCGCAATTGAAGACCGGTGTTGAAGACCGGATATTTTTGAAAACGGAAGGATTACCGTCGAGTTACTCTACATCGACTGATCTTCGATTTAGAGGTTTTATCACCCTTAGTGACGGGAAGTCCCGACGTGATTGAAAATTATCCGGATGTGCAAGGGCTTCGTGAGAAGTACCTTCGGTTCTGTTCGATCCCGGAACAGACTTGTATGGATTGTGTGTCTGACGTTACAATTTGAGATATAAAGCTGATTTCTTTCAAATACATTTCTGTTGGTGGCGGAGAATTTATTCTCTTAGCTTAACACCCTTCTCTGAGACGTACGAGCTCAGAGGTTATGTAGTTGAAATTTATCAGCGATATATCCCAATTTGGTAACGTGGCATACTGAGTGTTGCTGTGAAATGATCGGTGTTTGATCATTTGTGATATGATCATTTGTTTGATCTTATATCTTTGTGATCATAGGTTGATCATTTTTGTTTGACCCGAAGCAGGGCTTTTTGAGAAAGCGTAGCTTTGTGGACGAGACTTCGTCGAGCCTCACACCCCGGAAATGGTCGAAACAGGACGAATGCGGCAAGGTTCTAGGGAGTAGCGCCCCTTAGTGTATGTCATTCCTTCTGGATAAAGGTGGTATCATGGTATGGAGCCCAGATACTTAACCTCTGTGGTTGCTGCACAGTTATTATTACTTTGTGGTTTGTTGGAAATCGGGGATCCTCGGGAAGATCGGTGACGATCGGGGGATGGCATACGCGTGTCAGTAGTTACCTATTTTTGCAGAGGTAACCCGGCCTTGTGTTGGCAGAGATCTAACCGTAATGTTAGGTTATTTCTCGGGTCGTCTATTCCAGGGACGTACCCATCGTGGATAGGAAGTTCCTTAGCCTGACCATTTGTTGGAAATCCAAAGAAACAATACGAGCCTTTACGATTTCAATTGTATAACCTGTCTCCTCAGGAGGCAGCTATAGCAGGCATAATATAATGGTACCTATGCTGGCTAAGATTTATATTATACTTTCGAAATGTTTTCCACTATGCACTAATAATAATATCAAAAAGAATTTGATTTTTGCGTAGTAAGCATCTTTGACTATCATAAGAAGAAATCTCCTCCAAGTCTGCGTTTGCATTGTGTGTGTGGTGGGAGGTCTTATGGTAGTTTCATTTTCCAAAAGCATTGCGAATTGACTTTAAAAATATTTCTGTTGTTAAATTTAAAGATAAACTGTTTTACGATCTCACACCAGTCTTGCTATATTACAGCATGATAGGGGATTCTCGCTTCGCAGTTTGGTGGCGAACGGGAGACTCTTACCCCTACATGTCCCTGAGAGGGATGGGTTGGTTAGGCAGATGCCGTGACAGTCGAGAGGCTGGCCGTAAAAGCAAGTTTGGGGTACCATTGTCAGCCACGGTGGGGCCGGGATGGTTGAAAAGCCTACCGGTTGTGACCGCTTCTTTCGGTCGTGACAAAGTGGTATCAGAGCATATGGTTAAGCGACAACCCTGCTCTGTTGGGTGTTACTCATTAGAGATAGAGTCAGCAGTACTCTAGAATGAGTTGAGTGTAATAATAGATATGAGCGCGTATTTGTTAGTGAATATAAAAATGTTTTATATTGTGTTTGCTTATCCGTTGAGATGTTTATGAATTTTGGTCGGTATGTGGGACGCCATATTATCGATAGGGATTTCTAAACACTTAAACGAGGCAAGACGACATAGTATTGTTTTAAAATAGGGTGAATGAAATAATTTTACCCAAAACTATTTTTGTATAGAAAAGAAATGATTTTTCTGTAAATTATTACAGTATATGGTTGCATGGATGTTAGGAAAGTGATAATGTTGAAATGTTATCATTTTTATAAGAAATTGAAATCGTAACTCCAAAGTTAAGAAATAAAATTCACATACAAATGAAATTAAAGAATGTAAATTATAATTGTGAATTGTAATTTAAAACGGGATTCCAGAAAAGTTTTTGGAAATGTTTTGAAAAGAATTTGAAAATTTTTGAGATTTGGAAAGTTTAAATTCTTTTTGGAGTGGAAATGAATTTCAAAGGTTTGAAAAGTATTTTAGAGAGATGAAAGCTCTAAACCCTTTTAGGTCGCTGGAATATAATTCCGATGATGATCGCGACATCACCGGTGTTCATTTTTGGGTTTCCAAAAGAGAAATTGCTGCCAAATTATTTTAAAAGGAAGTTGTTTGAAAAGTTGGGTTTTGTTTTGAAAGTTCAAAGGATGATTTGACTTGTTTTCGAAATGGTTTTGAAAAGGGTTGAAAAGACTCTGGAATGCTATATTAAAATGTTTATGAAATGATACTAAGTTGATAACTTATACAATTTGAATTTTGATAGAATAAATTTAACTTAAAGAATGAAGTTAAATCGAAGTAAGTATAAGTGAATATAACTGGAATTGAAATTTGATTTGAAAATCAGATTCGAATTGGAAATGAAAGAATTAGTGAATGAGTTTCAGAATGTATAAATAAATCTGAATTCGTAAGTTGAGTAAAACTGAAATTGAAGATGAATGTGAAACTTTGTTCTGAAGTTGTTAGTAAATGAAATTCAAGCTGAATATTGAAATTTAAAATGAATTAGCGAATGAAACTAATATAAAGAGTGATATGAATTAGTAAATGAAAGATGATCGATAGAAATTCAATATTCAGAATAGAAGATAAAATTAAATTCAAATGAAAATTGAAATGTGAAATTGAATGATAATGAATATGTAACTTCAGTAGAGAATTAGAAATGATATAAGAAGTACATATTGAAATTTTGTAATCGAATTTGCAAAATAGTTTGAATGCTGTAACTAGATATAATGGCTAGTAGATATACAGGTATAAAGGGATTGGAAAGTTTATTTCACAGATAAATTTGAATTGCTCGAAAAAGGTACGTATTTGAATTATAATATGAGTTTTTGATGATTTCTCTCTAGCCGCTTGGCTTTTTCTTTTTCCTTTTGAAATCTGAGAGTCCGTAGGGACGTTTTGTAGTCGTGCCGTATTAGCCGCGCAAAGGAGACGCTGGCGAAATTTTTCGAAAATTTAGGGCGTTAGAAAATTTTTGAGAAAATTTGAAAGTTTAAATTTGAATTTAAACTTAAAGTTGAATTGTTAAGAAAACAATGTTGTTTGAAACTTAGAATTGAAGTTAGAAATTTAGTTGAATGATAGCGAATCTTTAGTAGAAAGATTTGTTTTGAAAAGTGATAAAACTATTTAGATTGTGGAAAATAGTAGACGAGTTAAGGACCACTTTTCCTAACTTGTAATTTCGAGGACGAAATTCTTTTAAGGAGGGAAGTTTGTAACGACCCAGAATTTCGAACGAATTAAATTGGAAATATTTAATTTATTTTAAATATTTGAACGGTAATTTAATTCGAATCCCGGATATAACTTTGAAATCTGACAATTAAATGGTGAAATTTAATCGATTGAGAGTTGAATAAAAATTTAAATCTTCGATTTTAAGTCGAAGAAAAATATTTCGAAAGCTTTTAAAATTCGTATTGATAATACTGAAGATGATTGAAGCTTCAGAATCCAATTTCGAATTGGTTTGGTCAGTTTTGAAATTTATATCGTTTAACCGATAGTTAAAAATAGTCATTTTTCAAACAGTCTCGGAATTCGACGAAACCAGTTCCATTGGATCCGTAATATTGAATTATTGCCGGATTTCAATTTTCGTATTTTTCGGGGTTATTATGTGAGCATACGATACGCAAACGCCTTGGAATTTAATCGAGTTCAATTTGAATTTAAAAAAAAAAAATTTAATTAGTCAATATCAATACACGTTTTCCCCCTTAAACCACGCCTAAATTTTTGCCAGAAATCACGAACGAAATCATGGAGGCATGCTTCGTTCCATTTTAAATGACAATCTCGTTCTCCCTCTTCAGAATCTCGTTCACGAAAAGAAAAGAAAAATGGCGACATCTCTTCTCTGCATTCACGTTTCACTACAGCCCTTTTTCCCATTTTGTTCGTTCAAATTCAATTCTCGTTCACAATAAATTGCCGTTCCTCCCCCTTCTCGAAATAAATCCAAATCGAGCTGGGCTCGTTCAAAAGAAAAAAAAGGGGGGCGACGACTTCTCCTCAAAATCGAAGGCGACGTGGTCGCGATCTGGTATGCGTGCGACAATGGGTCGCTGGCAGGGATTCGAAGGCGACGGCAGCAGTTTTGGGTTCGCGAGTGTCCAGGCGTGCGGCACGTGGTAGCGACATCGGCAGTGATTTCGTGATCGAGTCGCCGAAGGAGATGATGGGGCAAGCGCGCAAACCAAGGTGGATCGCGCTAGGCCGGTCGTTCAATGAGGGCAGTGGATGTTGTCGCGATCGAGCTTGGAGCCTCGCGAGTTGTCATAGTCGCTGCTATAGTCACGGCAGTATTGGGGTGTCGATCACGATCAGGGAATCTGAGTTCTTGGGTTGCTGTGAGGTATTCCTCTGTTCGATTTTAATATATATACATATGAAATTGCAGTAAGGTCATTTTGTGATTAATTCAGTTTTAAATTAGAAATTTTATATATCTAAACGCATATTATAATTTAAAACAGAGAGATATATATATACACGCAATTTTGGGAAGGTATATGAATTTTGAGATGTTGTAGAGATTTTATAAAAATTTAAATCATTAGCTAGTTAAAATTATCAAATGAAATTGTATTATTTGATTTGTTCAAATATTAATGGATTTGTATAATATTTATACAAGGTCTATAAATCAAGAAATCAAGCCAAATTGAAATGGAAATGGATTGCGAATAAAATAGAAGCTATGGTGAGATTTTTCTCACTCAAAATTGAAGTGGAATTTTCAGTTATTTATTGTTTGATATGATTGCTATGTTGATGTGATATTAGATATAATAGGATATATCTATATATATAGCAATATATACATATTGGCATATGTATATATTGGATTGATGATTTCCCGCCTCGTATAGCGGATGAGACCCTATTGCGCCGTTAGTAAGCGGATTTATAAAAAACCTATATACCGCGATAATTCCGTACTGGAGCGGAATTGGTATTGTGCTAACGTCTTTGGATGCAGGGAAACAGGTTGGAGGGATCCAACTGGACCCCTCAATATTGTTGTGAATTTATTTTATTGTGATATGATAATTCTGTGAATGATTATATTGATACGATCGATGATATTGATGATTGGGAATTGTTTGAAAATAAAAATTGGCCGAATGGATGTTTGATATCATTGGATTCCAAAATATACGAAATTGGATTTTTGAAATCAAAAATAGGAATTTCTAAATGAATCAATTTTAGAAATTTAATAATTTTGAAGAAAGGAATTTTTAAAGTATAAAAAGTTAATTTTTATAATCTTATGGAATAAATTCCAGAATAATGTGAAATTGCTAAATAAAAGAATTTCATAAAACAGTGATTATAAATTTAAGAATTTAATTTAAATTTGGATTCTTAAATAGATTGAAAGAGACAAAGAAATTTATTCTCTTCAAAAGGAATTTATTTAAAATGAAATAAGTTGGAAGTCCAATTAGAAATTAAATATATGAATTGAAATAACTTGGGAAATCAATGTAAAAATGATTTCAAATTGAAGAATTCTTTTAAAAATAGAATATTGAATAAATTGGAAAGAATAAGGAAAATTATTTAGAAATGATAAGATTTTGGAAATCAATCTGTAATTGATGTAGTATTTGGAAATGACGTTAAAATGGGTTTATAAAAGGGTAAATTTTACAGTTGTAAAGTTTTAAAAGAATGATCTTTGTAAATAAATGAAATTTTAAGTATTTAACTTATAATCTGGATTGTGGTATATAAAGTGAATTGTGGATTGAATTGGTAAATAAAGAAGATTTATAAACTGAAGTTTTTATAAATAGAAATAGAATTTATAACCGTGTTTATAAATTCGAAATCGATTGAATTTGCTAAATTAAATATAGAAGATTATCAAAGAAGATATATTCGCGATTTTGGATAGCGAATTTTTATTGAAATAAAAATGTGTGGAAAAGATTGAAATTGGGTTAAGTAAATTATATTCACGATTTTGGACAGTGAATATATTGTTAAGTAAAATAGATATGGTTTTGGGAAAGTGATATTTGAAATGAAGTTAAACATTTTAAAGATGTTTTAAATGTATTATGAATCGAAAGCATAGATTTCCGCAGTTCTTGTTGAAATAGACGTTTTCGAGAAATTTAAGGAAATGGTGGACTATAACACTATTGTTATAGTAAATGATTTCCGAAAGGAAATGTTTTGATGTAGTATTGGGATTTATGTATCTATCTAAATCCGAATCCCTATACTAGTGATTTCGAGTCGTCGTAACGATGTTTTACGCAACATTCGTTTTGACTCAAATAGATGTTGAAATTTATGATTTCCTTAAAGAATGAATATATACTTAATTTGATTTAAGTATATCGAATATTTTCCAAGTGTTGAAAATAAATGGATTGTGAATTGCTGACTTATTTCTAAATAAGTATGGAAATGTTTTCAAAAAATGAAATGAAATGTTTTGAGATTTTATCTTCTTAAAGATAAATTGAAAATGAATATTGGAAACGATTTGAAAATCGGATATCAGTAGATATTCGAAAGTATAAATTCAATACGGAATTTATAAAAGAAAGCGAAGTTGTTAAAAAAATAAATATTGATTTATTTTTGAAGTATGGAAAATTGATTTGAAATTGTTTTCAAATGGTTAAGTGTGGAAATTTTATATCTAGTAAAGATATTTTTAAAGAATAAAATAATTTGGAGAATTATTTGGAATCTGATGATGTTGCGCATCTTTATTGATAGTTAAATAACCGACTATCAATAATTACCTTTAGATAGGTATTTGTTGTGAATTGGATGAATTTGAATGCCACACTTATTTTGAATAATCGCTCACTATTCGGGTTAGCCGGGAAAGGACCATGGGGTCGTATAACCCATTCCGAATATGTGATACGTCGTTATGAATCGCAATTGAAGACCGGTGTTGAAGACCGGATATTTTTGAAAACGGAAGGATTACCGTCGAGTTACTCTACATCGACTGATCTTCGATTTAGAGGTTTTATCACCCTTAGTGACGGGAAGTCCCGACGTGATTGAAAATTATCCGGATGTGCAAGGGCTTCGTGAGAAGTACCTTCGGTTCTGTTCGATCCCGGAACAGACTTGTATGGATTGTGTGTCTGACGTTACAATTTGAGATATAAAGCTGATTTCTTTCAAATACATTTCTGTTGGTGGCGGAGAATTTATTCTCTTAGCTTAACACCCTTCTCTGAGACGTACGAGCTCAGAGGTTATGTAGTTGAAATTTATCAGCGATATATCCCAATTTGGTAACGTGGCATACTGAGTGTTGCTGTGAAATGATCGGTGTTTGATCATTTGTGATATGATCATTTGTTTGATCTTATATCTTTGTGATCATAGGTTGATCATTTTTGTTTGACCCGAAGCAGGGCTTTTTGAGAAAGCGTAGCTTTGTGGACGAGACTTCGTCGAGCCTCACACCCCGGAAATGGTCGAAACAGGACGAATGCGGCAAGGTTCTAGGGAGTAGCGCCCCTTAGTGTATGTCATTCCTTCTGGATAAAGGTGGTATCATGGTATGGAGCCCAGATACTTAACCTCTGTGGTTGCTGCACAGTTATTATTACTTTGTGGTTTGTTGGAAATCGGGGATCCTCGGGAAGATCGGTGACGATCGGGGGATGGCATACGCGTGTCAGTAGTTACCTATTTTTGCAGAGGTAACCCGGCCTTGTGTTGGCAGAGATCTAACCGTAATGTTAGGTTATTTCTCGGGTCGTCTATTCCAGGGACGTACCCATCGTGGATAGGAAGTTCCTTAGCCTGACCATTTGTTGGAAATCCAAAGAAACAATACGAGCCTTTACGATTTCAATTGTATAACCTGTCTCCTCAGGAGGCAGCTATAGCAGGCATAATATAATGGTACCTATGCTGGCTAAGATTTATATTATACTTTCGAAATGTTTTCCACTATGCACTAATAATAATATCAAAAAGAATTTGATTTTTGCGTAGTAAGCATCTTTGACTATCATAAGAAGAAATCTCCTCCAAGTCTGCGTTTGCATTGTGTGTGTGGTGGGAGGTCTTATGGTAGTTTCATTTTCCAAAAGCATTGCGAATTGACTTTAAAAATATTTCTGTTGTTAAATTTAAAGATAAACTGTTTTACGATCTCACACCAGTCACCATGACTGACTCGGAGTTTATTGTTCCCTTCTAAACTCTGGGTGCCCACAAATTTTCCACACGGGCAGCCTAGAGTTATATTATCAGGATATTCTGGATATTCTGGAGCTTGGAGATAAGCTGGAGTTCGAGACGTAGTATTTGTATCTGATATTATTTTATTCCGCTGTGTATTCTGTATGAGGACGAGTTTATATAACTGTCCATTGTTGTATATTGACTCTGATGATTGATGTATGTATAAACTGATATAGTTCTTTGTTTTAAAAGACTAATGTTTATCTATTATATATTGCTCCGCTGCGATGTGTAAGATTCTGATATTGTTTTCTGTCTGATGTTGTTCAGTTGTTCTTTCTTTCTCTTCTTCTTCTCTTTTTCTTCTATTTCTTCTTTCTAAAACCCTCACTATTGGAGTTTCCGGCACTCGATTGCTCGACAGTCGATAAAGTGAGTATCGATGTTGAATTTTCGAAAGTCGGAAATTTCAGGACGTGACAATACATTTTAAATCATCTTTAAAATGTTTAACTTCATTTTTGATATCACTTCTTCAACAATAAATCCATTTTACTTAACAATATATTCACTGTCCCAAAATCGTGAATATAATTCACTTAACCCAATTTCAATCTATTTCTACACATTTTTATTTCAATATAGATTCGCTATCCAAAATTGCGGATATATCTTCTTTAGAAATTTTCTATATTAAATTTATCCAATTCAATCTATTTCGAATTTATAAACACAGTTATAAATTCTATTTCTATTTTAATAACAACCTCGACTTATAAATCTTCTTTTTATCAACTTCTATATTTTTACTTATCAAAATAAGTGATTTCGGATTTATAAACAACTTTTATAAATTCCAATTCTATTTATAAAAACTTCAATCCCAAATCAATTTCGATATTGATTTCAAAATTTAGTTTCAACTTTGAATAAAATTTCCATACTGATTTCTCAAAAATTCATTTCCAAATATTAAATCAATTATAGATTGATTTCTAATTTTTGTTTATCACTACTAAGTAAATTCCTCAATTTTTCTCAAATTATTCAATATTCTATTTTAAAATGGATTCTTCAAATTGAAATTATTTTACATTGATTTCCCAATTTATTTCAATTTACCAATTAAATTTCTAGTTGGATTTCCAACTTATCTTCTTTTAATAAATTCCTTTTTAAGAAAATAAATTTCAATCGTTTCTTTCAATCTATTTAAAATCCAAATTCTTAAATTAAATTCTTCAATTTATAATTACTATTTTACGAAATCCATTTATTTAACATTTTCACTTGATTCTGGAATTAATTCGATAAGATTATAAAAATTAACTTTTTATACTTTAAAAATTCTTTTCTTCAAAATTTATTCAATTTCTAAAATTAATTTACTTAGAAATTTCTATTTTGATTTCAAAAATTCAATTTCGTTTATTTTTGGAATCCAATGATATCAAACATCCATTCAGCTAAATTTTAGCTTTCAAACAATTTCCAGACATCAATTCAATAACATCAATAACCATTCACAGATTATCACATCACAGTAGAAATAAATTCAATCAATGTGAGGGGTCCAGTTGGATCCCTCCAACCTGTTTCCCTACATCCAAAGACGTTAGCACAATACCAATTCCACTTCGAGGTGGAATATCGCGGTATATGGGTTTTATAAAAATAATCCGCTTACTAACGGCGCAATAGGGTCTCATCCGCTATACGAGGCGGGAAATCAATCAATCCAATATATACATATGCCAATATGTATATATTGCTATATATATAATAGATATATCCTACTATATCTAATATCACATGCAATAGCAACAATCAGTCAATAAATAACTGTCATACAAAATATATTTTGAGTGAGAAAATAATCTCACCTTTGCTTTTATTTTGCAATCCAATCCAAACTTGTCTCGATTTTCTTGACTTTAACCTTGTATAAATAATTTATACAGTTCATTAATATTCGAAATAATTAATTAACCAATTTCCGTTTTTAATTGTTTAATTCTGATAGTTCCGTTCTAAACCAATTTCTCTTATTCAAATTTTTATTTAACCTTGTATAACAATTGTACGATTTATCAAATTTAGAAAAATTCGAATTACCAATTATCGTTCAATAGATTTAATTAACTAATTGTTTATTTTAAACCAATTTCTTTTAATAGAATTATTTACCGAGAAATTAAATTTAAAACTAATTTCTCCTTTAACACAATATTTTCCAGGATTTTAAACTACCAGGCAATTAAAGTTATAAACTTTACTTTATTGTTAAAATTTTCGATAAACAGATAAAGTTAAAAGTTTTAACTTACTTAATCTACATTAAAATGTTTGAAAGATAACTTTCAATCTCAACCCTTGAAAACAGGTTATGAAAACCTTTTATATATTTTTAACAGAACCGTTTTATACTTGGTTAAAATATATTTCAAATTTCATTCACCAAAACCTATATATATCACTGTCTCTATATAAAAAAAAACTTACTGCATTTTAATTCAACAAATTTTCTTTTATAAAAAAATAATAATATACCTTACTGGACGAAACCCAGGCTCGAACTCGAGTTCGCCCATTACCACGTCGCACTGTTCAAACCCCAAATCTCGAGCTCGCGACCATCTAACAATGCGCCGCCGTTTCCTCTGAACGCCGCGCCATCAACATTGCCGAGAAACCCCATCGCCAGAGTCGTCGGATCACCATCGCGAGCTACTCGCGACTGCCACCTTCCACTTCGTGATGCTCGAAATCGAGCATCCTCTGAATCGCAAACCCTCAGCCAACCCTAACTGCCGCCTCGTCGCGAACAACCCTAGCTCGCGACTTCACAAAGTCGCCCAATACCACTGCTCGCCTTCACGTGCAAGCTGCTATCGACACCCCCCTTCCCACACCAGAATGCGAGAACTTCCTCTAGTGGCGGCGACTCACGCGGCCACCATTGATTTCGAAGCTGCTGTTAATTTGGGTGTAGAGGCTCGGTTTAAATTGAAATGGAGGAAGGGGATTTTTGAACGAGAATGAGAGAGAGATGGAGGAGCCATTATTATTTTCGTTTGGTTTCGTTCGATTTTTTCTTTTTGTTTGAACTGAGGACATCGAGGGAGAACGTGATTATTAAAAATTAAAGGAGCGTGATTAACGGCTGAAACAAAGGAACGGGTTTGAAGGCGTGTTCAAAGGGAAGAACGTGCTGATGTTTGACAATTATTTAAACTTAAATTTAAATTGGATTTGCTTTAAAATTTCGATGCATTTACTCAACGTATGATCACGTATTAACTCCGAAAAATACGAAACTTGAAATCTGACAATAATTCAACGTTACGGACCCAATGGAACTGGTTTCGTCGAATTCCGAGACTGTTTGAAAAATGACTATATGTTAAATATCGATTCGACGATTTAATTTCAAAACTGAACGAAACACTTTAAAAAGTCAATTCTGAAGCTCTTGTTATCTTCAGTGTTATCAATATAAAATTTAAAAGCTTTCGAAATATTTTTCTTCAACTAAAAATTGAATATTCAAATTTTATTCATTATTCAATAGATTAAATTATATGATTTAATCGTCAGTTTCACAGTTATATTCAGGATTCAAATTAAATCATCGTTCAAATATTTAAAATTAATTAAATATTCTCAATTTAATTTGTTCAAAATTCTGGGTCGTTACAAACTTCCCTCCTTAAAAGAATTTCGTCCCGAAATTACAAGTCAGGAAGAAAAAGTCCTTAACTCGTCTACTATTTTTCACAATTCAATAGTTTTATCGAATTTTCAAAACAAATCTTTCTACTAAAGATTCGTTATCAATTCAACTAGTTTTCCAAACCTTTCATAGTTTTCAAACAATATTGTTTTACTTCAAAGTTCAAATTTAAATTCAAATTCAAATTTAAACTTTCAAAAATTTCTCAAAAAATTTCTAACGCCCGATATTTTCGAAAAATTTCGCCAGCATCTCCTTTGCGCGGCTAATACGGTACGACTACAAAACGTCCCTACGGACTCTCAGATTTCAAAAAGAAAAAGAAAAAGCCAAGCGGCTAGAGAAATAAGTCATCAAATCTCATATTCAAATTTAAATACTTACCTTTTGTCGAGCAATTCAAATTCTCTTCAAAATTAAAATCCCAATTCCATTACACCTGTATGTCCTACTAGCCATAATATCTAGTTACATATTCAAACCATTTTGCAAATTCTATTACAAAATTTCGATACTTCTTATATCATCTTTACTTCCCTATTGAAGTTTCATATTCATTTTCATTCAATTTCACATTTCCCATTCATTTGTATTTAGTTTACCATTTCAACTAAATTTGGATTCAATTTACTTTCAATTCTGAAATATTGAATTTTATCAATTATCTGTCATTTACAACTGCACTATCTTAAATTAGTTCCAATTACTAATTCAAATTGATATCAATTCAATTTATTTTAATTCTACTTCGATTAAATCTACTTACATTTAAACTGGATTTCCAATTTCCATACGAACTTTAATTCATCTTTCATTTACAATTATTCAATTCAATTCATTTGCTTACGAATTCGAAATGAATTTCAACTTTCAATTTCATTTTCATTTAATTGATTCACTTATACTTGCTTTGATTTAACTTCATTCTTTTAAGTTAAATTTATTCTACCAAAATTCAATTGGTATAAGTTATTAACTTAGTAATATTTCATAATTATCTTTATATAGCATTCTAGAGTCTTACCATCATTTCAAAGCCATTTTGAAAATAATTCAAATCATTCTTTGAATTTCTAAAACAAAACCCAAATTTTCAAACAACTTTCATTTAAAACAATTTGGCAGCAATTTCTCTTTTGGAAACCCGAAAATGAACACCGATGATGCTGCAGTCATTACCGAAGTTATTTTCCAGCGACCGAAAAAGAGTTGAGAGCTTTTATCCCTCCAAAATACTTTTCAAAACCTTTGAAATTCATTTTCAAATCAAAAATGATTTAAACTTTCCAAATCTCCAAAATTTTCAAATTCTTTTCAAAACATTTCCAAATACTTCTCTGGAATTCTACTTCCAATTATAAGTCACATTTATAATTTACATTCTTAAATTTCATTTGTATGTGAATTATTTCTTAACTTTGGAGTTACAATTTCAATTTCTTATTCAATTTCATTGATAATAATTTAATATTATTACTTCCTAACAACCATGCAACCATATACTGTAATAATTTACAGAAAATCATTTCTTTTATATACAAAAATAGTTTTGGGCAAAATTATCTCATTTACCCTATTTTAAAACAGTACTGTGTCGGTTTATCTTGTTTAAGAGTTTAGAAACCCCTATCGATTACAGTTAGCTAGACTGCATCGACCAGAATCCATAAACAATCAACCGATAAGTCAACACAATACAAAACAATTTTATATTCAATAACAAATACACACTCGCATCTATTATTACACTCAAACTCATTCTAGAGTACTACTGACTCTATCTCTAATGAGTAACACCCAACAGAGCAGGGTTGTCGCTTAACCATATGCTCTGATACCACGCTGTCACATACGGGAATTTTCGACTTTCGAAAATTCGACATCGATACTCACTTTATCGACTGTCGAGCAATCGAGTGCCGGAAACTCCAATAGTGAGGGTTTAAGAAAGAAGAAAAAGGTAGAAGAAGAAGAAAAGAGTAGAAGAAGAAAGAAGAACAACAGAACAACATCAGAACAGAAAACAATATCAGAATCTCACATTCGCAGTGGAACAATATATAATAGATAAACACTAGTCTTTTAAAACAAAGAACTATATCAGTTTATACATACATCAATCAGAGTCAATATACAACTCGATAAAACAATGGACAGTTATATAAACTTGTCCTCATACAGAATACACAGCGGAATAAATACTATCAGATACAAATACTACGTCTCGTCATCCAGCTTATCTCCAAAGCTCCAGAATATCCAGAATATCCTGATAATCTAACTCTAGACTGCCCGTGTGGAAATTTGTGGGCACCCAGAGTTTAGAAGGGAACAATAAACTCCGAGTCAGTCATGGTGACTGGTGTGAGATCGTAAAACAGTTATTCTTTCACAAAGAAAATAAAACAAATTCGCAATGCTTTTGGAAAATGAAACTACCATAAGACCTCCCGCCACACACACAATGCAAACACAGAATTGGAGGAGATTTCTTCTTATGATAGTCAAAGATGCTTACTACGCAAAATCAAATTCCTTTTGATATTATTATTAGTGCATAGTGTAGAAAACATTTCGAAAGTATAATATTAATCTTAGCCAGCATACGACCAGTATCGTATGCCTACTATAGCTACCATCTAAACAGTGGTGACCACCGTACGTAAATGGCAGGTTCTACAACTAATACCGTACAAAGTTCATATTGGAGTTTTGATTTCCAACAAATGGTCAGGCTAAGGAACTTCCTATCCCCGATGGGTACGTCCCTGGAATAGACGACCCGAGAAATAACCTAACATTACGATTAGATCTCTTCCAACACAAGGCCGGGTTACCTCTGCAAAAATAGGTAACTACTGACACGCGTATGTCATCCCCCGATCGTAACCGATCTTCCCGAGGATCCCCGATTTCCAACAAACCACATAAATAATAATGCAGCAACCACATAGGTTAAGTATCTGGGCTCCATACCATGATACCACCTCTATCCAGAAGGAATGACATACACTAAGGGGCGCTACTCCTTAGAACCTTGCTGCATCCTTCCTGTTTCGACCATTTCCGGGGTGTGAGGCTCGACGAAGTCTCGTCCACAAAGCTACGCTTTCTACAAAGCCATGCTTCGGGTCAAACAAAATGATCAACCTATGATCACAAAGATATAAGATCAAACAAATGATCATATCACAAATGATCAAACACCGATCATTTCACAGCAACACTTAGTATGCCACGTTACCAAATTGGGATATATCGCTGATAAATTTCAACTACATAACCTCTGAGCTCGTATGTCTCAGAGAAGGGTGTTAAGCTAAGAGAATAAATTCTCCACCACCAACAGAAATGTATTTGAAAGAAATCAGCTTTATATCTCAAATTGTAACGTCAGACACACAATCCATACAAGTCTGTTCCGGGATCGAACAGAACCGAAGGCACTTCTCACGAAGCCCTTGCATATCCGGATAAATTTCTAATCACGTCCGGACTTCCCGTCACTAAGGGTGATAAAACCTCTAAATCGGAGATCAGCCGATGTAGAGTAACTCGACGGTAATCCTTCCGTTTTCAAAAATATCCGGTCTTCAACACCGGTCTTCAAATGCAATTCATAACGACATATCACATATTCGGAATGGGTTATACGACCCCATGGTCCTTTCCCGGTTAACCCGAATAGTGAGCGATTATTCAAAAATAAGTGTGGCATTCAAATTCATCCAATCACAACAAATACCAATTCAAGGTAATTATTGATAGTCGGTTATTTAACTATCAATAAAGATGCGCAACATCATCAGATTCCAAATAATTTTCCAAATTATTTCATCTTCAAAAATATCTTTATTAGATATATAAACTTTTCCACACTTCAAAAATAAATCAACATTTATTTTTAAGACGAATTCCCATTTCTTTTATAAATTCCATAGTGAATTTATATTTCAAAATATCTACTGATATACGATTTTCAAATCATTTTCAATATTCAAATTCAATTTATCTTTACAAAGATAAATTCTCAAAAACGTTCATTTCATATTGGAAAAGCATTTCCATACTTATTTAAAAATAAGTGTTTCACAAATCTATTTATTTTCAACACTTGGAAAATATTCGATATACTTAAACCAAATTAAGTATAATTTCATTCTTTAAGGAAATCATTCTCTTAAGCACATTTATTTGAGTCAAAACGAATGTTACGTAAAACATCGTTACGACGACTCAAAATCACTCGTATAGGGATTTAGATTTTGATAGATATATAAATCCCAATACTACATCAAAACATTTCCTTTCGGAAATCATTTACTATAACAACAGTGTTATAGTCCATCATTTCCTTATTCCTCGAAAACGTCTATTTCAACAATGAATGTTGAAATCTATGCTTTCGATTCATAATACATTTTAAAACATCTTTAAAATGTTTAACTTCATTTTTGATATCACTTCTTCAACAATAAATCCATTTTACTTAACAATATATTCACTGTCCCAAAATCGTGAATATAATTCACTTAACCCAATTTCAATCTATTTCTACACATTTTTATTTCAATAGAGATTCGCTATCCAAAATCGCGGATATATCTTCTTTAGAAATTTTCTATATTAAATTTATCCAATTCAATCTATTTCGAATTTATAAACACAGTTATAAATTCTATTTCTATTTTAATAACAACCTCGACTTATAAATCTTCTTTTTATCAACTTCTATATTTTTACTTATCAAAATAAGTGATTTCGGATTTATAAACAACTTTTATAAATTCCAATTCTATTTATAAAAACTTCAATCCCAAATCAATTTCGATATTGATTTCAAAATTTAGTTTCAACTTTGAATAAAATTTCCATACTGATTTCTCAAAAATTCATTTCCAAATATTAAATCAATTATAGATTGATTTCTAATTTTTGTTTATCACTACTAAGTAAATTCCTCATTTTTTCTCAAATTATTCAATATTCTGTTTTAAAATGGATTCTTCAAATTGAAATTATTTTACATTGATTTCCCAATTTATTTCAATTTACCAATTAAATTTCTAGTTGGATTTCCAACTTATCTTCTTTTAATAAATTCCTTTTTAAGAAAATAAATTTCAATCGTTTCTTTCAATCTATTTAAAATCCAAATTCTTAAATTAAATTCTTCAATTTATAATCACTATTTTACGAAATCCATTTATTTAACATTTTCACTCTATTCTGGAATTAATTCGATAAGATTATAAAAATTAACTTTTTATACTTTAAAAATTCTTTTCTTCAAAATTTATTCAATTTCTAAAATTAATTTACTTAGAAATTTCTATTTTGATTTCAAAAATTCAATTTCGTTTATTTTTGGAATCCAATGATATCAAACATCCATTCAGCTAAATTTTAGCTTTCAAACAATTTCCAGACATCAATTCAATAACATCAATAACCATTCACAGATTATCACATCACAGTAGAAATAAATTCAATCAATGTGAGGGGTCCAGTTGGATCCCTCCAACCTGTTTCCCTGCATCCAAAGACGTTAGCACAATACCAATTCCACTTCGAGGTGGAATATCGCGGTATATGGGTTTTATAAAAATAATCCGCTTACTAACGGCGCAACAGGGTCTCATCCGCTATACGAGGCGGGAAATCAATCAATCCAATATATACATATGCCAATATGTATATATTGCTATATATATAATAGATATATCCTACTATATCTAATATCACATCCAATAGCAACAATCAGTCAATAAATAACTTTCATACAAAATATATTTTGAGTGAGAAAATAATCTCACCTTTGCTTTTATTTTGCAATCCAATCCAAACTTGTCTCGATTTTCTTGACTTTAACCTTGTATAAATAATTTATACAGTTCATTAATATTCGAAATAATTAATTAACCAATTTCCGTTTTTAATTGTTTAATTCTGATAGTTCCGTTCTAAACCAATTTCTCTTATTCAAATTTTTATTTAACCTTGTATAACAATTGTACGATTTATCAAATTTAGAAAAATTCGAATTACCAATTATCGTTCAATAGATTTAATTAACTAATTGTTTATTTTAAACCAATTTCTTTTAATAGAATTATTTACCGAGAAATTAAATTTAAAACTAATTTCTCCTTTAACACAATATTTTCCAGGATTTTAAACTACCAGGCAATTAAAGTTATAAACTTTACTTTATTGTTAAAATTTTCGATAAACAGATAAAGTTAAAAGTTTTAACTTACTTAATCTACATTAAAATGTTTGAAAGATAACTTTCAATCTCAACCCTTGAAAACAGGTTATGAAAACCTTTTATATATTTTTAACAGAACCGTTTTATACTTGGTTAAAATATATTTCAAATTTCGTTCACCAAAACCTATATATATCACTGTCTCTATATAAAAAAAAACTTACTGCATTTTAATTCAACAAATTTTCTTTTATAAAAAAATAATAATATACCTTACTGGACGAAACCCAGGCTCGAACTCGAGTTCGCCCATTACCACGTCGCACTGTTCAAACCCCAAATCTCGAGCTCGCGACCATCCAACAATGCGCCGC
This sequence comes from Allium fistulosum, assembly GCA_030737815.1. Taxonomy (NCBI): domain Eukaryota; kingdom Viridiplantae; phylum Streptophyta; class Magnoliopsida; order Asparagales; family Amaryllidaceae; genus Allium; species Allium fistulosum. The sequence goes on along the minus strand of CM060908.1, from coordinate 308,255,492 downwards.
CGTTTCCTCTGAACGCCGTGCCACCAACATTGCCGAGAAACCCCATCGCCAGAGTTGCCGGATCACCATCGCGAGCTACTCGCGACTGCCACCTTCCACTTCGTGATGCTCGAAATCGAGCATCCTTTGAATCGCGAACCCTCAGCCAACCCTAACTGCCGCCTCGTCGCGAACAACCCTAGCTCACGACTTCACAAAGTCGCCCAATACCACTGCTCGCCTTCACGTGCAAGCTGCTATCGACACCCCCCTTCCCACACCAGAGTGCGAGAACTTCCTCTAGTGGCGGCGACTCACGCGGCCACCATTGATTTCGAAGCTGCTGTTAATTTGGGTGTAGAGGCTTGGTTTAAATTGAAATGGAGGAAGGGGATTTTTGAACGAGAATGAGAGAGAGAGGGAGGAGCCATTATTATTTTCGTTTGGTTTCGTTCGATTTTTTCTTTTCGTTTGAACTGAGGACATCGAGGGAGAACGTGATTATTAAAAATTGAAGGAGCGTGATTAACGGCTGAAACAAAGGAACGGGTTTGAAGGCGTGTTCAAAGGGAAGAACGTGCTGATGTTTGACAATTATTTAAATTTAAATTGGATTTGCTTTAAAATTTCGATGCATTTACTCAACGTATGATCACGTATTAACTCTGAAAAATACGAAACTTGAAATCTGACAATAATTCAACGTTACGGACCCAATGGAACTAGTTTCGTCGAATTCCGAGACTGTTTGAAAAATGACTATATGTTAAATATCGATTCGACGATTTAATTTCAAAACTGAACGAAACACTTTAAAAAGTCAATTCTGAAGCTGTTGTTATCTTCAATGTTATCAATATAAAATTTAAAAGCTTTCGAAATATTTTTCTTCAACTAAAAATTGAATATTCAAATTTTATTCACTATTCAATAGATTAAATTATATGATTTAATCGTCAGTTTCACAGTTATATTCAGGATTCAAATTAAATCATCGTTCAAATATTTAAAATTAATTAAATATTCTCAATTTAATTTGTTCAAAATTCTAGGTCGTTACATATATTATATAAATCAAATCATATTCAAGAATTTCAAATCAAATCCATTTTCCACAACAGAAGTGTAGCAAAGCTGCTACGAGGTCTCTCCACTTTGAGACTCAAAAAATGAATGTCGATGATGCCGCAGTCATCACTGAAATTATTTTCCAGCGACAAATGAGGAGAGTACTGATTTACTTCATTTAAAATTTTTTGAAAACAATTTCTATTTGAAAATACTTTAAATAATATACACTTTAAAACTTTAAAACCAAAGTTTGAATTCACCGAAAATTAAATTCTCAAATTCCTGATTTAGATTCATTTCAATTCCAAATCAATTTATAAACCATGTTTATAAATTCATTTATAGAACAGTAAATGAAATCAAATACTATCATTTCAAACAACCAATTTAGTTAACTATTAAATTTCAGAAAATTATACTTATATATAAAATATAATCATAAATTTTTTTATTTCATTTACCAAATTTGAAAACAATATTGTGTCAGTTTGCTCTGTTCAAGTGTTTTGGAATTCCTATCGATAGCATTGATCAGACGAATCGATCGAAACCCAAAATTGAAACTTAAGAACTCAAATAACACAATGTAAAACATATATTTTAATTACAAATGCACTCCCTCACTCGATGATTCAAGAATAGATTTCAAAACAAGGATGGAGGTTCAAATACAAAAGGGACTCTAATCAAAAGAATTCTAACTAGAAGATAGGCTCGAAACGACAATAAGATGATTAAATAACAAAAGAGGAAAGAATGGATAGACTTATATAAATTGCGGGCGACCTTAACCGGGTCAATTGTGACTTCAAGAATAAGATTGATGCAGAAATCTATGGCCATCGACATCTGATCGTAGGAGATAGAATTTAGGCATAACAAGAGATAGCAGCATCTAAACCGTCGATACAGAAATCTTCGGTGAATCGATGCCCGTCATAAAGGAGTTTCACCCCTTTACAAATCATTTAAAGATTTACGAGACCGTCGATTTATTATAGATATCAACCGAAATGGAGTTATGGGATACTCCAGAATCAAGAAGAATGTGACACCCCACCTCTATGCTCATAATAACAAAGAGTATTAAAAGAAATACTGTCTATTATTACGAAGAATAAGGCTGGATAGGAGCGACCATCCGTAGTTGGCCTTACACTAATATTGGTTATCTCGATAGGAGTGGTATATACTTTTTGTTTTTCATCTATTATTTATTTACTCCCATCGACACACCCAATACTAGTATAAAACGAACTACGACGGTTCATAATAGTTTAGGACATTAGATATAACAATAACACAGATAATATAAATGCGGAACACAGATAAAAACAAAAGTCTCAGATATATATAACTGATGTCAGTTAATACATAGTTGACACTATACATATGATACAACTACAGCTGTCGACTCTAGAAGTTATATATACAAGTACATTATCGACTAATATACATGAATACATATCATTCTATACAATGACACGACTACTACAAAATGGCTGACAACTTCAGAAGATGTGAAAAGTCTTCAATCCCGAACAGCAACTCAAAGAAAGAAATCTACAACCTGAAATACTCGGGTCTGACCCGAGTATTACATTCAAAAGAAAATAATACCCAGGTCAGTCTAATTCAAACCAGTTTATTAGTGCATATAGGCAGTAATAATTTAAATAGACGACAGCCACAATAATTCCCGTCTACCCGATTCTTTAAACAAAGAAACCGGATAACGGTCAATATAACACTTAACAGTGTTTACAAAAATCAGCAGATTTAAATCATCAACAGAGATAAATAAACAATTTATCAAATCGACTAAATCAATTTAAAGCTGTTAAATCTGATAGGGCTGCAGTACACGCACGCGTGTACTGCCTCGCCACTATCGCGGGAGATACACAAAAACTCAGTGAAAATCACAATGATCCCAAGGTCAAACCCCGAAGTACCGGATTCAACTCAAGTGAATTCAAAAACAAATCCCAACAGGGGGGAAAAACTGCAAAACACATGCAACTGCAGACATAAGCGAATACGAAGCAACCACCACGATAACCGTGGTAAGCAACAGGAAATCCCAATCTCAATAATGCCGAAGTCACAGACTATAGTTCAAAATCAGTGAATCAACTGGACAGCAAAAGATTTCAAATCTATATGAAATACAGACCAATGTTCAACAATGTAGAAGTGTCAAAGCACAGAGTAAAACTTATGTTCGGCAATCAAAGAAATGCTCAACAAGTCAAAGACTGGGTGCAGACACGTGAATGTACACCAGACCAGAGTGTCAACTTGCAAGTCAACAAGCGACAGGGAATTCATGTATGGAGGCAGAACAATAATGCAAACAACAGACCACAAATGAATTCAACATTAGTTCACAACTCAAGTGAAACAGCCGGAAGGAAATGCGACTAAATACAAGACAAACGAGACTATCAACAAAATGGAATCATCAAGCCAACGCTGTGCACATGCATCAAGCACAAAACAGTATCAATATGAATCAGGAGTGTGCAACCGAGTGATACATGCAATGCAACACAGTGGATGAAACTGAAGGAATGCAATATGACTCAAAGCATATACAGGAATGCAACTAAGTGCAAATGAAAGTATCAGGTTTGAACAAGATGGTGAAACCACCAGAATTTAGTATCAAGTAAGTTCGACCAACAGTAAACAGTGCAGACTACCCTAGATGACGACTACCCGATCTCAATGTATCAGTAACCTAAGCTAGTGTGAATCAGATGTGAGTTGAACTCACATACTCTCACATAACAAAGCGGCCGAAGTCAATTTCTCAAGTGGTTTGACAAAGAACAAAAATTTACAGTATAATCGAAATCAGAAGATAACAGGTCAGTGAATAACAAAGTCATGATACTAGTGCAAAAACATCAAAACCAACTTTCCACGAAAACAAGGTCGAACAAACTGTGCCGAAGACACAGATACCCAGTAAAATAGTTTAATCTACAGGTCAATACCAGCATCACAAAATGATTCATGGCCGAGAGACCAACATCGAAACCAAGGCAAAGACGAGGTAACAAGTTAACACACGTCTGCGACCCAAAGGTCAATACATCAAACTGTAGTTACAAGTTCGAAAATCGAACAAACCAAAATCATCACAAAATCAGGGAAAGCAAAAGAGGCAACATGAATCGAAATCAACCATTCCCAGCACAAGACAAAAGTCGAACTGCCTTAATCAATGTGTATCGAATTAGATGTGGGGGAATTAACCACTCACCTCTGTTGGCGAGCGTTGATCGGAGGGCTGAAGTCGAACGATGATCTTGTTCGCTTGAACGACTCGAAGTCGCGGCATCACGAGTCGATCGGAGCCCTACATCGGAGAAGACGAGGCCGCCATTCTTCGAATTCACGAAAGCCCTAATTGTTGGGGGAACGAACGAGAAAATTTTTGTAGCCGCCATTGTAGTTTTTCTCGTTCGGTTTAGGTTTAGGGTTAGAAAATGAGAAAAATGAAGGAGGGGGATCCGGTTATTTTCTTAAGGGAACGACCTCCATATGAAATTTATCACAACACTTAATAAAAGAAAATATGGCTAGTATATAAAGTTTTCTTCTTTAAAGCCCACAATCTCTTTTTACAAATTTACAAAAAGATTTCAATTCGATTTAAATTCCAATAACACTCTGACGAACAATAAAATCATCATCTTGATGATAATTAAAATCTGTAAATTCCCGGGTTGTTACAGACTCCCCTCCTTATAAAAATTGCGTCCCCGCAATTTTCATAATTAAAGTTGTCAATAACAATTATATTTCTAACATAAACTGGTTAAGCTAGAAAAGTACAGATCGGGAACACAAATATCAAAGAAATCTTTCAATTTCGTAAAAGAAGTTCACCAATTTCTCAACAAAAATCTAATTATCAATAGATAATCAGAAAACAGTAAAACTGGATAAACACAATTATCAGCACTATTCTATTATCGACCAGACAATTAGAATTCAGAAATCACAAAACAGCAATGTCTAATTATCGATATGATAATTAGAAAACAGCAAATCTAATCATCAACAAAGATAATTAGAAAACACAATTCACAAATCGCAAAACTGCAATTATCTAGTTATTCAGCAAATAACGAGAAAACACGAACTTCATAATCAACAAACTCTAATTATCAACAGAGATAGAGATGGATAGAAAACAGCAACCCAATAAAACCAGCATACTCTAGAATCAATTGGGAACTAGAAAATCTCATATCAACAGAGTCAGCAAACATTCAATTACCTAAACGATAGTCAGAAAACATAAATAACAAATTATTAGAACTGATAATTGAATTCACAAATCAACAAATATTCGATTATCAAAAACGATAATCAAATTTCAATTCAACAATATTTAATTATCAAAAGCGATCATTAAATCTCAAATCAGCAAATATTTAATTATCAAAAGCGATCATTAAATCTCAAATCAGCAAATATTTAATTATCAAAAGCGATAATTAAATCTCAAATCAGCAAATATTTAATTATCAAAAGCGATAATTAAATCTCAAATCAGCAAATATTTAATTATCAAAAGCGATAATTAAATCTCAAATCAGCAAATATTTAATTATCAAAAGCGATAATTAAATCTCAAATCAACAAATATTTAATTATCTAAAGCGATAATTAAATCTCAAAGCAACAAATATTTAATTATCTAAAGCGATAATTAAATCTCAAATCAACAAATATTTAATTATCTAAAGCGATAATTAAATCTCAAATCAGCAAATATTTAATTATCAAAAGCGATAATTAAATCTCAAATCAGCAAATATTTAATTATCAAAAGCGATAATTAAATCTCAAATCAGCAAATATTTAATTATCAAAAGCGATAATTAAATCTCAAATCAGCAAATATTTAATTATCAAAAGCGATAATTAAATCTCAAATCAACAAATATTTAATTATCTAAAGCGATAATTAAATCTCAAATCAGCAAATATTTAATTATCAAAAGCGATAATTAAATCTCAAATCAACAAATATTTAATTATCTAAAGCGATAATTAAATCTCAAAGCAACAAATATTTAATTATCTAAAGCGATAATTAAATCTCAAAGCAACAAATATTTAATTATCTAAAGCGATAATTAAATCTCAAATCAACAAATATTTAATTATCTAAAGCGATAATTAAATCTCAAATCAGCAAATATTTAATTATCAAAAGCGATAATTAAATCTCAAATCAGCAAATATTTAATTATCAAAAGCGATAATTAAATCTCAAATCAGCAAATATTTAATTATCAAAAGCGATAATTAAATCTCAAATCACCAAATATTTAATTATCTAAAGCGATAATTAAATCTCAAAGCAACAAATATTTAATTATCAAAAGCGATAATTAAATCTCAAATCAACAAATATTTAATTATCTAAAGCGATAATTAAATCTCAAAGCAACAAATATTTAATTATCTAAAGCGATAATTAAATCTCAAATCAACAAATATTTAATTATCTAAAGCGATAATTAAATCTCAAAGCAACAAATATTTAATTATCTAAAGCGATAATTAGAAACAACAAATATCTGATTATCAAAAACGATAATCAGAACTCATAGCAACAAATATCTAATTATCACAAGCGATAATTAGAAACAACAAATATCCGATTATCAAAAACGATAATCAGAACTCATATCAACAAATATCTAATTATCACAAGCGATAATTAGAAACAACAAATATCCGATTATCAAAAACGATAATCAGAACTCATATCAACAAATATCTAATTATCACAAGCGATAATTAGAAACAACAAATATCCGATTATCAAAAACGACAATCAGATCTCAGATCAACAAATATCTAATTATCACAAGCGATAATTAGAAACAACAAATATCTGATTATCAAAAACGATAATCAGAACTCATAGCAACAAATATCCAATTACCTGCAGATAATTGGAAGCAACAATTATCTAGAAATCAATTAAGAAGACTAGAAAATCAACATAAAAGCTTGGATCGATCCCATCAGATGGCGAGTTTTTAATTCGCCGCACGTGCATCTCAGAGTGGCCGAAGCCTACCAAGTACTCAACATAATTTTGGCGCCCATCAGATTGACCCGGAGGTCCGCAGAGTGACCCGAAGGTCTAGTACTGGTATTTGACCCGAAGGTCCGCAGAGTGGCCCGAAAGCCCAACAAATGACCCGAAGGTCCGCAGAGTGGCTCGAAAGCCCAACATATGACCCGAAGGTCCGCAGAGTGGCTCGAAAGCACACAAAATCATCAAATATTTCAATTAACGAGTCCGGAATTAACCGAAATAGCAAACGCACATGTCCCATACCACGTGTTTTACTAAATCGTTTGATTCTCTTCATCGTTTCCTTGAAAGTGCAAAATTGTGTATTTTGTAAAAATACATTTCACATTCTCAAACGGACAAGTCCGGAATTAAGCGAATCAGTAAAAGAAAGGGGTCATAGTCCTCGATTTTGCTGAAACGTTTAAATCGCTTCCTCATTCTTTTGAAATCGCAAACTGTAAAATTTTGGAAAACAATTTTATTTATTTTGTAAAATAAAAATTCACATTCTCAACTGGACAAGTCCGGAGTTAAGCGAAACAGTAAAAGAAAGGGGTCATAATCCTCGATTTTGCTGAATCGTTTAAGTCGCTTTCTCATTCTTTTGAAAACGCAAACTGTTAAAAATTTATAAAACAATTTTCATTTTAAAACGATTTTCCCATCACGTGATTAAAACAACAATATTAGTAACAATTTCGATAAGGAAATTGTACTTCTCAAAATACCGTAAAAACGGTCACAAATCAGTATTGCGGAATAACCGCTTGAAAATCCACTTTTAAAATTTTGGCTGTTACTGAAGTCAAAGCGACATAAATTTTAAAACATCAAATATCTCATCAAAGGATTCACATCAAAATGTGACATCAGTGAATTTTCATTTATTAAAATTGTCAACAAAACACCGTGCCTCAAAAATTCAGCATTGGTGTAATAAGTCCGTTATAAAAATAACGGCAACAAAATACGTATCATAACCAAGCATCGGTTCAACGTAAAATAAATGCAATAACGTGCAATTCAAATTTTTGCACGTATTACAAAATGAACAAAGAAATCATTCAAATGTATCTTCAATGAAGATAATTCAAAACAGCAAAAATCTAATCACTAGATGATTAGTACAAAAGAAAGCCAGCGGAAATTTTAACAAAAATCACATATCTGCAATTTCTTCGAATCCTCAATTTGGATTCGAAATTCTCAAAGAAACAAATAATTACAGCCATGTAAACAACAATTGGAATTCATATCAATTTCGTATTTTGATTCTTAAATCAAAAAGATTATCAGTTGTACTCAGCGAAGACAGTTTCACTGTTTCCGCTGCGCACTCTGATAAATAGAACACAAATCAATCAAATCATCAGAATACAATTTCATCCAAACAACAAAGCACAATTCCACTTTTATTTTTTAAATAACGATATTTAAAAATTTCATCAAAATTTCAAAACTTTAGTTTTGACTCCAATCACAGATAAAACATCGACCTACAGTTGTAACATATGTTCCATCCAAGTTATGTTTTATATTATGTCCATAAACCCCAAGCTTTGATACCAACTGTGACGCCCCACCTCTATGCTCATAATAACAAAGAGTATTAAAAGAAATACTGTCTATTATTACGAAGAATAAGGCTGGATAGGAGCGACCATCCGTAGTTGGCCTTACACTAATATTGGTTATCTCGATAGGAGTGGTATATACTTTTTGTTTTTCATCTATTATTTATTTACTCCCATCGACACACCCAATACTAGTATAAAACGAACTACGACGGTTCATAATAGTTTAGGACATTAGATATAACAATAACACAGATAATATAAATGCGGAACACAGATAAAAACAAAAGTCTCAGATATATATAACTGATGTCAGTTAATACATAGTTGACACTATACATATGATACAACTACAGCTGTCGACTCTAGAAGTTATATATACAAGTACATTATCGACTAATATACATGAATACATATCATTCTATACAATGACACGACTACTACAAAATGGCTGACAACTTCAGAAGATGTGAAAAGTCTTCAATCCCGAACAGCAACTCAAAGAAAGAAATCTACAACCTGAAATACTCGGGTCTGACCCGAGTATTACATTCAAAAGAAAATAATACCCAGGTCAGTCTAATTCAAACCAGTTTATTAGTGCATATAGGCAGTAATAATTTAAATAGACGACAGCCACAATAATTCCCGTCTACCCGATTCTTTAAACAAAGAAACCGGATAACGGTCAATATAACACTTAACAGTGTTTACAAAAATCAGCAGATTTAAATCATCAACAGAGATAAATAAACAATTTATCAAATCGACTAAATCAATTTAAAGCTGTTAAATCTGATAGGGCTGCAGTACACGCACGCGTGTACTGCCTCGCCACTATCGCGGGAGATACACAAAAACTCAGTGAAAATCACAATGATCCCAAGGTCAAACCCCGAAGTACCGGATTCAACTCAAGTGAATTCAAAAACAAATCCCAACAGGGGGGAAAAACTGCAAAACACATGCAACTGCAGACATAAGCGAATACGAAGCAACCACCACGATAACCGTGGTAAGCAACAGGAAATCCCAATCTCAATAATGCCGAAGTCACAGACTATAGTTCAAAATCAGTGAATCAATTGGACAGCAAAAGATTTCAAATCTATATGAAATACAGACCAATGTTCAACAATGTAGAAGTGTCAAAGCACAGAGTAAAACTTATGTTCGGCAATCAAAGAAATGCTCAACAAGTCAAAGACTGGGTGCAGACACGTGAATGTACACCAGACCAGAGTGTCAACTTGCAAGTCAACAAGCAACAGGGAATTCATGTATGGAGGCAGAACAATAATGCAAACAACAGACCACAAATGAATTCAACATCAGTTCACAACTCAAGTGAAACAGCCGGAAGGAAATGCGACTAAATACAAGACAAACGAGACTATCAACAAAATGGAATCATCAAGCCAACGCTGTGCACATGCATCAAGCACAAAACAGTATCAACATGAATCAGGAGTGTGCAACCGAGTGATACATGCAATGCAACACAGTGGATGAAACTGAAGGAATGCAATATGACTCAAAGCATATACAGGAATGCAACTAAGTGCAAATGAAAGTATCAGGTTTGAACAAGATGGTGAAACCACCAGAATTTAGTATCAAGTAAGTTCGACCAACAGTAAACAGTGCAGACTACCCTAGATGACGACTACCCGATCTCAATGTATCAGTAACCTAAGCTAGTGTGAATCAGATGTGAGTTGAACTCACATACTCTCACATAACAAAGCGGCCGAAGTCAATTTCTCAAGTGGTTTGACAAAGAACAAAAATTTACAGTATAATCGAAATCAGAAGATAACAGGTCAGTGAATAACAAAGTCATGATACTAGTGCAAAAACATCAAAACCAACTTTCCACGAAAACAAGGTCGAACAAACTGTGCCGAAGACACAGATACCCAGTAAAATAGTTTAATCTACAGGTCAATACCAGCATCACAAAATGATTCATGGCCGAGAGACCAACATCGAAACCAAGGCAAAGACGAGGTAACAAGTTAACACACGTCTGCGACCCAAAGGTCAATACATCAAACTGTAGTTACAAGTTCGAAAATCGAACAAACCAAAATCATCACAAAATCAGGGAAAGCAAAAGAGGCAACATGAATCGAAATCAACCATTCCCAGCACAAGACAAAAGTCGAACTGCCTTAATCAATGTGTATCGAATTAGATGTGGGGGAATTAACCACTCACCTCTGTTGGCGAGCGTTGATCGGAGGGCTGAAGTCGAACGATGATCTTGTTCGCTTGAACGACTCGAAGTCGCGGCATCACGAGTCGATCGGAGCCCTACATCGGAGAAGACGAGGCCGCCATTCTTCGAATTCACGAAAGCCCTAATTGTTGGGGGAACGAACGAGAAAATTTTTGTAGCCGCCATTGTAGTTTTTCTCGTTCGGTTTAGGTTTAGGGTTAGAAAATGAGAAAAATGAAGGAGGGGGATCCGGTTATTTTCTTAAGGGAACGACCTCCATATGAAATTTATCACAACACTTAATAAAAGAAAATATGGCTAGTATATAAAGTTTTCTTCTTTAAAGCCCACAATCTCTTTTTACAAATTTACAAAAAGATTTCAATTCGATTTAAATTCCAATAACACTCTGACGAACAATAAAATCATCATCTTGATGATAATTAAAATCTGTAAATTCCCGGGTTGTTACAAAGAATACGAACAAGAAGAGACTAGAATGGATTTCAGAACAAAGGTAGGGTTCCAAAGTTCGAAAGAAATCCGAATCAAAAAGGGGGAAATTCAAGCTATAACGAAGGTGATTCTGTAATTAAATTTACTACATATGCTAAGTTTTGCCTAAAACCTGGCTCTGATACCAACTCTAACGACAAGTTATTTTCAACCATTCGCATCCGCACATGTTGGACTTGAATTGCTCAAAATATCATATTGTTAATTTATAATTTGGCAAAACTCAGCATATATAGTAAATAAATCAATCAGAGAATCACAGACATAGAGTAATATAACAATAAGCAGTGGAATAGATAAATAGTAGTTCATGAAGCTACTATATAAACCTTAGAGTTTGAAATAAAATACAACATAATATCTCAGATACAGTGAAGTCTTGAATACAAACAGATGACATCTCTGAATTAATCAACTGGAAAAGCTGAAAGTCGAATATATGCAGATGGATCTCCAAGTGAAGCTCTAACTCCAAAGGCGAGTGTCGAATGCTGTGACACTCAGTCAGACCCGAGCGTAAAGAAAAACACAAAACACTCGAGTCAGGATTAACATTCTTCTATCAATAAATCCAACTCAAGTGAAATATCAACAGAAATTGTGACGACCCGTAATTTTTGGATATTTGAAATTGGGATATTTAATTGATTTTAAATATTTAAAAGTTAATTTCTAACTTGAATTTCAAATACCACCATTTATTGAGTAATTTAATTATTTAATTGAATAATTGGAAATTGGGTAAATGGTTGAATCTAAAATTTTAAGCTTGTTAAAGTTATTTTGGAGGCTTATAAAATATATATTGATAATACTGGAGATAATGGAAGTGTTGAAATTGAATTTAAAATTGTTTTGTTCAGTCTTGAAAATATATCGTTTAAATTGAATTTAAAAATAGCCTTCGGAGGCACAATCTCAGAATTTGACGAAACCAGTTCCATTGGATCCGTAATATTGTACTATTATCGGATTTCAAATTCCGTAGTGTTTAGAGTTGTCGTGTGATCGTACGATATATAAACGCGCTGAAATCTATATCGAAAATTTAATAATAACTGGTTCAAAAAAGCTATCTTCTCCATACGATCGAATTAGGACTCGAAACCTTTTCCATTGCGTTCGGAATAGGGGTTTAACATTATAAACGCCTAACGGCACGCCTCGATAGGATGTCGAGATTTTGCGCTATGATTTTGAGACTGGTTAAATTTAAATTTAAATAATACTATATATTTTTGCTGACCAATCAAATTTATTTCACATCAGCTTTATCCCTTCTTGTCATCACCGTACACCGTCAGCTTTTGTTTTAAAAATATCACCGTTGAGGTATTCAAACACGTGAATATCAAATCGTGTTCCCTTTTATTCCTTCTACCTTCTTTTGAAAGCTCCTATCCAAATTCATTTTGAAAATAATAATAATAATAACAGTCGATTCTCCTTTAAAACAAATACTGGCCGACACTTCAAAATCAAATTAATGGCCGTAGTAAAACATCGTGTCCCCTCTTCCATCACGCAACATTTCAGAGCATGCTTCCCTTCTTTTTATATCCAGCCGAGCCTTCTCCTTATTTCAAATCAAAACTTATTTCAAATCAAAACACAAAAAAGAAAAATGGTTGTGTCTTCATCGTTCGATTCGAATTGAATCAAAGCAGTAGTCGAATCATGGCGGCATGAATTTGGGGAAGGCGCATGCATACGCAATGGAAGCTCGAGGCACCGAGTTGGTTGCGATCGTTCGAATCAATCTACGCCTCAAAATCTCGGCTCGAACTCGAGCAGGATGATTTCGAAGGTGAGGGCGAGTGAATGATGGTAAGGGCAGTATGCTGTCAAGCAGAGCACGAGTTAGTTTGGGTCGGCTAGGGTTTCGCTATCGCGATTCCATTATCGAGCACTAGGGTTTTTGTGATATGGGTGGTCGCGATTAGAGGTGTGGGTTTTATCTGGATTGAAGTTGCGACCGAGGTAGCTCGAACGCGAGCACTGGAAGGGGAGCACGGTCTTAGGTTCGTCAATTCGAGTTCAAGCAGCAACGTCGAAGTCGAGCTCGAGTTCGTAGGCAATGTCAGGGGATAGAAGTGCAGTGGGCTAGATGGGTTACTGTTTGATTTTCTTTTCCGATATGATTTAGGTAAAAATTATTTTTCCTTAATTTAATTTAAATATATGTGCAGTTTGAAAAATACATATATTCATACTCATTTTTCAAATAAACAGAAATTAATTTACATATGGATAGGATTGTGAAAATAGATGTTTTAAATGTTAAGAAGAATTGGTTTAAAATTAAAAGTATTAGTTTTAAATAAAATAATTAGTTGAATTAAAATTATTAAATGGCAAATGGAATTGTTCGATTTATTTCAAATATTAATAAAATTATATAAATTGTTTATTCAAGGTCATAAATCGAAAACCAAGGCAATATTGAAGTGGATTGCAAATAAAAATCAAAGGTGAGTTAATCTCACTCTTCTGGATTGCTATTTAAATTTAAATGGTTAAATTTAAATATTTGGTTGAATAATTTAACTGATTGGATGTGGTATATTATATAGTAGTATATAGTATATATTGGAGTAATTGATTTCCCGCATTATATAGCGGATGAGACCCTATGCGCTGCATAATAGCGGATGATATTATATAAACCCATATACCGCGATATTCCACCTCGAAGTGGAATTGGTATTTTATTTTGGGCTAACATCTGTGGATGCAGGGAAACAGGTTGGAGGGATCCAACTGGATTCCTCAAAATCATTTAGATTGTTTAATATTCTGTGTTATGATTATTAGACATTTTGTGATGAATTATATTGATAATTGGAATGTTGGATGCTATGGTTTGATTGGATATATTTGGACATTCTAAGTTATCAAAAATGTATAGATTTGGATTTTTAAAGAAAATAAAAAGAGAGAATTTGAGTGTAATAACCCTGAATTTTGTGATTCATTTTAATTGTTTATTTTGATTATTTTATTTAAATTTCTGATTTTAAAACTTTATTTTATTTATTAAAATGAATAAATTCGGTTATTTTAAATATAAATGTTGATTTTTATGTGAATTATAATTTCAAACCTGAATAAATAGAATATTTCCAGAAAATGTGGATTTTGATCAATTTAGTCAAACTTTGACTTTTAAATTTAAATTTAAATATTTTAATTCTTGAATTTTATCTTTTATTATGAAAATAGATTTAATTTCAAGAATACTGCTTTTTGTTTCGTTGAAATCTGATTTTTATTGTGAAAGTTATGCTTTTTACAATATTGTGTGTAAATTGATTTATTTAACAATATTGTTTATTTTAAATTATATAAATAATATTTTTATTTGTCATATCTTGTTTTAATTTGTGTATATGTATGTAATATGACTTGTTATGTATATATATTATTTTTTAAAACATTTTTAAGTGTAGTTGTTATTTTTCCAAAAACTAGTTATATTTTGTTTTCAATTTTCAATACTAGTTTACATATAATTAACTATATTCTTATATTTTCCTATAATTTATTTATTCATTTCATTTTCACTAAATTTTGTATTCAGTTTTATTTTATTTTCCTGGATTTTATTTTGATTTATTTGCATAAAGAAAAGGAAATATCAAGAGACTTTGGCCTTTAACCTTTGACCTTCCACCTTCACATCTCTTCATAACTTTGGGCCGTTATTTCTCTTGCTTATAGCCATGACTTTCTTTATGCAATTCACTTGAAAACATCACTTTCTCATTCCTCATTCATGTATGTTTTCAGATCTGAAGAAAAATGGTAATGTCTTCCTCTTTTCTATTCTTTTTCACCTTCTTTTATTGATTTTCCTTTGTAAATTGCCT
Source organism: Allium fistulosum (assembly GCA_030737815.1). Classification (NCBI taxonomy): domain Eukaryota; kingdom Viridiplantae; phylum Streptophyta; class Magnoliopsida; order Asparagales; family Amaryllidaceae; genus Allium; species Allium fistulosum. The sequence goes on along the minus strand of CM060908.1, from coordinate 308,240,144 downwards.
TGAAATCTTCATGCTTTGCTTGGCCATACTCCTCCACCAGCTCCTCCAACCAATGCCACCACTATCCATGGCCACTCCACCATCCTTTCCCTCTAACTTGACCAGGCCATGAGCCCCCTTGAAGCTATCATCACCAAATGTTGCAAAATCACCTTGAAACTAGCCTAGCCGAACCCTTTATGCACATACCCTTCATTTTTCACCTAAACCACCTCCTTGGCCGCCGCCACCAGTCCCTCCACCACCTCTGGTCGACACTCCATACCCCACTTGACCTTCCCCTAGCATGGACATGCCCACATCACCTCAGGCTGACCCCAAAGTTTGCACCAATATCCACTTATTTGCCTTAAACCCTTTGTATTCCCACCTTGTAACTTCCACCACTTCACCACACCCTTTAGCCGCCCTTTGCACCACCTTCTCCAGCCTATACCTGAACCAAAACCACTGCCACACCATCTCCTAGCCTCCAGCAGGTCTGGCCGTGCCATTTGTAGCCTTGCCCGAAACTTGAAATTGTGCAAAAAATACACTTGTTTGCCTTGTACTTGTATTTTCATACATAGCAACTTCCATAACTTCATACCATAGCTAGGCCGACCTTGGCTTGACCATACTTGACCAAATATACCCCATGGTCGTGCCTTATCACTCTTTGGCCGAGCATAGTGATGGTGAAAGCAAGTGCAAGCCATTTAATTATTTGTTGTTCCTTAGTTTCTAGCTTGTTAGTGTGATATTTGGTGTTGTATATTCATGTTATATATATTGTTTTGTTTCTATGTACAAGACAAATAGCTTTGGCTCTCCCCACACTTGAATCATAGTCATGCTTTCGTGCTTTCTGGATCTTTGTTTGTGTGTCTTGTTGTGCTATCTCCATCTTGTAGAGGTGAGTATTTCTCACCAGACATTCCGTACTTATATAAGTAGTAAATTGACATCCTGTGAATCTATAGTTCATATTATACCTAACTATGATATTATTTATATGATGATCACCTTGTTTATTCACCTGTCATATCATCTGTTACTGTTATATAATGCTATTTTGTTTATTTATATCAGTTTATCACACTGCAAGTTACCTGTAGAATAGAATCACTATGGGTTGAAATGATACATACCCGAACGGAATTTGAATAGGGAAAAATCGTTATGGGCTGAAATGATAGGCCTGAACGATTTTTATTTATTTCATTTAACTTGGGATTGCGGGTTTGAAATGATAAAACCCGGATTTTCCTTTGCAAATTACGGATTGAAATGATATATTATCCGTATCATTGGACTTAGGTTAGAAATTTTATACAGACTGTGGTTAAAATATATTTTTCTAAAATTTTTAAGATATTTTGAAAATGTAAATATTATGATAATTTGAATTTAAAAATGATTTTTATAAAGTGTTATTAATTTTTCTATAAATTAAAAATAGTTAAATATATAAATGTTAAAAATTGAAATTTGAAGTATAACTTAACTTGGAAAATGTGAAAGTGTTTAAAAATAAAAGTTAAGTTAAGAAAATAAAATGGAATTAAATAAAATTATAAAATGGTAAACTTAATTTAAATGTTAAGTAAATGAAATGTTATAAAATTTTACATTTATTTTATAAATGAATCATTAAAGATTTGATAATTATTTGTGAAAATTTCACTTTGTAAAAATCATAAATTAAGGGGTATTTAAATGATTGTTTTTAAAGTGAGAAAATATGATTTTTGTAAGTTAAAATGGTTTTAAATAAATTTTAATTGGTTATGAAATTATAGTGGAAGTTTGCAATTTAAATGGACAGCATTCCTGAAATGCTATCATTTCTAAAGTTAAAGATATTATAGCATTTTGTAAATGCTGAAATTGATAAATGAACTAAATGGCTAAAATGAACTAAGTGCTGTAGTTGCTGAATTTAACTAAAGTTTTATTTGAAATTTAAACCTATTACAGCATTTAAATGTTGTCTTTTGCTAATTGAATTGTTTTTAAACATAACTTTCTGTAGCATTTTCTAAATACTGCAAAAGTTGAAATTTCACTGTTTTAATATATTTAAGTGAATAAATGAATTCTAAAAATTGTAAAATTTTGAGAATTGAATATTTCACTATTAAATATAATAACTTCATTTTTAAATGATTTAAATGGAATATTTTGATTTGAAATATTTTGATATTTTGAAATGGATTTGAAATTATATTTGATTTTGAAGTATAAAATACCATTTTGGAATTTTAACCACGGGATGTAATTTAATTTATGGTTTGACTGATCCTTAGAGGATGGGAGATCCCAAGCATCCTTTAATGTAACGACCCGTATTTTTCGGATCGAAAAGTTTGTCAAAATCTGGGATTTTCAGCATTTTCTAGTTATTCCAGATCTTGGTTGAAATTTGCCTAAGTCCTAGGTCGTATGCGACCTAGAGGTTAGTTAAGTATTGTTGGCAACTTAGGAGATAAGTCGTACCTAAGAATGTTGGGGATTGGTGACTTTAAGGTTTGGAGTTAGGTCGTGTGATGAGATGAGGCTTTGCGAGGATGTAATGAAGCGAGGCAATCATATGATGAAGACTTGGTCTAATCCAGGCGGGATCATTCCAAGCATGTTGATAACTCGGTGATATGATTCGAGTTGAGGATAATGGATGCTCGAGAGGCGCTTGAGCTAGTATGGCAATAGTCGTCGAGGAGGATGACTAGGAGGTTGAGATCTCATCGTTGTTGAAGGTTCTAGCATGCTCTAAGCAAGAGTACATGGGGACGCCCAAAAGACTAAGTTGATGGTCGAGTACTCTGGGTAGATTCGATAATCCTAGGCACGGGTCACGATGACGTGCGGGAGTTATGTCTAGAACCGGGGTTACCATTAGCCCTTGACGGACGGCTGAAAGAATGTGCCGGTCATTCAATTAACGGTGATATCGCAACAATGATAACAGTGATAGCCGAGTCATGGATGTTTGGTTGTATCATCATTCGGTCTCAAGAGCGGTATTTCCTGGGTGCTTATCTGACCTTGGTTTTAGACCTTGGGATTTGTACTTGGAAAACATCGCTCTTGACTCGAGTGACAATTGCTTTACTTTAAATTGTATGCTCTGCTATGTTTGCTTCTGCTTAGTGTGTGTCTGGGGGCTATCACTGTAGAATGAGGTTGGAGTGGGAGGGTTGTATTCCTATTCCTTTTCCTTTATGCTCTTTTGGTATGTTGTTAGTTAATTTACTGCTCACTAAGACTGTTGTCTGACTCAAGGCTTTATGTTTTAATTCTTATTGCCTTGGGCTGTTCGTCCATTTTGGGACGGGCAGACTAGGTAGCAGGTGACAGGTGCTGTTCTCTTCTCACGATGCTGATATCGAAGACGAGCTAGAGGGTTGCATATTATCTTCTTATATGTACTGGATTTTTCCGCTGTTTTGTATTCTCTGAGAGTTATGTAGTGAGGCTGGATGTATTGACTATGTGGATGCTTGTATTCAACTATTATGGAGTTTTATATGATGTCATTTTATTCTGTAAAGCTTCACTATACATATGTTCTATTGTATTTTGTCCATGCGCTGTGAGTAATACGATAGATCCTGTTGTTTTAATCTTACCTTGACAATCGTCCATGGTCGCCTGGCACACTTTACAGCGCTCTATCTCTAGATTCGGTGCAGGGGTCATGGGCGGTCGTCACATTTGGTATCAGAGCATTGGTTAATCGATTTTACCCAACGCTCGCTGTAGTAACTACGTATGAGAGACGTAATTGTATTTTGATGGATGATTACTATATATGATATAGTAGCTTAGTAGAGTTTGAGTCCTTTATGCAGTTGTTTCTCTAGATGTTCTAATCATTCCTTTTTGTAGATATTGAGAATGAGTCGAAGGGGGAGACCAGCTGCTAGGGAAGGCCGTGCTACTGAAGAGACTGCTGATTATGCAGCCATGTTCGAAGCTATGATGACTTCGATCATGAGAAGGATACCAGTTCCGGGGGCGGCAGTTGATGTTGGAGTTCAAGTCCAAACTCCGAAACCAGTGGATTTTGCTAAGCTGTGCAAGGATTATACTGCTCTTGGAGGGAAGGTTTTCTTGGGAACAGAATCTACCATTGAGGTCCAGAGGTGGATAGATGCTTGTAGAAGGATCTTTGGTGATTTGGGAATTGATGATGCAACTAAGAGGAAGTTGGCATCAAGGCAGCTTCAAGGGAGAGCTTCTGATTGGTGGAACTCTATTACCATCAATACTGCGGAGGAAGAGATTACTTGGGAACAATTCCAAGCTAGATTTGAAGCTAAGTTCATTTCTACAGCTCAGAAGTCTGTTCTGTTCAAGAAGTTTGTGGAGCTCAAGCAGGGAGGGAGATCTGTTCTTGAGTATGTTTCTGAGTTTGAAGCTTTGTCCAAGTATGCTCGGTCATATATTGAGTCTGCTTACCAGAAGAATGAGAAGTTCGTGACTGGTTTGGATAGTTATCTTGGGAGACAGTTGGTGGATCATTTGGACGATTCATTTGAGAAGCTTGTGGAGAAGGCTCTTAGGCATGAGAGTCTGTTTCCTAAGGAAGGACCTGTTGTTGCTGCTACCAAGGGAGAATCTAAACCACAGCAGGGTGGAAACCAGAAGAGGAAGCAGCAGCAGCAGAAGGGTAAGGATGGCCAGAAGAAGCCGAAAGGCGAGGTGACTTGCTACAATTGTCAGCAGAAGGGCCATTTCTCCAAGGATTGTAAGAATCCGAAGGCACCGATGAAGTGTCACAACTGTGACAAGCCGGGACATTTCAGGAAGAATTGTCCAGAACCAAGGAAGGACAGGCAGATTGTGCAAGCCTATGCTTTGGGGGCCGTTCCGTCGTCTTCGAAAGCTCCTACTGCTGAAGAAAAGGGAAAGAGTGTGGTTGTTCAAGGTACCCTTTTCCTATGTGGTGTTCCAGTTAGAGTTCTATTTGATACTGGAGCGTCGCATTCATTTGTTTGTAATGAACTAGTAGGCCGGTTAGGTTTGAAGCCGGATATTGTTGATAGGCCATTGGTTGTGACTAATCCAGTTGGGGGTTCGTCTTGTTTGTGTATGTTATGCCGTGGTCTAGTTGTGTCGAGTCATGGTTGCTCTTTTGTTTGTGATTGCTTTGTTCTGAACTTTGCGGGGTTCGGAATTATATTGGGTATGGACTGGCTTAGGAAGTATGCGGCTAAGGTTGATTGCGAAAGGTTGGAAGTGACAGTCGAGAATGTGGAGGGGCGAAAGATTGTGATACGATGTAAGCATGAAGAAGGCGTCTTCATGAGCTTCATGTATTCGCTAGTTGTTCCACGGGATGGACTGTCATCAGTGCCGATCGCTAATGGATTCGAGGATGTCTTTGACGAAGTCAAAGGGTTGCCGCCGCATAGAGAGATCGAGTTTCGTATAGATCTAGTTGAAGGAGCCAGACCTGTTGTGATGCCTCTTAGGCGGATGGCGCCTAGGGAACAGCAGGAGTTGAGGGTGCAAGTTGATGATCTTTTGCAGAAAGGATTCATTCGGCGTAGTGTGTCCGAGTGGGGTGCACCAGTTGTGTTTGCAACCAAGGCAGATGGGTCGTTGAGATTGTGCGTCGATTATCGTGAGCTGAATAAGGTGACTAAGAAGAACAAGTATCCATTACCGAGAATAGATGACTTGTTTGATCAGCTTCACGAAGCTAAGGTGTTTTCTCAGATGGATTTGGCAACGGGATTTCACCAGTTGAGAGTGGCAAAGGATAGTGTGTCGAAGACTGCTTTTAGGACACCATCCGGTTTCTTTGAGTGGCTGGTAATGCCATTTGGATTGACTAACGCGCCAGCATATTTTGTGGATCTTATGAATAGAGTGTTCAGAGATCAGTTGAACAAGTTCGTACTTGTGTTCGTGGATGATATTCTGATTTATTCCAGAACGGAAGAAGAGCACAAGACGCACTTGCGTATTGTTTTGGAGATCTTACGGAAACATCAGCTGAAGGCTAAGTTTTCGAAGTGTCACTTCTGGAAGAGTGAAGTGAGGTTCTTAGGCCATGTGATTTCTGGAAATGGAATAGCGGTTGATCCCGCTAAGGTGGCAGCAATCCAGGATTGGGTTAGACCTAAGAATGCATCTGATGTGAGGAGTTTTCTTGGATTAGCGGGATATTATCGACGGTTTATCAAAGACTTCTCCAAGATAGCTGCACCGTTAACAGGATTGACGAAGAAGAACCAAGTGTTCAGTTGGGATGCTAAGTGTGAGCAAGCTTTCGGAATCCTGAAAGAGCGATTGACGAGTGCTCCTGTTTTGACTATTCCTAGTGGGAATGATGAGATGGTGGTTTACACCGACGCATGTGGTACTGGACTTGGAGCAGTGCTGATGCAGAAGGATAAAGTTGTTGCGTATGCCAGTCGACAACTAAAGCCGCATGAAAGGAATTACCCAACTCATGATTTGGAGTTAGCGGCGATTGTATTTGCTCTGAAGATGTGGAGGCATTATCTGTTGGGAGTTCGATTCGAGTTGTTTACGGATCATAAGTCGTTGAAGTATCTTTTCTCCCAGAAGGATTTGAATCTTCGGCAGCAACGTTGGCTAGAGTTCTTAGCATCATATGATTTTGGTATAGCTTATACTCCGGGAAAAGGTAACGCAGTGGCTGATGCGTTAAGTCGAAGACATGCAGGATTGGGAGCCATGTTTTCTGAATGGAAGAGTCTCGAGTATTTAGCTGGATTTGACTTCAGGCCTAGATGCGAATTGGAACCTGAAATGTTGGCAAACTTATCGATAAGACCGACTCTTGTGGAAAGGATTGGCGAGAGTCAAAAGCGAGATGATAAGCTTGTCAAGATTATCCGTGAATTGGAATCTGGATTGGAGCCAGAAAAGGATAAAGGAGTCGAGGTCGATAGAGAAGGTTGGCTTCGAAAGCAAGGACGACTAGTGGTTCCCGATATAGATGAATTGAGGAGTGAAGTTCTGAAGGAAAGTCATCACTCGAAGTTGACAATTCATCCAGGTGGAAATAAGATGTATCGGGATATGAAGAGAAACTACTACTGGGAAGGCATGAAGAAGGATGTTGGGGATTTCATTTCCAAGTGTATGAACTGTCAGTTGGTAAAGGCTGAACAGAGGAAGCCAAGTGGATTGCTTCAACCCTTAGAAGTTCCTACATGGAAGTGGGAACAAGTGTCGATGGATTTTATTGATGGATTGCCTAGAACCAGAACGGGAAATGAAGGGATTTGGGTCATTGTGGATCGTCTGACTAAGAGTGCACGATTCATTCCTGTTCGATCGACTAGGACTGCATCAAAGTTGGCTGAGTTGTATGTGAAGTGGATAGTTCGATTCCATGGTATTCCGAAGAGTATAGTGAGCGATCGAGATCCATTGTTCACTAGTGGATTTTGGAAGAGCTTCCAGGAAGTTTTGGGAACCGAGTTGTGTTTGAGTACAGTTTATCACCCTCAGACAGATGGTCAGACCGAGAGAGTCAACCGAGTTTTGGAAGATCTTCTTAGAGCATGTGTTTTGGACTTCGGAGGATCATGGGAAGATCACCTTCATTTGGTGGAGTTTGCGTACAACAACAGTTACCAGTCAAGTATTGGTATGGCACCATATGAGGCATTGTATGGAAGACCGTGTAACTCTCCGACATGTTGGTTGGAAACTGGGGAAAAGCTGATACTTGGGCCAGAGATGATTCGACAGACTTCGGATTGCATAGAGATCATTCGGCAACGAATGAAGGCAGCCCAAGACCGTCAGAAGAGTTATGCTGATAAGCGTCGAAAGGATTTGGAGTTCGACGTGGGAGATATGGTTTTTGTGAAGATTTCTCCACTGAAGAATGTTATTCGATTCGGGAAGAAAGGAAAATTGACTCCGAGATTTGTTGGACCATTCCCGATCATCGAGCGAATTGGAAAGCTCGCCTACAGATTGGAGTTACCTGAGAAGATGTCGGGTGTGCACAATGTTTTTCATGTATCTTATCTACGGAAGTATGTGCACGACTCGAATACAGTGGTTTCTGCTGATAGCTGTGAAGACTTAGAAGTTGATCCAGTTGATAGAAGACCTCGTAAGCCGCTTCGTGTTGTTGAAACCGACACGAAACAGCTTAGGAGGAAGGTAGTTAAGTTGCTCAAGATACAATGGAGTGATGATGATAACGACTGTACGTGGGAGGTGGAAGAGAGGATGAAGGCAGCTCATCCTGAACTCTTCAAGGTATGGCCCTAAGGTGTCGTCTCATCTCGCGATATTGTAACTTGTTCTAAGTCTTAGAATTCTGTACGCTAAGCTAGAATTGGATGCATGGTTTGTTGATTGCTATGGATGGTAGGCGTACAGAATAGCCTTTGATTGCCTTGTTTGCTTGGAATTTCGGGGGCGAAATTCCTAAGGGGGAGAGAATGTAACGACCCGTATTTTTCGGATCGAAAAGTTTGTCAAAATCTGGGATTTTCAGCATTTTCTAGTTATTCCAGATCTTGGTTGAAATTTGCCTAAGTCCTAGGTCGTATGCGACCTAGAGGTTAGTTAAGTATTGTTGGCAACTTAGGAGATAAGTCGTACCTAAGAATGTTGGGGATTGGTGACTTTAAGGTTTGGAGTTAGGTCGTGTGATGGATGGTAAGGGTTTAGGTCGTAGACGACCTAAAAGGAAGGAGACTTTAGAGTTTCTGGCGAGTTAAGGTGTTAGCGACCTAAGAGATAGGTTGGTAGCGACCTAAGTAAACCCAGTAGTTGACGACCTAGGGATGAGCGACCTAGTGGTGCCGGGCTAGTATATTTAGGTCGGCAGCGACCTAAGGAAACTAGTGGTTAGCGACCTATAATAGTTCGCGACCTAAGGGGTTAGCTTGTTAGCGACCTAGTAGTTGCCGAGTTAGCGACCTAGTAGTTGCCGAGTTAGCGACCTAGTGGTTCTGAGTTAGCGACCTAGTAGTTGCCGAGTTAGCGACCTAGTAGTTGCCGAGTTAGCGACCTAGTGGTTCTGAGTTAGCGACCTAGTGGTTCTGAGTTAGCGACCTAGTGGTTCCGTGTTGGCGACCTAAGGAGTTAACAAGTTGGCGACCTAAGAAGTTAACAAGTTGGCGACCTTAGGAGTTAGGCTGTTGTGTTAGGTCGCGTAGGTTGCTAAGTTGTTAGGTCGCTAGGATAGTTCAAGTGTTAGGTCGCGTGTTGTTTTAGGTCGACTTGTGTTAGGTCGCAACCCAACTGAGTCTTAGATAGTTAGGTCGTTAGGTTGTTAGGTCGCTGGGTTTCCTAAGTGTTAGGTCGCAAAGAAGTTAAGACGTACATCTGTTAGGTCGGAGAGGCTTAGGTCGGAGAGGCTTAGGTCGCTTAGGTCGGAAGCGACTTAGGGAGATAGCCAGATTTCGACTTAAGGACAGATTTCAGCTATAAATAGGAGGGGTTGTTCTCACTTTTTGGGATCCGGATTTTTGAAGCGACGAAGTGCTGCCATTTTGAGAGCTCGACTTCTACACTTCTTCACTTCTTTTCTCCACTTTAATCTAGTGCTTCCATCCATCCTAATCGAAGATCAAGATTGAAGATTCAAGAGCTTAGATTGAAGATCTTCATCTTTTCAAGAGAGATTTCTTCATTTGAAGCGGATTTGTGGTAGATCTAGCTTCATCCTTCGCTGTCCAGATCTGAAGTGTGTTGATTTGAGGTTGTTTAGGTGATTTGGTGAGTGGTGATTATCTCTCACACGGATCCAAAGGAGTATATCGGATTGTTGGCTCGTTTTGGTGTTAAAATAGAGATTTCCATGCATTTTCTTCATCCTATGTGTAGATCCATATAGATCCATTGTTCATGATGATGTTACATCCATTTTATCATATGTTAACCTATGCAAGTTCATTCATCAAGTTTGTAGAGATATAATCCATGTTTTCATGCTTATTGGACTTTCAACTCTTTAATTACGAAAATGCCATTATTGTTATAATTGTCTACTTAGATCATATTTGAATGCTTGATTGCTTGGATTGATGTTTGATTTGATTGCTTGTTATGAACTAGATGATTGATGATTAGATTTAGATCGAAGATGATTCAAAAGCTAAGGGAAAGGCTCTTGAAAATGGAAAAGCTGCTCGTGGCATATGTAGCGGGATGATGAAGCTCTTATGCATAGATTTGATGATGTGGTGATGAGATGAGGCTTTGCGAGGATGTAATGAAGCGAGGCAATCATATGATGAAGACTTGGTCTAATCCAGGCGGGATCATTCCAAGCATGTTGATAACTCGGTGATATGATTCGAGTTGAGGATAATGGATGCTCGAGAGGCGCTTGAGCTAGTATGGCAATAGTCGTCGAGGAGGATGACTAGGAGGTTGAGATCTCATCGTTGTTGAAGGTTCTAGCATGCTCTAAGCAAGAGTACATGGGGACGCCCAAAAGACTAAGTTGATGGTCGAGTACTCTGGGTAGATTCGATAATCCTAGGCACGGGTCACGATGACGTGCGGGAGTTATGTCTAGAACCGGGGTTACCATTAGCCCTTGACGGACGGCTGAAAGAATGTGCCGGTCATTCAATTAACGGTGATATCGCAACAATGATAACAGTGATAGCCGAGTCATGGATGTTTGGTTGTATCATCATTCGGTCTCAAGAGCGGTATTTCCTGGGTGCTTATCTGACCTTGGTTTTAGACCTTGGGATTTGTACTTGGAAAACATCGCTCTTGACTCGAGTGACAATTGCTTTACTTTAAATTGTATGCTCTGCTATGTTTGCTTCTGCTTAGTGTGTGTCTGGGGGCTATCACTGTAGAATGAGGTTGGAGTGGGAGGGTTGTATTCCTATTCCTTTTCCTTTATGCTCTTTTGGTATGTTGTTAGTTAATTTACTGCTCACTAAGACTGTTGTCTGACTCAAGGCTTTATGTTTTAATTCTTATTGCCTTGGGCTGTTCGTCCATTTTGGGACGGGCAGACTAGGTAGCAGGTGACAGGTGCTGTTCTCTTCTCACGATGCTGATATCGAAGACGAGCTAGAGGGTTGCATATTATCTTCTTATATGTACTGGATTTTTCCGCTGTTTTGTATTCTCTGAGAGTTATGTAGTGAGGCTGGATGTATTGACTATGTGGATGCTTGTATTCAACTATTATGGAGTTTTATATGATGTCATTTTATTCTGTAAAGCTTCACTATACATATGTTCTATTGTATTTTGTCCATGCGCTGTGAGTAATACGATAGATCCTGTTGTTTTAATCTTACCTTGACAATCGTCCATGGTCGCCTGGCACACTTTACAGCGCTCTATCTCTAGATTCGGTGCAGGGGTCATGGGCGGTCGTCACATTTAAGTTATTGTGCATTACTACTACAGTTCACTTGAGTTGGTTTACATTATATAAGTATGTATGTCCTGACTCGAGTGTTTTGTGTTTTACTTTACGCTCGGGTCAGCCTGAGTATTTACAGCTTAGCTTTGGATTTCTTTTCTGGAGCTAGGAATCGCTGGAGATTCTACTTGTCTAGTTATCTATTCCCTTTCAGTTTCAGTTGTTCTATTTTAGCTCTGGTATTTATAAACTTCTATGTATTTGAGATTTCTATTGTATATGTTTTTTTCAGACTGATATTATGTATTTTGTTTGAGATTTTGTTATAGTAGCTTCATGAACTACTATGGTATTTTAATTTTTGCTGCGAGTTATTCTAATATTCTGTGTCTGTGATTCTGTATTTGATTTTATTTTCTTCAAATTTTATTACAATTTGTTATTTTGAATTATTCAAGTCAGACATGTGTAGATTATTGTCGATTTGAATGGTCCAAAATAGTGGGTCGTTACATTGAGTAAAATGATTATAGAGAATTTGGGATAAATTAAAGAATGAATGGGAAAATGATAAAAGTGGATTTTAAAATTGTTAATAAATAAATTCCATGTATGGGAAAGGAGATTTTTGAATAAATGGGAATAAATGAAATTTAAAACTTAAGAGGTATTAATTAAAGGAATAAAGGATTTATTTTTAAATTCAGGATTTAAATGGTTTAGGATGCAATAAAAGGAATTTTTATAAAATTGGTATTTCCAGTTTAAAATCATAATAAAGAGTTAAATTCGGAATTTATAAAATTTATGGATTTTGGAATAAAATTTAGTAAGTAAAGGAATTTATTTTAAAATGAAGTAAATTTTGGAAATCAATTTGAAAATTGATTAAGTACTTGAAACTAGGATTTTAAAAGGAAGTTAAGACTATGAAATTTATAAACGGGGTTTATAAAGTGAAGTAATATATCAGTGGATATTTGGAAGTATAAATTCAGGGTGGGAATTTATTAAAGGAATGGATAAATTTGGTTAAAAATAAATAGTGATTTTTTTTAAAGATGTGAAAGAGAAGTGTATTTCCCCAGGATAGCCAAGTACGTTTTCAAAGCAAATTTTTAATTATAAGTTAAAAGTTTTAAGGATTGTTTTAAAAGTATGTTTTAGAAAATTTATTATTTGTAAACGTTTAAGTTTTAAAGTAAGTATTTTCCAAATTTATATAGTATTAATTATTTAAAGGTGATTGGGTATTATGTTTTAAAAGATAAAAAGTTAGTTTTATATTTTATAAAGTAGTTTTATTTTAAATATTATAAAAGTATATATTTTTGAATAAAGTATTAAAGTAGTTTTTATTTTAAATGTTTTAAAGTGTATTTTATAATAAAGTGTTTTTAAAATTATTTTAAAAATCTAAAGTAATTGTACTTGGTGTTTTCAATGGAAATAAGTATTTGGGAATTTATTCCATGAGAAGAGTGTGGTTTGAAAACTGTTTTCAAAAAGGGTTGAAAATGGAAATATATCTTGCGAAGATATTTGTGAGGTAAATAAATAATTTGGGAAATTATTTATTGTTTGATGGATGTTTGTGAATGTTAATTGATAGTTAGATAATCGACTATTAATATTGGCCAATGCGCTGATCGTTTCGAAGAAACCGGGATTGGGATTTATTTCCCGAAAACCACTTCGATCCAGTTTGTACGTTTTCGTAAGGAAGACATGGTTGGAGTCGAAGATGGACCAGTGAAGTGCAAGGTCTAATTGCTACTAATCCTGAGGATGATTCCAAAATGGATGTAGTAGGAATAGTGCCTTCGATTCCGTTCGAACTCGGAATGGACTTGTGTGGATGAATGCTTTCGGAACATCGTCAGGTGGACGGTGGGCATTCTAAGAGATGTGTTCTAAAAAGGTAACGCTTAGCCTTGAACCTCATCAACCGAGAATGACTGAAAATCAGGGGTTATGCAACAAGGCTATGTGGGTAGCACCCATTAGGGTGAGGTAATCCCTGTCTAGATGTCCCTTTTTATTTCGGCTTAGTGGTGCGGTTCCTGATCCCAACCGTGGGGTGATCTTACTCGAAATTATCCAGTAAGCGGTAGTTCCAGCTTTGTGTTGCAGGGGATCGGGCGTGGTCCACGGTACACTGATCTAGACCAGTTACTCGACAGGTGGTACCTCAGTGCCTAGTCATTAGTTGGAAATCCATTCTCCCTACGCGCCTTTTACGGTTTTTGTTTGTAGAACCCACTTTGTGGCTAGTATGCTGGAATTTAATCATGTAACAATTTCAGCTATTTGAATAACTATTTGTATATAGACACTATTATAATATCAGACGGATTGGATAAGAAAGTGTTTTTGCTATCGTAAGGTAAAAACCCGACATGTTTATTTATGGCGTGGTCTTACGAGATGCTTTTGATTTCAAAGGGTTTGGAAAACTTTAATAATCCAATTGAGTGTGTTTTCTCACGCTGGTTTTCCAAACTGACTCGGGTGTTATTTTATTATAATGCTCGGGTCAGACCGAGTATTATAGATTTCAGGAAAGGATGTTGTGGAGCTCAGGAAGCGAGTTGGGTGGCGATACATACTTCCGTACTTGTTTTAAATATTCCGCTGTGTTGATTAGCTGTGTATTCAGTTTTGTGAGGACATGTTATGATTTCTGTCCAGTTGTGTGTTATTGATTGTGTGTACTCTGATGATGTAATGTATAAACAGATTTGCTTTTGTGTAAAGATCAGTTATTAACTATTATATATTATTCCGATGCGATTGTGAGATTCTGATGTTGTTTCTATTTTCTTCTTCTACCTCCTTCTTTAACCCTAATGGTTCGTATTTCTGTTCACTTTGAGTCGATATGTTGGAGAATAGTGTCGATTCAAGGGGTACGGATTTGCGGGCTGTCACATTGGTATCAGAGCTGAAGGTTAAGCGAGAACCTTGGCTCTGGTGGGAATTACTCATTAGAAATAGAGTCTGTAGTACTCTAGGAATGAGTTTGAGGGTAATAATAGATACGAGCGCGTATTTGTTAGTGAATACAAATGGTTTTATATTGTGTTGATTGATTTATTGAGTGGCTTATGAACTCTAATCGGAACAGTCCGTACAACTGTACCGATAGGGGTTTCTAAACACTTGAATAGAACAATTCGACATAGTATTGTTTTAAAATAGGGTAAATGAAATAATTTTACCCAAATTATTTTTGTATATAAAGGAAATAATTTTTCGTAAACTATTATAGTTATATATATGATTGCTTGATTGTTAGGAATGATAATATTAAATTATTATCATTGTTTTGTAAAATCTAAATAAGAAATTGAAATCATAACTAAAAGCTAAGAAATAAATTCATATACAAATGGGATTTGTAAATTTAAATTGTAAATGTGATTTATAATTTGAAATAGAATTCTAGAGAAATATTTGAAAATAAATTGAGATGAAAATTCCAGAGTAATGTTTGAATATAAAAATTGGATGGATTTGAAATTTGGAATTTTGGGAAGTTTAAATTCCTTTCAGTTTGAAAATAGTTTTCAAAGGTTTTAGAGAGATTTGGAATTTAAAAATATTTGGAGGGGTTTTAAAGAGATAAAAGCATTTAACTCTCTTTCGGTCGCTGAAAAATAACTTCGGTGATGACTGCAGCATCATCGATGTTCATTTTCGAGTTTCCAAGAGAGAAATGGCTGCCTGGAGATTTTTAAATTGGAATTTTTAAATAAAATTTAGCTCTTACTTAATAAAATGTAAATGAATTGTGTGAAGTCAAAGGAATAGTATGGGGTTAGATTTAACTGGAGTTAAGTTAAATAAGATTGAGAAATAAATATAGATTTCGATGGCTTGTAAAAGAATTGAGAACCCACTGGATTAAAATATATACTTGGCTAAATAAAATGAATAATTATGGGTTAAAAGTAAATTAATTTGATTTAATTTAAGCTAAGTAAAAGGAAGTGAGTTGAATTAAATGAACTTAAGTTATCAGTTGGATTGAACTGAAAATAAAATCTACTGTATTTGAAGTAAGTTGAAGTAAAAATTGAATTGGAATAAATAATCTTCGATGGCTGATAAGGAAATAGAAGGGAGTTGAATTAAATACTCTGGGCTAAATAATCTTGAGTTAAAATCTAAAAGTGGAAGGAGTAAGCCAAATATAAGAATTTATTTGGTATTTTGGAAAGTGAAACAGGAATCTAAACTTGGATTATAAATTAGATTGAACTCAAGTTGTAACAACCCGCATATTTATCGATTTTTATATTTAAATATTTGATTTAAATATTTTATCGTTAGTCGGATGTTAGTCCGAAAAGCTACTTTTTGCATACGGTCAAATTAGGACTCGAGACCACTTCCATTGAGTTCAAAATGACGTTTGTAATCTTTTTGAGTGTAAACTTCGATATGTTTGGAGTAAGTGGAATTTTCATCACTTTTTCCCGCCTTTGACTTTGGTTGGACTGCACCTTCTTTAGCTCAGCCCAACCCTCTTCCCTTCATAACTCCACTCTTTGCTAAAACATCTAAGCTTCATAAAAAATGGAGGAGGGAATGGGAAATTAAAACTCCAAACTCAAATTCAATTGCAAATCCAACATTCAACTACAAATTCAAGTAGAAGATATTGGATTCAAGCTTTGGATTACTTCTCCTTGCTTTCAAGCTTCATCTTCATCCATTTAAGTGAAAAGGTGAGATTTTTAATCTCACATCTTGCCTAAAACTATCATTGGATTGTTGGGAATGATTCCATATCACTTGTGCATATGCATTTGCTTTTGGTTTGGATCGAATCGGCGAAAAACTCCAGTTTTCAGTGTTTTGGCAAAAATCTGGGCTTCGGTCGTTCTGCCTGTGCTAGGTCGTTCGGTGTGAAAAGTCTCTGCCTGCATATACAACGTTCTGCGCCTAGGTCGTAGGTCGCTCGGGGGAAGTTAGGTCGTAGGTCGCTCGGGGGGAGAGTTAGGTCGTAGGTCGCTCGGCCTTATGAAGCCTCTAGGTCGCTCGGGTTAGATAACTCCTTAGGTCGCTTGACCATTTAAACATCTCGTGACCTCGTTAGGTCGTTTGGCCCTAGGTCGCTATGCGTTAGGTCGCGTGCCCTTAGGTCGCGTACCATTAGGTCGCTCGTCCTTGTCTCAGTTAGGTCGCGAGTCTTTAGGTCGCAAGCCTTTAGGTCGCATACCATTAGGTCGCTCGGCTTTGCCTCTGATAGGTCGCAAGCTTTGTTAGATCGTTCGGCCTTAAATATTTAGGTCGCTCGATCATCTCTATGTTAGGTCGCGTGAGGGTATAGGTCGCTCAGACATTATAGGTCGCGCCTTATGCTTAGGTCGCTCACTTAGGTCGCTCGGCATGCTGTCCTTAGGTCGTCCGACTTATTTTGCTTTAAGTCGTCACCTTTTTAGGTCGTGCACTTTAGCTCGACTATGATTAGGTCGCGTGGGAACTTCCACTTGATGCAATTTTAGTTGATTTTCTTGGATTTCATTCACGTCTTCGAATGTGAACTTTTGTGATTCGATTTGTTTCAGCAATCGTTTTATGGTTTGTCAATTTAAAGATATGAAGGTTTGAATACTAGTAGAAACTATCAAAACCCTTTCTTCCAAATGATTTCATTTAAAAATAAAGCTCGTTTTCCCAAACTGTTTTCCAACCTACTAGTATACACAAGCCTTTACTTCACTTGGATGAGAAATCAAATTAAACGACTTAGTAAAACGAGTGGTATGAAACGCTCGCGTTTACTTCATCGGTTAGCTCTTGGACTTGTTCGATTGAACCCTTTGTGACAATTTTCTAGTAAAGATCTACAGTTTGTTCGTAAATATTTAAGTTAAGCAAGTGGTTATGGGACATGAAGCTAAACTCATATATTTACAAGCTTAGTGTGGTTGACACTTCTTGATGATCATGACGATCATTTTTGTGATTCAGACTAGCGATTGAGCAATGTCTCTTTGTCTGCGAGGGAGACTAGACCCCGCTTGTGTGATGTTTCGCCATCACATATATGGGGTAGCACCCCATGGTCTTCGGGCCATTCGTGTGTCAAAGGTCTTCGGGCCATTCGTGTGTTCGAAAAATTAAATGGATAGCTTCCATGAGATAGCTTCTCGTCCGTGTGTTTGGACTTTCCCCTTTTTGTGATTTCTGGATTTCGTGTGTTGATTTCTGGGATTTGTTCTGGATTTTGTGTGTTGATTTCTGGAATTTATGCTTCACCAATTTTCATGATTTTCATTGATATAATATCAATTTTTGTGCATTGGTGAATTTGTGTGTCATTGACTTGTTATGAATACCAGTTTAGGGTATGATACCCTATTTTATCTTTGATAAGATTCTTGTGATATTGATTAATCTCTTGTTAATTATCAATTGCATACTTATAGTAGTATGCCCTTTTACTGTTATTACATGTTCATGTCATGTTATTCATTCTATACCTTATCACCTGATATTTATAGCTAGACTGATCCGTTTATTATTTTCTTATAAATAATACTCGGGTCAGACCGTGATGTTACAGGTGCTTCTGCTTGACTCCTCTTCAGGATTATTCTGACTTTTGGCTAACTACTTAGATTAGTAGTTTTTGGATGTACACCTTTGAGATATAGACTCTATGTTGTTTACTTATTCTTTTGTATAGCACGTGTTGCTATTCTTTTTGTATTATCGTGGATCTTTCTGACCACTACTCTGATGTACACTTTCATGTGTTATATATATATATTCATATCTTTATTCCGCCTTTGTGATATGGATGTTTGTAGCTGATTATGTTTTGTTTATTTCTATATTTGTTTCCGAAGATTATATAGCCACCGTGTGATAGCTTTGAGCATGTGTCGGTATGTCGGATTTCCTCCTTAAATGAAATGCATGCTTTACGATCTGATATATATCGGTGATCGCACAAAGAAGTTACATGGATGGTCGTTCCTCAACAGCCTTATTCTCCGCGCTAGTTGACTGCATTACTTAGTAATGTTCTTGTCTAGCGTGGGTATAGAGGTGGGGCGTCACACAAGTAAATTAATGAAGTGATTTTGAAGATAGAAATCAAATTAACTGGAAGTGAACTTAAGTTTGAAGTTGGGATAAATTGAAGTAAATTAACTTAAGTTAAGAATGGAAGACCATTAAATAAAAGCTTGGGTTGAATTAATTTGGAAATGGTTAGTAGTATACAAGCATGGAATGTGTCGAGCTAAATAAAATGGTTGTGAATGAATTAAATGGACGGAATTAAATACAAATTGAGTTGGAATCAAGTTAAAATGGTTTCAAGCTTAAGTAATTATTTATTCACGTGAATATAGTCAAATTGCATAGAAATAAATTGTCGTTTGGCAGAAACAAGATTAAATAAATTCAATTAATTGGTAGAAGTGAAATAAAATTGATTTTGAAATCAATTGAATTGAATATGAGCTTGTTGGGATTAAAAATGAATTGAATGTAAGAAATTGAATTGTAAACCCTTAAATTTGAATGAAATGGCATATGAATTGATTGAAAGCAATTGATTAATTTTGCAATCATATAAATTACTCATGGAATGTGTTTGTTGTATGTTGCTTATGAAATGCATGTGTTTAGCTATGGAAAGTAAGTGAAATGTTAATAAATTTCATATATTTAGTACTTACCTATTTAAATTGAGTAAGTACAGGTATAGGGAAGCCGTTTGGCTGGATTGGGTCATGCAAAATGCTAAAATAATAATCTGCTTGCTTAAAAATGCTAAATAAGGTACGCCTACGCAATAAAAGTTAGGAAATATGAACTGTTGTTTGTTTTTTTTGTTTTTCCGACCGTGTGGGTCAATGTATATGTAACAACCCGCATATTTTACGATTTTATATTTAAATATTTAATTTAAATATAACATCGTTGTCGGATTTAAGTCCGAAAAGCTAATTTTTGCAAACGGTCGAATTAGGACTCGGGACCACTTCCATTGAGTCCAAAATGGCATTTGCGACTTTTTTGAGTATAAGCTTCGATATGTTTGGAGTAAGTTGAATTTTTCTATTTTCTGTTGAGCTTTTTGAGTTTGGGTTTGACCTAACTCACTCTATAACTTAGTTCAGCCCTCTCCTCTCCTCCTCACTACATTTCTATTTTCTCAAACTCTTGCTAAAACTGAAAATGGGGAGAGGAAGGGGAAATTAAGACTTCAAGCCCTAGATCCAATTACAAACTCCAAATTCTTGCTCCAAATTATAGAAGAAGCTTAGGTAAGCTCCATCTTCATCTTCTCCATCTCTTCTCCTCTTTGATTTCAGAAATTTCCTAAACCCTAACTTAGGAAAATACTTGTTTTGATCTTAGATTGAAGCTTGTAGAATTGAAGTGAAGACTGGTTGATATTTTCTTTGCATTTGAGCTTCTTATCCTTGTTTTTGAGTTTAAAGGTGAGATTTTTGAGCTCACATCTAAGCCTATAGCTTTTGTTGTTGTTGGGTAAGGATTCCTAACATCAATTCATGTTCATTTGTGTTCGATTTGGTGAATTGTCAAATTTTTGGTTTTGGAATCCAATTTTTGTGAAAATCCAATCTTTGATGTTTGAATACGTTAGTGGAGTGTTGGGAGGGCCATACAAGGCTGGGTTATCGCTTGACGTAAGTCCTTGGTCGTGGTCGCTCACTCGTCGCTCCCGTTCATGTTTCGCATTTGCCCCAAATGGGGCTAGGCTGATTTTTGCTTTGATAGCAGGTTCAGTCGACTGAACCAGTAGGTCAGTCGACTGAACCAGACCCAGGAAATTGCCTGGGTCTGTATCAGTCGACCGACCTTCTGTGTCAGTCGACTGACTTTGGGGCAGAAAACTGCATCCCCCTGTGTCAGTCGACTGACACTATGGGTCAGTCGACTGACCTGGAAACATAAAGTTTCCAGGCACTGGTCCATTCGACTGACCCACTGGTTCAGTCGACTGACCTGCTTGACTCTGCCCAGTTTGATATTTTCTTTGATTTCCAATTTCGATCGATTCGTGTCAATCCGATTAGTTGTTATCTCATTCTTGACCCTGATGATTCCTTTTTGACTTCGTACATGGATTTTTATAAAATGATCTTTTCAAATTGTATTAAAAGCCCGTTTCTCCGATTTTTAATTTCTATTTAAAACACACACTTTTGCACTCCGAGCGAAGGGGGGGGGGGAGAATTAAATGATTAGATAAAACACGTGCTATGAACACGTGCGTTCATCTTTCCAGTTAATTCCTAATCTATTCGTTTGACTGTTTTGACCTTCGGGTCTGGTTTACCGATGATATAAGGTGAACTTTGTATTGCTTTGAGTGTGAAATTGGCTAACGGTTAGTAAACCGTTTAGTGTGAATGTGTGGTGTGGGACTCATGTTAACATTTTTCGGGTTCCTTTCTGAGAGTTGTGACACATTACGCCAGTTAGTGGTGTCCAGTACTGGGCCTTCGGACCTTCACCACTATGGTTTGTTGCCTTCGGGGTATGTTGCCTTTGGGCTTGAGCCTTCGGGGTTTGTTGCCTTCGGGTATGTTGCCTTCGGGTATGTTGTCTTCAGGTTTGTACCTTTGGGTTTGTGCCTTCGGGTTTTTGCCCTATAGTATCGCTTTTGGAGTTGGTCCATCGTCACCGCTCGAGTGATATTGGGTTTGTTGCCTTCATGTTTGTGGATCCTTTTTATTCAGTACTGAGCTCGAGCATCTTTCGTTTCTTTGACAATTATATTTCCCTAGTGTATCACCTTTCGAGGTAGGTTCTTTGAACCACACGATATATAACGATTACCTTGTGGAAACTTGTGTTACCTTTATTGGTATTTGTTATTTGCCTTTTGGCTTGATTTGGGATATGACATCCTTGGTTTATTCATGTTGCCTATGATATGAGGCTTGTTATGAATCATCTTATGTTAGATGACTTGGTTATCTCTTTTGAAGATATTTGTGGTACTTTATGACTATGTATGTTCATTATCATTTAGTTTGTCTAACTGATTTGTTAGCTAGACTGACCCGTGTATCTTATACTCGGGTCAGACCGAGATGTTTCAGGTTAGGTACATTGGACTTAGCCTATTTTGCTTCCGCATGGACTATTCCGCTAGCTCCTTTTTGTCATAGTTTTTTGTGTAGTCCTTTTTGTCTATAACTCTGATATATACTCTATTGAATCGTCTGTATATTGTGGTTTGCTTTACCACTTGACATGTATCATTTTATAAACTCTTTATGTATTTGTATATATGTAAATGTATGTGATGATCTACTGTTCTGTGATGTGTATTACATTTGAGTTGTCACATTTGTTCCGATAGATCCTTCAGCCACCTATGGCTTTGTGTTAAGTATTTATTGGATATATCGATTCACTTGAGAGAAATATAGATATATGCTACCTTGTCGACGTATTCAGTAGATAATTAAGGCAAGGCTATAGATGGTCGCTCCTAACCAGCTCTATTCTCCGCATTAGCAGACGGTGTTACCTTGTAATACTCTTTGCTAATGTGTGTCTCGAAGTAGGGCGTCACAGCTTGGTATCAGAGCTGAGTTCAGAACAAAATATGATAAACATAGAACATAGACACATATTACGGTACATCAAAGGGTAGTACGAATGTTACGAATCTTTGAATCATCGTGCCTTATTTCTTTCCCTTCCACGAAGAAAAAGCCCATTGAATCTGGTTCTAATTCTCAATCTGCTGGAACACCTTCCATTCAGAAGTCTTTCAATTGTGGTTCTCCTGATCATATGATTCGAGCTTGTCCTAAGCCTCTCTTCTGCCGTTATTGCAAGAAGGAAGGTCATCATGTTTCCTCCTGCCCTACTGTTCCTAATGCCAAGTCTGGCAAGCTTTATGTTGCTAAGGCTTCTGGAGGTTCTTCTCAGCCCGGAGGTATATCTCCATCTATTTTGGAAGGTTCTATTTTATTTCATGACCATAGTATTCGAGTTCTTTTCGATACGGGTGCTTCGCATTCATTCGTATCGAAGACGCTCGTCGATGATTTGTCTTTGGATGTTTCTTGTTTGGTTACTTCGTTAAGGATTGCAAATCCTATTGGGGGATCTGCAACCCTTAGCATGCTTTGTGATGATGTTGAGATTGTTTTATGTGGCTTTTCTTTCCGTGCGAATCTGCATGTTATTTCTTATTTGGGATTTGATATGATTTTGGGTATGGACTGGCTAGTGAGATATGATGCCAGGATTACTTGTTCTAAAAGAATTTTGTATCTTCGACATCCGGATTCGTCTTCTCAGCTATCACTTGTTCTTCGGAATGTGGATAATTCCGAAATGGCTTTATATTCTCTTGGCTCTCGAAATGATGATGATATATCTCGTATTCTTATTGTTTATGACTTCTTGGATGTTTTTGAGCCGGTTTCGGGTTTGCCACCCAAGCGGGCGATCGATTTCCGCATTGATCTCGTTCCAGGCGCGCAGCCAGTTGGGCGTCCTCCCACTAGGATGTCTACAAAAGAAAATGAGGAACTCAAGAAGCAGCTTTTAGAGCTTGAGTCCAAGCAGTTGATTCAGTCCAGTTTTTCACCGTGGGGTACTGCGGTTGTCTTCGTGAAGAAGTCTGATGGAAATCTTAGGCTCTGCATCGACTATCACAAGCTTAATGAGTTGACCTTCAAGAATAGGTATCCTTTGCCTAGGATCGATGATATGTTCGATCTATTGAGTGGCGCTAAGGTCTTCTCTCAGCTCGACCTTGCCACTGGTTTTCATCAGCTCCGAGTCGTGGAAGATAGCATACCCCTTACAGCTTTCCGCACTCGATATGGTTCTTTCGAGTGGCTCGTTACACCGTTCGGTTTGACGAACGCTCCTACTTTCTTTGTTGACCTTATGAATCAGGTATTCCGGGAATATCTCGATAAGTTCGTCCTTGTGTTCATTGACGACATTCTTATTTATTCTAAGTCTGAAGCCGAGCATGCTAATCACTTGAGAATTGTCTTTAGTACTCTTCGTCACCATCAGCTTAAAGCCAAATTCTCCAAGTGCCATTTTTGGGATAATAAGGTTAAGTTCTTAGGCCTTGTTGTATCTTCTGACGGCATTTCTGTTGATCCCTCAAAGATCGAACCTATCCAGAATTGGAAGAGGCCTGAGAATGTGCATGAGATTCGTAGTTTCCTTGGATTGGTGGGTTACTACCGTCGGTTCATTAAAGATTTTTCCCGTGTTGTTCTTCCTCTCACCGGCCTTACACGAAAAGGCATTCGTTATATTTGGTCCGACAAATGTGAAGCTTCCTTTCAGACATTAAAGGAACTTCTCACTAATGCTCCTATTCTTGTGGTTCCCGAGGGGAATCATGATCTTGTTGTCTACACCGATGCTTGTGGTAGTGGTCTCGGTGCCATGCTTATGCAGAAGGATCGGGTAGTTGCTTATGCTTCTAGGCAACTGCGTCCGAATGAAGTTCGCTATGCCACTCATGATCTTGAGTTAGCCGCCACTGTCTTAGCCTTGAAGATTTGGCGACACTATTTATTAGGCGAGTGCTTCATTCTCTATACCGATCATAAGTCCTTGAAATATCTCTTCACTCAGAAGGAACTCAATATGAGGCAACAACGTTGGCTCGAGTTTCTTGCCTCCTATGACTTTGATATCCTATATACCCCTGGTAAGGGTAATCGTGTTGCTGATGCGCTTAGTCCCAGACATTCGGCTATTGTTTCTTTGATGCTTGCCGAATGGGATATTCTTGAGACTCTATCTTTTTGTGATATTCATGATCGAGCTTCATCTTCTGATTCTCCGATAGTATTATTCAGTTTTGAAGCTCGACCTAGCTTATTGGATCGCATTTCCCAGGCTCAGTGGCAAGATCCGGATTTATTGCCTTTCATTCATCTTGTTGAGACTGGATCCAGTAATGATACGTCATTAGATTACAGTATTGATTCTCATTTGTGCCTTCACAAGAAGAACCGGGTTATTGTGCCTTCTGATTCTGCACTTAGGCGTGACATTCTTGACGATTGTCATCATTCTAAGTATACCATTAATCCTGGTTCTAGCAAGATGTATGCCGACATGTGTCGCTTCTATTATTGGGAAGGCCTGAAGCGTGATGTTGCAAGTTATGTGAGCAATTGCATGACTTGTCAACTTATCAAAGCCGAACATCAATGCCCTTCTGGTCTTCTTCAGCCAATAGAGATTCCATTGTGGAAATGGGATTAGATTTCGATGGATTTTATTGATGGTCTACCTCGATCGAGGTCGGGCCATACTTTTGTTTGGGTCATCGTTGATCGATTGACCAAGTCCGCTCACTTTATTCTGATTAAGTCCACTCGGCCTGTTCCTCTTTTGGCTAAGCTTTATGTGAAGGAAGTCGTTCGACTTCATGGTATCCCTAGTTCCATTATTGTGACCGTGACTCGTTATTCACTAGTCACTTTTGGAAGTGTCTTCAATCAGCTTTGGGCACAAAGCTGAATTTTTCTACTGCTTATCATCCTCAGACTGATGGTCAGACTGAGAAAGTGAATCATGTCTTGGAAGATCTCCTTCGCTGTTGTATCCTTGATTTTGGATGTAGTTGGGAGGATCATCTACCCCTTGTAGAGTTCTCCTACAACAATAGTTTTCAGTCCAGTATCGGTATGGCTCCTTTCGAAGCCTTATACGGAAGGCCATGCCGATCACCTTCTTGTTGGTTGGAATCTGGGGAGAAGCTTATTCTTGGCCCAGAGTTTGTTCATGATTCATCTGAGAAGATTATTCTTATTCGTCAGAGAATGAAAGAGGCACAAAGTCGCTAGAAATCCTACGCGGATAGCCGTAGGAAGCCTCTCGAGTTCTCGGTTGGTGTTCTTGTCTTTATTCATGTTTCTCCTTTGAAAGGGGTTATGCGTTTCAGTGTGACAGGGAAATTGGCTCCTCGCTTTGTAGGACCATTTCCTATTACTGAACGTATTGGTCATGTGGCTTATAGAGTTTCACTTCCAGCTCATCTATCTGGAGTTCATAACGTGTTTCACGTCTCTCAGCTTCGGAAGTGTCTTCGAGAATCAGATTCTGTTATCGACTCTCCTGATTTGCTAGAGCTTGAGATCTCACCAGACTTATCTATTGTACAGCAGCATGTTCACGTACTTGCCAAGGAGGTGAGACACCTTCGAAACAAGGACGTGCCGCTCATTAAAGTTCAATGGTCTGCTAATCCCAATGACTGTACTTGGGAAACCAGAGAGTTTATCAAGCGATCCTATCCGGGTTTTCTATCTTAGCTTTGCAATGGTGAGAATGTCTTTTTATCTCAAGCTTATTTTCTTTTCTTTTTGGGAGTAGTAAGTATGTAGTTGTTGCGAATTCTTCTCTAGGAATTGCGTGGACGCAATTTTGTTAAGGAGGGGAGATCTGTAACAACCCGCATATTTTACGATTTTATATTTAAATATTTAATTTAAATATAACGTCGTTTTCAGATTTAAGTCCGAAAAGCTACTTTTTGCAAACGGTCAAATTAGGACTCGGGACCACTTCCATTGAGTCCAAAATGGCGTTTGCGACTTATTTAAGTATAAGCTTCGATATGTTTGGAGTAAGTTGAGTTTTGCTATTTTCTATTGGGCTTTTTGGGTTTGGGTTTGACCCAACTCACTCTATAACTTAGTTCAGCCCTTTCCTCTCCTCCTCACTTCATTTCTATTTTCTCAAACTCTTGCTAAAACTAAAAATGGGGAGAGGAAGGGGAAATTAAGACTTCAAGCCCTAGATCCAATTGTAAACTCCAAATTCTTGCTCCAAATTATAGAAGAAGCTTAGGTAAGATCCATCTTCATCTTCTCCATCTCTTCCCCTCTTTGATTTCTGAAATTTCCTAAACCCTAACTTAGGAAAATACTTGTTTTGATCTTAGATTAAAGCTTGTAGAATTGAAGTGAAGAGTGGTTGATATTTTCTTTGCATTTGAGCTTCTTATCCTTGTTTTTGAGTTTAAAGGTGAGATTTTTGAACTCACATCTAAGCCTATAGCTTTTGTTGTTGTTGGGTAAGGACTCCTAACATCAATTCATGTTCATTTGTGTTCGATTTGGATCGATTTGGTGAATTGTCAAATTTTTGTTTCTGGAATCCAATTTTTGTGAAAATCCAATCTTTGATGTTTGAACACGTTAGTGGAGTGTTGGGAGGGCCATACAAGGCTGGGTTGTCGCTTGACGTAAGTCCTTGGCCGTGGTCGCTCGCTCGTCGCTCCCGTTCGTGTTTTCGCATTTGCCCCAAATGGGGCTAGGCTGATTTCTACTCTGATAGCAGGTTCAGTCGACTGAACCAGACCCAGGAAATTGCCTGGGTCTGTATCAGTCGACTGACCTTCTGTGTCAATCGACTGACTTTGGGGCAGAATACTGCATCCCCCTGTGTCAGTCGACTGACACTCTGGGTCAGTCGACTGACCTAGAAACATAAAGTTTCCAGGCACTAGTCTAGTCAATTGACCCACTCAGTCGACTGACCTGCTTGACTCTGCCCAGTTTGATATTTTCTTTGATTTCCAATTTCGATCGATTCGTGTCAATCCGATTAGTTGTTATCTCATTCTTGACCCTGATGATTCCTTTTTGACTTCGTACACGGATTTTTATAAAATGATCTTTTCAAATTGTATTAAAAGCTCGTTTCTCCGATTTATAATTTCTATTTAAAACACACACTTTTGCACTCCAAGCGAAGAGGGAGGAGAATTAAATGATTAGATAAAACGTGTGCTATGAACACGTGCATTCATCTTTCCAGTTAATTCCTAATCTATTCGTTTGACCGTTTTGACCTTCGGGTCTGGTTTACCGATGATATGAGGTGAACTTTGTATTGCTTTGAGTGTGAAATTGGCTAACAGTTAGTAAACCGTTTAGTGCGAACGTGTGGTATGGGAATCATGTTAACATTTTTCAGGTTCCTTTGTGAGATTTGTGACACATTCCGCCAGTTAGTGGTGTCCAGTACTGGGCCTTCGGACCTTCACCACTACGGTTTGTTGCCTTCGGGCTTGAGCCTTCGGGGTTTGTTGCCTTCGGGTATGTTGCCTTCGGGTATGTTGCCTTCGGGTTTGTACCTTCGGGTTTGTGCCTTCGGGTTTGTTGCCCTATAGTATCGCTTTTGGAGTTGGTCCATCATCACCGCTCGAGTGATATTGGGTTTGTTGCCTTCGGGTTTGTGGATCCTTGTTATACAGTACTGAGCTCGAGCATCTTTTGTTTCTTTGACAATTATATTTCCCTAGTGTATCGTCTTTCGGGGTAGGTTCTTTGAACCACACGATATATAGCGATTACCTTGTGGAAACTTGTGTTACCTTTATTGGTATTTGTTATTTGCCTTTTGGCTTGATTTGGGATATGACATCCTTGGTTTATTCAAGTTTCCTGTGATATGAGGCTTGTTATGAATCATCTTATGTTAGATGACTTGGTTATCTCTTTTGAAGATATTTGTGGTACTTTATGACTAAGTATGTTCATTATCATTTAGTTTGTCTAACTGATTTGTTAGCTAGACTGACCCGTGTATCTTATACTCGGGTCAGACCGAGATGTTTCAGGTTAGGTACATTGGACTTAGCCTATTTTTCTTCCGCATGGACTATTCCGCTAGCTCCTTTTTGTGATAGTTTTTTGTGTAGTCCTTTTTGTCTATAACTCTGATATATACTCTATTGAATCATTTGTATATTGTGGTTTGCTTTACCACTTGACATGTATCATTTTGTAAACTCTTTATGTATTTGTATATGTGTAAATGTATGTGATGATCTACTGTTCTGTGATGTGTATTACATTTGAGTTGTCATATTTGTTCCGATAGATCCTTCAGCCACCTATGGCTTTGTGTTAAGTATTTATTGGATATGTCGATTCACTTGAGAGAAATATATAGATATATGCTACCTTGTCGACGTATTCAGTAGATAATTAAGGCAAGGCTATAGATGGTCGCTCCTAACCAGCTCTATTCTCCGCATTAGCAGACGGCGTTACCTTGTAATACTCTTTACTAATGTGGGTCTCGAAGCGAGGCTTCACAGCATATATATTTATATCTCTTGTAAAATTGCAAAAGCTCCTCCGTACAAAGGAGGCTCTGCCAAAATTTTCTAGAAATTTTGGGAGTTAGAAAAAAAATTGGATTTTTTGAAAATTTTCAGTAACGACAAATGATTTCAAATTTGAAATTTAGATAAGGTAAATAGAATTCAATACCTAAAATGGTAGAGTAATAATATGAGTATATGAAATGCTTATATTAAATTAAGAAATGAATGGTGGAATTCTTAAGTAAATTTGGTACTGGGAACACACTAAGTAAATTTGGACATTATTGTTAAGTAAAGTATATAGGGAAATGGAATTGGATTTTGATTTGGAAGACAAATTTGAATTTTCTCAACGATAAGGTGTGTATTTAAAATTTATGTATGAAATTTTATTGGGTTTTTGATCTATCCACTTGGCGTTTTGTTTTCTTTTGAAATTTGGGAGCCCGTAGAGGCATTTTGTAGTTGTACCGAGCTAGCCGCGCAAAGGAGACGCTGGTGAAATTTTTCGGAAATTTAGGGTGTTAAATAAATTTTGAGGAATTTCTGATAATTCAAAATTTGATTTCAAATTTTAATTTTAATTGATAAGTAAGTAATATTGTTTGGGACTAATGGATAAGCTGGAAAGTTAGAAAGAAGGTTAGTGTGTCCTTGATAAAAAGATTTGTTTTGGGAAGTTGTTTGAAACTATTTGGATTTGAGAAAATAGTTAATGGGGATTGAATCATTCTTCCTAACTAGTAATTTCGGGGTCGAAATTCCTTTAATGGGGGAGGAATGTGACGACTGGTAATTTTTGGATATTTGAAATTGGGATATTTAATTGATTTTAAATATTTAAAAGTTAATTTCTAACTTGAACTTCAAATACCACCATTTATTGAGTAATTTAATTGTTTAATTAAATAATTGGAAATTGGGTAAATGGTTGAATCTGAAATTTTAAGCTTGTTAAAGATATTTCGGAGGCTTATAAAATATATATTGATAATACTGGAGATAATAGATGTGTTGAAATTGAATTTAAAAGTGTTTTGTTCAGTCTTGAAAATATATCGTTTAAATTGTATTTAAAAATAGCCTTCCGAGGCACAGTCTTGGAATTTGATGAAACCAGTTCCATTGGATCCGTAATATTGTTCTATTATCAGATTTCAAATTCCGTAGTGTTTGAAGTTGTCGTGAGATCGTACGATATATAAACGCGCTGAAATCTATATCGAAAATTTAATAATAACTGGTTCAAAAAGCTATCTTCTCCATACGATCAAATTAGGACTCGAAACCTTTTCCATTGCATTCGGAATAGGGGTTTAACATTATAAATGCCTAACGGCACGCCTCGATAGGATGTCGAGATTTTGCGCTACGATTTTGAGACGGGT
The DNA here is from genome assembly GCA_030737815.1 of Allium fistulosum. Taxonomy (NCBI): domain Eukaryota; kingdom Viridiplantae; phylum Streptophyta; class Magnoliopsida; order Asparagales; family Amaryllidaceae; genus Allium; species Allium fistulosum. Next base: position 308,210,299 of record CM060908.1, on the reverse strand, counting down.
TAAATTTAAATTTAAATAATACTATATATTTTTGCTGACTAGTCAAATTTATTTCACATCAGCTTTATCCCTTCTTGTCATCACTGTACACCATCAGCTTTTGTTTTAAAAATATCACTGTTAAGGTATTCAAACACGTGAATATCAAATCGTGTTCCCTTTTATTCCTTCTACCTTCTTTTGAAAGCTCCTGTCCAAATTCATTTTGAAAAAAAAATAACAGTCGATTCTCCTTTAAAACAAATACTGGCCGACACTTCAAAATCAAATTAATGGCCGCAGTAAAACATTGTGTCCCTTCTTCCATCATGCAACATTTCAGAGAATGCTTCCCTTCTTTTTATATCCAGCCGAGCCTTCTCCTTATTTCAAATCAAAACTTATTTCAAATCAAAACACGAAAAAGAAAAATGGCTATGTCTTCATCGTTCGATTCAAATTGAATCAAAGCAGTAGTCGAATCGTGGCGGCGTGAATTTGGGGAAGGCGCATGCTTGCGGGATGGAAGCTCGAGGCACCGAGTTGGTTGCAATCGTTCAAATCAATGTACGCCTCAAAATCTCGGCTCGAACTCGAGCAGGATGATGTCGAAGGTGAGGGCGAGCGAATGATGGTAAGGGCAGTACGCTGTCAAGCAGAGCACGAGTTCGTTTGGGTCAGCTAGGGTTTCGCTGTCGCGATTCCATTATCGAGCACTAGGGTTTTCATGATGCGGGTGGTCGCGATTAGAGGTGTGGGTTTTATCTCGATTGAATTTGCGACCGAGGTAGCTCGAACGTGAGCACTGGAAGGGGGAGCACGGTCTTGGGTTCATCAATTTGAGTTCAAGCAGCAACGTCGAAGTCGAGCTCGAGTTCGTAGGCAATGTCAGGGGATAGCAGTGCAGTGGGCTAGATGGGTTACTGTTCGATTTTCTTTTCCGATATGATTTAGGTAATAAATCTTTTTCCTTAATTTAATTTAATTTAAATATATGTGAAGTTTGAAAAATACATATATGCATACTCATTTTTAAAATAAACAGAAATTAATTTACATATGGATAGGATTGTGAAAATAGATGTTCTAAATGTTAAGAAGAATTGGTTTAAAATTAAAAGTATTAGTTTTAAATAAAATAATTAGTTGAATTAAAATTATTAAATGGCAAATGGAATTGTTCGATTTATTTCGAATATTAATAAAATTATATAAATTGCTTATTCAAGGTCAAAAATCGGAAACCAAGGCAATATTGAAGTGGATTGCAAATAAAAATCAAAGGAGAGGTAATCTCACTCTTCTGGATTGCTATTTAAATTTAAATGGTTAAATTTAAATATTTGGTTGAAAAATTTAAGTGATTAGATGTGGTATATTATATAGTAGTATATATTATATATTGGAGTAATTGATTTCCCGCATTATATAGCGGATGAGACCCTATGCGCCGCATAATAGCGGATGATATTATATAAACCCATATACCGCGATATTCCACCTCGAAGTGGAATTGGTATTTTATTTTGGGCTAACATCTGTGGATGCAGGGAAACAGGTTGGAGGGATCCAACTGGATTCCTCAAAATCATTTAGATTGTTTAATATTCTATGTTATGATTATTAGACATTTTGTGATGAATTATATTGATAATTGGAATGTTGAATGCTACGGTTTGATTGGATATATTTGGACATTCTGAGTTATCAAAAATGTATAGATTTGGATTTTTAAAGAAAATAAAAAGAGAGAATTTGAGTGTAATAACCCTGAATTTTGTGATTCATTTTAATTGTTTATTTTGATTATTTTATTTAAATTTCTGATTTTAAAACTTTATTTTATTTATTAAAATGAATAAATTCGGTTATTTTAAATATAAATGTTGATTTTTATGTGAATTATAATTTCAAACCTGAATAAATAGAATATTTCCAGAAAATGTGGATTTTGGTCAATTTAGTCAAACTTTGACTTTTAAATTTAAATTTAAATATTTTAATTCTTGAATTTTATCTTTTATTATGAAAATAGATTTAATTTCAAGAATACTGCTTTTTGTTTCGTTGAAATCCGATTTTTATTGTGAAAGTTATGCTTTTTACAATATTGTGTGTAAATTGATTTATTTAACAATATTGTTTATTTTAAATTATATAAATAATATTTTTATTTGTCATATCTTGTTTTAATTTGTGTATATGTATGTATTATGACTTGTTATGTATATATATTATTTTTTAAAACATTTTTAAGTGTAGTTGTTATTTTTCCAAAAACTAGTTATATTTTGTTTTCAATTTTCAATACTAGTTTACATATAATTAACTATATTCTTATATTTTTCTATATTTTCCTATAATTTATTTATTCATTTAATTTTCACTAAATTTTGTATTCAGTTTTATTTTATTTTCCTGGATTTTATTTTGATTTATTTGCATAAAGAAAAGGAAATATCAAGAGACTTTGGCCTTTAACCTTTGACCTTCCACCTTCACATCTCTTCATAACTTTGGGCCGTTCTTTCTCTTGCCTATAGCCATGACTTTCTTTATGCAATTCACTTGAAAACATCACTTTCTCATTCCTCATTCATGTATGTTTTCAGATCTGAAGAAAAATGGTAATGTCTTCCTCTTTTCTATTCTTTTTCACCTTCTTTTATTGATTTTCCTTTGTAAATTGCCTTGAAATCTTCATGCTTTGCTTGGCCATACTCCTCCACCAGCTCCTCCAACCAATGCCACCACTATCCAATGCCACTCCACCATCCTTTCCCTCTAACTTGACCAGGCCATGAGCCCCCTTGAAGCTATCATCACCAAATGTTGCAAAATCACCTTGAAACTAGCCTAGCCGAACCCTTTATGCACATACCCTTCATTTTTCACCTAAACCACCTCCTTGGCCACCACCACCAATCCCTCCACCACCTCTGGCCGACACTCCATACCCCACTTGACCTTCCCCTAGCATGGACATGCCCACATCACCTCAGGCCGACCCCAAAGTTTGCACCAATATCCACTTATTTGCCTTAAACCCTTTGTATTCCCACCTTGTAACTTCCACCACTTCACCACACCCTTTAGCCGCCCTTTGCACCACCTTCTCCAGCCTATACCTGAACAAAAAACCACGGCCACACCATCTCCTAGCCTCCAGCAGGTCTGGCCGTGCCATTTGTAGCCTTGCTCGAAACTTGAAATTGTGCAAAAAATACACTTGTTTGCCTTGTACTTGTATTTTCATACATAGCAACTTCCATAACTTCATACCATAGCTAGGCCGACCTTGGCTTGACGATACTTGACCAAATACACCCCATGGTCGTGCCTTATCACTCTTTGGCCGAGCATAGTGATGGTGAAAGCAAGTGCAAGCCATTTAATTATTTGTTGTTCCTTAGTTTCTAGCTTGTTAGTGTGATATTTGGTGTTGTATATTCATGTTATATATATTGTTTTGTTTCTATGTACAAGACAAATAGCTTTGGCTCTCCCCACACTTGAATCGTAGTCATGCTTTCGTGCTTTTTGGATCTTTGTTTGTGTGTCTTGTTGTGCTATCTCCAGCTTGTAGAGGTGAGTATTTCTAACCAGACATTCCGTACTTATATAAGTAGTAAATTGACATCCTGTGAATCTATAGTTCATATTATCATATTATACCTAACTATGATATTATTTATATGATGATCACCTTGTTTATTCACCTGTCATATCATCTGTTACTGTTATATAATGCTATTTTGTTTATTTATATCAGTTTATCACACTGCAAGTTACTTGTAGAATAGAATCACTATGGGTTGAAATGATACATACCCGAACGGACTTTGAATAGGGAAAAATCGTTATGGGCTGAAATGATAGGCCTGAACGATTTTTATTTATTTCATTTAACTTGGGATTGCGGGTTTGAAATGATAAAACCCGGATTTTCCTTTGCAAATTACGGATTGAAATGATATATTATCCGTATCATTGGACTTAGGTTAGAAATTTTATACAGACTGTGGTTAAAATATATTTTTCTAAAATTTTTAAGATATTTTGAAAATGTAAATATTATGATAATTTGAATTTAAAAATGATTTTTATAAAGTGTTATTAATTTTTCTATAAATTAAAAATAGTTAAATATATAAATGTTAAAAATTGAAATTTGAAGTATAACTTAACTTGGAAAATGTGAAAGTGTTTAAAAATAAAAGTTAAGTTAAGAAAATAAAATGGAATTAAATAAAATTATAAAATGGTAAACTAAATTTAAATGTTAAGTAAATGAAATGTTATAAAATTTTACATTTATTTTATAAATGAATCATTAAAGATTTGATAATTATTTGTGAAAATTTCACTTTGTAAAAATCATAAATTAAGGAGTATTTAAATGATTGTTTTTAAAGTGAGAAAATATGATTTTTGCAAGTTAAAATGGTTTTAAATAAATTTTAATTGGTTATGAAATTATAGTGGAAGTTTGCAATTTAAATGGACAGCATTCCTGAAATGCTATCATTTCTAAAGTTAAAGATATTACAGCATTTTGTAAATGCTGAAATTGATAAATGAACTAAATGGCTAAAATGAACTAAGTGCTGTAGTTGCTGAATTTAACTAAAGTTTTATTTGAAATTTAAACCTATTACAGCATTTAAATGTTGTCTTTTGCTAACTGAATTGTTTTTAAACATAACTTTCTGTAGCATTTTCTAAATACTGCAAAAGTTGAAATTTCACTGTTTTAATATATTTAAGTGAATAAATGAATTCTAAAAATTGTAAAATTTTGAGAATTGAATATTTCACTATTAAATATAATAACTTCATTTTTAAATGATTTAAATGGAATATTTTGATTTGAAATATTTTGATATTTTGAAATGGATTTGAAATTATATTTGATTTCGAAGTATAAAATACCATTTTGGAATTTTAACCACGAGAAGTAATTTAATTTATGGTTTGACTGATCCTTAGAGGATGGGAGATCCCAAGCATCCTTTAAGTTATTGTGCATTACTACTACAGTTCACTTGAGTTGGTTTACATTATATAAGTATGTATGTCCTGACTCGAGTGTTTTGTGTTTACTTTACGCTCGGGTCAGCCTGAGTATTTACAGCTTAGCTTTGGATTTCTTTTCTGGAGCTAGGAATCGCTGGAGATTCTGCTTGTCTAGTTATCTATTCCCTTTCAATTTCAGTTGTTCTATTTTAGCTCTGGTATTTATAAACTTCTATGTATTTGAGATTTCTATTGTATATGTTTTTTTCAGACTGATATTATGTATTTTGTTTGAGATTTTGTTATAGTAGCTTCATGAACTACTATGGTATTTTAATTTTCGCTGCGAGTTATTCTAATATTCTGTGTCTGTGATTCTGTATTTGATTTTATTTTCTTCAAATTCTATTACAATTTGTTATTTTGAATTATTCAAGTCAGACATGTGTAGATTATTTTCGATTTGAATGGTCCAAAATAGTGGGTCGTTACATTGAGTAAAATGATTATAGAGAATTTGGGATAAATTAAAGAATGAATGGGAAAATGATAAAAGTGGATTTTAAAATTGTTAATAAATAAATTCCATGTATGGGAAAGGAGATTTTTGAATAAATGGGAATAAATGAAATTTAAAACTTAAGAGGTATTAATTAAAGGAATAAAGGATTTATTTTTAAATTCAGGATTTAAATTGTTTAGGATGCAATAAAAGGAATTTTTATAAAATTGGTATTTCCAGTTTAAAATCATAATAAAGAGTTAAATCCGGAATTTATGAAATTTATGGATTTTGGAATAAAATTTAGTAAGTAAAGGAATTTATTTTAAAATGAAGTAAATTTTGGAAATCAATTTGAAAATTGATTAAGTACTTGAAACTGGGATTTTAAAAGGAAGTTGAGACTATGAAATTTATAAGCGGGGTTTATAAAGTGAAGTAATATATCACTGGATATTTGGAAGTATAAATTCAGGGTGGGAATTTATTAAAGGAATGGATAAATTTGGTTAAAAATAAATAGTGATTTTTTTTAAAGATGTGAAAGAGAAGTGTATTTCCCAGGATAGCCAAGTACGTTTTCAAAGCAAATTTTTAATTATAAGTTAAAAGTTTTAAGGATTGTTTTAAAAGTATGTTTTAGAAAATTTATTATTTTTAAACGTTTAAGTTTTAAAGTAAGTATTTTCCAAATTTATTTAGTATTAATTATTTAAAGGTGACTGGGTATTATGTTTTAAAAGATAAAAAGTTAGTTTTATATTTTATAAAGTAGTTTTATTTTAAATATTATTAAAGTATATATTTTTGAATAAAGTATTAAAGTAGTTTTTATTTTAAATATTTTAAAGTGTATTTTAAAATAAAGTGTTTTTAAAATTATTTTAAAAATCTAAAGTAATTGTACTTGGTGTTTTCAATGGAAATAAGTATTTGGGAATTTATTCCATGAGAAGAGTGTGGTTTGAAAACTGTTTTCAAAAAGGGTTGAAAATGGAAATATATCTTGCGAAGATATTTGTGAGGTAAATAAATAATTTGGGAAATTATTTATTGTTTGATGGATGTTTGTGAATGTTAATTGATAGTTAGATAATCGACTATTAATATTGGCCAATGCCCTGATTGTTTCGAAGAGACCGGGATTGGGATTTATTTCCCGAAAACCACTTCGATCCGGTTTGTACGTTTTCGTAAGGAAGACGTGGTTGGAGTCGAAGATGGAGCAGTGAAGTGCAAGGTCTAATCGCTACTAATCCTGAGGATGATTCCAAAATGGATGTAGTAGGAATAGTGCCTTCGATTTTGTTCGAACTTGGAACGGACTTGTGTGGATGAATGCTTTCGGAACATCGTCAGGTGGACGGTGGGCATTCTAAGAGATGTGTTCTAAAAAGGTAACGCTTAGCCTCGAACCTCATCAACTAGGAATGATTGAAAATCAGGGGTTATGCAACAAGGCTATGTGGGTAGCACCCATTAGGGTGAGGTCATCCCTGTCTAGATGTCCCTTTTTATTTCGGCTTAGTGGTGCGGTTCCTGATCCCAACCGTGGGGTGATCTTACTCGAAATTATCCAGTAAGGGGTAGTTTCGGCTTTGTGTTGCAGGGGATCGGGCGTGGTCCACGGTACACTGATCTAGACCAAGTACTCGACAGGTGGTACCTCAGTGCCTAGTCATTAGTTGGAAATCCATTCTCCCTACGCGCCTTTTACGGTTTTTGTTTGTAGAACCCACTTTGTGGCTAGTATGCTGGAATTTAATCATGTAACAATTTCAGCTATTTGAATAAGTATTTGTATATAGACACTATTATAATATCAGACGAATTGGATAAGAAAGTGTTTTGGCTATCGTAAGGTAAAAACCCGACATGTTTATTTGTGGCGTGGTCTTACGAGATGCTTTTGATTTCAAAGGGTTTGGAAAACTTTAATAATCCAATTGATTGTGTTTTCTCACGCTGGTTTTCCAAACTGACTCGGGTGTTATTTTATTATAATGCTCGGGTCAGACCGAGTATTATAGATTCCAGGAAAGGATGCCGTGGAGCTCAGGAAGCGAGCTGGATGGCGATACGTACGTCCGTACTTGTTTTAAATATTCCGCTGTGTTGATTAGCTGTGTATTCAGTTTTGTAAGCACAGGTTATGATTTCTGTCTAGTTGTGTGTTATTGATTGTGTGTACTCTGATGATGTAATGTATAAACAGATTTGCTTTTGTGTAAAGATCAGTTATTAACTATTATATATTATTCCGCTGCGATTGTGAGATTCTGATGTTGTTTCTATTTTCTTCTTCTACCTCCTTCTTCTTCAACCCTAATGGTTCGTATTTCCGTTCACTTTGAGTCGATATGTTGGAGAATAGTGTCGATTTAAGGGGCATGGATTTGCGGGCTGTCACAGAAATACAAGTAACTTAAAGGATGTTTGGGATAACCGTCCTCTAAGGATCCATGGAACTATCTACTATGTAGTAATATACGCTATTATAGTATGTCTATAGTAATGTAAACTATTAAAATAGCGTTAAGGCATTACCCATATCCCCCTTAACACATTTTTATAATGCCGTAGTCTATACAGATACTGTATGTAACGTACCGAAATTTTCGACTTTCGAAAATTCGACATCGATACTCACTTTATCGACTGCCGAGCCATCGAATGCCGGAAACCCGAAAAGTTATGGTTTTAATAAGAAGAAAAAGGTAGAAGAAGAAGAAAAGAGTAGAAGAAGAAGAAAAGAACAACAGAACAACAATAGAGACATAAACAATATCAGAATCTCACATATCGCAGCGGAACAACATATAATAGATAAATGAATAATCTTTAAACAAAGAACTATATCATTTTATACATACATCAATCATCAGAGTCAATATACAACAATGGACAGTTATATAACTTGTCCTCATACAGAATACACAGTGGAATAAATACTATCAGATACAAATACTACGTCTCGTCATCCAGCTTGCTTCCACAGCTCCAGAATATCCAGAATATCCTGATAACCTAACTCTAGACTGCCCGTGTGGAAATTGATGGGCACCCAGAGTTTAGAAGGGAACAATAAACTCCAAGTCAGTCATGGTGACTGGTGTGAGATCGTAAAACAGTTATTTTTCACAAAGTAAATAAAACAAATTCGCAATGCTTTTGGAAAATGAAACTACCATAAGACCTCCCACCACACACACAATGCAAACGCAGAATTGGAGGAGATTTCTTCTTATGATAGTCAAAGATGCTTACTACGCAAAATCAAATCATTTTTGATATTATTATTAGTGCATAGTGTAGAAAATATTTCGAAAGTATAATATTAATCTTAGCCAGCATAGACATTCCGAACTATGCCTACTATAGCTACCATCCAAACAGTGGTGACCACCATAAGTGAATGGCAGGTTCTACAACTAAAACCGTACAAGGCTCGTATTGTTTCTTTGGATTTCCAACAAATGGTCAGGCTAAGGAACTTCCTATCCACGATGGGTACGTCCCTGGAATAGACGACCGGAGAACCTAACCGGATCTCTGCCAACACAAGGCCGGGTTACCTCTGCAAAAATAGGTAACTACTAACACGCGTATGTCATCCCCCGATCGTAACCGATCTTCCCGTGGATCCCCGATTTCCAACAAACCACATAGTAAAAATGCAGCAACCACATAGGTTAAGTATCTAGGCTCCATACCATGATACCACCTCTATCCAGAAGGAATGACATACACTAAGGGGCGCTACTCCCTAGAACCTTGCTGCATCCTTCCTGTTTTGACCATTTCCGGGGTGTGAGGCTCGACGAAGTCTCGTCCACAAAGCTACGCTTTCTACAAAGCCATGCTTCGGGTCAAACAAAATGATCAACCTATGATCACAAAGATATAAGATCAAACAAATGATCATATCGCAAATGATCAAACACTGATCATTTCACAGCAACACTCAGTATGCCACGTTACCAAATTGGGAGTATATCGCTGATAAATTTCAACTACATAACCTCTGAGCTCATACGTCTCAGAGAAGGGTGTTAAGCTAAGAGAATAAATTCTCCACCACCAACAGATATGTATTTGAAAGAAATCAGCTCAATATCTCAATTTGTAACGTCAGACACACAATCCATACAAGTCTGTTCCGGGATCGAACAGAACCGAAGGCACTTCTCACGAAGCCCTTGCACATCCGGATAAATTTCTAATCACGTCCGGACTTCCCGTCACTAAGGGTGATAAAACCTCTAAACCGGAGATCAACCGATGTAGAGTAACTCGAATGTAATCCTTCCGTTTTCAAAAATATCCGGTCTTCAACACCGGTCTTCGAATGCAATTCATAACGACGTATCACATATTCGGAATGGGTTATACGACCCCATGGTCCTTTCCCGGCTAACCCGAATAGTGAGCGCTTATTTAAAAACAAGTGTGGCATTCAAATTCATCCAATTCACAACAAATACCTATCTAAAGGTAATTATTGATAGTCGGTTATTTAACTATCAATAAAGATGCGCAACATCATCGATTCCAAATAATTTTCCAAATTATTTCATCTTCAAAAATATCTTTACTAGATATAAAATTTCCACTTCAAAAATAAATCAACGTTTATTTTTAAATAACTTCCCTTTCTTTTATAAATTCCATAGTGAATTTATATTTCAAAATACCTTCTGATATACGATTTTCAAATCGATTTCAATATTCAATTTCAATTTATCTTTACAAGGATAAATTCACAAAACGTTCATTTCATATTGGAAAAGCAATTCCATACTTATTTAAAAATAAGTGTTTCACAAATCTATTTATTTTCAACACTTGGAAAATATTCCATATACTTAAATCAATATTAAGTATATATTTCGTTCTTTAAGGAAACCATTTACTATAACAACATTTATTTGAGTCAAAACGAATGTTACGTAAAACATCGTTACGACGACTCAAAATCACTAGTATAGGGATTCGGATTTTGATAGATATATAAATCCCGATACTACATCAAAACATTTCCTTTCGGAAATCATTTACTATAACAACAGTGTTATAATCCACCATTTCCTTATTTTTCGAAAACGTCTATTTCAACAATAAATGTTGAAATCTATGATTTCGATATTCAATATATTTGAAAACATCTTTAAAACAATTAACTTCATTTCAAATATTACTTTCCCAAAACCATATCCATTTTACTTAAAAATATATTCACTGTCCAAAATCGTGAATATACTTCACTAACCACATTTCAATCTTTTCTACACATTTATTTCAAGAATTTATCCACTATCCAAAATCGTGGATAAAATTCCCTTAATAACCTTCTATATTCAATTCATCAAATTTGATTGATCTTCGAATTTATAAAACAACGTTTATAAATTCTATTTCTATTTTGTAACAACTTCAATTTAATAAATCCCCTTTATTAACAATTCGATTCATAACTCAAATCTTATACCAACAATCCATATTATAAGTTAAATACTTATAATTCCTTTATTTTACCAAAACATTTCCATTTATAAGTTCATAATTTATAAATTTCATTTATTTATAAATTCTTAAAAATTCATTTTAACGCTTATAAAAACTTGTTTTATAATACCAACATTTTAAAGTTATAAATATCAATTTTTGTACATCTTTTATATACATCGTTTTAATAATTCAAAAATTCCAATTAAAACCATTTTATAAATTTCTTAACTATTTATTTCAAAAGAAATTACCTTTTGGTTATAATTCACAAATCTTAACTTTTATAACTTTAAAGTTTGAACGTTTATTTATTTAAAATAAATCACTTCAAAAATTCAATAAAACGTATAATTTCAAAGATCACTTTAAAAATCCTTTTAAATTAAAAGTCGTTATTTTTAAAACTTGAATCCGATGATGCAACAGCACCAATTAGTCAATCACAACATCAAACATCATATATCAACATATGATAACAGAATATACATCAATATCTGTAAATAAATAAATACTGGTGAGGAATCAAGTTGGATCCCTCCAACCTGTTTCCCTGCATCCACAGACGTTAGCACAATACCAATTCCACTTCGAGGTGGAATATCGCGGTATATGGGTTTTTATAATATATCCGCTTACTAACGGCGCAATAGGGTCTCATCCGCTATACGAGGCGGGAAATCATCAATCCAATATATACATATGCCAATATGTATATATTGCTATATATATAATAGATATATCCTACTATATCTAATATCACATCCAAAACAACAATCAATAACTGCAAATCCAAATTTAATTTTGATTGAGGAAGATCTCACCTTAGCTTTAATTTTCAATCCATTTTCCATCTTGACTTGTTTTCTTTTGATTTATAACCTTGTATAAACAATTATACAATTCTATTAATATCCGAAATAAATCGAACCATTCATTTTCATTTAATAAAAATTTTATTTTATCTAATCAATTTAATTTCAAACGATTTCCTTTTATTTTTTTTTTAGTAACCCAAAATTAAATTAGTTAGTTAAACCATTTTTCTTCACCCAACCCATTATTAACGATAAACCAGCACTTTAAAATATGTATATTTATTTTATTTTCATTTTCATACTATATATAAAATAATCCATACAGGTTTAAACATTTTAAAAACTCCTACTTTTCCCAAAATCTTATCTACATAAAATTTTCTGCTTCCCTGTCATATATTCATATTTGCTGTAAATCAATCCTACTTAAAATATTCCTTAAAATTTTCTTTTCAGGCTATACATATTAAATTGAAATAAATTGTCTATCTTACTGTTAAAATCAAACAGTAAGTTATATATGTATATATATTTTTTTTTTCTGCATATTAAAATATCTTTTACTCTATATATTTATAAATCTATAAATTGGAAAGGATAAACTGTTTTAACTTTATCAACTGAACCCTACAAATTTTAAATTAAGGGTTTAAACTTGTGAAGTATTTTATGAAATCAAAATTACTGGAAAAGAAAATAAATTCAAACCTCACTGCAATCTGAATTCACGGCCACCAACACTGCAGCCCTCGCCTCTCGCCCTTGCTCGATGCTAGTTACGCCAGAAATTGCTTGCTTCGCGACCTCGAACTCCTCATCGAGCGCGCGCCTCAGACTCTAGCACGAACTTCCACGCGCGCCTTCGCCTACACTACTCCGCGTCGCATACGCGACCTTGGGTTGCCGATCGCCTCATCACGGACTGCCGCCGTCCCACTAATCTCGCGCGACCCATCGCGCGCGAAACCCTAGTCGATTCGAACACGCGCGCCTCCATCTGCCTCGTACTCGACCCCTTCTTTGCTGCCGCCATTTCGATCGAACGCGAGACAGCGCCGCCTACCCCCCTGTTGCGACTTCGAAAATGGGAAAGGGGACTCGACTGCCATTATTTTGTTTCGTTCTATTTTCTTCTCATTTGAAATGTTTTGAACAGAGGGAGAACGAGATATTTGAAAACGAACGACATGCTCAGCGCGATTTCCTCCCCGTGATCGATGGCATGATTTTAGGCTGAAACTAAGGGAAGACAACGTGCTCACATTTGACTAAACATTTAAATTAAAAATGAATTTGAATTTGATTTTATTCTGATGCGTTTGCATATCGTACGGTCACGTATTAACTCTGAAAAATACGAAAATTGAAATCCGGTAATAACAAACTATTACGGACCCAATGAAACTGGTTTCGTCGAATTCCGAGACTGTGCCTCGGACGGCTATTTTTAAATATCGGTTCAAACAATAATTTTCAAAATTGAACAAATCGTTTTCAAACTCGATTCTGAAACTTTTATTACCTTCAGTAATATCGATATGAATTTTAAAAGCTTTTGAAATATTTTTCTTCATCTTAAATTGAAGATTCAAATTTTTATACAACTATCAACAGATTAAATTCTATAATTTAATCGCCAAATTCAGAGTTATATCGGGGATTCAAATTAAATCATCGTTCAAATATTTAAAATAAATTAAATATTCTCAATTTAATTTGTTCAAAATTCTGGGTCGTTACACTGTAACTCCACTCGCAAGTGGGCTATTAGGGAGCACTCCATAGGTACGACACAAAAAAAACTCGTAGAAGGCGCGATAGGGCATGTGAACATGGAACACGAAGAAATGCCAGGGTAGATTTACCGTTTGCGGATCCGGACTGGTGGTAACGCATAGCAGCTACTACCGCCCACCTCGGACACACTCCCATATCAAAAATCAAGGGTGTCCACCCAATCAAATCACAAAAGCGATAGAATGGTATCGAAGAAATGTGCTCGATCGGAGGAATGACCTCACTTGGCCCGACGTAGCTCTTGATTTCAGTCACATCTAAGCTGACTCACGGGGTTTAGGGTCACGTAATACCATATAGAAATCGTTCGCCAAACCATCCTACTTCATTTCTGGAATCTCCACCGCGCACACAGTTGTTAAAGTGGTTTTCGGTATTGGCAGAGAGTATGACAATATCCGATCCCGGTCTCTTTAACAACCAAACGTTATTATAACACCATGGTCATTTCAAAATATCATACTTCCAAACCAAAATATCATTTCCATTTCAAAACCATATCAATACTATATCACTTTTCACTTTAAATATATTAATTTCCAAAATCATAACACTTTCTAAAATTATAACTTTTCAAAATTATAACATTTTGAAATCCATAAAACTTACCTCTTAAACCATTTAGATATTAAAAGTAATATATATGAGATTAGTTATAAATAAAATGGTTAATATAATAATTTGTATATAAATTGTTAAAAATTAAATAGTTTTTTTTCAAGGTAATTGATATAATAAAAGTAGATTATTTAAAATAGTTTATATAAAAAAATAGTTTATATAATAAAATAGTTTCCTCAAGTTCACAAATCGATTCAAATCAATTCAAATTCCAAAAATTCAATTTAATTCATTCTCAATTCATCAATTCCAATTTAATTCAGTTTACAAACAAACCATTTCAATTTCAATAGATTTCGAAGCTTAAATTCATTTACGATTTATATAAACTATATATATTCTCTTTAATTTATTTACTTGAAATATTCCAAAATCAATATTTATTAAACCATATATTATTTTCCAAATCCATAGGAATCATTTTTTTCAAAATATTTATATATATATATATATAGACCAACGGTGTCTGTATATAATTTTATATCCTATGGTCATGTGATACAGATATTTATCATTTCAATCCGCAATTTGAATATATACGAGTATATATCTTTTCAACCCGCAATCCCAAATTCAATTCAAATGAAAATCGCTTGGGTTTATCATTTCAATCCATAACGATTTTCTCCTATTCTACAAGATCGTTCGGGTATGTATCATTTCAACCCATAGGGAATTCTATACTAACAGGGAACTTGCAAAGTGATAATAGATATGATAATAATAATAACAGGCATATATCATCAATAATAATATAATATAACAATAGAATATGGTGTCATATCCCACAGGTGAACAGTTACAGATAATAGTATATATAACAATTTAAATAAATACAACATCATATTTCAATTGTCGTTTGAATTGAAATCAAATCTAATAAATACAAGAACATTAATCGTGAGTGATTGCTCACCTTTCGAGGCTAGAGAAATTTGAAATGAACAGAGCTACGAATCCAAACACGAATTCCAAAACAAAGTAAGATTGGCACAAATCAACGAACAAAGCTGATTGATTGGGAATCAAGAACCAAAAATTAGTTTGACATAACAGAAACAAAATGTGTATTATATTATTATTATTATTATTTTACTAAAAATCAATTTAAACATATATCTCAAATTAATATTTAACACGTAAAAAAAAGTCTCCATATGTAAATTTGAAAGCCGACAAATGCATACTTATTTATATATAAATTAATATATAACAGATTTGAAACTTATATCAAAACATGTATATATATACAACTAATATATGTATGGAGGCTGTATTTATAGACAACCATATGTATATAACACCGAAATGTAGCATTGATATATTATAACTATATATATACTTGTAAATATAAACAAATATATAAACAGGTATACAAACTTTAAAAATTCGAGTATATATACTAATCTAGATATACACTGCATATAGCTTACATATAACTTCTTTATATAATTCCACTTATAAAATATAACCATGAACATACTTTAACAGGCGCATACGAATATATTTTTATATACTTCTCTTATAAATATAAAATATATACCTTATATTTAAAATATGTTCTTTAAATCTAAATATATAGACTCACATATATATATCTCTTCACAATATTACATATTTATATAGACGAAACACAAAAAAACTTGCATAGCTCATATATTACAGATGAGTTAAAAAAAGCTTACGTACAGATCTTGTAGTTTATATTTATATATAAAATAAACAACTTACTTTAATATAAATTATAAATACAATACAACAGATCTAATTCCCATTTATATAAAACGTATTGTATTATATATAAAATAATATATCACATATAAACTTACTGTAACTAGATATAAAGCATATATACATTATAACTAAACATATATACATTATAACTAAACATATATATATTATAACTAGATATAAAACATATATACATTATAACTAAGCATATATACATTATAACTAAACATACATAAATAAACTTGTTGTAACAAGATATAAAGCATATATACCTATACATATACTTGAAACCAAACTTACCTATTCCTATACATAAACTAATTATATAAAACATATATATATAACTCATATACATAAACTAACTCATTATAAAACTGTCATATTAAAAGACTCATATAAATCAAACTCTATATATATATATATATATATAATTTATAACTAACATATAATATATATTTAAATCGAAATGTATAACTTGCATTTAAATTAGTTTAAGGGAGAGGAGATTGTTGCTTAGGCATGGGGTACATGGCGACAAGGGGAGAAGTGGTGGCCTTGGCTAGGCTGCAGGTGGAAGCGGAGGCTATACTGCCAGGGGAAGGAATGGAAGCTCAGGTGTGGGTGTTTGCCGCTGAGGCAACTGGTTGCTGCGTCGAACAAGGTGGAGAGGCTTGGAGACGTGAGTTGCGGGTCAAGCAGAGGCTTCGGGAGGAAGTGGGTGTTCTCTGGTGGATGAGTGGAGAACTGATGCTGCGGTCAGAGGAGAGGGGCTTCGGAGGGGAAAAGATGGGTACTCGGCTGCTCGATGATGATGCAGGGGAGGAGTGAGGGGAAACGAGGCCGAGATGCTCGCTGTGGTCATTCAATCAGGCAAGGCATGGCTGATTCGAACCGGAAGAGGAGGAGCTGGACACGGTTGTAGCTCCGTGAGGTGGATGAGGAAGGAGTTGAGGCGAGCTTGCTTTGGGATGTATAAATAAATATAATTTATATATATACCATCACCAATTTGAAAGTTTAGTTCCATTTTTTTTCCCCAAATTTTGAATAGAAACGAAGATAAGAGGAAAAAATGAAACTGAGAGAATGTGAATAGGAAAATATAAATAGGATAGGTAAGAATAATTAAAGCCTTACAGAGATATAAATATACTATTCCCATTTATATTTCTTTCAAGTCACCTAACGAAGTGAATGTGAACAGATTAGAAGAAACCAGAGAACCAGAAATAAATAAACAATCAATATAAAATAAACAGGTTGGATTGCAAAAGTCAGAACGATTGAATTCAGAAAGTAATTATGGCCAGTGGCCATTCATTATCTCACGGCTGGACAATGAAAAGACACAAGGAGTTTGAAAGGTTCGAAACTGTACAGATACTGCAAATTGTTTCGTCGATCTTGCAGCGAACTGGACTTCAAATCGCATAAATGAATATACAACGAAGATCAACACTATGAGACGATTAGAATGGTATACAGATATCAGTGGTACGATCATCCGATCAAAAGTCGATATTGGTACCGAAATGCTGCTAAAACGCCAGAATTAAGATAAGCGGAGCAATAGCAGTCAAAATTTGAAGAAACGAAATATGACGTCACACTCAGAAGATGATTTACAAATTTTCTATATAAAAATATTCAGGTTTGGAGAAACATTATATTATCATCTAATATTAACTGATTTAAATTCAATAAATTTACACAGGAAAATAAACTTCCATATTATCAGATGAAAATTTACCATTTTCTATGTTGAAATATACATATTTCATATAGCAAGCTTTTTTTTCAAATATTATTATTTAAAAATTTCACCAAAAATTCAATTAAATACGTAAATAAAACCTTTAAATATTATGGGTCGTTACAGCTTCCACTTTGAATGCTACATTGCCATTCCTGTTAAAACACTATTGACTTTCACGAACATACAACCTTTGAGCTCGTACATCTCAGAGAAGGGTGTTAAGCTAAGAGAAGTTGCCTTCTCCGCCACCAAGCAGATGTACGTTTGTAAAAGTCAACGATGAAATCTCAATAATGCATTGTCAAATATCCGTCCATACAAGTTCGTTTTGGGACTGAACGAAACCGAAGGCACTCCTCCTACCATATCTTGTCGGGAATTATCCCTGGAATTAGTAGCGATTAGTCCTTACAATCGAAGATTTTCATAATAGAGCACCGTTGCCACCATAAATATATGGTTTGGTAGATTTCACGTCCAGGGACTAGTGGCAAGCAGCCCTTTATCATGAAGATCCTCGTCTTCAAAAAACATCATCATCATCAAGTCTTCACTTCTGAACGTATACATTGCTACGGAGTGGTTTTTAGATATGAATTACCCCAGATCCGACCCTGGTTCCTCCGTACCAATCATCGATTAAAAAGATGTTAAGATCATATGTGATTATCAATCATCAATCAATTCAATTCATCTTTTTATTCATTCATAGATATCTCTTAGAGATATATTCATTTAATTATTTCTTTCTCTTTTTCAGAGTATATGGAATCATTAAGCCTCATTTATCAAATCATTTGGTTAATAAAACCTTTTTAATCTTGAAATAACCCCAAATCCTTCCACCTTTTATTTAAGAAAACATTACCCAATCATTTCATTTAAATCTTAGCAAAGATTTATTAATTAAAAACTCTAAATTTGATTGAGAGAAAACCCTGTTATCTAGGGTGTTAATCCAAATACCAGAAAATATTAAGTGAATAGAATCTATAGAAATCATCTAATTCTACTCAATATCAATCCCTGTATTCAACAAATACTATGAGCGGAATAACAGAAAAATCACTTTTTAAATTCCATGAATAGTAGGAGTTCCCTCTACGGGCTTTAACATCGAGTATAAGAAGATCATCTCCATAAAATAAAGTTGTATTTAATTTTAAAAATATAACCTTTTACAATTAACTCGTTTCCGACATTTCGACCTTATCTATCCCTCGCCCTGGAAAGAGGCCAGGTGAACCAGGGCACTGGTTGCTCCTGAAAATCTCCTTAGTTTAAGCACCTCATATCCATATCTCATGAATAGAAAAATCCAATCTACTCGTTGGCTTTTAGAGCCAAGATTAAACCACTTGTTTATAATAGCTTTTTCTTTAAATAATTTATTTGAACCTTCTTCAATAAGCTAGAAAATCTCCAAATCATTATTAACACTCTTAATTATCCATTTGAAAACATTTATAAAAGATTTGGAAAAGAATTGTTAAGTTTAAAAGTATACTTCAAAAGTGCTGCGGAAAAGTGCTGCGGAAAGTGCACTTTAAGCTATATGGATCAAAACAACTTTTTATTATTTGAAAATTCATTTTTATTACTCAAATCTCTTTTTGAAACATTTTAAAATATTTATAAGATTTATTCCACATATTAAAACAATTTAAAACATCATTTCCAAAGAAATCCAGTTTTGGATTCCAAACTACAAATTCAGGATTTTTCAAAAACTTGTTTTACACATATTTCAAAATCTACTTTTTGAACTCTCGAATTTCTTCCTTCGTTGAAAAACTATGGATATAATAGTTTGGAAAATTCTTATCTCGAAGAATTCTGAGCTATATTCCAACTTTTATACTCGTTTAGCTTTTATGGCGCGAAATCGCGAACTACCGTTACGCGACGCGCCTATTTTTGACTAAATTTTCATTTACCTTTCAAACTTCACCAAAACACTTTCATATGTTTATAAATCATTTTCAAACATTTAAACAAATATTTTTCCATATTAAATCTCTTTTTCACTTTTAAATCATTTCATAATATTAGATTATATAATATCCATGTTAGCACCTAAATTGGTCACTAACACCCTTGAATAGAGTTATTTAGAGAGATTAATGAAGAAAGTAAATTAAAATAGAGAAATAACGCAATTGAGTGTAAAAAGAACAACTGAAACGATAACAAAGGATTTATAGTGGTTCGGCGTAATTGCCTACGTCCACTTTGAATAGATTCTTTATTGGTTTTCCAATCACTTGAATACAGATACAATCCGTAAACAAACCACTTGAATACAAGTTTGAATCAAAAAGGGGAGAGTATATAAAATGGCAGAGTTTCCCTGGAGTTCTCGAAAAAAGGTCCCATCAATTGTGTCCCTACTCCTCTATTTATAGACGAATACAAGCTAGATCCTCTACGCAAGCTCATGACCTAGACAACTCGGCCCACATGTGATGCCCCAGGACGACCGACCCAGGTGCACCGAGACACTCTGGCCGAACCATGGGTCCTCTGAGGATGACTCGAAGCACATTCTCAAATGACTCGAAGCAAGTGGCGGTGTAACTCGAAGCATAGAAGTGTAAACCGTATCCCCTGTGGTAACTTGTTGTCTTCTCTGATGCATACCGAACCAAGTATGCCGAAGCATTGAGGCCGACCCGCAAGTGTCGAACCGTACCCGACCGACCCACTTCATCTTGTGCACCATGACCGAGCGAAGTATACCGAGCCATCTATGCCGAGCCAACATGACTGGATCCAAGTTGCCAACCCATATGTGCCCGAGCGACACATGTCGAACCACCGAGGCGGAATGATACATGTTGAACCAAAGCCGAACCATACATGCTGAATCAAGGCCGAACGATACATACTGAAACATGGCCGAACAATACCTACCGATCCATACTTACCGAACCATATCTACCGAGCCACCCTTACATGCCGAACCACTTCGATTGCATCAAACCCTTATATCTCTAGTCTCTTCTTGGCCAGAATCTTGTTTTAGTGCTAACTATAACTTCTGTAGCTATCGTTCTATAGCCGGGTCAAGCAGTCGGGTAACAATTCATTTTCAACCTTTTTATATTTTCAAAACCATTAAGAGGCTAAATAAACTCCATATACACATCCATGTGGATTTATTTTTCATTAATTATTCACGGTTAATTTCTTAACCATTTTTATTATGATTTCTCATAATTTATCACAACCAAGTTATCAACCATATCAACATCCATATAATCATTCAAGTTATCAATTATTCATACAAATCATTAAGAGATTAAATGGTCATATTATCATACTTAAAATAGTTATAGATATTATTTATTATTTAATAAACAATGAGTACTCACTTATGGCTCCACTCCACCAATCTTTTCCGTAGCTTATCGAATCGATACCGGTAGCACTTCCTTCTTTTTTTCCTTGCTTCGGAGCTTCCCAATCTCCTTCCTTCTTGTAGGGCTCGGCCTAGCTTCTTGGAGGTGGATGTGCTCGTCCAAAGGAGGAATAGGTGGTGGCGTGAGGTGTAGAGAAGATAGGAAGGTGTTTGCACTTAGTTTAGAGGTCGAATGTTAACATATATATGTATAAAAAAAATTATTTTTATTTCTTCATAATTTTCTTAAGGAAGAAGCCATTAAAAAGCTTTTAGAAATAAGAGGAAGAAGATGAAAAAATAAACAAATGAAGAAGTGAAATGGTGCATGCATTTATAGCCTTGGAAGCCTTAAAGGGTAAGCAACTTCAAATATATATCTTTATTTCATTATCCATCACATCACCACTTTTCTACCATTTATTCCACACATTACTACCTCTATATCCATGTGCTCCATCACTTCATTCACTTCATCTATGCATATGTTGACTTGTTTAACCTTAAGGAGGAAGCTTGCTTAAAATATCTTATATATTTTATAATGTGTGTGTGTGTGTGTGTTTAAGTGTAAATGTATACATGTATATGTTTATGTGTATGTTAGGGTGTGCATTTATGTGTCATATATGTGTACATGACATATAAACAATGTTGCATTGATTTCGTACAACTTCCATTCGATAAACTGTTGCCAATCGGGGAACCGATTCCCGGTCACATTTTCACTTATACTTTAACGTACATATATTTGTAAACAAAATTTGAAAAACATTTTCTTATCGTTTTAGATGAATTAAAATGATCATATGTGATTTATGAAACCATATAAATTCATATTAAAAATTATTTACAAAAATTGCTATTATACCGATAAAGCGATATCGATTTATCCTTATATTTTCAAACCGATCGTATATATTTATAAAACTATTATAAATGATTTATTATCACTTTATAACTATTAAAAATAAATTATCATCATTTTAAAACAATTATTTGAATAATTATAATAATTATTAAATCATTAAATCTATGTTTAAATTAAATAAATCAATTATCATATTTAAATGCATTACTAACAATGTTAAAAACACATTTTATTTTCAAAATCAAATCAATTGATTTTATTTTATATTCTTGTTTAATTATAAAAATAAGTGTATGTATCCAGCTCAGTGCGTGACGTTTTACGATTATAGAGATGGTTATTGATAGAACGGTTTTCAGCCATTTTATCGATTTAGATTTCGAGGAAAGTATTTTTGTAAATATCTATTTAAAATAAGATTACTATTACTTATTATTACTCAAAACAATATTATTTGTATCATCAACCTTTTATTTATAAATAAATACAATTTATCAAAGTAATAAATTGGCGAGTCGTTACGATCTATTTAAAATTTAAAATGAATTTACAAAGCCATAATTAAATTTTATATACATTTACTTACATATATAAGCATATAAATTTATTTAAACTTTTATACAACAAGTAAAATGACTTATATATATATAGTAGTACTTATTAGAGATATTTTATAAAATATATTTCATGGTCGAACAAAAATAATTATATATTTATTTATGTATGTTTGTATTTCTACCATTTCTTATTCATTTAGGTTTAGTTATGTTAAATTATATATACACACACACATTATGTATATATTATATAACACCAGACATCTTGTTATCGTACATTAATGGGGTTGATTGCCATGAAACTTAGTTATGTTATGTGTATGTGTTGTTTTGATGTCCATATTATGAATATGGATATCAAGTCATATTATATTAATTAGTCAATTATAAATAAAATTATTAAGCATCAATGATAAGTAATGTTAATTAGTAAAATTAAAATAAAATATATTAAAACCATCTTTTATTAATTGTAAATCTAAATTTGATTTAGTATTAATAAATATTTATCAATGTAAACAAAAATCAAAGCACTTGTGCGAATTAATAAATGATTGTATTTAAATTCACCCTTTTCTTCAAGTACACCTGATCCATCAACATGTATTTATGAAAATATATACATGGAGAATTTTTCAATATTGAAAAATAATAGTTACAAACTCAAAATAGTGGTTCTAATTGCTAGAAATATTATAATATAAAATTTAATATTTACTTTAATGTTCTATTTTCGTACTACCGTGATTTTGATAAGAGTGAGTTTAAACCAGAGAAGAAAATAGGCTAAAGTGAATCCCATATCATGGTACAAAAGAAAATACTCTTATATACATATAAGAAATTTTGGGATAAAATTAGACCACTCGGACACCCAAATCTGTTTTTTTACTATGAAGGGATGTCTTGCACTAGTTAACAAGCATGTGCGCATTGCCATCTGTCTATAGGACCATGCTGAGTCGTGTTATATTGTATGTTGTTTACTTGGGCTTGGGTCATGCAAATATTTTTGAATTGAAAAATTAGAGTTGGCTGAGATTTTAGGCCACAAGTTTGAGTGAACACAATAAAATCCAACATGAGCACAATAAAATCCAACGGTCCAGATCTATTATGTCACATTCTATGTTTTATTTTATGTCCAAATAGTCGATCCTATTATAAACAGCTTCTTACAGACATTCTCTCCTCAATGGCACATGAAAAACTAAATAAGAATTCATTTGGCTAGCAATTAATAAATGTTTTTGGGATACTTCTTTGACTCTTTATTGCTTTATTTATTAAAAATTAAAAACTATCTTTTAACTTTTTATAATACTACAAAGATAGAAAATTAAAATTTAATAAATGGCTTGGTATCAATTTTGATGGTGTGAACGGAGTCGATCAGAGAGAACCAGTCATAAACTCCATTGTGCAAAGAAGGCGAGTCTGCCAAATTTCTTTGCATCCACTGATTCTGGAAATGTTGTAGACAAATATCATCCAAAGTGTTAAAGAGTGATACAAATTTCTTGAAAGTTAGATAATATTATCTTAGAGATCTCTAGAAAGGTATATAAATTTATCTTTTTTAACTATCAATTGTTTACTCCTTGATTTATCTAGAATGTTCTATCTTGACTATTCTGTATAGAATGTTCTATCTTGACTATTCTATTATAAAGTGAAGCCTATAAATATAGACTCATACACATTGTAACTCGTACTTGAGAATAGTAAAATTTCTAAATTTCAAAAAATTTACTAATCATTTCTTCATCAAATTACCTTTTTTACTATTTTAATTATTTAATTATATTTTCCTCCTAATCCAAATATTATCAAGGGTGTTCGAGCACTATCCGATCACATAGCGGGAGTTGAAATATCATCTAAGTTTTTTTCAAATCATCTTTTTATTCTACTCCACTCCCAAAAATTCTTAGGTGATGGAAAATAATGTTCAACCCCCGTCTATACCTATCCCCATTTCCACGGGTGAGAATTATGATTTTAAAGTAAAAAAATGAAGGCATGTTTTAGCTCTCAGGATTTAAAAGATATTATAGAAGAAGGATTTACCATTCCTATAGACACTTTAAATCTTTTTCAAACTAAAAAAAATTGAAGGAATATAAATAAAAAGATTCAAAAGCTTTATTTATTCTACAATAGATGGTGGCTAACACTGCCAGAGCTATAAGCGCAAAACAAGCTTGGATTATATTACAGAAGGAGTTTCGAGGAAGTGCAATGGTAAGCGCCATTAAACTTCAAACTTTAAGGTATGAATATTAACTAATAAAACCGAAGGAGTCTAAGACTGTAAAGGATTATTATTCCAAGATACAAGAAGTAGTTAGTCAAATGGGAGCATACAGGGATAACATTCTCGATAAGAGAATTGTTGACAAAGTTTTAATTTCTATTTCCTGTAAGTATGATCAATTTGTGACAATGATTGAGAAAACTAAAAGTCTATCTACTTCATTAGTAATCAAATTAATGGTCTCTCTTGGAGTATATGAACAAAGATTGAGTAAGGATAATGAAGACTAGGTAGAGAATTCCTTTCACTTAAAGCTTAAATTATTATCTCAAAATAAAGGACATGGAAAATATAAAATTGATGGAGAAAAGTCGAGAAACAAAAAAGAATCTAAAGGTTGCTCTACGAACAAATAAGATAAATATGACCATGATCACCTTGAAGAGACTAATCATAAGTGATGTCAACATGACCGTGATCAACATCTTTTTTATGCTACATATTATTTCAGTGTTGAAAATGGTGGAAACCGTTACTTGGATAGTGGTTATAACAATTACATAGCCAAAGATGAAGCTTCTTCAAAGATATTAATGGCTCTATCAAAGTGAATGTGCGACTATGGAACAACACTATTGTAGAATGAAAGGCAAAGGTACTACTATGGTAGAAACAAAGAAAGGTACAAGATCAATAAAAGATGTTTTACTAGTTCCAAATCTTAAGGGATGTCTGTTAAGCATAGTCAGATGATGGAGAAAGGATAAGTTATTCACTTTGAAAGGGACGGGTGTGAAAAAATATGATAAAAATAACAAAAGACTAGAGATAGCCCAAGTAAAAATGGAGAAGTGAAATAGAAGCTTTCCAATAAGTTTCAATATACTACTAACATTGCTATGAAAGTACAAGTTGATGATTCATGGCTATGGCATTGAAGATTTGGATACTTCAATACCCAAGCTTTGCAATTATTATCAAAAGAACACGATGAGAGGTATCCTAAGCCTAAATGAAAATAATGAAGCATGTGAAGGATGTATTTTCTGGAAGCAACACCAATCATCATTTTCAATAGGAAATACATGGAGAGCAAAGGACCTGTTTAAATTGATCCACACTGATGATTATGGACCAATGAGTACACCATCACTCTACAACAAAAGGTATTTCATCTTATTCATTGATGACTTCTAGAATGACAAGTATCTAATTCATTAAAGAAAATTCAAATTTTTTGCAATATTCAAAACGTTTAAGGACCTTGTTGAAACTAAATGTGGAAAACATATAAAGAGGCTTAGAATTGCTCGCAACATTAAGTACATTCCTATAAGTTTTATAAATTATGTAATAAGGACGACATTGAGCGATAACATACGATCGCATATACTCCACAACAAAATGGAGCATCTGAAATAAAAAATCGCACAGCTATGGAGATGGCTAGATCTATGCTCAAGGAAAAGTGCTTTCCCAACAATTTTTGGGCAGATGTAGTTTGCACTAGTTTACAATGTCATCTATATGGTCAATAGATGCCAACTAGAGTTGTCCAAGACAAGACTCCTATAGAGATAGGGAGTGGACGAAAGCCTTCAGCCAAGCATTTAAGAGTTTTTAGATCGATTTGCAACATACATGTTCTAGATGAAAAGAGACACAACTAGAATATGACCGCACAAGGAATATTCTTAGGGTATAGCAAATTTTGAAAAGGTTATAGAGTTTATAATTTGCAAACAAAGAAGCTCGTTATTTGTCAGGATGTCGAGGTTGATGAGAATGCCGCTTAGAATTGGGATAAGGAAAAGGTTGAGAGAGAAACATTTTTGTACTAGTGTGGAAACCTTAGGAAGAAGTGGAGGATGTTGTAGAAGAGCCAGATAGTCCCCCTTCACCTCCTTAACAACAAACTTCTTCGGTAGAATCTACACTACAAAGATTTAGACCACTATTAGATATATATGAAACTTGCAACTTAGCTATACTTGAGTGTAAAAACTATGAAGTAGCATTAAAGTAAATAGTACGGGTCAAGGAAATGAAAGATGAGATAAAGAAGATTGAGAAAAATAATACTTGGAATTTAGTAGATTGTCATAAAGACAAAGATATCATTGGCGTAAAATAGGTTTACAAGATAATGATTAACCCAGATGGTTCAATACAAAAGCATAAGGCTAAGCTCATAGCAAAGGGCTACTTATAGCAACATGTAGTTGACTATAATGAGATAGTTGCTCCAGTAGCATGCCTTGATATGATTAGAGCTCTAATAGCTCTTGCAGCCCAAAAACATTGGACTATTTTTCAAATCGATGTCAAATCTACCTTCCTAAATGGAGCGTTATTAGAAGATGTTTATGTGGAGCAGCCATAAGGGTTTGTAAATATAGGCAACAAAGGCAAAGTAATAAGACTAAGAAAAGTTATATATGGCCTGAAGTAAGCTCCTCCTGCATGGTATAGTAGAACTGATCAGTGCTGTGACGCCCCACCTCTATGCTCATAATAACAAAGAGTATTAAAAGAAATACTGTCTATTATTACGAAGAATAAGGCTGGATAGGAGCGGTCGTCCGTAGTTGGCCTTACGCTAATATTGGTTACCTCAATAGGAGTGGTATATACTTTTCATTTTTCATCTTATTTATTTACTCCCATCGACATACCCAATTATTAGTATAAAACAAACTACGATGGTTCATAATAGTTTAGGACATTAGATATAATAATAACACAGATAATATAAGTGCGGAATACAAATAAAACAAAAGTCTCATATATATATATATAACTGATGTCAGTTACAATATAGTTGACACGATACATATGATACAACTACAACTGTCAACTCTGGAAGTTATATATGCAAGTACATTATCAACTAATATACATGAATACATATCATCCTATACAATGACTCAACTTCTACAAAATGACTATGACAACTTCAGAAGATGTGAAAAGTCTTCAAAACCGTACAGCAACTCAAAGGAGGAAATCTACAACCTGAAATAACTCGGGTCTGACCCGAGTATTACATTCAAAAGAAGATAATACACGGGTCAGTCTAATTCAAACTCAGTTATTAGTGCATAGAAGCAATAATAATCAAATATCAAATAGACGACAGTCACAAAAATCTCGTATATCCGACTCCTCAATAAAAGAATCGGATAACCGCAGATATAACACTAAATAGTGTTAAACAACAAATCAGCAATCCAAATCAATTTAAACTATTGAAATGTCAATTTAAAAACAACAATGCTGATTGGCTGCAGTACACGCACGCGTGTACTACCTCGCCACTACAAACAACTCTAAACAAAATAAGGTCACCAGTGAAGCACGATGACCAAATGCAATTGGATACAAAGCATTAATGCAATGTATCAGATTCGAGTAGAAAGGCACAGACTCGAGTGGAAGTGAATTAATTGACACAAATCAATGCCAACAACATGAACTGGACAGTGTACCAAGGATAAGGCAACAGAGGAATAATTAAAACAATGAACCAGCCTGCAAGATGAACCATGGTAACGTGTAACAAGTGATGTACACACAAATGCAATAGTGGGATGTACCAAGATGTATCAGTGCGACAGTCAACAAAGACAGGTGTACCAAGTAGATAGTAAAGTGACATGAATAAGTTGTACAAGTGAAACAGGCTACATGAACACAATGAAGTACTACCCAATGCAGCTTCATGAATGGTCACAGGCGTGTACACCTAACTGCATGCATGTGGTTGTGAAACAAGCTAATGCAAGCTAATGTCATGAACAATGTACTAAGGCTACAACTTCACATAACCCAAACAGTACACCTGTATGCTAATAAGTCTCAACAGAAATCAAAACGTACACTTACAACATGAAACTGGACAGTGTAAACTCGACCAGAAGCGGTGAATACAAACGCAGCAGTGTAAACATCGACATGAACAATAAGTGGAACCGAACACCCCATAAATCAAATGACACATACTCAAATACCCAACTGGTGATGCAACCCAAACTACAACCGAGGAATAATATGAGCAATGCATGCTACATGAAGACAGCAGACACACTGAAATGCAACTACCTCAAATATGATACAGTGAACTATAGGATATACAGGTATGCAGTGACAATACACAAGGTAAGATGTAAAGTCAAATTCATTGTCTTCTCACAGGAGGTAATATGAGAAACACAAGTTACAAAAATCATTTTCGAACAAAGCATCAAGCTAAACTGCACATAGTCACGAACCAGAGCCTACACCATACTCAAGTTAATAATATCAATAAAGATATCAAGTGAGACCAGAAGTGAGACCAGACCAACCAACTAATCAACAAACAAATGAATCAGATCAGACTCAAGTGATACCAGTGAATAACAAAAAGAACCTGACCCAATATCAAAACAAGTATGCAGGTCAGAACAACAATGACCAAGGCTACAATATGTAAATTTGAGCTTATAATGAACATCTCAGAAGTAACCGAGTGCAATTACAAATGCATATCAAATATCAAGTGAAGAAGACTACAATCTATCCAACAAATGCACAGGTATACACATATATACACACATGTAAGCATGTATATACATGAACTAGATTGAAGCACACTGAAATACAAAGATGCAAACTAGTCTGGAAATCACTCAGAATTAAACAGAATTGACCGAAGTCAGGTAAATTAAAATTCAAGTCGAAGCCATTCAAAATAAGGCCGAAGTCGAGGAAATTCGAATGTACAAATCATAGCTGGAAAATCATGCAATCAGAAATGGTCGAAGTCAGCAGCAAAACAACACCATGGTCATCACGAAATGAAGTCGTGATCACCAGGTGAACAAATATACGCATTTGAACAAGTCAAAATCGAACAAATTCAACATCGTAGAAATCAGTGAAAGTCGAAAGCAACAAGAGATCCGACGCAGTCAAAAATAATCAACGTCGAACATAAACAACATCGAAAAATCAAGTCGAAGCTAAAGGCAACTAAAACAAAATAAATAGACCAGTTCGAACAGTTCAAATTAGATGTGAGTGACGAAAAATCACTCACCTCGTCTTGATGGGCACGAATCTAAGAATCGAACAGCTCCGAGTTGAAGCTGTGGCATCACCAAGTCGATCGAAGCCAAAACAAAACCCTAGCAGCCCGTGCGAAATCTAAGAAACGATCATTCGATAGAGCAAGCACGCCAGAGCTTATAGTCTAACAATCATAGTCGGTTTCTTCTGAATTTCATGAAAACCCTAATTGTCGAAGGAAGGGGATCGAACGAACAAGAGCCGCCATTCTTTTTTCTTTCGTATGTAAATTTGTTTATGGTTCGAATGAGAAATCCCAGGGAAACGGGTTGAATTATTGGTATACGAAAGGAACGATATTCTCTATGAAAATTACCACTACAAAACAACTAAAGAAAATATGGACTACCATTTTAAAATTTTAAAGTCCACAACTTCTTCACCTAATCATACAAGAATTTCAACTCGAATAAAATTCCAATTGCCACTGTCAAACAAATCAAATCGTCATTTGACGTTAATCAACTGTTATAAAACCCGGGGTTGTTACAGACTCCCCTCCTTATAAAAATTGCGTCCCCGCAATTTTCATAATTAAGGTCGTCAACTACAATTATTCTTCTAACATAAACTGGTTAAGCTAGAAAAATAAAAGTCAAGAATTCAAGTGCCAAAGTAATCTTTTAATTCCAATAGAAGAGATTCACAAATTTTAAACAAAATCTAACTATCAAAAGATAGTCAGAAAGCAGCGAAACTGGATAAACATAATTTATCAGCAATATTCAATTTTCAACAAGATAATTAAAATACAAAAATCATAAACCAGCAATATCTAATTATTAATACGATAATTAGAAAACAACAAAATCTAATTATCAACAAAGATAATTATAAAACACAATCACAAATCGCAAAACTGCCAATATCTAGTTATTCAACGATTAACTAGAAAACATAAACTTCATATCAGCAAACTCTAACCATCAACAGAGATAGAAAGAAAACAGCAATTCAATAAAAATCAGCATAATCTATATTCGATTAGAGACTAGAAAATCTCGTATCAATAAAATCAGCAAACATCTAATTATCCAAACGATAGCCAGAAAATAAATCAACAAATATTTAATTACCGCAAATGTAACGACCCGACTTTTTTTCTCCCCAGAAAGTCGTATCATTAATAAGAAAGAAAGAGTAGAAAATAGAAAAGAAGAGAAGAAAGAAAGAAACAACAACAACGATCTCACAGCGGAACGAATAAATTATATTAATAACATATACTATTACATAGTATACAACACTTTATAGAGTTACACAGCATATACATCACTTACTAGACAGTTATAACATCTGTCTAGACATTACAACTCAATACACTACAGAGATACAGACACAGCGGAACTACTATATATATCTACAACGCTGAAGCCTCCTGCTCCATTGCTCCTCCACAATTCGTCAAAGCTAAACCTGAATCCCTTGGCTACTCGTAAAAATTTGAGTACCCAAGAGTTTAATAAAACAGAAAATAAACACTTGGGTCAGACATGGGTCTGGTGTGAGTAAACGGTTAGATTGCTTAACTTTGAAAACCTTTGAAAACAAAAGTATCACGTAAGACTTCCCACAAATAAACATGGGTAAGTTTTTACCTTACGCTAACTAAAACATTTGATAGGAAATCCGATTGTATTATAATAGGGTCTAGGGTTTTCAAGTAAAATACAGAAATAGCTGAAATGCTTACATCTCACATTCCAACATAATTGGGCACAACTAATACGTACGGCACTTATTGGAGTTTGGATTCCATACAATGGCAGGGCTACTGGGGTACCGCCCGTCACAGTACGTGGCCTAGATCACCGTACCGAGGAGTACGCCCGCTCCCCTGCAACACAAAGCCGGAACCATCCCTTACTGGATAATCCCGAACAAGATAATCCCGTAGTTGGCGCGACCAACCACACACTAAGCCGAATAAAAGAAAAGGGACCTCTAGACAGGGATCTATCTTGCTCTCAGTGGGTGCTACCCACGAAGCCTTGCTGCACCTCCCCTGTTTTAGCCATTCCCGGTTGATGAGGCTTGAGGTTACGATTACCTTTAATCAGAACATATCACTTAGAATGCTCATCGTCCGCCTGACGATGTGCTGAAAGCATTCAATCCATACAAGTTCGTTCCGGGTTCGAACGAAACCGAAGGCATTATCTCGTTACACTCGTTTTGGAATCACCCTCAGAGTTAACGACAATAACCCTTGCACTCTAAATCTTCATCTTCACTTGAGATTCACGACCTATCGTTAATTTGGATCGATGTGGTATTCGGGTCTCCAGACCTGGAATACCGGTATACGGAAACCCGATCCCGGTCTCATCGAAATCCAAAACGTATCTTTTAAGGCCAAGTTGTTTAAAGGTTTAAACATTTAAACTTATATTCAGGATGATATAGCAGATAGATAAATCACATTATCACAATAGATAATTCATATCAACATTTATCTCACAAAGCAGCATATCACATATATCAGAGTTATCCAAATCATCCAATATCAACCAATCAGTATTAATCAATCATTTAAACAGAATTGATTAACTCTAATCAATTTAATTAACCTTTAATTAAATTAATTACTATCACTTAATTACTTGGATTATCTTAATCCTGCTTATTATCATTAATTAATTACAAATTAATTAATTAAACATCTAAATGATCTTCCTTAATTAATCTTCCTTGATTAATTATACTTTAATTACTTTAAGTAATTAATCATTAAATTAATTTCCCAAATTAATTATTCTTACCTACTTATAGTAATTAACCTTTAATTACATCATTAATTAATTAACTATAATTAATTACATTATTCCTTAATTAATCAATTCTTAATTACATCATTAATTATATAAATTAATGATTCTTAATTATCTCCTTAATTAATTACTCTCTTTTAATTAATTACCTTAACTAGTAATTAATCACATTATTAATTAACCTTAATCCTTTAATTAATTAATTACTCTTTAATTAATTAATTAATTTCAAATCAATTATATTAATTAATCCTCTAATTAATAACATCAAGTGATTAACTCTTAATCACTTCCATTTAATTACTTCCATTAGTAATTTCTCTTTTCTTAATTATATTCAGTAATTATCCATTAATTACTTGACTAAGTAATTATATTCAATTAATCAATAAGTGATTTATCTTTAATTAATTAGACTAATTAATTAACCTAACATTAATTACATTAATTAATTAATCACTTAATCTTTAATTAATCCATCCACTAATTACTTCATTAAGTAATTATCCTTAATTACAAATAATAATTAAGCTTTAATTCCATTTATTTATTAATTATCCTTAATAAAATTCAATCTTTTAAAGATAAACTTTTCATCTAAATTACATATTAATTTCTATCATTAAACTCCATTTAATCATTTAGAAATAATTTTATATTTGAATAAAATTTTACCTTTAAACAAAACAATTTAAACCCATAATTTTATATACACTTAAACAAACATGTTTAATTAAATTAACCAAATATTCATCTTTGAAACTTGATTATCATATTCTTTAAAACTTATTTACTTAATTATATTTTAAAACTTGTTAAACATTTATCTTTGAAAACAAGATTATTTTCATAACTTAAACTTGTTTACTTTTGTGAACTTTATACACTACTCACCAGAAAACAAACAACCCAAAAATACTCGAGAAAACTCCTAAATACCCCGAGTTAAACGCTAAACCTATGCGAGTCGACCATCAAACTACACGAGCCAGCCTTACTGCAAAACCAAAACCCTTCTTCTTCGAGTCGAACACGATGAAAACGCGAACCCAACTCGAGTGACTTCGTCTTCTCCAACTCCCATTTCCTTGTGCACACGAACGTGCACTGTGCACGTGTCCCACCGTCGCCGGCCACCAACGTTCGTCGCGACCATCGCCTACAACCACTCGACCACGTGCGAACACGAAAACCAACCCAGATTCAAGAATACTTCAACGAATCGAAATTCGAACCCTAAGCTCAAAAACTGCAGAACAACTCGATCACTAAAACTTCCCCACGGCCATACACCTCAACGCCGTTGAACTCGCCATCCCCACCATCGAACACCACGACCACGAGCTGCCTTCTCCCCAAAAAACGAACGCCTCCGATCAAATATCCCAGTCGCAATGTCACGACATTCGAGCCGAGCAAAAGTTCAAGCTAAAACCCTAATTTGTTCGAATTCGAACAAAACAGCAATTGGAAAAATTCCATTACATTTTTCCCATCATCCTCCACATATAAGCAAGCTCCGACCAAAATTCCACTTTCGCTCATCACGCCGATCAACGGCAACCCATCAAAACACCCAATTCGTTCAAACCCAAAATTCACACGAATTCCTCAACTAAAAATTCCAAAATACATATCAAAATTCATGATTTGGATTATGTATTCATTTCATAATACTGAATCCATAGATTTCACAGTTTGAAATTTTCATATCATTCATCATTCTCTGATATTCTTGGTTTAACAGAGATGCCAGATTTTTATTTAACTATATTAAGTTTTTAATCCTTAATCTACACTAATTCAAACATCCTTGGTTTGTAAATCAAGTCCTAATAATAATTTGTACCAGAGAAAATTGAATTCAAATTAAAACAAGAACATCTGGACCATAAACAGAGTAGGAACAGTCCAGCATACTCTTACATATATGTATATATATACAGCAGATTCACACAAACATATTCATCTCATCATCAACTAGCATGCAACCAGATTTTGTACCAGATTTATTTATTTTTATAAAGTTACTCACATACGAATCAGTATCATCACAAGCATCCAACTCAAACTGTTTTTAAAGAAGTTTACTCACCGTTTATAGCAGAGAACAGAGAACAGATTTGTTCCAGGCTTGATGTTTTCCAGACAGACATTTTATTTTGAATTTCTTTTCTTTAGTTGAATTTGAATCTAGATGTTGATCTTTGAAATTTGTTGATAGATTTCCCTTTTCCTGATCTTCAAGTTGTTGAAGAATTTGAAACTGATATTTGAAATTGCCTTTCATCTTCTTTCTCTGATTTGCATTTCCAGTTTTTATCTTTTCTTTTGATTTTAGATTTTAGGTTGTTTTTAGAAATGAGGAGAAAGAGTTGAGGATAAAAATAATTTGAACTTAGAAAACGAATACAGATCTTCTTTCATATTAATTTTTATAACTTAAATTTTCAAAAAGATAAAATTAAGCCACTTGTCCCCTTATGTATTAATTTGCTTACACCTATGCATATAAATTTACAAATGTCTTTAAACTATCTTTAAAAGCTTACAAGTGTAAATTCTTGTTTTTAAATTAATTTATTTAAGTCATTTATATGTATTTATAAAATATTTTTATGTATATAATATATTTATCTTTTATAAATAAGCTTTAAGATTTTTAATAAATGTACAAATGTGAAAAACTATTATTTAAAATAACTTATGACTTGATCAAATAAAATGTATCATATTTTTATATGCTTGAGTATTTTATTTTATCTTTACAAATATTTTTAACCTTAGTTTTGATGATTATTATATTTAATTTTATAACATAACTCCAAATCACAATATATACATATACATATATATTATAATTTGAAAACATAGCTTTTATTAAATTAAAAGATTCCGTATTCATAATATATATATACCAATATATATATACATTATAAATATAAAACATTTATATAAGTTTTAGAAAGATAAATCTTCTCAATTTAAAATTGTTAGAAAAGATATTGCCAAATTAAAATGTTATTAGTTTTCAAAAGAAATAAATTTGCCAAATAAAAATATTATTAACCTTTAAAATGAATAAACTTGTCAATTTACAAAATAAAATCAACAAATCAATTTAATTATTTATAAAGATTATTAAATTGATATTGCTAAAATTCCGGGATATCACATTCCTCCCCCCTTAAAATAATTTCGTCCCCGAAATTTAAAAGCAAAGATAATTTAATAACCCAGCAAAATTTTAATTTTAATTTCAAACAGCAACCATACATATCAATCATATTCTAACAATCATAGCAAACAATTTAATCAAACAAATTTAACTATCCAGACAAATTCTGGATAGAATTTCCTCGAGTTTTTCCCAAGTATATATATATACCGGGATACTCGTTCTACAGAATCTTAACTAACTATCTACAATAATCTAGAATTCCTTCCCATCTAGATTACAAATCTGAACAAGATATCAGACTAAACTCAAAACCATCTCAACTTCCATATCCATCTGAACTGCTGATCCCACAACCAGATGAATCACACACGTATTCCCTTAAAGATACGTGAAATACAATAAATTCCAGTTATCCGAACTGGCAACTCAATCCTGTAGATCAAAGAACTAATCCTTTTGAGAACATAGAAAAATCTCATAATACTTCCTGAGCTAGCTCTCCAGTCTTACCAAATCTTATATCTCCTTTGATTGGAGAAAAAATTAAACAATATCCAAATTTCAACTTCAAATTCCAAATTCCATCAATTCTTAACTGCATAACTCTCCTGACGATCCTGAGTCTCTTCATCTTTCCTGATCAGCTTAGCCCTTGCTGATGCTTCTTGAAACAGACTGGACCAACATCAAACTAATTTTCGGATTCTACTCAACAAAATGGTTCTCTAAAAATTACCGAAATACAGGACACAACTCTACTCCATAGATATTAGAGAACTTCGAACTACCTCTCCTATCTGAAATAGTCAAAACAGTTGCACTTGACAACCTTATCTCCAAATCCTGAAAATTCTTTCACACTTAGAGGTACACTTGAATTTCCAACTCCCGGTTGCTCCCACTCTAGAATAGCTGCTATCTTGCTTCCGCTGCACAACTCTGATCTGGAATAGATGAGAATGCCATCGGAGAAACTCGAGCACAAACTTGATCATCCACAGTTCACCATACCCATAAAATCTTAGTGAACCTTTCCACTTGATCAAAAACATCTCAGCAGAATTCCTACCAGAAAAACTAGGTGTGATCAATCCCTCTCCAAAGAATTCTGAGCTGCTTCACCAAAATCTTCTCTAGGAGACATCCTTCTACTAACTGAACCACCGGTAACTCCACGAACTAAGTCGATACGGAATCTCAATCTCCAATAACCCAAAAGAACACTCTAATTATCGCAAGTCTCTTTTGCGATCATCCCAGCCTAATTTCCAAAGATATCGTTCTCTTTTCACAAATCAGAACAGCTTATGCCTTACTAACCAATCCATCGAAGAAATAGATCAACTTTGTTGCTTCTGGACTCCATCTCCAGAATATTGTTTTGCCAAAACTTCCTGCCAACACAGAACACTTCCGAGCCGCACTGCTAACACAGATACTAAAGACTTCTCAATCCAAAGCTCTTCGAGAAACTCGGACCTCAAAGCAAACAGAAACACCCCGCCGGACTCAGCCACAACACCGAAGCAGACCTACTTCTTTAAACTTGCTTCAGAAGAACATCTTCAAAAACGTCCATAGTCACCGCGTCTCATCACACAGCTACTACTTCCTGAGGTTACCAATATACTATCACTCGCTTCTGCTCATCCAATAGATCTAACTCTATTCATCCAACTTCAAAGACAAACTCCGAACCTTAACAGGTTTCCTTCAGAGATTATGAAATCCTTACATAACTGTAAAGTTCACTCGAGACGGTATTAGGTTTACAGTCTCGACAAATACACTTCCAACCTCAACACTCAAACTCCTAATCCTAGATGATAAATTATTATCATCTCAACCAATCATCACAAATACCATATACATTTAAAATGATACTTTTTTATATAGAAATTATATCTGGGTAAAATTATTTCATCTACTTTTTTTTTAAACAATATTGTGTCCGTTGGCCTGGTCTAAGTGTTTAGAGATCCCTATCAATAACGTTAGCTACTCGTATTGACCAGAATCCATATACCACTCAACCGATCAATTAACACAATATAAAACCATTTTATATAACTAACAAATACGCGCTCTCATATATATATATACACTCGGACTCAAACAGGTTGCTACAGATCCTATTTCTAATGAACAATCCTTCCGAACCTAGGTATTCACTCAACCTAGTGTTCTGATATTCACTTAACCAAAAGCTTAGGCATTCGCTCAACCTATGCTCTGATACCACATGTAACGACCCGACTTTTTTTCTCCACAGAAAGTCGTATCATTAATAAGAAAGAAAGAGTAGAAAATAGAAAAGAAGAGAAGAAAGAAAGAAACAACAACAACGATCTCACAGCGGAACGAATAAATTATATTAATAACATATACTATTACATAGTATACAACACTTTACAGAGTTACACAGCATATACATCACTTACTAGACAGTTATAACATCTGTCTAGACATTACAACTCAATACACTACAGAGATACAGACACAGCGGAACTACTATATATATCTACAATGCTGAAGCCTCCTGCTCCATTGCTCCTCCACAATTCGTCAAAGCTAAACCTGAATCCCTTGGCTACTCGTAAAAATTTGAGTACCCAAGAGTTTAATAAAACAGAAAATAAACACTTGGGTCAGACATGGGTCTGGTGTGAGTAAACGGTTAGATTGCTTAACTTTGAAAACCTTTGAAAACAAAAGTATCACGTAAGACTTCCCACAAATAAACATGGGTAAGTTTTTACCTTACGCTAACTAAAACATTTGATAGGAAATCCGATTGTATTATAATAGGGTCTAGGGTTTTCAAGTAAAATACAGAAATAGCTGAAATGCTTACATCTCACATTCCAACATAATTGGGCACAACTAATACGTACGGCACTTATTGGAGTTTGGATTCCATACAATGGCAGGGCTATTGGGGTACCGCCCGTCACAGTACGTGGCCTAGATCACCGTACCGAGGAGTACGCCCACTCCCCTGCAACACAAAGCCGGAACCATCCCTTACTGGATAATCCCGAACAAGATAATCCCGTAGTTGGCGCGACCAACCACACACTAAGCCGAATAAAAGAAAAGGGACCTCTAGACAGGGATCTATCTTGCTCTCAGTGGGTGCTACCCACGAAGCCTTGCTGCACCTCCCCTGTTTTAGCCATTCCCGGTTGATGAGGCTTGAGGTTATGATTACCTTTAATCAGAACATATCACTTAGAATGCTCATCGTCCGCCTGACGATGTGCTGAAAGCATTCAATCCATACAAGTTCGTTCCGGGTTCGAACGAAACCGAAGGCATTATCTCGTTACACTCGTTTTGGAATCACCCTCAGAGTTAACGACAATAACCCTTGCACTCTAAATCTTCATCTTCACTTGAGATTCACGACCTATCGTTAATTTGGATCGATGTGGTATTCGGGTCTCTAGACCTGGAATACCGGTATACGGAAACCCGATCCCGGTCTCATCGAAATCCAAAACGTATCTTTTAAGGCCAAGTTGTTTAAAGGTTTAAACATTTAAACTTATATTCAGGATGATATAGCAGATAGATAAATCACATTATCACAATAGATAATTCATATCAACATTTATCTCACAAAGCAGCATATCACATATATCAGAGTTATCCAAATCATCCAACATCAACCAATCAGTATTAATCAATCATTTAAACAGAATTGATTAACTCTAATCAATTTAATTAACCTTTAATTAAATTAATTACTATCACTTAATTACTTGGATTATCTTAATCCTGCTTATTATCATTAATTAATTACAAATTAATTAATTAAACATCTAAATGATCTTCCTTAATTAATCTTCCTTGATTAATTATACTTTAATTACTTTAAGTAATTAATCATTAAATTAATTTCCCAAATTAATTATTCTTACCTACTTATAGTAATTAACCTTTAATTACATCATTAATTAATTAACTATAATTAATTACATTATTCCTTAATTAATCAATTCTTAATTACATCATTAATTATATAAATTAATGATTCTTAATTATCTCCTTAATTAATTACTCTCTTTTAATTAATTACCTTAACTAGTAATTAATCACATTATTAATTAACCTTAATCCTTTAATTAATTAATTACTCTTTAATTAATTAATTAATTTCAAATCAATTATATTAATTAATCCTCTAATTAATAACATCAAGTGATTAACTCTTAATCACTTCCATTTAATTACTTCCATTAGTAATTTCTCTTTTCTTAATTATATTCAGTAATTATCCATTAATTACTTGACTAAGTAATTATATTCAATTAATCAATAAGTGATTTATCTTTAATTAATTAGACTAATTAATTAACCTAACATTAATTACATTAATTAATTAATCACTTAATCTTTAATTAATCCATCCACTAATTACTTCATTAAGTAATTATCCTTAATTACAAATAATAATTAAGCTTTAATTCCATTTATTTATTAATTATCCTTAATAAAATTCAATCTTTTAAAGATAAACTTTTCATCTAAATTACATATTAATTTCTATCATTAAACTCCATTTAATCATTTAGAAATAATTTTATATTTGAATAAAATTTTACCTTTAAACAAAACAATTTAAACCCATAATTTTATATACACTTAAACAAACATGTTTAATTAAATTAACCAAATATTCATCTTTGAAACTTGATTATCATATTCTTTAAAACTTATTTACTTAATTATATTTTAAAACTTGTTAAACATTTATCTTTGAAAACAAGATTATTTTCATAACTTAAACTTGTTTACTTTTGTGAACTTTATACACTACTCACCAGAAAACAAACAACCCAAAAATACTCGAGAAAACTCCTAAATACCCCGAGTTAAACGCTAAACCTATGCGAGTCGACCATCAAACCACACGAGCCAGCCTTACTGCAAAACCAAAACCCTTCTTCTTCGAGTCGAACACGATGAAAACGCGAACCCAACTCGAGTGACTTCGTCTTCTCCAACTCCCATTTCCTTGTGCACACGAACGTGCACTGTGCACGTGTCCCACCGTCGCCGGCCACCAACGTTCGTCGCGACCATCGCCTACAACCACTCGACCACGTGCGAACACGAAAACCAACCCAGATTCAAGAATACTTCAACGAATCGAAATTCGAACACTAAGCTCAAAAACTGCAGAACAACTCGATCACTAAAACTTCCCCACGGCCATACACCTCGACGCCGTTGAACTCGCCATCCCCACCATCGAACACCACGACCACGAGCTGCCTTCTCCCCAAAAAACGAACGCCTCCGATCAAATATCCCAGTCGCAATGTCACGACATTCGAGCCGAGCAAAAGTTCAAGCTAAAACCCTAATTTGTTCGAATTCGAACAAAACAGCAATTGGAAAAATTCCATTACATTTTTCCCATCATCCTCCACATATAAGCAAGCTCCGACCAAAATTCCACTTTCGCTCATCACGCCGATCAACGGCAACCCATCAAAACACCCAATTCGTTCAAACCCAAAATTCACACGAATTCCTCAACTAAAAATTCCAAAATACATATCAAAATTCATGATTTGGATTATGTATTCATTTCATAATACTGAATCCATAGATTTCACAGTTTGAAATTTTCATATCATTCATCATTCTCTGATATTCTTGGTTTAACAGAGATGCCAGATTTTTATTTAACTATATTAAGTTTTTAATCCTTAATCTACACTAATTCAAACATCCTTGGTTTGTAAATCAAGTCCTAATAATAATTTGTACCAGAGAAAATTGAATTCAAATTAAAACAAGAACATCTGGACCATAAACAGAGTAGGAACAGTCCAGCATACTCTTACATATATGTATATATATACAGCAGATTCACACAAACATATTCATCTCATCATCAACTAGCATGCAACCAGATTTTGTACCAGATTTATTTATTTTTATAAAGTTACTCACATACGAATCAGTATCATCACAAGCATCCAACTCAAACTGTTTTTAAAGAAGTTTACTCACCGTTTATAGCAGAGAACAGAGAACAGATTTGTTCCAGGCTTGATGTTTTCCAGACAGACATTTTATTTTGAATTTCTTTTCTTTAGTTGAATTTGAATCTAGATGTTGATCTTTGAAATTTGTTGATAGATTTCCCTTTTCCTGATCTTCAAGTTGTTGAAGAATTTGAAACTGATATTTGAAATTGCCTTTCATCTTCTTTCTCTGATTTGCATTTCCAGTTTTTATCTTTTCTTTTGATTTTAGATTTTAGGTTGTTTTTAGAAATGAGGAGAAAGAGTTGAGGATAAAAATAATTTGAACTTAGAAAACGAATACAGATCTTCTTTCATATTAATTTTTATAACTTAAATTTTCAAAAAGATAAAATTAAGCCACTTGTCCCCTTATGTATTAATTTGCTTACACCTATGCATATAAATTTACAAATGTCTTTAAACTATCTTTAAAAGCTTACAAGTGTAAATTCTTGTTTTTAAATTAATTTATTTAAGTCATTTATATGTATTTATAAAATATTTATATGTATATAATATATTTATCTTTTATAAATAAGCTTTAAGATTTTTAATAAATGTACAAATGTGAAAAACTATTATTTAAAATAACTTATGACTTGATCAAATAAAATGTATCATATTTTTATATGCTTGAGTATTTTATTTTATCTTTACAAATATTTTTAACCTTAGTTTTGATGATTATTATATTTAATTTTATAACATAACTCCAAATCACAATATATACATATACATATATATTATAATTTGAAAACATAGCTTTTATTAAATTAAAAGATTCCCTATTCATAATATATATATACCAATATATATATATACATTATAAATATAAAACATTTATATAAGTTTTAGAAAGATAAATCTTCTCAATTTAAAATTGTTAGAAAAGATATTGCCAAATTAAAATGTTATTAGTTTTCAAAAGAAATAAATTTGCCAATTAAAAATATTATTAACCTTTAAAATGAATAAACTTGTCAATTTACAAAATAAAATCAACAAATCAATTTAATTATTTATAAAGATTATTAAATTGATATTGCCAAAATTCCGGGATATCACAGCAAACGGTAATCAAATTTCAAATCAACAAATATTTAATTACCACAAACGGTAATCAAATTTCAAATCAACAAATATTTAATTACCACAAACGGTAATCAAATTTCAAATCAACAAATATTTAATTACCACAAACGGTAATCAAATTTCAAATCAATAAATATTCGATTATCAAAACGATAATCAAATTTTCAAATCAACAATTATTTAATTATCAAAAGCGATAATTAAATCTCAAATCAACAAATATTCGATTATCAAAAACGATAATCAAATTTCAAATCACAAATATTCGATTATCAAAAACGATAATCAAATTTTCAAATCAACAAATATTTCATTATCAAAAGCGATAATTAAATCTCAAATCAACAAATATTCGATTATCAAAAACGATAATCAAATTTCAAATCACAAATATTCGATTATCAAAAACGATAATCAAATTTCAAATCAATAAATATTTGATTATCACAAAGCGATAATCAAACTTCTAAATCAACAAATATTCGATTATCAAAAACGATAATCAAATTTCAATTTCAACAAATATTCG
This sequence comes from Allium fistulosum, assembly GCA_030737815.1. Classification (NCBI taxonomy): domain Eukaryota; kingdom Viridiplantae; phylum Streptophyta; class Magnoliopsida; order Asparagales; family Amaryllidaceae; genus Allium; species Allium fistulosum. The sequence goes on along the minus strand of CM060908.1, from coordinate 308,166,763 downwards.
ATTATCAAAAACGATAATCAGAACTCATATCAACAAATATCTAATTATCACAAGCGATAATTAGAAACAACAAATATCCGATTATCAAAAACGATAATCAGAACTCATTTCAACAAATATCTAATTATCACAAGCGATAATTAGAAACAACAAATATCTGATTATCAAAAACGATAATCAGAACTCATATCAACAAATATCTAATTATCACAAGCGATAATTAGAAACAACAAATATCTGATTATCAAAAACGATAATCAGAACTCATATCAACAAATATCTAATTATCACAAGCGATAATTAGAAACAACAAATATCCGATTATCAAAAACGATAATCAGGATCTCAAATATTTAATTATCGATATGATAATTAAATCTCATAACATCAGATATCTAATTACCTGCAGATAATTAGAAACAACAAATATCTAGAAATCAGTTAAGAAGACTAGAAAATCAACATAAAAGCTTGGATCGATCCCATCAGATGGCGAGTTTTTAATTCGCCGCACGTGCAACAACATATGGCCGAAGCCTACCAAGTACTCAACATAATTTTTGGCGCCCAACATATGACCCGAAGGTCCAACATATGATCCGAAGGTCTAGTACTGGTATTTGACCCGAAGGTCCAACATATGACCCGAAGGTCCAACATAGTGGCTCGAAAGCACACGAAAGCATCAAATATTTCAATTAACGAGTCCGGAATTAACCGAAATAGCAAACGCACATGTCCCATACCACGTGTTTTACTAAATCGTTTGATTCTCTTCATCGTTTCCTTGAAAGTGTAAAATTCATCAAAATCATCAAAACAACAGATATTCAATTAACGAGTCCGGAATTAATCGAAATAGTAAAAGTGTGGTTCCATACTCCACACTTTTGCTAAATCGTTTAAATCTCTTCATCGTTTCCTTGAAAGTGCAAAATTGTGTATTTTGTAAAAATACACTTTACATTCTCAAACGGACAAGTCCGGAATTAAGCGAATCAGTAAAAGAAAGGGGTCATAGTCCTCGATTTTGCTGAAACGTTTAAATCGCTTCCTCATTCTTTTGAAAGCGTAAACTGTTAAATTTCTGAAAACAATTTTATTTATTTTGTAAAAATAACAATTCACCTTCTCAACTGGACAAGTCCGGAGTTAAGCGAAACAGTAAAAGAAAGGGGTCATAATCCTCGATTTTGCTGAATCGTTTAAGTCGCTTTCTCATTCTTTTGAAAACGCAAACTATTAAAATTTCTAAAACAATTTTTCATTTTTAAAACGATTTTCCAATCACGTGATTAAAACAGCAAATCAGTAACAATTTCGGTAAGGAAATCGTACTTCTCAAAATACCGTAAAAACGGTTACACATCAGTATTGCGGAATAACCGCTTGAAAATCCACTTTTAAAACATGACGGTTACTGAAGCCAAAGCGATAGAAATTTTAAAACGTCAAAATCACATCAAAACAATTTACATCAAAATGTAATATCAGTGAATTTTCATTCATCAAAATGTCACAAAACACCGTGCTTCAAAAATTTTAGCATTGGTGTAAAAATCTCGTTATAAAAATAACGGCAACAAAATACGTTTCATAACCAAGCATCGGTTCAACGTAAATAAATGCAGTAACGTGCAATTCAAATTTTTGCACGTACTACAGAATGAACAAAGAAATCATTCGAAGGTATCTTCAATGAAGATAATTCAAAACAACAAAATCTAATCAATAGATGATTAGTACAAAAGAAAGCCAGCGGAAATTTCAACAAAAATCACATATCTGCAATTTCTTTGAATCCTCAATTCGGATTCGAAATTCTCAAAGAAACAAAATAATTACAGCTATGTGAACAAATGAAATTCATATCAATTTCGTATTTTGATTCTTAAATCAAAAAGATTACCAGTTGTACTCAGCGAAGACAGTTTCCGCTGCGCACTCTGATAAACAGAACACAATTCAATCAAATCAACAAAACACTGTTTCACTTTAATTTTTAAATAAAGATATTTAAAAATTTCATCCAAATTTCAAAACTTAAATTTTGACTCAAATCACAAATAAAACATCGACCAATAGTTGTAACATATGTTCCATCCAAGTTATGTTTTATATTATGTCCATAAACCCCAAGCTCTGATACCAACTGTGACGCCCCACCTCTATGCTCATAATAACAAAGAGTATTAAAAGAAATACTGTCTATTATTACGAAGAATAAGGCTGGATAGGAGCGGTCATCCGTAGTTGGCCTTACGCTAATATTGGTTACCTCGATAGGAGTGGTATATACTTTTCATTTTTCATCTTATTTATTTACTCCCATCGACATACCCAATTATCAGTATAAAACAAACTACGATGGTTCATAATAGTTTAGGACATTAGATATAATAATAACACAGATAATATAAGTGCGGAATACAGATAAAACAAAAGTCTCATATATGTATATATATAACTGATGTCAGTTACAATATAGTTGACACGATACATATGATACAACTACAACTGTCAACTCTGGAAGTTATATATACAAGTACATTATCAACTAATATACATGAATACATATCATCCTATACAATGACTCAACTTCTACAAAATGACTATGACAACTTCAGAAGATGTGAAAAGTCTTCAAAACCGTACAGCAACTCAAAGGAGGAAATCTACAACCTGAAATAACTTGGGTCTGACCCGAGTATTACATTCAAAAGAAGATAATACACGGGTCAGTCTAATTCAAACTCAGTTATTAGTGCATAGAAGCAATAATAATCAAATATCAAATAGACGACAGTCACAGAAATCTCGTATATCCGACTCCTCGATAAAAGAATCGGATAACCGCAGATATAACACTAAACAGTGTTAAACAACAAATCAGCAATCCAAATCAATTTAAACAATTGAAATGTCAATTTAAAAACAACAATGCTGATTGGCTGCAGTACAAGCACGCGTGTACTACCTCGCCACTACAAACAACTCTAAACAAAATAAGGTCACCAGTGAAGCACGATGACCAAATGCAATTGGATACAAAGCATTAATGCAATGTATCAGATTCGAGCAGAAAGGCACAGACTCGAGTGGAAGTGAATTAATTGACACAAATCAATGCCAACAACATGAACTGGACAGTGTACCAAGGATAAGGCAACAGAGGAATAATTAAAACAATGAACCAGCCTGCAAGATGAACCATGGTAACTGGTAACAAGTGATGTACACACAAATGCAATAGTGGGATGTACCAAGATGTATCAGTGCGACAGTCAACAAAGACAGGTGTACCAAGTAGATAGTAAAGTGACATGAATAAGTTGTACAAGTGAAACAGGCTACATGAACACAGTGAAGTATTACCCAATGCAGCTTCATGAATGGTCACAGGCGTGTACACCTAACTGCATGCATGTGGTTGTGAAACAAGCTAATGCAAGCTAATGTCATGAACAATGTACTAAGGCTACAACTTCACATAACCCAAACAGTACACCTGTATGCTAATAAGTCTCAACAGAAATCAAAACGTACACTTACAACATGAAACTGGACAGTGTAAACTCGACCAGAAGCGGTGAATACAAACGCAGCAGTGTAAACATCGACATGAACAATAAGTGGAACCGAACACCCCATAAATCAAATGACACATACTCAAATACCCAACTGGTCATGCAACCCAAACTACAACCGAGGAATAATATGAGCAATGCATGCTACATGAAGACAGCAGACACACTGAAATGCAACTACCTCAAATATGATATAGTGAACTATAGGATATACAGGTATGTAGTGACAATACACAAGGTAAGATGTAAAGTCAAATTCATTGTCTTCTCACAGGAGGTAATATGAGAAACACAAGTTACAAAAATCATTTTCGAACAAAGCATCAAGCTAAACTGCACATAGTCACGAACCAGTGCCTACACCATACTCAAGTTAACAATATCAATAAAGATATCAAGTGATACCAGAAGTGAGACCAGACCAACCAACTAATCAACAAACAAATGAATCAGATCAGACTCAAGTGATACCAGTGAATAACAAAAAGAACATGACCCAATATCAAAACAAGTATGCAGGTCAGAACAGCAATGACCAAGGCTACAATATGTAAATTTGAGCTTATAATGAACATCTCAGAAGTAAACGAGTGCAATTACAAATGCATAGCAAATATCAAGTGAAGAAGACTACAATCTATCCAACAAATGCACAGGTATACACATATATACACACATGTAAGCATGTATATACATGAACTAGATTGAAGCACACTGAAATACAAAGATGCAAACTAGTCTGGAAATCACTCAGAATTAAACAGAATTGACCGAAGTCAGGTAAATTAAAATTCAAGTCGAAGCCATTCAAAATAAGGCCGAAGTCAAGGAAATTCGAATGTACAAATCATAGCTGGAAAATCATGCAATCAGAAATGGTCGAAGTCAGCAGCAAAACAACACCGTGGTCATAACGAAATGAAGTCGTGATCACCAGGTGAACAAATATACGTATTTGAACAAGTCAAAATCAAACAAATTCAACATCGTAGAAATCAGTGAAAGTCGAAAGCAACAAGAGATCCGACGCAGTCAAAAATAATCAACGTCGAACATAAACAACATCGAAAAATCAAGTCGAAGCTAAAGGCAACTAAAACAAAATAAATAGACCAGTTCGAACAGTTCAAATTAGATGTGAGTGACGAAAAATCACTCACCTCGTCTTGATGGGCACGAATCTAAGAATCGAACAGCTCCGAGTTGAAGCTGTGGCATCACCAAGTCGATCGAAGCCAAAACGAAACCCTAGCAGCCCGTGCGAAATCGAAGAAACGATCATTCGATAGAGCAAGCACGCCGGAGCTTATAGTCTAACAATCATAGTCAGTTTCTTCTGAATTTCATGAAAACCCTAATTGTCGAAGGAAGGGGATCGAACGAACAAGAGCCGCCATTGTTTTTTCTTTCGTATGTAAATTTGTTTAGGGTTCGAATGAGAAAATCCCAGGGAAACGGGTTGAATTATTGGTATACGAAAGGAACGATATTCTCTATGAAAATTACCACTACAAAACAACTAAAGAAAATATGGACTACCATTTTAAAATTTTAAAGTCCACAACTTCTTCACCTAATCATACAAGAATTTCAACTCGAATAAAATTCCAATTGCCACTGTCAAACAAATCAAATCGTCATTTGACGTTAATCAACTGTTATAAAACCCGGGGTTGTTACAAGTGCTTCATTGACCAAATATTCGAGATCACTCTATATAGATGATTTCATCTACACGGGAAGTGATACGAAGATGATAGCTGCATTCAAAGAAGACATGATGAAACATTCGAGATGATTGAACTTGACTTTATGAATTACTTCATCGTCATAAAAGTAAATAACAAAAGGAAAGATATTTATTTCTCTAAAGAAATATATTGAAGCATTATTGAAGAGATTCCGGGTGAACAATTGCAAGCTAGTCACTACTCCGCTCGTAACAAATGGAAATGTGCAAAAAAATGATGGAGCTTGAGAAGTCGATGCATTGCGTTATAGAAGTCTGATTAAGAGCCTTATATATCTTAATACTACACAACCAGATATCGTGTATGCAACAAGTCTTATATCAAGATTCATACGAAGTCCTAGCCAAATTAACCATGGAGCAGCCAAAAGAAATTCAAGCTATTTACAAGGCACAAAGGAGTATGGTATATGGTATAGAACCATGACCAACTCAAAGTTGATGGACTACAGTAATAGTGATTGGGCAAGTTCAACAGATGACGTGAAGAGCACATCTGCCTATGCATTTTCATTTGGACTGGGAATATTCTTAGGCATCAAAGAAGCAAGCAACAGTTGTAAAATCAACAACTGAGGCACAATATGTGGTAGTAGCTTAAGTAACAAGTCAAGCTATAAGGTTTCAAAAAATACTTGGAGAAATGGGTGAATAACGAGATGAGCCTACTACAATCTACTATGACAACAAATCAACAACTGAAATGAAGAAGAGTCCATTTCATCATAGTTAAACAAAACATATAACTATAAGATATCATTTCATTAGAGAAGTGGAGGCTACTAAATAAATCAAACTTAAGTACTGAATGACGGAGGATCAAGTTGCAGATATATTCATAAAGGCATTGCCAAGGGAAAGCTTTGATCATTTGCGAACTATGCGCAAGACACAAAAGCAGTCAGTGATAGGAAGAAATGTAAAAAAAGCATGAGAGGAATTATTTTGAAGTTTCCTAAAGTTGCATCAAGGAGGGGTTTTAAAAAAATGATACAAATTTCTAGAAAGTTAGATTATATTATCATTGAGATCTCTAGAATGATAGTGAAAACTCTTATGTAACTATTAATTATTAACTCCTTGATTTATCTAGAAAGTCCTATCTGGACTATTCTATTGTAAAGTAAAGCCTATAAATATAGCCTCATAAAATTATAACTTGTACTTGAAAATAATAAAATTTATACGTTCTAAAAGCTTTAAGAATAATTTCTTCATCAGATCTCTCATTTTACTATTTGAACTATCCAACTATTTTGTACCTATTTTCATTATTTCCCCAATATAATTAGAAAAGGGCATTACTATTTACACACACAAAAATAACATACCTTACCTATTTATTCCTCCACCCATACAAACACTACTACACCCACTCACATTCATATATTATTTTATTCCCTTTTTTAGTACATTTGCTTTCGCTTCCACTTCTAATAAACAAAACATATAAAACTCTACCATTCTATAGTTTATTATCCTTAAATATTTGTTCGTCTTTCAATCTTTATGCAAAATAGCATGGGATTGCCACGTCGATTCGAGCATCTAATTTGAAGTCAGTTGTTATGGTAAGGACGAAGGGGAAGCAAACTGCTATTGAATGAGCTGCTCAACCAATTAATATGTGAATTTTTGCTTATAATTTATGTTGTTGTTTGGTATTTGATTTCTAAATATGTGATGATTTAGGAAGTAAATAAATATTATTGGTTGATTTTTGGTAAAGTTCAGTTACTTGAATTGAATTGATTTTTTTCATAAAACAATAACTATTCTGTAATTTAAATTAGGTTTGCTTGATTTTCATACGGCTTAGCATTACCGAATTAAGTAGGAAATAAATATTTTATATTTGTTACGCATCAGTTTGATTACCAAATATTAAGTTCTTGACTAATATTTAATTATATTATTTCAGTTACATTATTTATAGAAAGTTGAGATTTTAAAAGTAAAGCTTATTTCATTTATGATGCTTACTGTTTATTTATTCCTTCAAAAGATTAAATTTGATGAATGGTTATGGAGTATTTGTACAACTAAGTGGTAAATTATATTTGTATAACTCAATGATTTTATTCTACTCATGAAACATGGAGTTGTGAGCATTAAATATATGAAATGCATTTTTCTTTATAAATAGATAATCAAAGATAAAATAGGAAACAACAACCACTGAATAAATGGCTAACAATGTATATACACAAAGGGATGTACATTTTTCATAAGAAAATTCATTAATTGATTACCAACTTATTAAGATCATTTTTCCAGTTAAATTGAGGGATGAAAGTATCAACTTTATGAATATATATATATATATATATATTTAAGCATTAAAAATTTATGATTTAAGGGGTATTGATTTTTTTTAAAAAAAATATCATAAAGTTCGTACAATAAGATATTTTGGTTCATGAGATATATGTTTACAAATTTATGTGTATGTATGTCAACTAGTTATATATTTGTATATGTATGTTAAGTTAATATATAGTTGTTATCTTATGATTGAAGAAAAGGTGGTAAAAAATCCAATGGCTTAAGGATATTGAAGAGACGCATGTGCGTATTACTGGCGAGGATAGTATAAAAGAGGAGATGGATGAGTAGTACAAGGAGTTATAGGATTTAGAGGATGATGAAGATTTTGATATTGAAATAAGACATTAGTCTACTTGCTCGTGTGGATCTACCTCTACTGCTAATACGGGTATTGATGAAGAAACTAAAAATATTTATGACGGTGGCCCGAAAGAAAATATTTTGCTTTTTAGCTTTGATTATCATATTGCAAGAAGTATTTTGGATTTGAAGCATGTAAGATATAGTTGAACTTGCTAGTGTTTATATAGAATAAAATAATAAGATATTAGTACATGAAATTAAACACATCTTGAGTGGGTGATAATTCACATATTTTCGCATTACTATGCAGGAGTGTGGGCTGCATAGGTGAATTTGCATTCACGAAAACTACAATGGTGAAAAATAAAGGAAGAGTAGGAGGAGGGGCTAGAAAGACTAAAAGTGTAACATGCAAGAAATTTTATTAATAAATTAAAATAATAATAAGGGGGAAAATGAAATTTACATTTAAGGATAAAAATATAAATTTTCACAAATGTTGGAATTAAGCCTCGAGACCTATTCCATTGCATATGGAACGTAGTTTACAGTTACGAAAATAGTTTTAAAAAGGTGAATGAATTGATTACTACATTTATGATGATCATAAGTAATTGAATTCCTTTATAATTCTGTATGAATTGAAAATATAATTAATTGTTGAATTTGAATAATAACTTCAACTTAGATTTTATTTGAATTATAATTTAAACTATAAATTAAATTGACTGATGATGCTGGAAAACCCTAGTTGATAATTTAATAGAATAATCATTGAAAATTTGAAAAGATTAAATTAGTGAAATTCATATCAAATTCTACGAAGATAAATCTTTATTGATAATGTTTAGGATAGTTTAGGCAAATGGAGAATCAAATGCCATTTATTTCACATTGAATTGATTTTGTAATTTAAAGTATACATAGAATTTTCATTAGAATCATATAGCTAGTTATATTGAAATATGTAAAATATACATGAAAAGCATTGACATTAACAAGTTATGTTCGTATAAACAAGGGTATGGATTTCACGTAGAAATTTAGTTGAAAATAAGGGCTTTAAACCTATATTCAAAATCATGAAGAAGATGAATGAAAATAACCAAAATAAAAGAATTATAAAAAATTGAAAAAAGGCCAACTACATGTCTAAAAACCTGGATTAGACGTCCGAAAATTAAGTTTAGACATCAGAATTAGGGGTTAGACGTTCGAATTTCTAAAAATTCGAAGCTAAGAGCAACTAGTTCAAATTTGACCTGATTTAGATGTCTGATTTCTTCTTCAAATGTCTAAAATCAAAGTCAGACATCTGAAAAAGGGAGTCAAATGTCTGAATGCCAGGAAAACTATTTCTTTAAACGAGGAGATCAGACGTCTAAAGTAGTTAACAAGACGTTTGAATTGTTTCGCAAGCACAGATCTTGTCCAGACAAAGTAGGACAAATAAAGGGACTTGTATCCTGCTTTCACGACTGTTAGGAGTTCGCGTAGCTTAATGGATCAGGTGAAACGAGTAGTATCACTTCATGGTGGGCGTAATGTGGAACTTGACAGGATGGGCGTTAGCTGCGCAATTAGATGCTCCTATTGTTACTTCAGTACACTTGGTTAAATGTTTAACATTTAGGAACCAGGGAAGCGAGACAAAGACATCCGCATAATAGGGCTACATGACTGGGTGTGGACTGGACCGATTGGGGAATAACTATAGTGATTATTATTAATACTTCAGGTTGAATGATAAAGAGCGTAGGACAGGTTTACCATTGAGAAGTCGACATGAATGCTTACATTGGCCATAAATCAATTAGGCAGTATGCTTGGCATAAGCCTAGGCATTGCGATGTTCACTCAGTGTGTAAGTTTATTATTCGGGTTGTCATTGAGAATATTAACTCAATGTTGGTTAGGAAATTATTTATCAGGACCACATACTAGGAATAGAGCTAGAGTTGTTAGATGTTGGTTGGAACCTTTGTCGGTTGTCTATGGTCGAGGTGTAATTAGAGTTATACCTTTAATTTGTAAAGTACCCAATCCTTTATAAATAACACATGAACACAAATTAGCACCCTAGGTTTTGTAGATTACAAATGAATTTAATTGCTTGTGAACACCATGCACTAGTAATACAATTCATTCACCAAACTTTGTCTGATCCACACTTTTTCTTCCCCTTTTATACCCACTATAGAAGGACATGGCAATGGGTAATTTGACCCAAACACGGTGTGTAGAGGAGGAGACTAGGCGCCCGAAGATATAATATTTATAATTACTCTACATGAATTATTATTTATATTATATTATCAGTCAGATATCATGTGTTATTTGGGAATGCTATTATATCAGTTATTGTACGAACTACATTATGTGAAGTCTACTATTTTATTTGCTTATTTTTAGTACTTATATTTTATTTCTCCCCCTGTGAAATTTGAAATTGTATAATGCTTTAAATTTTATATTAGTCTTTGTAGCATGCAATGTTCTAAAACCCAATGACTCGTACTTTTTGGCACGGTGCGAGTTCGAAAGTCATTTTAGGCATTGAATTGGTGTGTTCGAAGGTGCGAGTTGACACATTTGGTATCAAAGCATAGGTTTATGATCCTTTAGGAATTAGTTGCATACTGAAGGAGCGTACTTATGTATTTTCAAAAGTTATCATACACACACACACACACATCAGCATAATGCAAACACAGCACTATAATTCTAGTAATGCTTAAACATAACCTGAGGAAAGTTGAAAATAATTCCTATTTACAAATAGGTGAGAATTGGCAATCAAATTGGAAATAGTTCTGGTTAGGCACCTAAGGTTTTGGGTATGAGCATTCCTATATGGTTCCGCTAGTATCATCAAGCAAGAGGCTAGACTGAACCTAACCCCAATGGAGAACCAGTATTGCAATTCGCAACCCTAGCTCCTCTGCCTACTTTGAATTTTCATAAGTTATGTTAGGATTTTAAGAGTCTAGGTGGAAAGAGTTATCATATGACTAAATCATTTGTGGAGGCGGGGGCAAGGCTGTGGGATTATGATAGGATTTTTTCTATGATGGGTTTAGAGGATGCAGTGAAGAGGCAGTTTGTAACGATCCGTAAATTTTAAAGATTTTTAATAACGTTAATAACTGAATTTTGTGAATTTTTAAATAATAAAATTTTGAAAAAAAAATTTGATATTTGGAATACGTCTACTTAGACATAGAAAATGGTAAATTTTCATCTAATTTTATGGAAGTTTATTTTCTTATATAATTTTATTTAAATTCAAATCAGTTAATATTAAATGATAATAAAAAAATTTCCAAACCTGAATATTTTTACATAATAATTTTGTAAATCATCTTTTGAGTAAGACATCATATTTCGTTTCTTCAAATTTGGACTGTTATTGCCCCGTTTATCTTAATTTTGGCGTTTTAGCAGCATTTTCGGTACCGAATATCAACTTTTGGTAGAATGATCGTACCATTGATATCTTTATACCATTTTGATCGTCTCGTCGTAATGATCTCTGTGGTATATTCACTTCCGTGGTTCGGATTTTGGTACGTGGTGAAGTCTGTGTAATGCTTAGCTGCATCAGTTCCACATTCGAGCCTTTTTGGTTCCCTCTGTCTATTCATTTCCACTGTATACATCAATGAGCCGTTTGTGATTAATATTCTTGAATTCAGCGGATGTGACTTTTTCTTTTCCCCTAGTCCCAATATAATTAATGGTTCGTCCAATATTTTGGTTCTCTGTTCGTTGTCCCTTCACTTTCTATCAGAAGAATATATTACAAGTTATATTAGCATGTACTCCTTCGTGACCTCATCCACTTTTCTTTTTCTTCTCCCACCTCCTCAAAATAATTCCGCACCTTTTTCCTCCGCCCCTCCTTCCTAGTGACAGCCCACCGAGCTCCCCCCTCCCTCTCGGCTAGCTTATGTCGGCCGCCATCAACCCAAGGCAGCCCTCCAGCTTGCACGCCGACCAAAACCAACCACTTCCCTAACCTCTGAGTCATCTTCGGCTGCACCGACCATAGCATGCCTCCCCTCTTTTTCCTCCTTCCCTCACCTGGTGCGCTCACCTTTCCAACAATCGTCCTTGCCTGTCTCACCCTCAATTCACATCACGGCGCATATATATGTGTGTATATATATACACGTATGGAAATTTTTGTTGAAGGTAATATATACCTATGTCATATAGTATTGATAACATGCAATGGTTGTGAATATATTAGTTTGCATATATAACCTTTTTATTTTCCAATGAGTTCACATATATTATAGCTTATATAGTAATGTTTCAGTTTATATATATATATATATATAAGTGGGTTCGTGTGATTTTTTTTTACCAAAATATTTCATTTTTTTACTGTAAATTTGATTTATATATATATTATATAGATTTATAGTTATACAGCTTATATAGTATATTATGTTCTATAGTCTTTATGTTATATGTCAGTGAAATGGCAGTTTAAAATATACAGTATATATATAGTTATGGTACAGTTATAGTTTTGTTGTATGCATGTAGTATATGCAAGTTATAAAAGTTTTTTGTTAATATATAATCTAAGTTATTTGATTTATAACATGTTGTTTATTTGTAAGTATGAAAGTATTTATTATTGTAGCATAAGTTGTATATGTGTTTATATAAGACTGGATACAAAATGTTTAATATATATATATATATATATATATATAGTTCGACAGTTTTAAATATAATCAATTATTATGTATATTAACTATATAAGTGATATGTAACATGTTTTGTTTGTATACAAGTTTATAAATAGCATGTTAAATATTTCATATTATTGTGTTGGTTGGGCATTCTGATTTGTGTATATATTTGTATAGCAATAAATATTGTAAATTGTGAAAATATATGTATATATAATATAAAATTTGGTTCGCATATATCTATATGAGTATTATACCAAAACTAGTTTATTGTATATTTATATATACTTTACTGGTTATGTTTAAGGTATATATAAGTTACAGCATTTTATAATATAAGTCTATAGTATTTTATCATATTTCAGAGTATATATATTAGTTAAATAATATGTTTACAATATAAGTCTATGTTTGTCGCTGTTGGATTTATATGTTTAATAAGGTTTGTATATATGGTTATTAGCATATATATATTGTTGTACAAGGAAATCGTACTGCTAGTTGTGAAAACAGTGAAATATGTGTACACCAGATATATTTTGTATGAAGCAAAATTTATAAAAATTGATATGTATAGATCTTTATTTTAATATAAGTTTTAAATTTAATATTGAATCTATATATTTATATATATATGGGTATGTTTTAATTTTGCAATTGCTGTTTATTTATAATGTGTATATATATAGTATTTGAAAGTTATGTATTTATTTTTAAATTATAAGTTGTATATGATTTTTGTATATATATAGTTATATATATGTTCACTTATACTATTGATCTTCGTCAATCCAGTTTGATTTGATTTCATCAATTTCAAGCTTTCAGCTCTGTTCGTCGATTCGAGTTCAATCTTGCCTTGCTTTGAGATTCGTGCCTGAATTCGTAGAACAATTCTTTGCCAAATCTATCTAGCCTCGAAAGGTGAGCAATCACTCACGATTAATGTTCTTATATTTATTAAATTTGATTTCAATTGAAACAACAATTGGAATATGCTGCTAAATTGAACTGTAAATTTTTAATTGCTATATATGATATGCTATTATCTGAAACTGTTCACCTGTGGGATATGCCACCATATCTTATTGTTTATATTTTATTTTATTTGTTTTGATGATATACCTCTTTGTTGATATGTTATATTTATTATCATAACTGCTTTCACTCTGCAAGTTCCCTGTTAGTATAAATTCCATATGGGTTGAAATGATACACACCCGAACGATCTTGTAGAATAGGAGAAAATCGTTATGGGTTGAAATGATAAACCCAAGCGATTTTCATTGAATTGAATTTAGGATTGCGGGTTGAAAAGATATATACCCGTACATATTTAAATTGAGGATTGAAATGATAAATATCCGTATCACTTGACCATAGGATATAAAATTATATACAGGCACCGTTGGTCTATATATATATTTTGAAAGTGATTTCCAAGGTTTTGAAAAGACATATATGTTGTTTTAATAAATATTGATTTTAAGATATTATATCTTTAATGTAGATTTGTAATAATTTTAATAAATTAAGTTGGAAAGAGAAATAGAAATTAATTTGAATTTTATTTGAATTTTTCTTAAATAAAACCGATTTGAAACTTATTAAATTTGAGATTTTAAAGATATGATTTATAACTTGATTTTGATTTAAAGTGATTAAATGAATTTCAAGTAAATAAATTGAAGGGAATATTTAGTTGACCCAAATTGTAATTTAAGGTTTTATTTAAATGATATTGGATTGACTAAGTGAATTTTTCAATATTAATAATGGTAAGGTTGAATTTGAAATATAAATGAATTTAAGCTTTGAAATCTATTGAAATTGAAATGGTTTAAATTGTAGTTTATATATGTATTTGAAATCGATATAAATTTTAATGGTTTAAACTGAATTGAAATTGGTGAATCGAGATTAAATTAAATTGAATTTTGGAATTCAAGTTGATCTGAATCGATTTGTGAAATTTGAGAAAACTATTTTATTATACAAAGTATTTTAAAATATATTTAAAACTATTTTCATATTTTACTTTATAAATTAATTTAATATAAACTATTTTAATTTTTTTTTACTATTTTTAATATATTATCTTATTGTATAAACTATTTTATTATATAAACTATTTTAATATCTAAACTGTTTAAGTGGGAGTAATATGATTTCAATGTGCTATGAATTTTCCAAGTGTTAAGATTTCCAAGTGTTATGATTTCCTAAGTGTTATGGTTTCAAAAATGTTATAATTTCAGAAGTGTTGAAATTTTGGAAAGTATTATGATTTTGAAAATGAATATTATTTGAGTGAATAATGATATCGTATTGATATGGTTTTGAAATAGATATGATATTTTGGTCTTGAAATATGATTTGAAATGAAATGACCATGGTGTTATAATAACGTTTGGTTGTTAAAGAGACTGAGATCGGATATTGTCATACTCTCTGCCAATACCGAAAACCACATTGACAACTGTGTAGGTGGTGGAGATTCCAGAATGAAGTAGGATGGTTTGGTGACGATTCTATATGGTATTTACGTAGCCCTGACTCCTGTGAGTCAGCTTGGTGTGGCTAAAACAGGAGCCATGCCGGGCCAAGTGAGGTCATTCCTTCTACCGGACACATTTCTTCGATACCATTCTATTGCTTTTGTGATTTGATTGGGTGCACCCTTTGATTTGGGAGTGTGTCACGAGGTGGGCGGTAGTAGCTGCTATGTGTTACCACCAGTCTGGATACGCAAACGGTATATCTACTCTGGCATTGCCTCGAGTGCCTTCTCGCATGCCTTATCGTGTCTTCTACGAGTTTGTTTTGTACCATACCTATGGGGTGCCCTCTGTGTAAACCTCTCGGAGGAGCGTACGGTACTGTATAGACTATGAGAATATATAAAATGTGTTAAGGGGGATATGGGTAACGCCTTAACGCTATTTTGATACTTTTACTTTACTATAGACATATTATAATAGCATATATTACTACATAGTAGATAGTTCCATGGATCCTTAGAAGATGGTTATCCCAAACATCCTTTAAGTTACTTGTATTTCAGTTGATATTTCACTTGAGTTGGATTTATTGATATAAGAATGTTAATCCTGACTCGATTGTTTTTTATGGTTTGACTTACGCTTGGGTCAGATTGAGTGCCACAGCTTTTGACACTCACCTTTGAAGTTGGAGCTTCTCTTGGAGATCCATCTATCTATTCAGCTTGTAGTTATTCAGTTGACTCCTATGATATATTCTGATCTTGTATTTGAGACTTCTATGTATTCGAGACTTTTGTTGTATCTTGTTTAACTCTGTTATATATATATATATAGTAGCTTAATGAACTACTATTTCTCTGTTTCCGCGGCTTATTGTTACATTACTCTATGTCTATGATCCTGTGATTTATTTATTTACTGTATATGTTGAGTTTTGCCAAATATAAAATTAATAATCTGTTGTTTTGAGCAATTCAAGTCTGACATGTGTGGATGCGAATGGCACGAATTAGCGGGTCTGTAATATCCCGGGAATTTGGGGCAATATCAATTTAATAATCTGTTTAAATAATTAAATTGATTTGATAATCTTTGATAATTAAATTTGAATTGGTTTAATAATCTGATTAAATGAATATTTAATTAGTGAATTTTACTAATAAAATAATTTCTATTTATAATATATATATATAATTGTATATATTGTAAATAGATAAGCTTGGGTTTGTAATTTAAATAATAAATAAAATCTTGTTTTTAATTTCTAATATATATTTTGATAGTTAGGAAATTATGATTTATTTAATATAAGCTTTTCAAAGCTATTTAAACAAAATAACTATATGGTTTTGAAATGAGATTAATAATAAGGATTATTTTATTTTCTTTTTGAAATATTGCTTAATAAATAAGATTTAAGAGTATATATATATAGATAAGTATTAAATAAATTAAGTAAAGGCTTTTTATTTACATTTAAAATAAATATAAACTAATTAAAGGGACATGTGTTAATTTATAAGGCTATG
This sequence comes from Allium fistulosum, assembly GCA_030737815.1. Lineage (NCBI taxonomy): Eukaryota > Viridiplantae > Streptophyta > Magnoliopsida > Asparagales > Amaryllidaceae > Allium > Allium fistulosum. The sequence goes on along the minus strand of CM060908.1, from coordinate 308,150,056 downwards.
TAATAACAAGTGTAAACTAATAATACAATGGTAATGCCAAATGTCAAGTTCTAAATTTTGGTTTTCTTTTATTTTTATTTTTAATAAACTACAAATTAACTTATATAAACCTATGCCTACTTCTCATTTTCTTTTTCTTTCCTGTTCTTTTCAAAAAGATAAGAAATTTCAGCCTATTCTCTAAACAAAGCCTGTAACTCAAAATCTTCCTCAAAACTAAATTCTCAAAACAATGTAGAAATCAACTCCTCTAACTAGAGAAAAACCATTAACCTGCAAATTATCTTCCAGAATCAAAGTCTGTTTGTAAACATCTTCTTCAAAGATCTGTAACCACTTTCAAATCTGAAGCTTGCAAAACATTCTTTTTAAATCTGAGATTTTGCAAAGCAATTTTCAACAAAAGCCTGCAATTCATTTTCAACATCAAAAACTGGAGCATGCAGAGCATTTTCAAAGATTAAGGAAAAGGGGCATGTAGCAGATAATCAAAGCAAGCTCATAATCATCTTGCCTGCACCCAAGTTTCAAGTTCTTTTACAAATTCCATCAATTCGAGTTTTAAAGTTTTCAAAATCAAAACTGTTTCAAGCTCTGTTCTTCATTTCAAATTAGGTGAGTAACATCACTTTTATCAAGTTTAGATATATAAATATGATTGCATGATTAATATCTGAAATATGTATGTTTGTGTATGTATATTGTTGTAATTCTGGATGTATGTTTATTGATAGGATTTGTCTGTGCATGTGAATGTATATATATACATATCTATTTCCCTGTTGAATGACAGACTCTGATCCTCCTCAATAAAAATTCAATTACTCAACATAAAATCAAAATTAGGTTAAAATCTCTGAGGAACAAATGATTGCATGAATGTAATAGTATTTTTAAAAATAAGTCTAAGTGTTTATATTTTATATTTACTTCTAAAAATGGTAAATTACAGTAACAATTAGAGATAAGTCGAAAATCAATGTTCATGATTCCTTGATTTGATTTCATAAACAGAATCGTATTGTAAAATGATGAATTTAGATAGTAATTTCATGATTTTAAAGTTTATAAATGATGAGGTATTCTGAGTTGATCAGAATTTGGGTATTCGTCAATTGTCGACGAACAGCATGGTAATAGTGGCCGTGACCAAGGCTGGAGGAGGTTCGAGACTCGAGGGTCATGGTAAAAATGCTCGGAGTAATCCTAGGTGACGGTGGTGGCCAGGGGACGACGAACTAGGGTTCGACTGATAGTTTTGGATTGCGTTGTTTCTCGGGGTCGTACGACGATGGTGGCTCGCCGAACACGATCGCAATAGGGGGGATACGTATGGGAGATCGAGGCGATTCGTTGGTAAGGACAGCGGGGTTTATCAGTGTAGGGTTCGTCAGCAATTGGAGAAATTCCGATGATAGTGGTTCCAGTTTTTCGAACGATGGGTTCGATTTCGATTCGATGGTGATATCGATGATCTGAGTGAAGGTGAGGGTCGACGTCATTGTCGATGGCTTGTCGAAGATCGCGGCGTCGATCCACGGTGGTCGGAGTGGTGTGCAACGTGCACACGTGTGCACGGTGATATCTGGAATGAATGGAATATTGAGAAGAAGCATCGTGCTCGGGAATGGTCTCGGGAAAACGAGAGTGCGACTCGAAGCGTGAGTGGAACGCGAGTGACACGGGGATAGCTTGGGGTTTTTGCTTGATTTACTCGAGTTTGTCCCGGGTTTTATTTTGTCTTGATAACCAGATTTCATATTCTAAAGAAAATGTACAGATCTATAAAAAGCAAAGTTTAAATCAAGATTTTAAAGTATGGATTCAATTTAAGTTTGTATCCAGGTTGAATAAATAAAGATTATAAAATTTATAATGTTTTACCAAATTTAAAGCATTTAAAATATATAATTAAAAGGGTTTGAATTTAAATAATTTGGTTGAAATCTTTTAAATGTTAAGTTTTCTTAACATTTGATTTAAAAAGATTTTGTAATTTGATTTAAAATTGATTAAAGTTGAGTTGTATTTTATTTTAAATCTTTAATTTAAAATGAATCAAAAGAAAGATTTTAAAGTAAAATATTTTTAAGTCTTTTGTTAATAATAATTAAAGTAATTATAAAGGGTAAAATTTAGAAAGTAATTAAGGGTTAATGATTTAGGATTCATTAAATTAATAAGGTAATTTAAGAAGAATTTAATTATTTAATTAATTAATGGTTTAGTGTTAATTAATTAAATAATTAGGATTATAAGATAATTAATTAAGTATTAATTAATTTGGGATTTAGAATCATTTGTTAAATAAGTATGAGTTATTAATAAATGATTGGGAATTAATTTATCAAGTGATTTAAGATTAATTAAATAATTAGAGATTTATTAATTGGTAATGAAGAATTAATGTGTAATTAATAATAGTTGATTTAAAGTTTAATTACTTAAAGAAGTAATTAAATAATGATTAATAATTAATGAGGGATCATTAATTAGGGATTATTAAATAATTTATAAATGGGATTAATTTTGATAATCAAGTAGATTAATTAACTAATGATAAATTTTTATGAATTGGTTAAGTATAATTACTTAATGGAAGTAATTAAAGGAATTAATTACTTAAAGTAATTAATTAAATAAATTTGATAAGTTTAAATTAATTTGTTTAATTAATTTAAGGAATCACTTGGTGATTTGATAATTACTTAAATGTAATTAGTGGAAGTATAAATTACTTAGGAAAGTAATTAAAGTTAATTAGTGGATGTAATTAACTAAAGATGGTTTAATAAAAGTAATTTGAGTTTAATTACTTTGAATAATTAATCAAGGGATTAATTAAAGGATAATTAATTAAGAAGTAAATTAATTAAGGGAAGAGTAATTAAGGGTAGTTAATTACTAAATGTGATTAATCAAAGGTGATTAATAATTAAAGATTTATTATGAAATATAATTAATTTAAATGGAGTAATAAATTAAAGAAGTAATTAGAATCATTTATTAATATGATTAATGATGTAATTAAGGATTGATTAATTAAGATTAGTTAATCAATAATGAGTGATAAAAGTAATTAATTAATTATAATTAATTAAGGATTAATGTAATTAAGTATAATTAATTAATTACCGAAGTAATTAGAGATTAATTACTGAAGTGATTTAAGATAATTAATTTGTGAAATTAATTAAGTATTAATTACTTAAAGTAATTAAAGGTTGATTAATCAGGATTGATTAATTAAAATGGATACTAGAGTATGATTAATTAATTGGTTTAATTAATAATTAAGTAAGCAGGATTTATAGGATAAGGTAATTAATTTAATTCACTTTAAATTAATTAGAGATGATAAATCATTACTTAAGGATGGATGAATGAGATTGAATGTATTTCATTGTTTGATATCTCTGATGAGATATGATTGATATATGATATGGATGTTTGGTTGAATTATAATGATAATGTGAATTATCTGTTTGGGATGATAATGTAGATTATCTATTGAATTATCTATCTTTGTGTATATAGATAAGAATTGAATTGTTTTAACCTTAAAACAACTTGGCCCTTAAAAGATACGTTTTGGATTTCGATGAGACCGGGATCGGGTTTCCGTATACCGGGATTCCAGGTTTGGAGACCCGAATACCACATCGATCCAAATTAACGATAGGTCGTGAATCTCAAGTGAAGATGAAGTTTCAGAGTGCAAGGGTTATTGTCGTTAACTCTAAGGGTGATTCCAAAACGAGTGTAACGAAATAATGCCTTCGGTTTCGTTCGAACCCGGAACGAACTTGTATGGATTGAATGCTTTCAGAACATCGTCAGGTGGACGATGAGCATTCTAAGTGATATGTTATGATTAAAGGTAATCGTAACCTCAAGCCTCATCAACCGGGAATGGCTAAAACAGGGGAGGTGCAACAAGGCTTCGTGGGTAGCACCCACTGAGAGAAAGATAGATCCCTGTCTAGAGGTCCCTTTTCTTTTTATTCGGCTTAGTGTGTGGTTGGTCGCGCCAACTACGGGGTTATCTTGTTCGGAATCATCCAGTAAGGGATGGTTCCGGCTTTGTCTTGCAGGGGAGCGGACGTACTCCTCGGTACGGTGATCTAGGCCACGTACTGTGACGGGCGGTACCCCAGTAGCCCTGCCATTGTATGGAAACCCATTCTTCCTACGTGCCCTTACGGTTTTGATTGTATAACCCACTTTGTGGCTAGTATGCTGGAATTTAATAATGTAACAATTTCAGCTATTTCATATTTATTTGAAAACCCTAGACCCTATTATAATATAACTGGATTTCCTATCAAATGTTTTGGTTAGCGTAAGGTAAAAACTTACCCATGTTTATTTGTGGGGAGTCTTACGTGATACCTTTTCTTTCTAAAGGTTTTGAAGTTAAGCAAGTTTAACCTGTTACTCACACCAGACCCATGTCTGACCCAAGTGTTTATTTCTGTTTTATAAACTCTTGGGTACTCAAATTTTTACGAGTAGCCAAGGGATTCAGGTTTAGCTTTGACGAATTGTGGAGGAGCAATGGAGCAGGAGGCTTTAGCGTTGTAGATATATATAGTAGTTCCGCTGTGTCTGTATCTCTGTAGTGTATTGAGTTGTAATAACTAGACAGATGTTTATAACTGTCTAGTATGTGATGTGTATCTGTGTAACTCTGATAATTGTTGTATACTATGTAATAGTTTATGTTATTAATATAAATTATTCATTCCGCTGTGAGATCGTTGTTGTTGTTTCTTTCTTTCTTTTCTTCTTTCTCTTTTCTATCCCTTTCTTTCTTCATAATGATGCGACTTTCTGGGCATAGGAAGTCGGGTCGTCACAGGGTCGTTACACATTTGCAAGGTGAGGCCTAAAACTAGTGGGAGATGGTTGTTGCTGAGACTGGTATAGTTTGGACTGATTTTAAAAGGCGCTTTAAGACTAAGTTAATTTCTAAGGCAGAATGAGGAGTAAATCTATAGAATTTTATCCATTTGGAGCAAGGTGACCGTAGATGAGTATGTGAATGAGTTTAATCAATTGGTGAAGTATGGTTTAGACCGTATCAATACACCAGCGATGAGGGTGATGAAGTTTGCTAAGGGGTTGAATCCGTATTTGAAAGGTATTGCTTTGAGCCAAGTACCCACTGGAGCTACCTTTAATGAGCTTGGGTGAGATAGTGTTACTAAATTCAATTGGTAAAGAGGAACCTAGAAAGGAAGAGTGAATCAAGTTCAGCAATATCACTGCAAATGTGGAATAGAAGCTTAGCCAAGATAAAGAATCAAAGTTCAAATGTAAGAAGTGTCAAGGCAGAGGCATCTACTAAAGGATTACTTGGAGGGTATTGCAAAGATCGAATGCTACAAATGCAACTAATTTGGGCACATGAAGAGAGAGTGTCTAAATGCACCAATGATTTATACACAGCTGGTTCCAACATATGTAGTAGATGTTATTCCTAGCTCGAGCGCTGCTCCAGCTATGGATAAAGGAAAAAAGATCATCATAGAAGGTGTGTTAACTCTTTCTGATTTATCTATTCATAGTTTATTTTTGTAACGACCTACCTTTTTGGACGGTTTAAATCGACAATAAACCATACATGTCAGACTCAAACCATTCAAAAGGGAGGTTTGCTATGGGGTAAATAAGAAAAAGAAGAGAAAGAAATAAAACAAACACATAATCTCACAGTAGAATGACAAAATATAATAATCAAATAATAGTTTATGAAGCTGTTTTACAAATAACATTTGATCACACTTTTACATTACAGATCAAAGTTACATACAGCAGGAATAAATAAATAAAGTAGTGGAATAATATGATGCAGTGGAACGTATAAGAAATAGTATACAAATCTCCATCTTCGTCCTCCAGAATTAGAATCTTCAATACACTGAAAAGCTCAGACTGACCCGAGCGCAATGAAACGACAAAACACTCGAGTCAGAACTAAAAGATCTTATGTAAGTTAAATCAACAGTAAATAAATATGAGTGTAACGGCTTCAAAGATATTTACGGGATTTTTACATCTCCTGTCCAGTGCCAAACGTGCGTGCAATAACTTAAGAGATGTTCGAGATTCCATCTCATAAGGATCCGTTAAACTATCTACTATGTTGTAATATACGCTATTATAATATGTCTATCAGTAAAGTAAAGTATTAAAATAACGTTAAGGCATTACCCATATCCCTTAACACATTTTATATAAATGCCATAGTCTATACATATACTGTAAACTCCATTGTAAACTGGTAGGTTATCAGGGAGCACTCCATAGGTACGACATAAACCAAACTCGTAATGGGCGCGATAAGGCATGTGACAAGGCACGCGAGGCAATGTCCAGGGTAGGATACTACCGTTTTATGGATCCAGACTGGTGGTAACGCATAGCTGCTACTACCGCCCACCTCGGAACACACTCCGAAAATCAAATCAAAGGGTGGCCACCAAATCAATCACAAAGTCATAATATGGTATCGAAGAAATGTGTTCGATCGGAGGTGCGACCTCACTTGGCCCGGCATGGCTCCTGTTTTAGCCACATCAAGCTGACCCGAGGGGATTAGGGCTACGTTAATACATCATACAGAATCGTTTGCCAAACCATCCTGCTTCATTATGGAATCTCCACCACATGCACAGTTGTTAACGGTATTGGCAGAGAGTATGAAAATATCCGATCCCGGTCTCTTTAACAACCAAACGCTTATTTCACACCCAATGGTTCTTTTACATTTCCAAAAATCAATTCATAATCGATATCAAAATATCGTATTCTCAAAAACATATCACTTTCGAAATCATATTCACTTTCGAAACCATATCACTTTCGAAAACATATTCACAAATAGGTTAAACTCTCATTTCAAAATCATCATATTGATCCAAAATATGTCATTTAACTAGAAAATATCATTTCAATTTCCAACGTAGGTTATAACATCTTTTAACCATATTCGCTTTTAAATCAAGGATTTAAATATAACACTTCAACTATACACAGTCTGAAATTTAGGAAATAGTTTAGATAGTCATAAATAGTTTAAGTAGTTTTAAAATAGTTTAACATAGTTAAAATACTTTTAAATAGTTTAAATGGTTTAAAATATTTTAAAATAAATTAAATAGTTTTAAATAGATTAAAATAGGTTTAAATAGTTAAAATAGTTTAAAATATTTTAAAATAGTTTAAATAGTTTAAATTAGTTTAAAATAGATTAAATTATTTCAAATAGTTAAAATAGTTTAAAATATTTTAAAATAGTTTAAATAGTTTAAAATAGATTAAATTAGTTTAAATAGTTAAAATAGTTTGAAATATTTTAAAAAAGTTTAAATAGTTTAAAATAGATTAAATTAGTTTAAATATAGATTAAAATAGTTAAATAGTTTAAAATAGGTTAAAATAGTTTAAAAATAGATTTAATACGGTTTTAATAGTTTAATATAAAATAGTTTGATTATTGGAAATGGTTTATATAGTAAATAGTTTGAAAAATCTAAATAAATCTGAATTTAAAATAATATATCTTTAAATAGTTTACATTAAAATAATTAATTTGAAATTAATATCAAATTTAACTATTTCTTCCATTTTAACATATCGGGACCATATTCAGATTTCAACAAAACTAAATTTTCTTTCAATACAAATTCCCAAAAATCATTTCAATTTGTATCGATTTAAAATTCATGTTTGAACTACAATTTTAAAGCACTTCAAATTCATATATTTCAAAGTTAAATATTAAAACGTTAACAATAATTCAATTTCGATAAATTTCATTTATACTTAAAAATTCACTTTGAAATTCCAATTTAAATTCTTTTAAATAATTTATTTGAACCAATTCCAATTTCAACACTTAAAGCTTAGATTTTTGAAAATAATTTAGTTTATATAAATCAAATTTTATTTCAAAATATCATTTAACTGGATTTAAAATTTTAAGGATTTAAAATCATTTAATTTAACCAATCTGGTGTCCGTATATAATTTTCTACCCTATGGTCAAGTGATACGGATATATATCATTTCAACCCGCAATAATTTAAATTTTACGGGTATATATCATTTCAACCCTTAATCCCGAATTAAATTAAAAATCCATAAAATCGCTCGAATCTATCATTTCAACCCATAATGATTTTCCGTAATCTATAGATCGTTCGGGTATGTATCATTTCAACCCATGGTTATTTTCCTAACAATAACCAAGGGGACTTGCACTGTGATAACAATATATAAAATAAACATCCATCCAATCATCCAAATATCAAAAATTAAACATACAACACAATCATCATTCAAATCAACCAATAAATAACAACAATTAACTGATTATCATTAACAGGTATTTAACTGGCAATTTAAATTCAATATTAAATTAAATGCAATAAAATTCGATATAAATTCAATTTAGCCTCGAATAACAATTTAAATATATCAAACGTCAACCAATCAATTCCTAATCACATCATAAATTTAATTTAACTAACATAAGGTAATTTAGTAGTCGTGAGTGGGTTAAAACACTCACCTTCGATTTCAAATTGATTTAAAATCTAATTAAAGCCCAAAATTTGAATAGTCTTAGAATTTGTCCAAACCAGTTCCAAAATGACTGGAATTCCGATATGATCCCAATGGAACAAACCGTGCGTGAATCTGAGCTCGTATGTACGAGATATTGACATTGGAAGATTAAAATTTAAATTTAAATAAAATATGGGCAAATGACACTTTACCACATCAGCTGCTACACGTTGAAACCCTAGCGCCTCAAGGCTTCACGTATGCGACTATGATCATCAGCCGCTAGTACATATGCTCGATCGCCACCAGATTCCAGCCCCATCTCAACCATCGAACCTCGCCACCAGGATGCCTCCCTCCTGCCGACCCACGACCGTCGCGTCGTAGCCTTCGGCGCCCCCTTGTAGCTCCGCGCCGCGGCGGTTCCCAAGCCAAATTCTGGCGATTCTGACGAACTTCAACATGAAGTAAACCCATGGATTGCCTTGCCTCGGCCTCCTCTACACTCTCATACAACCTGATCGAACCCTCGTCGAAGATCCGCTGTCCAATCCTAAAAACCTAATACGAATGGCCGGAAATGATCGATGAATTCTGGCCAAACGGTGACTCAAATTGAAAAACGAGTAGCCGTAGTGGATTGCGCTCATCGAGAGCTTTCCAATGATATATAATATGACATAGTTTTGAGGAGTTTGATTTTCAATTTGAATTTGAAATTGAATTTGGGTTTGTACTAGGAATTTGGTTTCTACCATTGGAAGAAAGGAATAGGTAGATAGAATTGTACGTACAGGCAGAAATAAAAGGCTACTAGGGTTTAGGAAAGAAAGCTATTTATATAGACAAGGCCCGATAAGAATGAATAACATATCGAATCGGTTCAAACGATAATAACGACCTTAAAAGGTCGTTCCATTTCCGAAACGAAAGTAGGTCATCCCATACATCAAAATAAATGTTTTCGATATTTTTAAACTCAATGGAATAGGTTTCAAACCCAAATTCCATTATATATAGAAGTTAGCTATTAAAATCGACTTAATTTCAATTAAATTGATTTCTACGCATTTCAAGCCCGCACGATCAAACGACTAGTCTGATCGCTACGAAACTTGAAATCCTACATAAATTTACCGTTACAGATCCGATGAAACTGGTTTCGTCGAAATCCGAGACAGTGGCCAAAATGGCTATTTTTACGTTAATCAAATAAATTATTATTAAGTTAAATTAATCACTTTCAAATTCAAATTTTATAACTAACAATTTTTATCATTTTTAATTACCTAATACTTTATAGTCTTCTAAAATAAATTTCCATGTCAAATCCAACGTTAAATATTGCACTAATTACAATATTCAATTTCAAGTGCAATAAATTCATTAATTATAATTTTAAATTTCGATAAATTCGTTTATTTTGATTTACCACTTATTATTCAATCAACTATCATCTTATGGATATAATTAACATTGGGTTAAGTTTTATTACATAATATTTTACAATTATCATCTTAATTCATATTAACTGCAATATTTAAGTAGATTAATTGCAATTGATTTCCAATTTAATTTCAACGGATTAAATAGTGAAATGATAATTAAACAAACACATTTCTATTTTTATTTACAAACCAAACTAATAAATTCACATACTAGTTAATCATTCTATATTAACCAATTTCAATTAATTACATACAATTTTACTATTAAATGCAACATTTAGCATAATTCCTTATTTACGAATTCTAACCAGATTAACTTTACAATTATTCCAATTGATTGAGATTACATTCAAATAGTCATTGATTACCTTAAATTAACATTATTATATTTCATTCTAGTTAGTTTTCTCATTAGTAAATCATAAATTTTTAGTTTCTCACAGCATTAAATTCAAAAATCTTATTTAAATTAATATTTTAATTATCGAAAAAATACGGGTCATTACAATTTTAACGTTGGAGCTTCACACTCGTTTATTTCAAGTAGACTTGTAGATGAAATACACTTAGAAACTAATATAGTTACAGAGCCTGTAGTACAATCAAACCCTATTGGAGAATCGACTCATTTATCCATGATTTGTAAGGATTTGAAGTTGTATATTTTTGGTGTCGAATTCGATTGCGATGCTTCTGTTTTGGGATTTTCTAGGTTTAGTTTAATTCTAGGAATGGACTGGATGACTATGTATGGAGCAATGCTAGATTATAATAGGAAGATGGTTCAGCTAGGTACTTATAGTGGGCACAGCCTTTAGCTTTACTACAACTCTAAGAGTTCAGTTATGTTGAGCTACCTATATTCTTTAGCCCTGTCAAATGATGAGCTAACTTCAATACCAATAGTTCATGACTATGTAGATGTCTTTTCTGAAGTTTCTGATCTTCCGCTTCATAGGAAGATAAAATTTCTAATCTATCTTAAAGTGAATGCTATATGTATTTCCTTACCTCTTAGGCATATGGCTTCTAAAGAAAGATGCAAGTTGAATAAGGAAGTAAATGAATTATTGGAGAAAGGCTTTATTCGAAGAGGTATTTCAGAGTAGGGAGCATAAGTTGTTTTTTCTACTAAAGTAAAGGGCTCATTAAGGCTTTGCATTTATTATCATGAGCTAAATAAGCTAAAAAGAAGAATCATTATCCACTATCCCATATAGACAATCTCTTTGATCGGTTAGTTAGAGAAAAGGTATTCTTTAAGCTTCGCTTGGCTACCAGATTCCATCAGAAAACTGCTTTTCGTGCACCCAACAAACTTTATGAATGTTTAGTCATGCCATTTGGATAGACCAATGCCCCCAACATATTTTGTCAACCTCATGAGTCGAGTTTTTAAAGGATTTATAAATAATTTCATGGTGGTATTTTTGATGACATACTTGTCTATTTGAAAAGCAAGGAGGAGCACGTGTTGCACTGTAAAAGTGTTCAATACTCTAAGTAGGCATACCCTAAAAGCAAAATTTTCGTAATGTCTGCTTTGGTGCAAGGAGATTCGCTTTCTAGGACATGTTGTCTCTGAGCATGGACCAACGGTCGATCCCAGTAAAGTTCTTGTAGTACAGGATTGGCACATACCAAGGAATACCATGAAGGTGAGGAGTTTTCTTGGTTTGGCTGGCTACTATAGGAAGTTCATTAAGGACTTTGCTAAAATTTCTACATCGTTCACCCGCTTACCAAGAATTTTTCAGTTTTCCCATGGAGCTCAGAATGCAAAGATGCTTTTATTAAGCTAATGGAGTTGTTGACTAGTCCACATGTTTTAGTACTCCTAGATGGTACAAAGGCATTCGCAGTATATACCAATGCTTGTGGTATAAGACTAGGCACAATGTTAATGCACGAGGATAGAGTTGTGTACATGAGAGTAACTGTCCTATCCATGATCTTGAATCGACAGTTATTGTCTTCGTCATCAAATCATGGAGGCATTATCTTTTAGAGGAGCAGTTTGAACTATTCATGGATCATAAGCCTTCGAAGTATTTAATCTCCTAAAAGAATTTGAATTTTGAGGTAGCAAAGGTGGATGGACTTCTTGGCATCACATAATTTCAGCATCTCATATACTTTAGGCAGTGGCAACATTGTAGCCAATGCCTTGAGTAGGAAGCATGCGATGTTGAGTCTCATGTTTTTGGAATGGAAGTACTTGAAGTTCATTTCTACATTTTCTTTTTGACCTTCGTCCGACGTTACACTCAGATTGTTGGCAGCTTTAGATATTCATTCTTTAATTAAGGACCATATTGGATCGAGTCAGAAGTAAGACAAGGAGTGTTGGATATTTTTAGGAAGTTGAACAAAGGAGAGCATTCGAATCATTTGTATCGTTATTTCATTGATTCGAAAGGAGTTGCGAAGAGATGGTAGGTTATGTGTCCCTCTTATTAAGGAGATGGTAGACATGGTACTAGCAGAGTCCCTTTGTTCTAGGATGAATATTCATCCCATGGTGGAAAAATGAATTGTAACACTCCAAAAAATCAACCATAATAAATAAATTGGATAAACTAATTTAAATAAGATATGGATAAAAAGGTATATTTTGCATAAGTTAGAATTTTACCATGAAATATATGTCACCGCATTCATGTCAAAATTCTGACCAATTTCCATATATAATATGGTGAAAACGGAGCTCAAACGAAGAAGTTATGCATGTTTTAAGTTTTCGAGTTTAAAATAATTTAAGTGGAATTCAAATTCAAACAATTAATTAATTTCCAAATTTGAATTTAAAAGTTAACGGTAACTATACTTGGTGGTTAAGTAAATATTAACAATTAACGAAGAAAATAAATTAACAACGACAACAATTTTAACGTTCCCAAAATAGGGGAGTGGTCGACTCCTTGACCACGACCGCTCGACTGTTGGAAGGTGGAGGTCGACCGCTGCCTATAAGTGGCGACAAGGGTTTTAGTTATTTTAACATACTAGATTTTATTATTTTTCAACAATCTACATCCAATGGTTCTGGTGCATTCCAACCATTATAAATAAGAGCCTAGCCCCCTCACTTTTATTCACATAATATTTTGGGAGCATTAGCGAAGCTCTATGATAAAGCAGCGCACTTGGATTTGAAGACGAAAACATTCTCCGACCTAAACTCAATTTTCCGCGACCTACGACCTACCAGAAGCTCCGACCTATCTCCAGCCTCCATCGCGACCTACGATTTAACTTCCCCGACCTATAAAACGTCCCGACCTAATTTCCTTTCTCTGAATTTTCCCCGACCTAATTCCAGTAAGTCGCGACTCGCCAACAATCTCCGACCTAACGATAGGTCGCAATCACTTCCCAACCTATCCCTAAGTCGTGAACCTCACCACGACCTACGACCCATCAATTCCGACCTAACAAATTCCTCGACCTTCCAGACTCCACGACCTAGCTTCTACGATCTAATCCTAAGTCGCGAAGATCCTCTGTTATGTCGTTGCCATATTTCATTAACTCGCGAACAACATAAGACTTCAATCAAACAATACCGCCAGGAAATTAAGTCGCAAGACATTGATAAGTCGGGAGGAAATATTGATAAGTCGTGAGCTAATTTGATAAGTCGAAGAGATAATGCTGATAAGTCGCGAGTTGTTTTCTATAAGTCGCGTGAAGGATGTTATGTCGCGCGCGTTCTTTAAGTCGTTACATATCTGTTTTAGGTCGCTTACATGTTGTATTGTTTCTTTGAACATGTTGTTAAGTCGTGATGTTTGTAAGTCGTAAGTCGTCTGATTTTTTAGGTCGTGACTTTTAGGTCGGCGACGACTTAGGAGTTGTATTTTCTTCTATTTTGCGTGTTGTAGCCTATAAATAGGCAAGTTGTTTCATTTGTAAAGGTTGTTGACTTTTGAATAAAATTTCCATTTTGATTGCTTTGTGCTTTCTTCTAATTGGTAGTCGAGAGAAGTCTCCTATCTCCACTTACGTTATTCGAGTGCGCTCGAATCTTCGTTTGTTGAAGCCGATTCACGGTATCTTGTGCGCAAGATCAACGTTGAAGAATCGTAGATCTCTTTCCCGGTATCTTCGGATCAACGAGTCAGAGATAGCTAGAATTCGGTATCTTCGGATCAACGAATTCAGGCATCGCAGTATTCATCAATCCACCGATTGCTATTTCATCGGTCTATCTTGTTTTTGATTATTCCGCTGCGTCAGTTTGGTATCAGAGCTTGTTTAGCCAATCATAGCTAAATCGAGTCTTGGAGCCGTGCAATTTTGTTTGAAGTGTTGAAGTTGTGTTCATCGTGTTCATCATATTTTTGCAACAAAGTTGGAGTTTTCGATCCATTTCATTTTGGATCAAAGTACGAAAGGTGTTTGAAACTTGAAGTGTGAATTTGTTGAAGTGTTTGTGAAAATTTTGAATCATGCCACCGAGAAGAGCTAACCGTTATCGCAACATTGATGCGTTGTATGGGAGAGAAGAAGCCGATGAGATGGAGCAAAGAATTAACGAAAATTTTAATGAGAAGCTTAATGAAGGGATTGGTCGATTAGAGAGGATGATGTTGGAGATGAGTCAAAATCAGAGAAGAGTATCACCTGAATCGAGCCATGGGAGAAGTGGAGCTTCACCACATTCAAATCGAGAGAGAAGTGTTGATAGTGATCATAGAAGCGTGGATCGAGATTGTGATAGAAATGTTGATGATCGAAGTCGGGATAGAAATGGGACTGATCGAGATCGGAGGAATGTAGATCGTAGGAATGTTGGTGGAAGAAATGGTGGTGTTAGAGATGTTGGTGGTCAGGATCGACATCGATATACATCGGATTGTGACGAAGAGTATGATGGTGGTAGTGTTCATGGACGAGGACGTGGAAAAGGAAGAAATCAGTCGGAGTACGATCACAAGTGGGAATCTGGGATGAAGACTGAAATTCCAGAATTCAAAGGTGGTATGCAAGCTGAGGAGTTTTTGGATTGGGTGGCTAATGTTGAAGAAATTTTTGATTTCAAAGAAGTTCCCGAACATCATAGAGTAAAGTTGGTTGCTACAAGGTTGAGGGGTAGAGCTTTGGCATGGTGGCAGCAAACCAAACTTACACGTGAACGAATTGGGAAGTCAAAAGTTGAATCTTGGGAGAAGATGAAGAAATTGATGAAGGCAACGTTCTTACCTTACAATTATCAAACTCTGATGTATCAACGTTTGCAGAACTTGAGGCAGGGCACAAAGACTGTTAATGATTACGCAGATGAGTTTTATCAGCTTATTGCAAGGAATGATATTATGGAAATGGAAGAACAACTGACATCTAGATTCATTGGGGGATTGAGAATGCAGATCCAGGATATGGTGAATATGTTCGATCCAAGATCTGTGGCGAAAGCACATCAGAAAGCGTTGGCTTGGGAGAAGCAGGGACGACGAGGAGGTGGTGTGTTTACTAATTCCAACAATCAAGTGAAGGGTGTTAGTGGAATTTCTAATGTTTCTAAACCTATCAGTAAACCAGCGGTGAAGGAGGCTGAGAAGGCAAAGGTTAACAACGGTTTCAAATGTTACAATTGTCAGGAATTGGGTCATAAAAGCAATGAGTGTCCAAAGCCAAAGAAGAGAGCAATGATTGCTGAGGTTGAGGATGAGGATGAGGAGGCTGAAGATTCTAATCAATTACCAGTTGAGGAGGAAGAATTGTTATCTGGAGATGATGGTTATACATTAATGATGAGGAGGAATTGCTTAACACCGAAGCAGGAGGAAGAGACTAGCTGGTTGAGGAGTAACATCTTTCAATCGACGTGCACTATCTTGGGAAGGGTTTGCAAATTTGTTATTGATGCTAGAAGCTGTGATAACATTATCTCTACAGAAGCTATAAAGAAGTTATCATTGAAGACAGATAAGCACCCGAAACCGTATAAGTTAGCTTGGTTGAGGAAAGGTGGGGAGGTGAAAGTTAGTCGAAGGACTTGTGTTAATTTTTCAATTGGGAAGAAATACATGGACGAAATTTGATGTGATGTTGTGGACATGGACGTATGACATTTGTTGTTGGGGAGACCGTGGCAATATGATAGGGCGGTGCAACATGATGGGCGTACCAACAGTTACAGTTTCATGTTTGAAGGCATGAAGATTACTCTCGTTCCCAAGAAGCGTCAACAAGAAGAAAACAAACCGGAGGAGATTGAAGAGCTGAAAACTTTATTAACCTTGAAGGAGTTTGTTAAAGAAGTCGAAGAGGAGCCGGAAGTATTCTTGTTAATTGGGCGTGAGAGCAGTGAAGAAGTTGAAATTCCAGAGGAAGTGAAACCGGTATTGAAAGAATTTGAAGATGTATTTCCAGAGGAGTTACCAGAGGAGTTACCGCCACTAAGAGACATTCAACATCAAATTGATCTTGTTCCGGGAGCAATGTTGCCACATAGACCACATTATCGAATGAGTCCGAAGGAACATGAGGAATTGCGAAGGCAAGTAGAAGAATTGCTGAACAGGGGCGTGTGCAGGAGAGTTTAAGTCCTTGTGCTGTACCAGCTTTATTGGTACCCAAAAAGGATGGAACGTGGAGGATGTGCACCGATAGTAGAGCATTGAATAAGATTACTGTGAGATATAGATTTCCGATGCCGAGGTTGGATGACTTGCTAGATCAAATAAGCGGAGCTACTATATTTTCGAAGATTGATTTGAAGAGCGGTTATCATCAAATTCGAATCAGACCAGGGGATGAATGGAAAACAGCGTTCAAGACGCGAGAGGGGTTGTATGAATGGTTGGTAATGCCATTTGGACTTTCAAATGCGCCAAGTACGTTCATGAGGGTGATGAATCAGATTTTTAGACCTTTTATTGGAAAATTTGTGGTGGTGTATTTCAATGATATTCTGATATATAGTGGGAGTCCAGAAGAGCATTTGAATCATTTGAAGGAAGTGTTGATGGTACTGAGACAGGAACAATTTTATGCTGCAATGAAGAAATGCGTGTTCATGACGCATAGTGTTTTATTTCTGGGGTATGTTGTTTCGAAAGAAGGTATACAGGTGGACCAGAGTAAAGTTGAGGCAGTCAGAAATTGACCACAGCCCAAGACGATAACAGAAGTTCGAAGTTTCCACGGGTTGGCTTCATTTTATAGAAGATTTATTCCACACTTTAGTAGTGTGATGGCGCCTGTTACTGATTGTATGAAGGGAAAACAGTTTTCATGGATGGAGGAAGCAGGAGTTGCTTTTGAACGAATCAAGGAGTTGTTGACGACATCACCAATTCTAGCATTACCTGATTTTCAGTTGTTGTTTGAATTACATACTGACGCGTTGAAGGTTGGAATTGGAGGGGTGTTGAGTCAGAGGGGGCGTCCGATTGCATATTCCAGTGAGAAGTTGTCAGGAGCGAAGATGAGATACAGTACATATGATGTGGAATTTTATGCTGTTGTGCAAGCTATTAAACACTGGAGACACTATCTATTTCAGAAAGAGTTTGTTCTTTACACTGACCATGAGGCGTTGAAGCATTTACAAGGGCAAGACAAGATTTCAGCGAGACATGAATCATGGATTGAATATCTGCAACAGTTTACGTTTGTTGTGAAACACAAATCGGGAGTGACGAATCGTGTTGCAGATGCATTGAGTAGAAGAAATCATGTGTTGACTACAATGAAGATCGAAGTGACAGGGTTTGATGTGTTACCAGAGTTATTTGTTGAAGATCCTTACTTTATGAAGTTTGTAGATAAAGTGAAGAAAGGAGAGACGGATGAGTTTGTGATGGTAGATGGTTTTCTGTTCAAGGGAAATCGATTATGTATACCGGATTGCAGTTTACGGTTGAAGATTGTGAAGGAATTGCATGAGGAAGGTCATGTGGGTAGAGACCGTACATTGCAGCTGATTACTCAATCTTATTTTTGGCCATCAATGAGGAAAGAAGTGGAAAAGTTTGTGGAGCGATGTCATATCTGTCAGGTTTCGAAAGGAACTGCGACCAATGCTGGATTATATATGCCGTTACCTGTACCAACTAAGCCTTGGGTTGATGTGAGTATGGATTTTGTTTTGGGTTTGCCTCGAACTCAAAGGGGAAACGATTCCATTTATGTGGTGGTTGATCAATTTTCTAAAATGGCACATTTTATCGCATGTAAAAAGACAGCGGATGTCGTTCGAGTCGCTCAGTTATTCTTTAAAGAAATATATCGTTTACATGGATTACCTGAATCTATTGTTTCCGATCGAGATACTCGATTTCTGAGTCACTTTTGGTTGAGTTTGTGGAAAATGGTGGGAATGAAGCTGAAGTTTAGTAGTGCATATCATCCTCAGACGGATGGGCAAACTGAAGTTGTGAATAGATCATTGGGAAATCTGTTGAGATGTCTTGTACAGGATAATTTGAAAAGTTGGGATAAGAAGTTGTGTCAAGCGGAATTTGCACATAATCATGCTATTAACCGAAGCACTGGTTTCAGTCCATTTCAAATTGTATATTCAAGCTTGCCAAAGGGACCGTTGGATTTAACAATAGTACCACAACCGAAGGGGACAGTTAAGCGAGCTGCTGACTTCGTTGACGAGTTGAAAGATTGTCATAGGATCGTTCAGGAACGTGTGGAGAAGACGAATGAGAAGTATAAACAAGCTGCAGATAAGAAGAGAAGAAGTGTGGAGTTCAACGAAGGTGATTTTGTGTACGCGGTGTCGACAAAGGATCGATTTCCAGTTGGAACGTACAACAAGTTGAAAGCGCGGAAAATTGGTCCGTTGGAAATTTTGAAGAAGATCAATAATAATGCCTATCGGTTAAAGTTGCCAGATCATATTCACACTGCTGACGTTTTCAACGTTAAACATTTGATTCCGTACCATGGGGATGAGCTTGTTGAAGAAAAGAGAAGTACAAATTCGAGGTCGAATTTTTGTCAACAAGGGGAGGATGATGAAGCAGCGCACCTGGATTTGAAGACGAAAACATTCTCCGACCTAAACTCCATTTTCCGCGACCTACGACCTACCAGAAGCTCCGACCTATCTCCAGCCTCCATCACAACCTACGATTTAACTTCCCCGACCTATAAAACGTCCCGACCTAATTGCCTTTCTCTGAATTTTCCCCGACCTAATTCCAGTAAGTCGCGACTCGCCAACAATCTCCGACCTAACGATAGGTCGCAATCACTTCCCAACCTATCCCTAAGTCGTGAACCTCACCACGACCTACGACCCATCAATTCCGACCTAACAAATTCCTCGACCTTCCAGACTCCACGACCTAGATTCTACGATCTAATCCTAAGTCGCGAAGATCCTCTGTTATGTCGCTGTCATATTTCATTAACTCGCGAACAACATAAGGCTTCAATCAAACAATACCGCCAGGAAATTAAGTCGCGAGACATTGATAAGTCGGGAGGAAATATTGATAAGTCGTGAGCTAATTTGATAAGTCGAAGAGATAATGCTGATAAGTCGCGAGTTGTTTTCTATAAGTCGCGTGAAGGATGTTATGTCGTGCGCGTTCTTTAAGTCGTTACATATCTGTTTTAGGTCGCTTACATGTTGTATTGTTTCTTTGAACATGTTGTTAAGTCGTGATGTTTGTAAGTCGTAAGTCGTCTGATTTTTTAGGTCGTGACTGTTAGGTCAGCGATGACTTAGGAGTTGTATTTTCTTCTGTTTTGCGTGTTGTAGCCTATAAATAGGCAAGTTGTTTCATTTGTAAAGGTTGTTGACTTTTGAATAAAATTTCCATTTTGATTGCTTTGTGCTTTCTTCTAATTGGTAGTCGAGAGAAGTCTCCTCTCTCCACTTACGTTATTCGAGTGCGCTCGAATCTTCGTTTGTTGAAGCCGATTCATGGTATCTTGTGCGCAAGATCAACGTTGAAGAATCGTAGATCTCTTTCCCGGTATCTTCGGATCAACGAGTCAGAGATAGCTAGAATTCGGTATCTTCGGATCAACGAATTCAGGCATCGCAGTATTCATCAATCCACCAATTGCTATTTCATCGGTCTATCTTATTTTTGATTATTCCGCTGCGTCACTCTATCAGTTCATTTCTTCATAGATTTAGAAAACCACATTAGGGTTTCAGGTAAGAAATCCTATATATCTATTTTATTTTTGTTTATTTTCTCAACCTCTTCTCCGCCAAACCTCTAATTTTCTGAAAAACGTATATACATATCTCTTGCTGTATATATCAAAAAGAAAAGATCTGAAAGGGTTCACAAAAGACATGTCAAATCAAAGAGAGCAAAGCTAAGGACCTTTGTGAGTGGAAATCTTAGTTTTTCTATTCTAGTAATTGAATAGTGTAGTTTGGATTTGATATATGCCTTGGGAAGTTTTGGACTAGGAAAATATCACACTAAAAATCCCTTAAAACCCCCCAAAGTAAAATATCAATTCTTAGGTTGGAATCTTAATTTTTTTTTTATTAAAATAACCGAGTTTTTGTGGATTTTGCAATATATGTGTTTTACCTTCTATTTCACTTCTTATTATTTTTCTTTAGATTTGATTAAGGGATTTGATTAAGAAATGGTGCGTAAGGTAAGAATTCTTATCGGTACTTTGCACTGCCTATTTCTACAAATTAAATAGAAATTCCTTGTTTAAATTCATGTAAAAGAAGTTGAATAGAGCGTAAAATTAATTAAATTATAAGTTTCCATTATTATTGATTTGTTCAATTTTTTTTAACATAAAATACGTTGGATTTGAATTCAAAGTACAACTTATTAGTTTGATTTTGCAATATTAGATTTTTGGTAGAAATGTTATGGGTGTTTGAAGTTTTTGGGTTTAAAATAATTTAAATACAATTCAAATTCAAACAAATTATTAATTCCTAAATTTGAAATGTAAAAGTTAACGATAGTTATATTTGGAGGTTACGTAAACGTTAGCAATTAAAGGATAAAATAAATTAACAATGGCAAAATTTTTAACATACCTAAAATAGGGAAGCATTCGACCCCTTGACCATGGCCAATCGACTGCTAGAGGTCGACCGGTGGAAGGTGGCAGTCCACCGCTGCATGTAAGTGATGGCTAGGGTTTCGGTTATTTTAACGCACCGGATTTTATTATTTTTAACCGACCTTCATCCAACGGTTCTAGTTCGTTCCAACCACTATAAATAAGAGCCTAGCCCCCTCGCTTTTGTTCCCATAATATTTTGGGAACATTAGCAAAGCTCTTTCTGTTAGTCTCTTTATAGATTCAGAAAACTCAAATAGGATTTCAAGTAAGAAATCCTATATATCTATTTTTTTCCTCTACCTCTTCTTCTCCAAACCTCCTTTTCTGAATCTAACGTGTATGCAAATATCTTGATGTATATATAAAAAAGAAAAAAATCTAAAAGGGTTTATTGAAGGCATGTCAAATCCCAGAGAAGGCAAAGCTAAGGACCTTTATGAGTGGATATCTAAATTTTTCTATTTTAGTAATTCAATATTATGTAATGGATTTTAGGTAATCCTTGGGGAGTTTTAGATTACCAAAACATCACATTAAAAATCCCTAAAATTCCCCTAAAGTGAAATGTCAACTCTTTGGTTGGAATCTTAATTATTTTGCATTAAAAAATGGAGTTTTTGTGGATTTTTCAATATGTGTGTTTTACCTCTATTCCACTTCTTACCCATTTTCTTTGGATCTGATTAACGGATTTGATTAACAAATGGTGTGTACGGTACAAATTCTTATTTGTAGTTTCCACTGCCTATTTCTACAAATTAAATTGAAATTCCTTGTCTAAATTCATGTAAAAGAAGTCGAATAGAGCGTAAAATTAATTAAATTGTAAGTTTTCATCATTATTGATTTGTTCCATTTTTTTAATATAAAATAAGTTGGATTTGGATTCTATGTATAAGTCTATTGATTTGATTTTGGAATATTGGATTTATGCTAGAAATGTTATGTGGAAATGAGAGTTGTATAACTTTTGGAAGATTTGACGTTTGAACATTAGTTTAGGGTGTAATCTCCGCACGCATAGAAATTAATAAACATGTATTTATACACACACACATATACATACATACATACATATAGCATATGTACAATTGTAACATATTAATTACATAGTTAATTAGGTTATTAATTGTCATTTAAATCCCCCTTAGGAAAGTAATTAATTAGGTGAAATGAGAAGGATTTCTTATCAGGCCTAAACAATGAATACGGTGGGATGTGTGATAATACACTTAGAGAGTGTTATGAAATATGACTAAGTTATAGATATGCGAGGTCAGACAAAGGCACACATAAGTCTGCCAAGATAATCTAGCTACCAATAGTGTGGCTTTAGGGTTGATGTGAGACATTGCCTATAATAAGTAACTATGGATGACACGAGGTTAGTCCCAATTCTGTAGGGTAAATCTGCCTAACTAATCTGGCCATAAGTTCCTACGAATAGTCGGACTAATGTGAGATGGCTCCGTGGGGGTACCAGTCATAATACTAAGGACCTGCTTCAAAGAATTGAAGGTATTAAGTGGTTGTTTGAGGGCATGCCCCTTTTCGTTATATCAAGTATTAAATGGTCAGGATTGGGTTTAGGCATAATTGAGGATATCTCAAAAAGGTCCTTTCCAATTGAAGTATTAAGTGTCCAAAGTGATTTCCATTCAATGTCAGCTAGATAGAGACCTGTGTGCAGTTCGCCTTGGGAATAGGCATTAAATGATGGAGGCCTACCTCAATTGAGGTCTTACATGGTTAGAGTCTGCCTATTTTCCATTAAAAGGTCTGAAGTGGCTTGATTACTATCTCCAGCTTTGGTATACATTAATAACGATGGTTATGAGTTATTGATTATGGGAGAACCTGCTTCGAGGATTGAAAATGTGACGACCCGGAAATTTTGAACATTTGAAATATGAATATTTAATTAATTTTAAATATTCAAAGGTTAATTTTTAACTTGAATTTCAAATATCATTAATTATTGGATAATTAATTGTTGAATTTAATTATCGAAATTGGTAAATTATTGAATCTGGAGCTTTAAGCCTGTTAAAAATAATTTAAAGGATTGTAAAAATTATATTGATAGTACTGAAGATAGTAAAAGTGTTGAAACTGAATTTGGAAGTGTTTTGTTAAGTTTTAAAAATATATCGTTGAAATTGAATTTAAAAATAGTCTTCCGAGGCACAGTCTCGGAATTCGACGAAACCAGTTCCATTGGATCCGTAATATTGTATTATTATCGGATTTCAAGTTTCGTATTCTTCGGAATTGTTATGTGAGCACACGGTGAGTAAACGCGTTGAAAAATTAAATCGAATTCAATTTAAATTTAATTTTTAAATTTGTCAACATCAGCACGTTGTCTCCTAGAATCATGCCGAAAATCACGAAACAAATCGTGCAAGCATGCCTCGTTCGATTTTAAATATCCCGTTCTCCTTTTCTTCCTCTTTAAGCCTTCAGTTTAAAATTGAGAATAAATCAATGCCCCTCCTTTATTTTCTATACAGATCCAAATCATGTCGCTTCTTTTTTTCAAATGGCGGAAACTAAAATCAAATCTGTTTACTTCGAAGTTACAGCTCAATAACAATCTCCATGTTTGCGATGCTGGAACCAAAAAAGAAAAGATAACCGAACCCCCTCATCCTCTTTCATTCAATCCTCAATGTTTCTCGACCCAAACTAAATCAAATTCACGAGAAAAGAAAATAAAAATAAAAATCAACGCCTTCTAATTTATCGTCGCTGTGTACTCGGCTGTTCCATCAGCCATCGCGGGGGAGTAGGCAGGCGAATTCGAGGGAGGGGTCGTGGCGGATTCGTGAGTTCAAGGCTGGCCTGGCATCGAGCAGTTTCGAAGTCGATGTGGGCGACTCTCTGGGTCGCGATCGAATGTTGTTATGAGAAATTCAAGCGGGGCTACAGGAGGCAACTGGACGCGATTTAGGGCAGTGGGGTTGCATCGCTGGAGCAGGTGGGCGCCTCAGTTCGTGAATTTGGGTTTTGGAATCTCGCGAGGGTCGCGATGTCGAGGAGGTTGGGGACCGAGTTCGCGTGAGGGCGACGAGCTAGTTGCGAGTGGCGACAATGCAACGTTGGTCTCGTACTCGGGTTTAAGCAAGAAGGTAACTAAATTTTATTTTAGTTAAGTAGGTTTAAACTCTGTGAATTTAATTTGTTTATTTATCAATTATCAGCATATATGTATATAAGGAAAAATAGTTACAGTAGGGTTTATAAAGATTTGATTTTTAGGTATAAGTAAATTCAAGCAGGAAATAAAAATGAATATTTTTATTCTACTAGTTTAATTTTAAAATAAATGGGTTTGAAGATTTAACTATTTTAGTTACAAAAAGAAATTTGTTTACAATTGAATAAATAAGTGGTAATTTATTGTTCAGTAAGTACGGATAATAATAAATTGTTTGATTTAAAATACAAGTGTTAATGAATTTATCGAATATTTATTCAAGGTCAAAATATGAAGTGAACAAGTCGAGATGGGATCGGATTTCATATTAAAAAGCAAAGGTGAGTTAATCTCACTCAACCGAATTTATATTTTAAATTTAAACAGTTAAATTTAAATAATTGATTGGATGATTGCATTGATTGATGTGCTATATATATATAGTAGTATATAGCAATATATACATATTGGCATATGTATATATTGGAATTGTTGATATTCCCACATTGTATAGCGGATGAGACCCTATGCGCCGCATAATAGCGGATGATATTTTATAAAACCCATATACCGCGATATTCAACCTTGAAGTGGAATTGGTATTGTGCTAACATCTGTGGATGCAGGGAAACAGGTTGGAGGGATCCAACTGGATTCCTCAAAATATTTAATTTTGTTTAAATATTCTGTTATATGATTGTTGATATCCTGTGATGATTTATATTGGATAATCTGGTTGGATTGAATTTCCCAGTATAATGAGTTATCAAAAGCAATTGAATTGGATTTTAGGGAAGAAATAAAAGAGTAAAATTTAAGTTAAGTAATTCTAGTGAATTCGAATAAATTAAATATGGAAAAGAGGAATTTCGAATAAACAGAGAAATATTGAATTTAAAGAAACTTATGTGATGTTTTTTTAAAGGGATAAATAATTTATTTTAATTCAATGTTTAAATGTAATTAAAAGAAAAGAAAGAATTTGGTAAAATCTGAAACTTGTGTTCAGTTTAAAGATTGTAAATCATAATGAGAAATAAAATTTGGAAGTTAATGAATTTGGAAATAAATGGATTAAGTAAGGAAATTTATTTCAAAGTACAATAAATTGGAAAATCAGTTGTAAATTGATTTAAATATTTAGGGATTTGAAATTTAAAGAGAAATGAGATTTTGGAGATATAAACTGGGTTTATAAAGTGAAATGGAATATCAGAGGATATTTGAAATATAAATTCAAGGTGGGAATTTATAAAGGAATATGAATTGGTTTAAAAATAAATGTTGATTTATTTTTAAAAGATGGAAATGAGAAGTGTATTTCTCTGGATAGCCAAGTACGTTTTCCAAGGCAATTTTAAATATAAGTTAAAAGTTTTAATATGTTTAAAAAAACATATTTTAGAAAATTGATTATTTCTAAATGTTAAAGTCTAACGTAGTACTTTCAAAAATCTATTATTGTAGTAATTATATAAAAGTGATTTGGTATTATGTTTTAAAGAGGGAAATTTAGTTTGTATTTATAAATGGTTTTATTTTGAAGTATATATTTTAATAAAGTATTAAAGTAGTTTAAGTTCAATATTATAAAATATATTTATGATAAAGTGCTTTTAAATTATTTTTAAATTTAAAGTATTTTGTACTTGGTGTTTCAGAGAAATAAATATTTGGGGAAATGTATTCCGTAAGCGGAAACTGTTTGAAATTGTTTTCAAAAGGAGTTTGAAAATTTGGAAATATATCTTGGAAAGATATTTGGCAAATAAATAATGTGGGAAATTATTTATTGTGTGATGGTTGCTTGTGGATGTTAATTGATAGTTAAATAACCGACTATCAATATTGGCCAAATGCGCTGATCGTTTCGAAGAGACCGGGATCGGGTTTCCGTATACCGGGATTCTAGGTCTGGAGACTCGAAAACCACTTCGATCCGGTTTGTACGTTTCGTGTAACGATTTCGGAGTCGAAGATGGAGCAGTGAAGTGCAAGGGCTAGTCGCTACTAATCCTGAGGATATTTCCAAAATGGATGTAGTAGGAATAGTGCCTTCGGTTCCGTTCGAACCCGGGACGGACTTGTATGGACGGATGCTTTCGTGACATCGTCAGGTGGACGATGGGCATTCTAAGGGATATGTGCTATAAAGGTATCGTTTAGCCTCGAGCCTCATCAACCGGGAATGACTGAAAATCAGGGGTTATGCAGCAAGGCTTCGTGGGTAGCGCCCACTGGAGAGTGTGGTCATCCCTGTCTAGATGTCCCTTTTATTTCGACTTAGTGGTGCGGTTGCTGATCCCAACCTCGGGGTGATCATATTCGGAATTGCCCATAGGTGGTTCCGGCCTTGTGTTGCAGGGGACTTAGGGTGGGTCCTCGGTACGCTGATCTAGACCAGGTTGTCACATACCGAAATTTTCGACTTTCGAAAATTCGACATCGATACTCACTTTATCGACTGCCGAGCAATCGAGTGCCGGAAAACTCCAATAGTGAGGGTTTTAAGAAAAAGAAAAAGGTAGGAGAAGAAGATAGAAGAAAAAGAAAGAAGAACAACAACAGAACCACAGAACAGCAACAAAAAAACAATATCAGAATCTTACACATCGCAGCGGAATAATATACAATAGATAATTACTAGTCTTTTTAAAACAAAGGACTATATCAGTTTATATATACATCAATCGTCAGAGTCAATATACAACAATGGACAGTTATATAAACTTGTCCTCATACAGAATACACAGCGGAATAAATACTATCAGATACAAATACTACGTCTCGTCATCCAGCTTATCTCCAAGCTCCAGAATATCCAGAATATCCTGATAATATAACTCTAGGCTGCCCGTGTGGAAATTGGTGGGCACCCAGAGTTTAGAAGGGAAACAATAAACTCCGAGTCAGTCATGGTGACTGGTGTGAGATCGTAAAACAGTTATTCTTTAAAATAAACAACAGGATAATTTTAAAGTCAATTCGAAATGCTTTTGGAAAATGAAACTACCATAAGACCTCCCGCCACACACACAATGCAAACGCAGACTTGGAGGAGATTTCTTCTTATGATAGTCAAAGATGCTTACTACGCAAAATCAAATCATTTTTGATATTATTATTAGTGCATAGTGTAGAAACATTTCGAAAGTAGAATATAAATCTTAGCCAGCATAGGTACCATTATAGTATGCTTGCTATAGCTGCCATATTAGATGGCAGGTTCTACAACTAAAACCGTACAAGGCTCGTATTGTTTCTTTGCACTTCCAACAAATGGTCAGGCTAAGGAACTTCCTATCCACGATAGGTACGTCCCTGGAATAGACGACCCGAGAACCTAACCGGATCTCTGCCAACACAAGGTCGGGTTACCTCTGCAAAAATAGGTAACTACTGACACGCGTATGCCATCCCCCGATCGTCACCGATCTTCCCGAGGATCCCCGATTCGCAACAAACCACATAGATAATAATAATGCAGTAACCACAGAGGTTAAGTATCTGGGCTCCATACCATGATACCACCTTTATTCAGAAGGAATGACATACACTAAGGGGCGCTACTCCCTAGAACCTTGCCGCATTCGTCCTGTTTCGACCATTTCCGGGGTGTGAGGCTTGACGAAGTCTCGTCCACAAAGCTACGCTTTCTACAAAAAGCCCTGCTTCGGGTCAAACAAAATGATCAACCTATGATCACAAAGATATAAGATCAAACAAATGATCATATCGCAAATGATCAAACACTGATCATTTCACAGCAACACTCAGTATGCCACGTTACCAAATTGGGATATATCGCTGATAAATTTCAACTACATAACCTCTGAGCTCGTACGTCTCAGAGAAGGGTGTTAAGCTAAGAGAATAAATTCTCCGCCACCAACAGAAATGTATTTGAAAGAAATCAGCTTTATATCTCAAATTGTAACGTCAGACACACAATCCATACAAGTCTGTTCCGGGATCGAACAGAACCGAAGGCGCTTCTCACGAAGCCCTTGCAATTCCGGATAATTTTCAATCACGTCAGGACTTCCCGTCACTAAGGGTGATAAAACCTCTAAATCGGAGATCAGCCGATGTAGAGTAACTCGACGGTAATCCTTCCGTTTTCAAAAATATCCGGTCTTCAACACCGGTCTTCAAATGCAATTCATAACGACGTATCACATATTCGGAATGGGTTATACGACCCCATGGTCCTTTCCCGGCTAACCCGAATAGTGAGCGTTTATTCAAAATAAGTGTGACATTCAAATTCATCCAATTCACAACGAATACCTATTTAAAGGTAAATATTGATAGTCGGTTATTTAACTATCAATAAAGATGCGCAACATCATCAGATTCCAAATAATTTTCCCAAATTATTTATCTTCAAAAATATCTTTACTAGATATAAAATTTCCACAATTCAAAAATAAATCAACGTTTATTTTTCTAAACAGTTTCCCTTTCCTTTTTTTTTATAAATTCCATGTGAATTTATATTTCAAAATATCTACTGATATACGATTTCCAAATCGATTTCAATATTTAATTTCGATTTATCTTTAAGAAGATAAATCTCAAAAACGTTCATTTCATTTTGGAAAACATTCCATACTTATTTAATAATAAGTGTTTCACAAATCTTTTATTTTCAACATTTGAAAATACTCGATATACTTAAATCAAATTAAGTATATATTTCATTCTTTAAGGAAAACTATTTTCTATAACAACATCAATTCGAGTCAAAACGAATGTTACGTAAAACATCGTTACGACGACTCAAAATCACTAGTATAGGGATTCGAAATTAAGATAGATATGTAAATCCCAATACTAGATAAAAACATTTCCTTTCGGAAATCATTTACTATAACAACAGTGTTATAGTCCACCATTTCCTTAAATTTCTCGAAAACGTCTATTTCAACAACAAGTGTTGAAATCTATGCTTTCGATTCATAATACATTTTAAAACACCTTTAAAATGTTTAACTTCATTTTTAATATCACTTTTCCACAAATAAATCCATTTTTATCTCAATAAAAATTCGCTATCCAAAATCGCGAATATACCTTCTTTAAAAATCTTCTATATTTAGTTTCTCAAATTCAACTGAATTTTGAATTTATAAATACGTTTATAAATTCTATTCCTATTTTAATAACAACTCGACTTATACATCTTCTTTTTATCAACTTCTATATTTTACTTATCAGAATACGTGATTTCGGGTTTATAAACAACTTTTATAAATTTTTAATTCTATTTATAAAAACTTCAATACCGAATCCATTTCAATATTGACTTCTAATTTTATTTATCACTACTAAGTGAATTCCTTATTTTTCTCAAATTATTCCATATTCGGTTATAAAATGGATTCTTCAAATTGAAATCATTTTATATTGATTTCACAACTTATTTCAATTTACCAATTAAATTTCTAATAGGATTTCCAACTTATCTTCTCTTAAATAAATTCCTTTTTAAGAAAATAAATTTCAATCGTTTCTTTCAATCTATTTTAAAAATCCAAATTTTAAATTAAATTCTTCAATTTAAAATCACTATTTTACGAAATCCATTTATTTAACATTTTCACTTTATTCTGGAATAAATTCGATAATACTAAAAAAAATCAACTTTTATACCTTTAAATTCTTTTCTTCGAATTTGATTCAATTTCAAAAAAATCAATTCACTTAAAATTTTCTGCTTGAATTACCAAAAATTCAATTTCGTTTATTTTTGGAATCCAATGATATCAAACATCCATTCAGCTAAATTTTAGCTTTCAACAATTTCCAGACATCAATTCAATAACATCAATAATCATTCACAGATTATCATATCACAGTAGAAATAAATTCAATCAATGTGAGGGGTCCAGTTGGATCCCTCCAACCTGTTTCCCTGCATCCAAAGACGTTAGCACAATACCAATTCCGCTCCAGTACGGAATTATCGCGGTATATAGGTTTTTATAAATCCGCTTACTAACGGCGCAATAGGGTCTCATCCGCTATACGAGGCGGGAAATCATCAATCCAATATATACATATGCCAATATGTATATATTGCTATATATATATAGATATATCCTACTATATCTAATATCACAATCCAAACAGTCAATCAATCAAATCAATAACTGCAATTCAAAATTAAATCTGAGTGAGAAGATCTCACCTTAGCTTTTTATTAGCAATCCCATTTTCATTTCAGCTAGTTTCTCCATTTCAGACCTAGTATAAACAATTTATACAATTCTATTAATATTTAAATTAATCCAACAATTAAATTATCGTTTAATCTATTTACTTAACCAAAAGTTTTTATCTTATCTGATTCAATTCTCAAACCAATAAAATATTTCCCATTTGAAACTAACATTTTAATTCAACTAAAAATTTAGTTTTAAACAAATTTTCTTAATCGTAAACTGTATACATTTACAACTTTGTTTAACTTTACAGCACTTAATATTTCCATTTCCAAAATTCTATATACATATATACTATTTCCTGCTTAACTCTTAAAATAAGAATGTGTGCGTGTGTATATTTAATATTTCCATTTGTTATTCTCCTTTTCTTTGTATATACTTATACATAAAAATTTTAAGATTGAAGAATAAATTGTTTTGTACCTAAC
The DNA here is from genome assembly GCA_030737815.1 of Allium fistulosum. NCBI lineage: Eukaryota > Viridiplantae > Streptophyta > Magnoliopsida > Asparagales > Amaryllidaceae > Allium > Allium fistulosum. Next base: position 308,119,149 of record CM060908.1, on the reverse strand, counting down.
TGCAGATTTAAACCCCGGCCTTGCTTTCATCGATCGAAGCCCCTAGCACTGCCGCCTGCCACTGCTTCGCGAACTCAGGCCATCGATCGACAAGTGCTACTCCAGACTTCGACATGCCCCAGCGCCTCCTTTCTCTGACATTCCCCCTAACTTCGACTGTCATCTCCAGTCGCCCCTGCCTCGAGAACTCGAGTTCGACGATGAACCCTAGACGTGCCCTAGTTCTGGCCACCGCGAGACACTGCCCTCATTGTCGCCACCTCGCGACGCGTCCCCCAAATTGCCTCGATGAACCCAGAGCCTCCCACGTGCTCACGCCAATCGCCAGCGCTACCAGATCGCGACCTCGCCATCACGAGACTCCACCTCTATCGCGAACAACCCCAGCCGCCTATGTTCCTTGCCTCGCGGTTGCCCACCGAGTCGCCAGTCGCTGCCCAGACGAACGCGCCTCCGCCCTAGCTCGCGGCGAACGAACGCAATCCCCAAAAATGACTTCGCCTTCGTGCCCTTTAATCGCGAACTGATGAAGCCTCGAGTTCCCCCAAAAATTGATTTTTGAACGAGCATTTGGGTTTTATTTTCGTGAATGAATCGGAAGGAGAGGGGGAACGAGTTTGATTCCACCCTTTGAACGAGATTGCAAATATAAAATGAGAAGGAGATGGGTTGCACGATTCGTTTACGTGATTTTGGGAGTGTTTTCAGGCGTGAGGTAAGGGAGAGGTACGTGGCTGATATTTTGACAATATTAAATTTTAAATTTTTAAAAATTGAATTCAATTAAATTTCTACGCGTTTAATTATCATGTGCTCTCTTATCAACACCGAAAAATACGAAATTTGGAATCCGATAATAATTCAATATTACGGACCCAACGGCACTGGTTTCGTTGAATTCCGAGACAGTCTGAAAATTGACTATTTTAAATATCGATTCGAACAATTAAATTCAAAACTGAACAGAACAGTTTCAAATTCAATCCTGACAGTTCGATTAGCTTCGGTATTATCAATACGAATTTTAAAAGCTTTCGAAATATTTTTCTTCAGCTTAAAATCGAAGATACAAATTTTTATTCGACTATCAATAGATTAAATTCTGTAATTTAACCGCAAATTTCAAAGTTTTATTCGGGATTCAAATTAAATTATCGTTCAAATATTTAAAATTAATTAAATATTCTCAATTAAATTTGTTCAAAATTCTGGGTCGTTACAGACTTCCCCCCTTAAAAGAATTTCGTCCTCGAAATTACAGGTTAGGGAAAAAGGTCCTTAACTCGTCTACTATCTTTCACAATCTAATAGTTTTATCAACTTATCAAAACAAATCTTCCTACTAAAGATTCGTTATCAATTCAACTAAATTTCCAACTTCAATCATAAGTTCAAACAACATTGTTTAACTTCTAAATTCAAATTCGAATTCAAATTCAAATTTAAACTTTCAAAACTTTCTCAAAAATTTTCTAACGCCCTAAACTTCCGAAAAATTTCGCCAGCGTCTCCTTTGCGCGGCTAATACGGCACGACTACAAAACGTCCCTACGGACCCTCAGATTTCAAAAAGAAAAAGAAAAAGCCAAGCGGCTAGAGAGAAATCATCAAAAACTCATATTATAATTCAAATACATACCTTTTTCGAGCAATTCGAATTATCTGTGAAATAAATTTTCCAATCCCTTTATACCTGTATATCTACTAGCCATGAGATCTAGTTACAACATTCAAATCATTTTGCAAATTTGATTACAAAATTTTCAATATAAACTACTTATATCATCTTTACTTCACTATTGAAGTTATATATCTATATCCATTCAATTTTACATTCTAATCTCATTTGAATTCAATTCTCAATTTTAATTCTATTGGAATTCAATTTATCTTCAATTCCGAATATTGAATTTTATCGATTATCTTTAGTTCACTTCTTTTGTTCAATCATCCGATTTGTGTTTCAATTTACCACTTTGGTTAAATCTACTTGCATTTCAACTAGATTTCAATTCATTTTAAATTTAATTCGTTCAAACCTTATTCATTTGGTCCATATTTAATTAGCGTCACTTACTAATTTTCTTTTAATACCTCACTTTATTTTTCACAAATCTAAATTCAATTCAGTCTTATTTACCAATTAAAAATGAATTTTTTTCATTAAATTTCATTTTCTTGCATTTGCTATTGCAAATTCATTTGTTCATCTTTCATTTATAATTATTCAATTCAATTCATTTCTTACAAATTTGAAACGAATTTCAATTTTCAATCTCATTTTATTTAATTGATTCACTTGCAAATTTATTCGTTCATTCACAATTTTCATTTATTTTCATAATTCAATACTCAATTCCAGAGTCTTTTCAACCTTTTCAAAACCATTTTGAAAACAATTCAAATTATCCTTTTGAATTTCCAAACAAAACCCAAATTTCAAACAACTTTCCATTTAAAAACAATTTGGCAGCAATTTCTCTTTTGGAAACCCGAAAATGAACATCAACAATGCCGCGGTCATCATCGAAGTTATTTTCCAGCGACCGAAAAGAGTTTAGAGCTTTTCATCTCTCTAAAATACTTTTCAAAACCTTTGAAATTCATTTCCAACTCCAAAAATGATTTAACTTTCCAATTTTCCAAAATTTTCAAATTCTTTTCAAAACATTTCCAAATACTTCTCTGGAATTCCGTTTCAAATTTCAAATCACATTTATAATTTACATTCTTTAAATTTCATTTGTATATGGATTTTTTCTTAACTTTGGAGTTACGATTTCAATTTCTTATTCAGTTTCAATAGTAATGATTTAATATTATTACTTCTAGCAACCATGCAACCATATACTGTAATAATTTACAGAAAATCATTTCTTTTCTATACAAAAATAGATTTGGGCAAAATTATTTCATTCACCCTATTTTAAAACAATACTGTGCCGAATTGTTCTATTCGAGCGTTTAGAAACCCCTTCGATCCAGTTGCGCAGACTGTGCCGACGAAGGTTCATATACCACTCAATAAACCAATCATCACAATACAAAACAATTTTATATTCAATAACAAATACGCGCTCATATCTATTATTACACTCAACTCATTCTAGAGTACTACTGACTCTATCTCTAATGAGTAACACCCAACAGAGCAGGGTTGTCGCTTAACCATATGCTCTGATACCACTTTGTCACATACCGAAATTTTCGACTTTCGAAAATTCGACATCGATACTCACTTTATCGACTGCCGAGCAATCGAGTGCCGGAAAACTCCAATAGTGAGGGTTTTAAGAAAAAGAAAAAGGTAGGAGAAGAAGATAGAAGAAAAAGAAAGAAGAACAACAACAGAACCACAGAACAGCAACAAAAAAACAATATCAGAATCTTACACATCGCAGCGGAATAATATACAATAGATAATTACTAGTCTTTTTAAAACAAAGGACTATATCAGTTTATATATACATCAATCGTCAGAGTCAATATACAACAATGGACAGTTATATAAACTTGTCCTCATACAGAATACACAGCGGAATAAATACTATCAGATACAAATACTACGTCTCGTCATCCAGCTTATCTCCAAGCTCCAGAATATCCAGAATATCCTGATAATATAACTCTAGGCTGCCCGTGTGGAAATTGGTGGGCACCCAGAGTTTAGAAGGGAAACAATAAACTCCGAGTCAGTCATGGTGACTGGTGTGAGATCGTAAAACAGTTATTCTTTAAAATAAACAACAGGATAATTTTAAAGTCAATTCGAAATGCTTTTGGAAAATGAAACTACCATAAGACCTCCCGCCACACACACAATGCAAACGCAGACTTGGAGGAGATTTCTTCTTATGATAGTCAAAGATGCTTACTACGCAAAATCAAATCATTTTTGATATTATTATTAGTGCATAGTGTAGAAACATTTCGAAAGTAGAATATAAATCTTAGCCAGCATAGGTACCATTATAGTATGCTTGCTATAGCTGCCATATTAGATGGCAGGTTCTACAACTAAAACCGTACAAGGCTCGTATTGTTTCTTTGGATTTCCAACAAATGGTCAGGCTAAGGAACTTCCTATCCACGATGGGTACGTCCCTGGAATAGACGACCCGAGAACCTAACCGGATCTCTGCCAACACAAGGCCGGGTTACCTCTGCAAAAATAGGTAACTACTGACACGCGTATGCCATCCCCCGATCGTCACCGATCTTCCCGAGGATCCCCGATTCGCAACAAACCACATAGATAATAATAATGCAGTAACCACAGAGGTTAAGTATCTGGGCTCCATACCATGATACCACCTTTATCCAGAAGGAATGACATACACTAAGGGGCGCTACTCCCTAGAACCTTGCCGCATTCGTCCTGTTTCGACCATTTCCGGGGTGTGAGGCTTGACGAAGTCTCGTCCACAAAGCTACGCTTTCTACAAAAAGCCCTGCTTCGGGTCAAACAAAATGATCAACCTATGATCACAAAGATATAAGATCAAACAAATGATCATATCGCAAATGATCAAACACTGATCATTTCACAGCAACACTCAGTATGCCACGTTACCAAATTGGGATATATCGCTGATAAATTTCAACTACATAACCTCTGAGCTCGTACGTCTCAGAGAAGGGTGTTAAGCTAAGAGAATAAATTCTCCGCCACATACCGAAATTTTCGACTTTCGAAAATTCGACATCGATACTCACTTTATCGACTGCCGAGCAATCGAGTGCCGGAAAACTCCAATAGTGAGGGTTTTAAGAAAAAGAAAAAGGTAGGAGAAGAAGATAGAAGAAAAAGAAAGAAGAACAACAACAGAACCACAGAACAGCAACAAAAAAACAATATCAGAATCTTACACATCGCAGCGGAATAATATACAATAGATAATTACTAGTCTTTTTAAAACAAAGGACTATATCAGTTTATATATACATCAATCGTCAGAGTCAATATACAACAATGGACAGTTATATAAACTTGTCCTCATACAGAATACACAGCGGAATAAATACTATCAGATACAAATACTACGTCTCGTCATCCAGCTTATCTCCAAGCTCCAGAATATCCAGAATATCCTGATAATATAACTCTAGGCTGCCCGTGTGGAAATTGGTGGGCACCCAGAGTTTAGAAGGGAAACAATAAACTCCGAGTCAGTCATGGTGACTGGTGTGAGATCGTAAAACAGTTATTCTTTAAAATAAACAACAGGATAATTTTAAAGTCAATTCGAAATGCTTTTGGAAAATGAAACTACCATAAGACCTCCCGCCACACACACAATGCAAACGCAGACTTGGAGGAGATTTCTTCTTATGATAGTCAAAGATGCTTACTACGCAAAATCAAATCATTTTTGATATTATTATTAGTGCATAGTGTAGAAACATTTCGAAAGTAGAATATAAATCTTAGCCAGCATAGGTACCATTATAGTATGCTTGCTATAGCTGCCATATTAGATGGCAGGTTCTACAACTAAAACCGTACAAGGCTCGTATTGTTTCTTTGGATTTCCAACAAATGGTCAGGCTAAGGAACTTCCTATCCACGATGGGTACGTCCCTGGAATAGACGACCCGAGAACCTAACCGGATCTCTGCCAACACAAGGCCGGGTTACCTCTGCAAAAATAGGTAACTACTGACACGCGTATGCCATCCCCCGATCGTCACCGATCTTCCCGAGGATCCCCGATTCGCAACAAACCACATAGATAATAATAATGCAGTAACCACAGAGGTTAAGTATCTGGGCTCCATACCATGATACCACCTTTATCCAGAAGGAATGACATACACTAAGGGGCGCTACTCCCTAGAACCTTGCCGCATTCGTCCTGTTTCGACCATTTCCGGGGTGTGAGGCTTGACGAAGTCTCGTCCACAAAGCTACGCTTTCTACAAAAAGCCCTGCTTCGGGTCAAACAAAATGATCAACCTATGATCACAAAGATATAAGATCAAACAAATGATCATATCGCAAATGATCAAACACTGATCATTTCACAGCAACACTCAGTATGCCACGTTACCAAATTGGGATATATCGCTGATAAATTTCAACTACATAACCTCTGAGCTCGTACGTCTCAGAGAAGGGTGTTAAGCTAAGAGAATAAATTCTCCGCCACCAACAGAAATGTATTTGAAAGAAATCAGCTTTATATCTCAAATTGTAACGTCAGACACACAATCCATACAAGTCTGTTCCGGGATCGAACAGAACCGAAGGCGCTTCTCACGAAGCCCTTGCAATTCCGGATAATTTTCAATCACGTCAGGACTTCCCGTCACTAAGGGTGATAAAACCTCTAAATCGGAGATCAGCCGATGTAGAGTAACTCGACGGTAATCCTTCCGTTTTCAAAAATATCCGGTCTTCAACACCGGTCTTCAAATGCAATTCATAACGACGTATCACATATTCGGAATGGGTTATACGACCCCATGGTCCTTTCCCGGCTAACACGAATAGTGAGCGTTTATTCAAAATAAGTGTGACATTCAAATTCATCCAATTCACAACGAATACCTATTTAAAGGTAAATATTGATAGTCGGTTATTTAACTATCAATAAAGATGCGCAACATCATCAGATTCCAAATAATTTTCCCAAATTATTTATCTTCAAAAATATCTTTACTAGATATAAAATTTCCACACTTCAAAAATAAATCAACGTTTATTTTTCTAAACAGTTTCCCTTTCCTTTTTTTTTTATAAATTCCATGTGAATTTATATTTCAAAATATCTACTGATATACGATTTCCAAATCGATTTCAATATTTAATTTCGATTTATCTTTAAGAAGATAAATCTCAAAAACGTTCATTTCATTTTGGAAAACATTCCATACTTATTTAATAATAAGTGTTTCACAAATCTTTTATTTTCAACATTTGAAAATACTCGATATACTTAAATCAAATTAAGTATATATTTCATTCTTTAAGGAAAACTATTTTCTATAACAACATCAATTCGAGTCAAAACGAATGTTACGTAAAACATCGTTACGACGACTCAAAATCACTAGTATAGGGATTCGAAATTAAGATAGATATGTAAATCCCAATACTAGATAAAAACATTTCCTTTCGGAAATCATTTACTATAACAACAGTGTTATAGTCCACCATTTCCTTAAATTTCTCGAAAACGTCTATTTCAACAACAAGTGTTGAAATCTATGCTTTCGATTCATAATACATTTTAAAACACCTTTAAAATGTTTAACTTCATTTTTAATATCACTTTTCCACAAATAAATCCATTTTTATCTCAATAAAAATTCGCTATCCAAAATCGCGAATATACCTTCTTTAAAAATCTTCTATATTTAGTTTCTCAAATTCAACTGATTTTTGAATTTATAAATACGTTTATAAATTCTATTCCTATTTTAATAACAACTCGACTTATACATCTTCTTTTTATCAACTTCTATATTTTACTTATCAGAATACGTGATTTCGGATTTATAAACAACTTTTATAAATTTTTAATTCTATTTATAAAAACTTCAATACCGAATCCATTTCAATATTGACTTCTAATTTTATTTATCACTACTAAGTGAATTCCTTATTTTTCTCAAATTATTCCATATTCGGTTATAAAATGGATTCTTCAAATTGAAATCATTTTATATTGATTTCACAACTTATTTCAATTTACCAATTAAATTTCTAATAGGATTTCCAACTTATCTTCTCTTAAATAAATTCCTTTTTAAGAAAATAAATTTCAATCGTTTCTTTCAATCTATTTTAAAAATCCAAATTTTAAATTAAATTCTTCAATTTAAAATCACTATTTTACGAAATCCATTTATTTAACATTTTCACTTTATTCTGGAATAAATTCGATAATACTAAAAAAAATCAACTTTTATACCTTTAAATTCTTTTCTTCGAATTTTATTCAATTTCAAAAAAATCAATTCACTTAAAATTTTCTGCTTGAATTACCAAAAATTCAATTTCGTTTATTTTTGGAATCCAATGATATCAAACATCCATTCAGCTAAATTTTAGCTTTCAACAATTTCCAGACATCAATTCAATAACATCAATAATCATTCACAAATTATCATATCACAGTAGAAATAAATTCAATCAATGTGAGGGGTCCAGTTGGATCCCTCCAACCTGTTTCCCTGCATCCAAAGACGTTAGCACAATACCAATTCCGCTCCAGTACGGAATTATCGCGGTATATAGGTTTTTATAAATCCGCTTACTAACGGCGCAATAGGGTCTCATCCGCTATACGAGGCGGGAAATCATCAATCCAATATATACATATGCCAATATGTATATATTGCTATATATATATAGATATATCCTACTATATCTAATATCACAATCCAAACAGTCAATCAATCAAATCAATAACTGCAATTCAAAATTAAATCTGAGTGAGAAGATCTCACCTTAGCTTTTTATTAGCAATCCCATTTTCATTTCAGCTAGTTTCTCCATTTCAGACCTAGTATAAACAATTTATACAATTCTATTAATATTTAAATTAATCCAACAATTAAATTATCGTTTAATCTATTTACTTAACCAAAAGTTTTTATCTTATCTGATTCAATTCTCAAACCAATAAAATATTTCCCATTTGAAACTAACATTTTAATTCAACTAAAAATTTAGTTTTAAACAAATTTTCTTAATCGTAAACTGTATACATTTACAACTTTGTTTAACTTTACAGCACTTAATATTTCCATTTCCAAAATTCTATATACATATATACTATTTCCTGCTTAACTCTTAAAATAAGAATGTGTGCGTGTGTATATTTAATATTTCCATTTGTTATTCTCCTTTTCTTTGTATATACTTATACATAAAAATTTTAAGATTGAAGAATAAATTGTTTTGTACCTAACTGCAGATTTAAACCCCGGCCTTGCTTTCATCGATCGAAGCCCCTAGCACTGCCGCCTGCCACTGCTTCGCGAACTCAGGCCATCGATCGACAAGTGCTACTCCAGACTTCGACATGCCCCAGCGCCTCCTTTCTCTGACATTCCCCCTAACTTCAACTGTCATCTCCAGTCGCCCCTGCCTCGAGAACTCGAGTTCGATGATGAACCCTAGACGTGCCCTAGTTCTGGCCACCGCGAGACACTGCCCTCATTGTCGCCACCTCGCGACGCGTCCCCCAAATTGCCTCGATGAACCCAGAGCCTCCCACGTGCTCACGCCAATCGCCAGCGCTACCAGATCGCGACCTCGCCATCACGAGACTCCACCTCTATCGCGAACAACCCCAGCCGCCTCTGTTCCTTGCCTCGCGGTTGCCCACCGAGTCGCCAGTCGCTGCCCAGACGAACGCGCCTCCGCCCTAGCTCGCGGCGAACGAACGCAATCCCCAAAAATGACTTCGCCTTCGTGCCCTTTAATCGCGAACTGATGAAGCCTCGAGTTCCCCCAAAAATTGATTTTTGAACGAGCATTTGGGTTTTATTTTCGTGAATGAATCGGAAGGAGAGGGGGAACGAGTTTGATTCCACCCTTTGAACGAGATTGCAAATATAAAATGAGAAGGAGATGGGTTGCACGATTCGTTTACGTGATTTTGGGAGTGTTTTCAGGCGTGAGGTAAGGGAGAGGTACGTGGCTGATATTTTGACAATATTAAATTTTAAATTTTTAAAAATTGAATTCAATTAAATTTCTACGCGTTTAATTATCATGTGCTCTCTTATCAACACCGAAAAATACGAAATTTGGAATCCGATAATAATTCAATATTACGGACCCAACGGCACTGGTTTCGTTGAATTCCGAGACAGTCTGAAAATTGACTATTTTAAATATCGATTCGAACAATTAAATTCAAAACTGAACAGAACAGTTTCAAATTCAATCCTGACAGTTCGATTAGCTTCGGTATTATCAATACGAATTTTAAAAGCTTTCGAAATATTTTTCTTCAGCTTAAAATCGAAGATACAAATTTTTATTCGACTATCAATAGATTAAATTCTGTAATTTAACCGCAAATTTCAAAGTTTTATTCGGGATTCAAATTAAATTATCGTTCAAATATTTAAAATTAATTAAATATTCTCAATTAAATTTGTTCAAAATTCTGGGTCGTTACACAGGTACTGTGACAGGTGGTACCCAGTGCCTAGTCGTTAGTTGGAAATCCATTCTCCCTACGTGCCTTGTACGAGTTTTGTTTGTATACCTAGTATGCTGGAATTTAATGAATGTAACAATTTCGGCTATTTTAATAAGTATTTGTAAATAGACACTATTATAATATCAGAGGATTTTTATAAAAAGTGTTTTAGCTATCGTAAGGTAAAAACCCGACATGTTTATTTGTGTCGTGGTCTTACGAGATGCTTTGATTTCAAAGGATTTTGAAACTTTAATAATCAAGTGAGTGTGATTTTCTCACGCTGGTATTCCAGACTGACTCGGGTATTGTTTTATATGATGCTCGGGTCAGACCGAGTATTATAGGTTACAGGATATGATGCTGTGGAGCTCAGGAGATGAGCTGGATGGCGAGACGTATCTCCCGTACTTGTTTATATATATATATATATATTTATATATATATATATATATTCCGCTGTGTTGATTGTTGTACTCTGTTGTATTGAGGACATAATATGGTTATTGTCCAGTTGTATGTTATGTGTTCTCTGGTGTATACTCTGATGCTATATTATATAAAACTGATATAGTTTTGATTTGTGTAAAGATCTGTTAATATATATTATATTTTATTCCGCTGCGATGGTTAGATTCTGATGTTGTTTTCTATTTTTCTTCTTCTACCTCTTCTTCTTAACTAAAATGGTTCGATTTTCCGGGTCTGGAAAGTCGGGTCGTTACATTTGGTATCAGAGCGAAGGTTAGCGATAACCTTGGCTCTGGTGGGAATTTTGAGAGTATTAATAGATATGAGCGCGTATTTGTTAGTGAATATAAAATGGTTTTATATTGTGTTGGTTGATTTATTGAGTGGCATATGAACCTTCGTCGGCACAGTCTGGACAACTGTATCGAAGGGGTTTCTAAACACTTGAATAGAACAGTTCGACACAATATTGTTTTAAATAGGGTGAATGAAATAATTTTGCCCAAATTATTTTGTATATAAAAGAAATAATTATTTGAAATTTATTATAGTTATATATTTGGATGCTTGGTTGTTAGAAAATGACCATAATGAGTTAGTCTCATTATTGAGTAGAAATCGAAAACTTATAACCTAAGTTGAAGAATAAATTTATATAACAAAATGGAATTTGAGAATGTAGATTATAAATGCAATTTATAAATTGAAATAAACTTTATATACAAATGTGAATTACAAATGTGATTTAAAATCAAAGGAGATAAATTCATAAACAAATGAAATTTGTAAATGTGACTTATAACTTGAAATAAAATGTGATAGAATTCCAGAGTAATGTTTGGATATAAAATTGAATGGATTTTGAATTTGAAGTTTTGGGAAAGTTTTAAATTCCTTTGGATTTAAAAATAGTTTTTGAAGGTTTTGGGGAAATAATGGTGATATTATTTCATGAATATTTTTGAAATTGAGTTGAAATCTGGTGGGAATTTGGGATTTAAAAATGTTTGAAATGTTTTAAAGTGATAAAAGCATTAAATTCTCTTTCGGTCGCTGGAAAATAATTTCGGTGATGACTGCAGCATCATCGATGTCTATTTTCAAGTTTCCAAAGAGAAATTGCTACCAAACTGTTTTAAATTGGAAATGATTGTGAACTGGGTTGGTTTTGAAATTCAAAGGGAAAATTGTTTGGTAAAAGCAGATTGTTTTGGAAATTGGGATTTGATGTGATATACCAGATGTATGAGTTATTTATGGATTCAAAATGGTTTTTGAAATAAAACCGGGCAATTGGATTCTGGGAATTCTATTTAAAATTTAAATGTGAAAATTTAAATGAATCAACAATATAAAGTATAGAATGAAGTTGATTGAAATAAGGAGGGAATGAAAGTTTAATTCTGGGATTATAATTATGAGATGAAAATAACTTAATGAGTAATATAAGTTGGTAGATAAAAGGGTTAGAGAACTTGAAGGTGAATAAAATATATTTGAATTTAACTTAAGATAAGTTAAATAAAATTGAGAATTGGAATTGAATTAAATGTAAATAAGTTGAAGTCGAATTGAATTGGATATAAAGGTAATGTAAAATGCTTATAATTGTGTAAAGAAATTCATATTCTTAAGTTCTTAAGTGTAATAATTTGAAATTTGATTATAAAGATGGAAATGGACTTAAATAAATAGTCCTAGATCTTAAGCAAGTAAGTTAAACTTATGAATAGAAATGAAATTGTAAGTCATAAAAGGGGAATTCATTTCTTTGAACCATTAAGAGTTATAATTTGAAATTGTAATTATCAAATGGAAACGACTAAGATGAGCAATCTTAATTTTTAAATAAATCCAAACTTGAATTATAAAATAAATCGAACTTAAGATGATTAAGTGAAGTGATATTTGGAATTAAAAAGCAAGTATTTAATTTTAACCAACGGAGGAACTAATTAGATAATAAATTAGTTAATGAAATTGGATTAAAATAGTGATGGTTTGAATTGCGAATGAAATCCAAATAAGTGAAAATAAATTGGAAATGGCCTGGTTATTAATAAAATAATTCCAGATGAATTGAGTATGGAAAATAAAATTCATAATGATTGAGTAAATAAACCAATTATATTAAATAAATAAATGGATGGAATTTGATTAAATAAGAATCAAATGAAAGATGGAAATAAAACTTTAAGGGGTTGGTTAAATGGAAAATAAACTTAAGTTATTGACTTAAGTAAATGTGGAATGGAAACTGAACTCAAACAGAGGAGTGGTTTAAATAAGTTGAGAAATAGTTATTGAATGAATTAACTTGGATTGTTTTCGAGCTAAATAAAATTCAATATTCAGAAGTTGGAGATGGATTGAATTTAAGGAAATTATTAGAAATGAAAATCTGAATGAAATGTGGAATAAGTATTTATATTTGAAATGAAGTAGTAAATTGAAGTAAGTTGAAATTCATATGAAATGGGAGTTCAATTTGAATATATACACTTCAGTGGTGAAGTAGTAAATAAATATAAGAAAATTTATATGAACTTAAGAATTGAAGAATGAAATTCTTAAGAAAATTTGTATTGGAAATATACTTAGTAATTTTGGGAAAAAAATATATATACTAAGTGAATAGTTGAATGAAGACTAAAATTGAAGTTGTGAAATGTGATAGTTGTGAATAAGAGGATAACAATAAAAAAGGAATGTGAATAAAAGAGAATTGATATAATTGGTAATCAATTGGAATTTATACGTAAGATGTACGTATATTATTTTATTCGCATAGCTATTTGGTCCAGATGTCGAACACAGAATTTCGAGATAGTTTTATCGATCCGAATTAGGATTTTTCACTCGATTTTCAACGGCGAGCCTGGATATGGATTGTTGATTGATTCTGGATATTCTCTATCATAGTTGGTGGCTATGCAAGGAGAATAACAGTTTCTGATCAAGAAACCAGATCTGAGTCCGCACTAGGAAGTCGAGTGGACAATACTAGTTCGGAAGTGAAATTGTGTGATCGATTGAGCGATCGAATGTGATATTGTGTACGAATGATATAGGTACATCGTACGGACTTAAATGGAATGAATATTGAAATTTTGTAAAGAAGTCAATAAAATAATTTGAAATTGTGATTGAATATTATTGCTTAGTAGGATATACAGGTGTATAAAAGCAATGGATAAATTGGGATTTTTGATTTTAGAAGATAAAATTTAATGGCCCGACAAAAGGTATGTATTTGAATTTCTATATGAAATTTGATTGGGTTTTGGATCCAGCCACTTGGCTTTTGGTTTCTTTTTGAGATTGGGAGGCCGTAGAGCCATTTTGTAGTAGTACCGAGCTAGCCGCGCAAAGGAGACGCTGGCGAAATTTTTCGGAAATTTAGGGAGTTAGAAAAATTTTGAGAAATTTTTTGATAATTCAAAATTTGAATTCAAATTTAAATTTGAATGGATAAGTAGGTGATACGGGTTGAACTTATGAATAAGTTTGGGAAGTTAAAAGATGATTAGTGTATCATTAATAAAAGATTGTTTGGGTGTTGTTAAAACTGTTTGGTTTTGGAAAATAGTAATGGGTATTGGATCATTCTTCCTAACTGGTAATTTCGGGGACGAAATTCTTTTAAGGGGGGAGGAATGTGACGACCCGGAAATTTTGAACATTTGAAATATGAATATTTAATTAATTTTAAATATTCAAAGGTTAATTTTTAACTTGAATTTCAAATATCATTAATTATTGGATAATTAATTGTTGAATTTAATTATCGAAATTGGTAAATTATTGAATCTGGAGCTTTAAGCCTGTTAAAAATAATTTAAAGGATTGTAAAAATTATATTGATAGTACTGAAGATAGTAAAAGTGTTGAAACTGAATTTGGAAGTGTTTTGTTAAGTTTTAAAAATATATCGTTGAAATTGAATTTAAAAATAGTCTTCCGAGGCACAGTCTCGGAATTCGACGAAACCAGTTCCATTGGATCCGTAATATTGTATTATTATCGGATTTCAAGTTTCGTATTCTTCGGAATTGTTATGTGAGCACACGGTGAGTAAACGCGTTGAAAAATTAAATCGAATACAATTTAAATTTAATTTTTAAATTTGTCAACATCAGCACGTTGTCTCCTAGAATCATGCCGAAAATCATGAAACAAATCGTGCAAGCATGCCTCATTCGATTTTAAATATCCCGTTCTCCTTTTCTTCCTCTTTAAGCCTTCAGTTCAAAATCGAGAATAAGTCAATGCCCCTCCTTTATTTTCTATACAGATCCAAATCATGTCGCTTCTTTTTTTCAAATGGCCGAAACTAAAATCAAATCTGTTTACTTCGAAGTTACAGCTCAATAACAATCTCCATGTTTGCGATGCTGGAACCCAAAAAGAAAAGATAACCGAACCCCCTCATCCTCTTTCATTCAATCCTCAATGTTTCTCGACCCAAACTAAATCAAATTCACGAGAAAATAAAATAAAAATCAAAATCAACGCCTTCTAATTTATCGTCGCTGTGTACTCGGCTGTTCCATCAGCCATCACGGGGGAGTAGGCAGGCGAATTCGAGGGAGGGGTCGTGGCGGATTCGTGAGTTTAAGGCTGGCCTGGCATCGAGCAGTTTCGAAGTCGATGTGGGCGACTCTCTGGGTCGCGATCGAATGTTGTTATGAGAAATTCAAGCGGGGCTACAGGAGGCAACTGGACGCGATTTAGGGCAGTGGGGTTGCATCGCTGGAGCAGGTGGGCGCCTCAGTTCGTGAATTTGGGTTTTGGAATCTCGTGAGGGTCGCGATGTCGAGGAGGTTGGGGACCGAGTTCGCGTGAGGGCGACGAGCTAGTTGCGAGTGGCGACAATGCAACGTTGGTCTCGTACTCGGGTTTAAGCAAGAAGGTAACTAAATTTTATTTTAGTTAAGTAGGTTTAAACTCTGTGAATTTAATTTGTTTATTTATCAATTATCAGCATATATGTATATAAGGAAAAATAGTTACAGTAGGGTTTATAAAGATTTGATTTTTAGGTATAAGTAAATTCAAGCAGGAAATAAAAATGAATATTTTTATTCTACTAGTTTAATTTTAAAATAAATGGGTTTGAAGATTTAACTATTTTAGTTACAAAAAGAAATTTGTTTACAATTGAATAAATAAGTGGTAATTTATTGTTCAGTAAGTACGGATAATAATAAATTGTTTGATTTAAAATACAAGTGTTAATGAATTTATCGAATATTTATTCAAGGTCAAAATCTAAAGTGAATAAGTCGAGATGGGATCGGATTTCATATTAAAAAGCAAAGGTGAGTTAATCTCACTCAACCGAATTTATATTTTAAATTTAAACAGTTAAATTTAAATAATTGATTGGATGATTGCATTGATTGATGTGCTATATATATATAGTAGTATATAGCAATATATACATATTGGCATATGTATATATTGGAATTGTTGATATTCCCACATTGTATAGCGGATGAGACCCTATGCGCCGCATAATAGCGGATGATATTTTATAAAACCCATATACCGCGATATTCCACCTTGAAGTGGAATTGGTATTGTGCTAACATCTGTGGATGCAGGGAAACAGGTTGGAGGGATCCAACTGGATTCCTCAAAATATTTAATTTTGTTTAAATATTCTGTGATATGATTGTTGATATCCTGTGATGATTTATATTGGATAATCTGGTTGGATTGAATTTCCCAGTATAATGAGTTATCAAAAGCAATTGAATTGGATTTTAGGGAAGAAATAAAAGAGTAAAATTTAAGTTAAGTAATTCTAGTGAATTCGAATAAATTAAATATGGAAAAGAGGAATTTCGAATAAACAGAGAAATATTGAATTTAAAGAAACTTATGTGATGTTTTTTTTAAAGGGATAAATAATTTATTTTAATTCAATGTTTAAATGTAATTAAAAGAAAAGAAAGAATTTGGTAAAATCTGAAACTTGTGTTCAGTTTAAAGATTGTAAATCATAATGAGAAATAAAATCTGGAAGTTAATGAATTTGGAAATAAATGGATTAAGTAAGGAAATTTATTTCAAAGTACAATAAATTGGAAAATCAGTTGTAAATTGATTTAAATATTTAGGGATTTGAAATTTAAAGAGAAATGAGATTTTGGAGATATAAACTGGGTTTATAAAGTGAAATGGAATATCAGAGGATATTTGAAATATAAATTCAAGGTGGGAATTTATAAAGGAATATGAATTGGTTTAAAAATAAATGTTGATTTATTTTTAAAAGATGGAAATGAGAAGTGTATTTCTCTGGATAGCCAAGTACGTTTTCCAAGGCAATTTTAAATATAAGTTAAAAGTTTTAATATGTATAAAAAAAACATATTTTAGAAAATTGATTATTTCTAAATGTTAAAGTCTAACGTAGTACTTTCAAAAATCTATTATTGTAGTAATTATATAAAAGTGATTTGGTATTATGTTTTAAAGAGGGAAATTTAGTTTGTATTTATAAATGGTTTTATTTTGAAGTATATATTTTAATAAAGTATTAAAGTAGTTTAAGTTCAATATTATAAAATATATTTATGATAAAGTGCTTTTAAATTATTTTTAAATTTAAAGTATTTTGTACTTGGTGTTTCAGAGAAATAAATATTTGGGGAAATGTATTCCGTAAGCGGAAACTGTTTGAAATTGTTTTCAAAAGGAGTTTGAAAATTTGGAAATATATCTTGGAAAGATATTTGGGCAAATAAATAATGTGGGAAATTATTTATTGTGTGATGGTTGCTTGTGGATGTTAATTGATAGTTAAATAACCGACTATCAATATTGGCCAAATGCGCTGATCGTTTCGAAGAGACCGGGATCGGGTTTCCGTATACCGGGATTCTAGGTCTGGAGACTCGAAAACCACTTCGATCCGGTTTGTACGTTTCGTGTAACGATTTCGGAGTCGAAGATGGAGCAGTGAAGTGCAAGGGCTAGTCGCTACTAATCCTGAGGATATTTCCAAAATGGATGTAGTAGGAATAGTGCCTTCGGTTCCGTTCGAACCCGGGACGGACTTGTATGGACGGATGCTTTCGTGACATCGTCAGGTGGACGATGGGCATTCTAAGGGATATGTGCTATAAAGGTATCGTTTAGCCTCGAGCCTCATCAACCGGGAATGACTGAAAATCAGGGGTTATGCAGCAAGGCTTCGTGGGTAGCGCCCACTGGAGAGTGTGGTCATCCCTGTCTAGATGTCCCTTTTATTTCGGCTTAGTGGTGCGGTTGCTGATCCCAACCGTGGGGTGATCATATTCGGAATTGCCCATAGGTGGTTCCGGCCTTGTGTTGCAGGGGACTTAGGGTGGGTCCTCGGTACGCTGATGTAGACCAGGTACTGTGACAGGTGGTACCCAGTGCCTAGTCGTTAGTTGGAAATCCATTCTCCCTACGTGCCTTGTACGAGTTTTGTTTGTATACCTAGTATGCTGGAATTTAATGAATGTAACAATTTCGGCTATTTTAATAAGTATTTGTAAATAGACACTATTATAATATCAGAGGATTTTTATAAAAAGTGTTTTAGCTATCGTAAGGTAAAAACCCGACATGTTTATTTGTGTCGTGGTCTTACGAGATGCTTTGATTTCAAAGGATTTTGAAACTTTAATAATCAAGTGAGTGTGATTTTCTCACGCTGGTATTCCAGACTGACTCGGGTATTGTTTTATATGATGCTCGGGTCAGACCGAGTATTATAGGTTACAGGATATGATGCTGTGGAGCTCAGGAGATGAGCTGGATGGCGAGACGTATCTCTCGTACTTGTTTATATATATATATATATATATTCCGTTGTGTTGATTGTTGTACTATGTTGTATTGAGGACATGATATGGTTATTGTCCAGTTGTATGTTATGTGTTCTCTGGTGTATACTCTGATGCTATATTATATAAAACTGATAAAGTTTTGATTTGTGTAAAGATCTGTTAATATATATTATATTTTATTCCGCTGCGATGGTTAGATTCTGATGTTGTTTTCTATTTTTCTTCTTCTACCTCTTCTTCTTAACTAAAATGGTTCGATTTTCCGGGTCTGGAAAGTCGGGTCGTTACAGAAAATATTAAGTGGTTGCTTGAGGGCCTGCCTCTTTCCCTTATGTAAAGTATTAAATGGTTTTTAATGTGCTTTAAAATGCGAAATACATATCCTTATTTAAATTATAATGCCCAAGTAATGATATAAAAAGGCTCGAGATTTTCTACATTGTTATTTTGACTCCTTCCTTATTACAACACAGGTTAGGGAAGGAGACGGTGATCAAGATGGAGACGACAATGAGAGGCGCTTGTGGCAGTAATCTATTTATCTATTTATGCTATTTTCTGGTGTACCCATTTAAAGCAAAATATGTATTTTTGAACAAGATGATGTAATGGTTATTATTGACATTATGTTATGGTTTTTTTTGTGACATTTGAAATTTGAAATAAAATGGGTGTTATTTAAGCTATTACATTGTATCCTTTTGTTGTTACTTCTGAATGAATAGATAAATATCTCTGTGTTGTTCTATTTACCAACCAATAGCCAGCTTTGGAATGGGTTCGAGTTTCGACAGGCTTCCTGGGTCGGGATTTAGGTCTATTTTGGGCAGGTTATTACGTTTAGTGTTAGAGCTTAGGTTACCCGATCAACGGGGAAAAGTATACATATGGATGATGTATTTGTTATTTTTGAAAAGAATTTTTCAATAAACCCTACTATATAAAAATATATACTTATTTTGAAGATACGCCGGCACTATAAATTCCAACTATAGAGGTAGTTGTGACCATAAGATGGGCGAAGTAACTATGAGTTGGAAAAAAAGAAAAGTAAACTTTATACTCCTACTCCTATTACCCATGGGCAGAGGTCGTGTCGTAAGTAGTGGAGTAAGAAAACCATGAGCATGACATATGGAAGCACCAAAAAGCTGAATGGTAATTGACTCCCTTGTTGACCTAGACTTCCTCATAATTGTGAATTATATAAGCATAATACCCATCAATGTTCACAATAGATGTAATTAGAACATTTACATAAATCGCTTATAAATAATAGAGTGGAAGTTATCATTGTCTACTTCATTATTCATTGTTTAGAGTTATACAAGATGTTTTTGAAAAATTGAAATGAATGATAATTTGGTGTGATAAGTGAGTTTTTGAATGCTTTGAGTTAAAAACCCTACTTTCAAAAGAAGAAAGCCTTTTTTATAGGAAGTAATTAAGGAGAGAATTTTTCATAGTTCCTTTTTGAAAACCAAGCAAATTTTGAATGTTATAATGAAAAGTCCAACTTTTAAAAGAACAAATCTATGATGTAGAAAGTATTTGAGAAGGAAAATTATTTTACTCGTTTTTGGAACTAAGAAATTTTGAATTTTTGACAACGGTTTAAGTTTATATTTTCAAAGATGAAGATTTTGGATTTGGCACTTCATGGTTGTGAGATTTTAGTTTTATAATGAATGGTGGGAACTAAACCAAATTTTTTAATATGGAGTAGATAAGGATCACTACCTATATAAGATAGGTTAAAAGTTTTAGTATATAAATAGAATGGGAATAGTATAACCTTATTTGGAAACTTAAAATCGATCCTAACCTTTATCTGTAGAAGGTGGTAAATTTGTTAAGATATTAGAGATCTGTAACTGGGTTGTAAATTATGTTTGCCCGTAGAATGTGAATTTCTATATTTTGATTTTGGAGAGGTTTCCATGTAATTTCCAAAAATTATCCAATTCCAAAATATGTTTAAAAGCTCATTGTTTAAATTAACAAGGATTGTACCAAAAAGGGAAAGAGATATGTAAGATATGGACATTCTTTCCATAGTTTACACTGTCTGTTTCAATAAAAGGAAGAAATAATCCCTTGTAACCTCAAATAAAGAAAAAAAATCTCATTTGTGGTTAATTTATGTAAAATTATAACGATAACCCTTTTTAGAAGGATGGCTCTGATAAATTAAAACTATGGAAATAAAGGTCCTAGTTTAGAAATTAGTAGTTAAAAATATACATACATGCATAACAGCGCTTAACGACTAAAAATATAAATATAAATCGCATGATTTACTATTATACACATATTAGTTAGTAATTAACAGATTAAGATTTATGGACATTAATTAAAACTTAAGAGATAACAAATTTGTAATTAATGGGAGTTAAATGGAATTAAATGGTGAGTGATTAAGGAAATTTAGTATGGAATTTACGAAAGAATTGAATCGGAGTAATAAATGGATTTTGAAATTTGTAAAAGGTTAAAGGGATTAAATAAGGATTAAATAGAAATGGTCCAATCTTGACAATAATGGTCAATTATCGACTGAAGTAATGAATGGACCGCATTTATTAGAAACCTAGAAGGAAAATTAAGGAAAGTTGGCAATAATGGAATGACATATTAGGAATGTCCATCTTAATGCAGTAAGAAATGTTAAGACCTCAACACAATTTACACTAGTTGATGATAAATGGAAACTTCTAGCAAAAACATTTTCCTTTAGAGTTTTTGGGTTGTAATCGATAGTTGTCTCCCTTGGTTATTGGAAAGACGTAAGATGTGGTATGAGATATATCCATGTTTTATCACTGTGTTGATTTTATGAATGGGATTAAAACGCTTGATAAATATTGGTGTGTTGAGAAGCTACATAAATAAGGGAATTTTATAGGGACACTTAACTAGCAATGAACGGTAGATAAGACTAGAAGTAAATGAGGGAATCAAGTCAACAACTAGAAATAAAAGAATGATCCAAGCCAAGAAATTTTAGGATTTTAGGAAAAATAAATTCTAGCTTGTAGAATGTCACCATTCAAGAAAGAGATAGAATGTATAAGGATGTGAAGAGAATTTCAATTGGATAAGGATGAAGAAAATGGTAGCAGAATTTGATGTTAGGAGCAATAAGACCGCAACGTCTCTGGCACATATTTATATTAAGAAGGTGATTCGACTTCATGGAATTTCGATTAGCATCGTTAGTGATGGGAACCCATTAATTACTAGCGAATTTCTAAGGAGATTGCAGACATCTTTAGGAACTTCGTTGAACCTTAGCATCGCTTACCCTCCACAGACCGATAGACAAACTAGAAGAGTGATTATGATCTTGGATAATTTATTGAAGAGCGTGCACCATGGACTTTGGAGGACACTAGGAGCAGCATGTACCTTTAGTAGAAGTTACGTAAAATAATAGTCACCAATAAACGATTGGTATGGCACCCTTCAAAGTGCTTTATGGGAGGACATGCAAATCACAAAATTGTTGGTGGGGAACCATCGACAGAATCCTACTTGTACTAGATTTAATTCGCGGGACATTGAAAAGATAGAGTTGATTAGGTAGCATGTGCAGGTTGTAAGATTTTGAAAGTGGGGAAAATTGGCATCGAGATTTTTTGGGCCTTTCCCAATTTTGGAAAAACAGAAAAACTTGTGTATCCTATGGAGTTACCGGATAAATGGGCAGGAGTACATGACGTTTCTCATATTTCTCATTTGAGGAAATGCCTTTATAACACAACCATTATGGTAGAGCCTAATCAATTAGGGGATATTGAAACGGAGCCAATAGCATCACGTGCTCTGAGTTATTGGATAAGTGGGTCGAAGTCCATGACGTTTTTCACATTTCTCATTTGAGGAAATGCCTTCATAACATAGCATTGTGGTAGAGCCTAATCAATTGGGGGATATCGAGACGGAGCCAATAGCATCTCATGCCACTGCATGCTTTGTGGAGCACGGAACTAGGAAAATTTGCAATAAAGAAATTAGGTTGGTTCGAGTATAATGGGCAGAAAATCCGGTGGAAAGCATGAGGACTTCTCATCCTAAGATTTTCTCCGGTAAAATTTCCTCTCCAAAATTAGGTTTGGTTGCATTGTGGTTGCTAAATTGGATGGTAGGAGATGGTTGCTACACTTTTCACTATCACTTTGTAATCTTATAGAAATTTGTGCATGTTTAGGGTGTTTGCATACATACTTATATGTCACGATCACACACTCACACTAGGATTGAGCACAGTTATAGTATTTCTGCAATACATAATCACATTGCACTTTTGGTTGAGTAAATGGTTGTGTAGATAACTTGGTTTTATAATATGGATGTTTATTACGAGTTACGCTGTTCGTCCCTTGAAAAGATTTCGAAGACGAAATCCTTTTAAGGGGGAATGTATCACCCCATAAAATCAATCATAAATAAATCAATTTGAATTTTTTTTAAATAAGATACGGGTAAAAATAAAAAATTTGAAAAGTTGGAATCTCACCACGAACGTTATGTTGTTGCATTCATGGTGAAATTCTGATCAATTTCCATATATAATATGCTTAAAACGGAGCTCAATTAAAGAAGTTATGGACGTTTGAAGTGTTTAGGCTTAAAATAATTTAAATACAATTCAAATTCAAATAAATAATTAATTCCCAAATTTGAAATTTAAAAGTTAATGATAATTATATTTGTGGTTAAGTAAACGTTAACAATTTAGGAATAAAATAAATTAACAACGACAAAAATTTTAACATTCCTAAAATAGGGGAGCGGTTGACCCCTTGACCACGACTGGTCGACCGGTGGAAGATGGCGGTCGACCGCTGCTTGTAAGTGACAGCTAGGGTTTTGATTATTTTAATGTATCGAATTTTAATATTTTTAACCGACCTTTATCCAACGGTTTTGTTGCGTTCGAACCACTATAAATAAGAGCCTAACCTCCTCACTTTTATTCCTACAATATTTTGGGAACATTAGCGAAGATCTGTTTGTTCGTCTCTTCATAGATTCAGAAAACTTCATTAGGATTTCAGGTAATAAATCCTATATAACTATTTTTATTTTTTGTATTTACTCTACCTCTTCTTCTCCAAACCTCTAATTTTCTAAATCTAACATGTATACAAATCTCTTGATGTATATATCAAAAAGAAGAGATCTGAAAGGGTCATTGAAGGCATGTCAAATCCAAAAGAAGGAAAAGCTAAGGACCTCTATAAGTGGAAATCTTAGATTTTCTATTTTAGTAATTCAATAGTGTGGAATGGATTTGATATATGCCTTGTGGAGTTTAGGATTACCAAAACATCACATTAAAGTTTCCCAAAATTCCCCCAAAGCGAAATGTCAACTCTTAGGTTGGAATCTTAATTATTTTGCATTAAAATAATGGAGTTTTTATGGATTTTGCAATATATGTGTTTTACCTTTATTCCACTTCTAATTCGTTTTCTTTAGATCTGATTAAGGGATTTGATTAAGAAATGGTGTGTAAGGTACGAATTCTTATTTGTAGTTTGCACTGCCTATTTCTACAAATTAAATAGAAATTCCTTGTCTAAATTCATGTAAAAGAAGTTGAATAGAGTGTAAAATTAATTAAACTGTAAGTTTTCAATATTATTGATTTAATCCATTGTTTTAATATGAAATAATTTGGATTTGAATTCTAAGTACAAGTCTATTGATTTGATTTTAGAATATTGGATTTATGGTAGAAATGTCATATGGAAATGAGACATATATAAGTTTAGAAGTTTGACATTTGAACATTAGTTTAGGGCATAATCTCCCCACGCATAGAAATTAATAAATGTGTGTGTGTGTGTATACTAGCATAAATAACATACAATTATAACATACTATTTGCATAGTTAATTCTATTGATAATTGTCATTTAAATCCCTCTTAGGAAAATAATTAATTAGGCAAAATAAGAAGGATTTCTTATAAACCAAAATAATGAATATGGTGGGATGTGTGATAATACACTTAGAGAGTGTTATGAAATATGACTAAGTTATATGGATGCATGGTCAGTCAAAAGCATACTGAAGTCCGCCCAACAAATCTAACCAATAGTGTGACTTTGGGGCTGATGTGAGATATCACCTATAATAAGTAACTATGGATGATGCGAGGTTAGTCCCAATTCTGTAGGATAAATCTGCCCAGCTAATTTGGCCATCAATTCCTACGAATGGTCGGACTAATGTGCGACATCTCCGTGGGGTACGGGTCATAATATGAATGGCCACTTCAAAAAACTGAGGTATTAAGTAGTTACTTGAGGGCCTGTCTCTTTCCCTTATATGAAGTACTAAATGGTCGGATTCGGTTTAGGTACTGTTGAGGATATCTCGGAAAGGTCGGCTTCAATAGAAGTATTAAGTGTCCAAATTGATTTCCATGCAATGTTAACTAGATAGAGACCTGTGTGGAGTCTGCCTTGGGAATAGGTATTAAATGATGGGGGCCTACGTCAATTGAGGTCTTTAATGGTCAGAGTCTGCCTATTTTTTTATTAAAAGTTGTTAAGTGGTTGTGCTCTATCTCTCACATTGGTAGACATTAAAAACAATGATTATGGGTTATTGATTATGGAAGAACCTGCTTCGGCGATTGAAGGTATTAAGTGTTTGCTTGAGGGCCTTCCTCTTTCCATTATATGAAGTATTAAATGGTTTTGAATATAGTTTAAAATGCGAAAGAGATATCCTTATTTAAATTATACTACTCAAGTTTGATATAGAAAGACTCGAGATTTTCTATTCACCATACATTATCGTTTTAACTCCTTCCTTATTACAACACAGGTTAGGAAAGTAGACGATGATCAAGATGGAGATGACGATGAGAGGAGCTTGTGGTAGCAGTCTATTTATCTGTTTATGCTATTTTCTAATATATCCATTTGAACTTAAAAATGTATTTTAAACAAGATGATGTAACAGTTATTGCAGACATTACGTTATGGTTTTGTTTTGTGACATTTGGAATTTGAAATAAAATGTGTACTCTTTATGCTATTATATTTTATCCTTTTGCTATGAGTTCTGAATGAATAGATAAATAGCTTTGTATTATTTTTTTACCAACCAACATCCAGCTTTGAAATGGGTCTAGGTTTCGATAAACTTTTTCTATGTTGAGATTAGGCCTATTTCGAGGCAGTTTGTTACATGTATCATGATATGAAGAGTCTTTTATTGGCCTAGTATGAAAAGGCATGTAGCGGAGTATGTTTTTAAGTGTGAGTTGTCATGGGGTAAAGGCGGAGCAGTAGAAGTATGGTGTATTATTACATCATTCGGATATTCCGTGATGGAAATGGGAAAGTATCTCTATGGAAATGGTTAATGGGCTACTAAGGAGTAGAAGGGGAATGAGAGTATTCGGATCATAGTTAATCGACTCACCAAAAGCGCTTATTTTATTCCACTCAGGCATTATGAGGGCAGCTACATCTATGACGACCCATATTTCGAAAGGTTTAAATTGACAATAATCCACACATGTCCAACTTAAACAATCCGGAACGTAGATAATCAATGGGGATAATTAAGAAAAATAAGGAAGGAAGAAGAAAACAAAAAAAGAATCTAGCAGCGCAACGACAAAATATAATAATCAAATAAACAGTTCATGAAGCTGTTTATATTATACATTTGATTATAATCTGTACAACATTTATCAGAGATATATATACATCAGGGATAAATAAAATGAAGTAGAACAGCATGATGCAGAGAATAATAATAGTAATAATATACCAAAACTTCGTCTTCGTCCTCCAGAAAATGATCTTCAATGCATTGAAAAACTCAGGGCTGACCCGAGCATAGTGGAAAACAAAACACTCAAGGCAGGACTAAAATATCCTTATGTGAGTCAAATCGATATCGCATATGATGTGAGTGCCGTGGCGCCAGAGATGTTTATGGGATTTTACATCTCCTATCCAGTGTATAACATGCATGCAATAACTTAAGAGATTTTACGGGATTTTCCATCTCTTAAGGATCCGTAAAAATATCTATATATAGTAGAATACGTTATATATGTAATGTCTAATCAGTAAAATAAATACCAAAATAGCATTAAGGCTTTACATTGATCCACCTTAACACATTTTTATAGCATGTAGTCT
Organism: Allium fistulosum; assembly: GCA_030737815.1. NCBI lineage: Eukaryota > Viridiplantae > Streptophyta > Magnoliopsida > Asparagales > Amaryllidaceae > Allium > Allium fistulosum. The sequence continues at coordinate 308,092,513 of CM060908.1, read as the reverse complement.
ATGCAGGTCCTGTAACACAACCAATAACATCGGTAGCCAGTGAGTTATCTATAGGTACAATACTAAACCAAAGTCGTAATGGGCTCGTATAAGGATAAGTATGACAAGGCACGTGATGCAATGCCCAAGGTAGGATTCTACCAGTTTACCCTTTCTGGCTGGTCGTAACCCATACGTGGCAGACCGCGACCATCAATCCAAACAAAAGGGTGCACCCATCGAGTACAAAATCACGATAGTAATACGAGGGATCAACGTCGCTAGAGGTAGCTAACTTCATTAGCCAAACATAGGCTCATGTTTTAGTCATTTTAATTATGACACAAGTGTCAAGGCTATCCATCATCGTTCTCTTACTTCATTCCAGTAAACATTCGCCAATTCAACCACTACAATCTGGATATCATCCACCGCGTACACGGTTGTCAAAGTGGTTCCAATATTGACAAAGAGTATGCCAATAAGAGGCCCCGGTCTCTTCAACAACCAAACGTCATTTTACACACCGGTTGGTTCTTTTACATTTCAAAAACGATTCATATTTGATATCAAAATATCATATTCATTTCAAAAATCAATTTTATTTCAAAATCATCATATTTACTCAAAACATACTATTTCACTTCAAAATCATTTTCGCCTCCTAAAATTTTCGAATTTCAATTTAGGCTATAACTACATTTTAAGCTAATTCGTATTTAAACCAACGATTTAAATATAAACATTCCAACCTTGACCTGTTTGATTTTTAGAAAATAGTTTGAATTTTTTTAAATAGTTTAGAAGTTAAAATTGTTTATTATAAAATAGTTTGAGTATTGAAAATGGTTTATATAGGAAGATAGCTTGAAAATCAAAGTAATTTGTTTATTTAAAAGGATAGATTTTAAAACAGTTTATAAAAAATTAATTTATTTAAAAACAGTTTCAAAATCAAACCGATCAAATTCCAAATCTTCAAATTCAAATCATTTCAATCTCAATTTCGATTTAATCGATTCAATTCCAATTTCAAGTGGAATTTTTACTTCGATTCCAATTTCAATTCAAATAAATTCGATTTTGATCTTGAATTAATTCAATTTCGCTTTCATTTCCAATTGATTTCGATTTCAATTCCAACTTGAATAAATTTCAATTCAATACCAATTTAATTTTAATTTCAATTCCAAATTAATTTCAATTCCATACTATTTTCAATTACAATTCCAAAAAAAATTCAATTTCAACTATCCGATTCAATAATTAAATTTCACTCAATTCTCAAATTTGAACCATTTCGATTTATATCAATTTCCAGTTCGATTTTTTTTAAATATCAATTCAAATCAGTTAAATCAAATTAACCTTCAATATTCAATTTAAGATCCAGAACTTCAAATATAATTCAATTTCGAGCTCAATTTTGAAATATCGTTTATATTACTTTTACTTAGCAATATTCAAAGTTCGAAAAAAGTCAAATCTTTTAAAACAAATCAATTTCTAAAATTCAAATCATTTTTTGATTATAACTTCAAAATCTCAACTTCGATTATTTAAACAATTCATGTTTCCAAATTTAAATTTCAACATTCCGAGCTTAAGTTCGAAAATACTTCGATTTCCATAAATTCGATTTTTACTTCTTAAAATCAAATCATTTTAAATTATTTCAAATTGAAATTTTTTTAAATCATTTAATTTAACCAAAATCGGTGTCCGTAAATAATTCTCTATCCTATGGCCAAGTGAATCAGTTATTTCAAATTTTAATTCAGGGATGGATATATATCATTTCAACCTAAAATAAATGTCATAGGTATATATCATTTCAACCAATTTCTTAATTTATTCGAAATAATTCAATTTATAGTTTTATATACTGTAAATAATATACAGGATGATAACATGATATATCAAAATAAATAAACATCCAAATCGCCCAAACTATCAATCAATTTTCATCCATCACAACCAATATTCAAACGGTCAAAAATCAAAAACAATTAACCGATTATCGATAATGGGGAATTTTACTAGCTGTTTAATTCTAATTCTAACTTAACTATTAATTCAAAATTCTAACATATAAATTTCTATATTGATTTCCATGACAGTTAAATTTACCAAACAACAATCAATAATTTGAATCATTTTAGAAATTCAATTTAACTAACATAAAAATATTTTAGTCAATTGTGAGCTTATAAAACACTCACCTTTTATTTGAAACTGAAATATTTTTTCTTCAAATAAAATTCCAATCTGATCCCATGCTGTAGCCTTCGTCGAAACGATCCCAACGCTACTCGTCTCGTCCGAAACGGACCTCGCACGCAAAAGTTACGATTTTTTTTTATTATACGATATAACTTAAACTATGTAACGACCCGTAAATTTAACTGGTTTTAATAACGTTATTAATTGAAATTTTGTGAAATTTTAAACGATAAAATTTTGAAATATAAATTTGATATCTGGAATGCGTCTAGTTAAACATAGCAACTAATAAATTTTCGTCCGAAAATATGAAAGTTTATTTCGCGCGTAAATTTACTTCAATTTAATCACTTAAAAAGCGATGAAAATAAAATGTTTTCGGAACCTAAATATTTTTCCATAGAAAAATTCTAAACCATCTTCTGAGCAAACGTCATTTTTCGTTTTTCCAAATTCGGACTTCTTTGGCTCCGTCGATCTTATTTTCTACGTCTTTCTTGCATTTTCCGCCAGTAGAAAACTCGAATTTTTATAATTCGATCGTACCACCGATATCTGCATACCGTTTGGATCGTTTCGGCGTACTGATCACTATGGTATATCTATTTTTGAGTTTTAGGTCCAGTACGCGGTGGAAACAACAAATCTATGCGTCGTAACGGTACCGAAAATTATGACTTTTAACTTTCCGGTGCTTTTCAAAATCTTAGGCATGCAACCCAAGTAAACAAAATTGCATTAATTATTCCAACTGGTTGCTTTTATATTGGCTATTTCGTAGGCGCAACTTTTGATACCCTACTATTCACTGATAAACTGTATTTATTTTGATAGCTCTTCATTTCCAACGGTCATTTTTTTATTTAGGCCTTTCAATATTCCGATGTCCTTAAATTTCAAGTTGTACGTTTCCAAGAAAATATAATGAATTAGGAAAGCATCCTTATGTTCAGCGAACATTGCCTATTATTCTCCTCCCTGCTCATCTTCCCTTCTCTGTTCCTATATTTTTTTTCTTTTCTCTTAAACCTACAAAATTTCTCACGTCCATCTTTATATTTATCACAGACCTTCACCTTAAAATGCCTACCCATCCACCAAACATGCTTAACCATGCAATCTTACCCAAATCTCCACTATTTCCTCCATCAGGTGCGCATGGTGCCGCATCACCCTCCAAGAAATCTTGAGCCGCCCCTCCTCTCACTTTTCCCCGCCGAGATTCCAGCCCCACCGTGAACTGCCACCATCCTCTGACTCATCAGCAACCGCCTCCTCCTTCCTTGATCACAAACACTTCCGCCTCCAGCGCACAACCACCACGACCGGAGCCGCCACCTCCACGCAACCACCGTCTATTCCTCACCCTCTTTCGCCCTCTATCTTCTCACTCCCTAGCTCTCCGCAGTAGCCATCGGCCAGCAGCGAGCATCCATCGCCCTCCATCAGGCTCGGCACGTTCTCCGCCACTGACGCAGTACCGCCACCCATCACCTGAACCCGTTCCCTTCATCACCTTCCTCATGCCGCACTTGACGGTCACCTGACCGAAGTCTTCCTCTCGGCAGCGGGGTTTTCCACTTTCCTTGCTTTCACTGATAAAAGACTGGTATATATCTTTTTGTACAAATTATTCAAACTTGCATACAGATCTGCTCGTTAAGTGAAAGTTTTGAATGTGTTTTGAAACCTGCAACTTTACTTTTAAATATATATGTCGCGTGTAGTGCTGCATTGGGATATGCTGATTTTGAAGTATGATATGTATAACTATTTCTCATTCCTAAATAAGTACGTTATATTTACGATATATTAATATATTTGGTTGGTGATTTACATATACAGATTATAAGTTTAGTTGTACTGTTAGTATTGTATAATAAAATATATATATTTGTTGATGGCACATATAGTCTGCACCTATTGTTTAAAGATATACAGGCATGTTCTGACTTTGGCGATTTGTAAACATATATAACATGCATTGATTTTTGTATATGTCGATTTTTTTATTTGAATATATCGGTGTAGCTAACTATATATTGATATATATACAGATATACAGTTGATCTCGAATTTGCATTTGGCTTTGCTTTTTGAAAACAGTTGTAAATATTATAAGGTATATATAACGGTTGATAAGTATATGTATAAGTGTTCCATTTTATTTTTTTGAGCGTATTGAGTTATATTTTGGTTTAGTATATATATTCATATATATTTGTTTGCGTCATTTCTGCACACATACTTTATTGCATATATATAATATATTAGAGTTTGCAGTTCGGTTAATATCGGTTTATTTTAGATTATAAAATAAGATATATATATATAGGGATTTGGATATGTATTATGATTTGAAATGTAATATAAAATTTAAATTGAATGTTGGTTTAGGAAAACAAATATAATATACTTTTGTTTCAATATTATCTGTATCGATCTGGTTTTGATTAGATTTCGTCTATTTCCTATCTATCAGCTTGTCCGTCGAATTCGTGCCGATTTTTGTTTTGCTTGGATTCGCAATTCAAATTCAGTATCTGTATTAGTGTGCGTATCCGTGTCATGTAACGACCCGTATTTTTATGGATCGAAACATCGTAAAACTGTTGTCATTAGATTGATAGTATTGTTAAGTCGTTCGAAGCTTAAGTCGTGTGGTAGTTAGGTCGTGTTGGGTCTTAGGTCGTGAAGAAGGATAGGTCATGGAACGACTTAAGGGAGTTGGCGACCTAAGGAAGTTGGTGGTAGTAGTTGGCGACTTAAGGTATTGACCGACTTAAGGAGTAGCCAACTTAAGAAGGGTAGGCGACTTAAGGAATGGAGCGACTTATAGGAGTTGGCGACTTATAGGAGTTAGCGATCTAGTAGACTGGGCGAGTTAACGACCTAAGAAAGTTAGGTCGTGGATGACTTAAGGTAGCCAAGTCGTTCGAGCGACTAAAGGATTATGGGATAGGTCGTAGACGACTTATGTTAGGTCGCGTGGGTGCTTAAGTCGTTAGGTTGGCATCTTAGTTAGGTCGTGAGCGACCTAAGTTTAGCAGTTATGAGTGGTTAGGTCGTCCAGACGACTTAGGTGTTAGGTCGTGAGACTCTATGTTTAGTTAGGTCGTGACTTTGGATGAGTCGCTAAGTCGCGAGGGCCTTGAGCCGTTAGATTGCTAAGTCGTGTTCCAGTTAGGTCGGTTAAGTCTTAGGTCGTGCCTAAGTGTTAGGTTGCGTGTGTGTTAGATCGTGACATCTTTAGGTCGTGGAAGCGCATACGCGTTAAGTCGTTAGGTCGGGGTTTTTAGGTCGGCAACTGTTAGGTCGGTAATTTTTAGGTCGTGGATGACCTAAGGGAAAACGACCTAAGAATTCAGCCTATAAATACCCGGTTTTTCTTCACTTTATGGGATCCGGATTTTTGAAGCGACGAAGTCCTGCCATTTTGAGAGCTCGAGTGCTGCACTTCTTCACTTCTTTTCTCCACTCTAATCTTGTGATTCCTTCCATCCAAATCTAAGATCAAGATAGAAGATCCAAGAGCTAAAGTTGAAGATCTACATTCTTCGAAGAGAGATTTCATCATTTGAAGCGGAATTTTGGCGGATCCAGTTAGATTCTTCGCTGTCCAGATCTGAAGTGTGTTGCTTTTGAGTTGTTTAGGAGATTCGGTGAGTGGTGATTATCTCTCACACGGATCCAAAGAAGTATATCGGATTGATGGCTTGACTTTGAGTTAAAATAGTGATTTCCATGCATTTTTTAAACCTAAGTATAGATCTACTGTTTATGATGATGTGACATCCATTTTACTACATGTTAATCTATGCAAGTTCATTCATCAAGTTATCGAGATATTGCTCATGTTTCATGCTTGTTAGATTTAGACTCTTTATTTACTAGATTGCCATTATTGTTATAATTGTTCATTAGATCATGTTTGAATGTTTGATTACTTAGATTAATGTTTGACTTGATTGATTGTTATAGATTAGTTGATTGATGATTTGATTTAGACAAGATGGTCAAAGATGATTCAAAAGCTAAGGGAAAGGCTCTTGAATTGGAAAAGCTACTCATGGCATATGTGGCGGATGATGAAGCTCATATGGATAGATTTGATGATGATGTTGAGATGAGGCTTTGCTATGATGAGATGAAGCGAGGCATGATGTGTGATAGCCTTGGTTTAATCCAGACGGGATCATCCCAAGCATGTTGATGACTCGGTGAAAGGGTTCGAATTTGAGGATAATTGTTGGCTTGAGAGGCGCTTGAGCTAGTATGGAAATAGTCGTCGAGGAGGATGACTAAAAGGCTGAGACTTCATCGTTGTTGAAGGTTCTAGCAAGCTTAAAGCAAGAGTACGTTGGGCAGATTCGATAGTCCCTAAAGACAATGATTGGTAGTCAAGAACTCTGGGCAGATTCGATAGTCCTAGGCACAGGCTGCGACGACATGCAGAGTTTTGTCTAGAACCGGGGTTTCCATTAGCCCTTGACGGACGGCTGAAAGAATGTGCCGGTCATTCAATTAACGGTGGTGTCGAAGCAATGATAACAGTGATAGCCAGAGTCATGGATGTTTGGTTGTATCGTCATTCGGTCTCAAGAGCAGTGTTTTTTGGGTGCTTATCTGATCTTGGTTTAGGCCTTGGGGGTTTGTACTTGGAAAACATCGCCCTTGACTCGAGTGATAATTGCTTTACTTTAAATGTTTGCTTTGCTATGTTTACTTCTGCTTAGTGTGTGTCTGGGGGCTATCACTGTAGAAAGAGGTGGAGTGGGAGGGTTGGATTCCTATTCCTTTTTCCTTTATGCTCTTTTGGTATGTTGTTAGTTAATTTACCGCTCACTAAGACTGTTGTCTGACTCAAGGCTTTATGTTTAACTCCTATTGCCTTAGGCTGTTCATCCACTTTGGGATGGGCAGACTAGGTAGCAGGTGACAGGTGCTGTTCTTAGTTTCCAACGATGCTGATGACCAAGACGAGCTGGAGGCTTGCATATTACTTTCTTACTATATGTACTGGATGTTCCGCTGCTTGTATATTCTCTGAGTGATATGTAGTGAGGCTTGATGTATTGACTATTCAAATGTTTGTATTCAACTATTATGAAGTTTAATTGATGAGATTCTATTCTGTGAAGCTTCACTATATATATATATATATTCTCTATTGTATTTTATCCATGCGCTGTGAGTAATACGATAGATTCTCCTGTCTTATCTTACCCTGGCGATTGTCCATGGCTTCCTGGCACACTTTACAGCGCACTATTACCTTATTCAGTGCAGGGGTCATGGGCGGTCGTCTCATTTGGTATCAGAGCTTTGGTTAATCGATTTTACCCAATGCTCACTGCCGTAACTACGCATGAGAGACGTAATTGTATTTTGATGGATGATTACTATATATAATATAGTAGCTTAGAAGAGTTTGAGTCCTTATGCAGTTGTTCTAAAGGTGTATTAATCATTTCTTTTTATAGATATTGAGAATGAGTCGAAGAGGGAGACCAGTTGCTAAGGAAGGCCGTGCTACTGAGGGGGCTGCTGATTATGCTGCTATGTTCGAGGCTATGATGACTTCAATCATGAGAAGGATGCCAGTTCCGGGGTCAGCAGTAGATGTTGGAGTTCAAGTTCAAACTCCAAAACCGGTGGATTTTGCTAAGCTGTGTAAAGACTATACTGCTCTTGGAGGAAAGGTTCTCTTGGGAACAGAGTCAACCATTGAAGTTCAGAGATGGATAGATGCTTGTAGAAGGATCTTTGGTGACTTGGGAATCGAGGATGCAACCAAAAGGAAGCTCGCATCAAGAAAGCTTCAAGGAAGAGCTTCTGATTGGTGGAACTCTATCACCATTGATACCCCGGAGGAAGAAATTACTTGGGAGCAATTCCAAGCCAGATTTGAAGCTAAGTTCATTTCTATAGCTCAGAAATCTGTTCTGTTTAAGAAGTTTGTGGAGCTCAAGCAAGATGGAAGACCAGTTCTTGAGTATGTTTCTGAGTTTGAAGCTTTGTCCAAGTATGCCCGGTCGTATATTGAATCTCCTTATCAGAAGAACGAGAAGTTTGTGACAGGCTTGGACATTTATCTTGGGAGGCAGTTGGTGGATCATTTGGACGATCCATTTGAGAAGCTTGTAGAGAAGGCTCTCAGGCATGAGAATCTGTTTCCTAAAGGAGGATCTGTTGTTGCTGTGACCAAGGAAGAGTCTAAACCACAGCAGGGTGGAAACAAGAAGAGGAAGCAGCAGCAAAAGGGTAAGGATGGCCAGAAGAAGCCGAAGGGCGAAGTGACCTGCTACAACTGTCAGCAGAAGGGCCATTTCTCCATAGATTGCAAGAATCCAAAGGTGCCGGTGAAGTGTCACAACTGTGACAAGCCTGGGCATATTAAGAAGAATTGTCCAGAACCGCGGAAGGACAAGCAGATTGTGCAAGCTTATGCTTTGGGAGATGTTCCATCATCTTCAAAAGCTCCTACCTCTGAAGAAAAAGGAAAGAGTGTGGTGGTTCAAGGTACTCTTCCATATGTGGTGTTCCAGTTAGAGTGTTATTCGATACTGGGGCGTCGCATTCATTTGTTTGTAATGAACTTGTAGGCCGGTTGGGTTTAGAACCGGATATTGTTGATAGGCCATTGGTTGTGACTAATCCAGTTGGGGGTTCGTCTTGTTTGTGTATGCTATGCCGTGGTCTGATTATATCGAGTCATGATTGCTCTTTTGTTTGTGAATGTTTTGTTCTGAACTTTGCGGGGTTCGGAATTATTTTGGGTATGGACTGGCTTAGGAAGTATGCGGCAAAGGTTGATTGTGAAAGGTTGGAGGTGACAGTCGAGAATGTGGAGGGGCGAAAGGTTGTGATACGATGTAAGCATGAGGAAGGCGTCTTCATGAGCTTCATGTATTCGCTGGTTGTTCCACGGGATGGACTGTCATCGGTGCCAATCGCTAATGGATTTGAGGATGTCTTTGATGAGGTCAAAGGGTTACCGCCGCAAAGAGAGATCGAGTTTCGCATCGATTTAGTTGAAGGAGCCAGACCTATTGTGACGCCTCTTAGGCGGATGGCGCCTAGGGAACAGCAAGAGTTGAAGGTGCAAGTTGATGATCTTTTACATAAAGGATTCATTCGGCGTAGTGTGTCCGAATGGGGTGCACCAGTTGTGTTTGTAACCAAAGCGGATGGATCGTTGAGGTTGTGTGTGGATTATCGTGAGCTGAATAAATTGACTAAGAAGAACAAGTATCCATTGCCGAGAATAGATGACTTATTTGATCAGCTTCACGAAGCTAAGGTGTTTTCTTAGAAGGATTTGGCAACGGGATTTCACCAGTTAAGAGTGGCTAAGGATAGTGTGCCAAAGACTGCTTTCAGGACACCATCCGGTTTCTTTGAGTGGCTGGTAATGCCGTTTGGATTGACCAATGCACCAGCATATTTTGTGGATCTTATGAATAGAGTGTTCAGAGATCAGTTGAACAAGTTCGTACTAGTGTTCGTGGATGATATTTTGATTTATTCCAGAACCGAAGAAGAGCACAAGACGCACCTGCGTATTGTTTTGGAAATCCTACGGAAACATCAGCTGAAGGCTAAGTTTTCAAAGTGTCACTTCTGGAAGAGTGAAGTGAGGTTCTTAGGCCATATTATCTCTGGAAGTGGAATAGCGGTTGATCCCGCTAAGGTGGAAGCAATCCAGGATTGGGTTAGACCTAAGAATGCATCTGATGTGAGAAGTTTTCTTGGATTAGCAGGATATTATCGTCGATTTATCAAAGACTTTTCCAAGGTAGCTGCACCATTAACAGGATTGACGAAAAAGAATCAAGTATTCAGATGGGATGCTAAGTGTGAGCAAGCTTTCGGAATCTTGAAAGAGCGATTGACAAGTGCTCCTGTTTTGACTATTCCAAGTGGAAATGATGAGATGGTGGTTTACACCGACGCGTGTGGTATTGGACTTGGAGCAGTGCTGATGCAGAAGAGTAAAGTTGTGGCGTATGCAAGTCGACAACTGAAGCCGCATGAAAGGAATTATCCGACTCATGATTTGGAGTTAGCGGCGATTGTATTTGCTTTGAAGATGTGGAGACATTATCTATTGGGAGTTCGATTCGAGTTGTTTACAGATCATAAGTCGTTGAAGTATCTTTTCTCCCATAAGGATTTGAATCTTAGGTAGCGACGATGGCTAGAGTTTTTGGCATCATATGATGTTTGCGCCAAAATTGGTCACAAACCCCAAATGTTGTGAAAGCACCAGTGTATGAATATAAATCAACAATATTCACACACAAATCTCAAATATAAGCAAATAGAGTATCACAATTCAGAAATAATGAACAGAAACACGAGATTTATAGTGGTTCGGCGATCTTGCCTACGTCCACTCTGAAGTTGATGATTTTATTGATATTTGCTTGATGATTATAATTTCTTCTGATGTAATACAACTGATTTTAAGATTAGAATCTGAATCTAGGGAAGCAGTGGTGATTCTGAGTAAATCTGGCAAAGTCTGGGCGCTCTTTAGCTCTTAGAATTGTCCGACCTCTTTTCTGAATGACCAGGGGCTCTATTTATAGGTGTAGGAGGCTGATATTTCGCCTAAAATCCGGGGAGACCACTTCTGGCACGTGAGGGGGCCCACATACCTGCTTTTAGGAAATCCGGGCCCACTTTGGGATCGATTCGACCCTTGCTTCGAATCGATCAAGATTTGCTCCGATTGAGATGAAACTTGGTGTGAACATTCTTCATCATGCGCTTAAGCTTCAGTGAAAATTTCATAGCATTTGGACTTGTAGATCTCAAGTTATGATCGATTCAAGTGATGATCTTCGTCATATGGATTCGATCGAATCGGTAGGGTCGAATCCATATGTTTGGCCTATGGATTCGAACTGAGGCTTGTTCTATGGATTCGAACTAAGGCTTGTTCTATGGATTCGAACTAAGACTTGTTCTATGGATTCGAACTAAGGCTCGTTCTATGGATTCGAACTAAGGTCGGCCTATGGATTCGAACTAAGGCTCGTTCTATGGATTCGAACTAAGGCTCGGCCTATGGATTCGAACTAAGGCTCGTTCTATGGATTCGAACTAAGGCTTGGCCTATGGATTCGAAGCAAGGTCATAGGATGGATTCGAAGTAAGGTCATAGGATGGATTCATAGGATGGATTCGAAGTAAGGTCATAGGATGGATTCTAAGCAAGGTCATAGGATGGATTCGAAGTAAGGTCATAGGATGGATTCATAGGATGGATTCGAAGTAAGGTCATAGGATGGATTCGAAGCAAGGTCATAGGATGGATTCGAAGTAAGGTCATAGGATGGATTCATAGGATGGATTCGAAGTAAGGTCATTTTCTCTATCTTGAATTGATCATAGCTTTAGCATACGAACTCAGATTGGCTTGAAACTTGAACCGCTGGTTTCTACGGATTTGCTTATCATGTCTTGTCAATTGTGGCTCAATCCGGACTTAAGCAAAATTCATCGATATTCATGGCGAATCAGTGTATAACGATCTTTTACGACGAACTGTCTTTAGTTTTCCAGTCAACTTTTTGGTTTCACGGCCTTGCCAAAAGACGGGATAACATATGATTTTAGTATAGCCTATACTTCGGGAAAGGGTAACGCAGTGGAAGATGCGTTAAGTCGAAGACATGCAGGATTGGGAGCCATGTTTTCAGAATGGAAGAGTCTCGAGTATTTAGCTGGATTTGACTTCAGGCCCAGATGTGAATTGGAACCTGAGATGTTGGCAAACTTATCGATAAGACCGACTCTTGTGGAAATAATTGGCGAGAGCCAAAAGCGAGACGATAAGCTTGTCAAGATTATCCGTGATTTGGAATCTGGATTGGACCCAGGAAAGGATAAAGGATTCGAGGTCGATCGAGAGGGTTGGCTTCGGAAGCAAGGATGACTAGTTGTTCCCGATATAGATGAATTGAGAGATGAAGTTCTGAAGGAAAGTCATCTCTCGAAGCTGAGAATTCATCCAGGTGGAAATAAGATGTATCGAGATATGAAGAGAACTTATTACTGGGAAGGTATGAAGAAGGATGTTGGAAATTTTATTTCCAAGTGCATGAACTGCCAGTTGGTAAAAGCCGAACAGAAGAAGCCAAGTGGATTGCTTCAGCCATTAGAAGTTCCTACATGGAAGTGGGAGCAAATATCGATGGATTTTATCGATGGACTACCTAGAACCAGAACGGGAAATGAAGGGATTTGGGTCATCGTAGATCGTTTGACTAAGAGTGCAAGATTCATTCCTGTTCGATCAACCAGGACTGCATCGAAGTTGGCTGAGCTGTATGTTAAGTGGATAGTTCGATTCCATGGTATTCCGAGGAGTATAGTAAGCGATCGAGACCCAATGTTCACTAGTGGATTTTGGAAGAGCTTTCAGGATGTTTTGGGAAACGAGTTGTGTTTGAGTACAGCTTATCACCCCCAAACAGATGGTCAGACTGAGAGAGTCAACCGAGTTTTGGAAGATCTCCTTAGAGCTTGTGTTTTAGATTTCGGAGGATCATGGGAAGATCACCTTTATTTGGTGGAATTTTCGTATAATAACAGTTACCAGTCAAGCATTGGTATGGCACCGTATGAGGCATTGTATGGAAGACCGTGTAACTCTCCGACATGTTGGTTAGAAACAGGAGAAAAACTAATACTTGGGCCAGAAATGATTCGACAGACTTCAGATTGCATAGAGATCATTCGGCAACGAATGAAGGCAGCCCAAGACCGTCAGAAAAGTTATGCCGATAAGCGTCGTAAGGATTTGGAATTCGACGTAGGTGATATGATTTTTGTGAAGATTTCTCCACTGAAGAATGTTATTCGATTCGGGAAGAAAGGAAAATTGACTCCGAGATTTTTTGGACCATTCCCGATCATCGAGCGAATTGGAAAGCTCGCCTACAAATTGGAGTTACCAGAAAAGATGGTGGGTGTGCACAATGTTTTTCATGTAACGTATCTACGGAAGTATGTGCACGACTCGAATACAGTGGTTTCTGCTGATAGCTGTGAAGATTTTGAGATTTATCCAGTCGATAAGAGACCTCGTAAGCCGCTTCGTGTTGTGGAAACTGACACGAAACAGCTTAGGAGGAAGGTAGTTAGGTTGCTCAAGATACAATGGAGTGATGATGTTAACGACTGTACATGGGAGGTGGAAGAGAGGATGAAGGCAGCTCATCCTAAACTCTTCAAGGTATGGCCATAAGGTGTCGTGTCATCTCACGACATTGTAACTTGTTCTAGTTTTAGAACTCTGCATGCTAGGCTAGAATTGGACGCATGGTTTGTTGATTGCTATGGATGGTAGGCATGCGGAATTGTTTTTGATTGCTCTTGTTTGTTCGGAATTTCGGGGGCGAAATTCCTAAGGGGGAGAGAATGTAACGACCCATATTTTTACGGATCGAAACATCGTAAAACTATTGTCATTAGATTGATAGTATTGTTAAGTCGTTCGAAGCTTAAGTCGTGTGGTAGTTAGGTCATGTTGGGTCTTAGGTCGTGAAGAAGGATAGGTCGTGGAACGACTTAAGGGAGTTGGCGACCTAAGGAAGTTGGTGGTAGTAGTTGGCGACTTAAGGTATTGACCGACTTAAGGAGTAGCCAACTTAAGAAGGGTAGGGGACTTAAGGAATGGAGCGACTTATAGGAGTTGGCGACTTATAGCAGTTAGCGATCTAGTAGACTGGGCGAGTTAACGACCTAAGAAAGTTAGGTCGTGGACGACTTAAGGTAGCTAAGTTGTTCGAGCGACTTAAGGATTATGGGATAGGTCGTAGACGACTTATGTTAGGTCGCGTGGGTGCTTAAGTCGTTAGGTTGGCATCTTAGTTTGGTCGTGAGCGACCTAAGTTTAGCAGTTATGAGTGGTTAGGTCGTCCAGACGACTTAGGTGTTAGGTCGTGAGACTCTGTGTTTAGTTAGGTCACGACTTTGGATGAGTCGCTAAGTCGCAAGGGCCTTGAGCCGTTAGATTGCTAAGTCGTGTTCCAGTTAGGTCGGTTAAGTATTAGGTCGTGCCTAAGTGTTAGGTCACGTGTGTGTTAGATCGTGACATCTTTAGGTCATGGAAGCGCATACGCGTTAAGTCGTTATGTCGGGGTTTTTAGGTCGGTAATTTTTAGGTCGTGGACGACCTAAGGGCGAACGACCTAAGAATTCAGCCTATAAATACCCGGTTTTTCTTCACTTTTTGGGATCCGGATTTTTGAAGCGACGAAGTCCTGCCATTTTGAGAGCTCGAGTGCTGCACTTCTTCACTTCTTTTCTCCACTCTAATCTTGTGATTCCTTCCATCCAAATCTAAGATCAAGATAGAAGATCCAAGAGCTAAAGTTGAAGATCTACATTCTTCGAAGAGAGATTTCATCGTTTGAAGCGGAATTTTGGCGGATCCAGTTAGATTCTTCGCTGTCCAGATCTGAAGTGTGTTGCTTTTGAGTTGTTTAGGAGATTCGGTGAGTGGTGATTATCTCTCACACGGATCCAAAGAAGTATATCAGATTGATGGCTTGACTTTGAGTTAAAATAGTGATTTCCATGCATTTTCTTAAACCTAAGTATAGATCTACTGTTCATGATGATGTGACATCCATATACTACATGTTAATCTATGCAAGTTCATTCATCAAGTTATCGAGATATTGCTCATGTTTCATGCTTGTTAGATTTAGACTCTTTATTTACTAGATTGCCATTATTGTTATAATTGTTCATTAGATCATGTTTGAATGCTTGATTACTTGGATTAATGTTTGACTTGATTGATTGTTATAGATTAGTTGAGTGATGAATTGATTTAGACAAGATGGTCGAAGATGATTCAAAAGCTAAGGGAAAGGCTCTTGAATTGGAAAAGCTGCTCGTGGCATATGTGGCGGATGATGAAGCTCATATGGATAGATTTGATGATGATGTTGAGATGAGGCTTTGCTACAATGAGATGAAGCGATGCATGATGTGAGATAGCCTTGGTTTAATCCAGACGGGATCATCCCAAGCATGTTGATGACTCGGTGAAAGGGTTTGAATTTGAGGATAATGGTTGGCTTGAGAGGCGCTTGAGCTAGTATGGAAATAGTCGTCGAGGAGGATGACTAGAAGGCTGAGACTTCATCGTTGTTGAAGGTTCTAGCAGGCTCAAAGCAAGAGTACGTTGGGCAAATTCGATAGTCCCTAAAGACTATGATTGGTAGTCAAGTACTCTGGGAAGATTCGATAGTCCTAGGCACGGGCTGCGACGACGTGCGGAGTTCTGTCTAGAACCGGGGTTTCCATTAGCCCTTGACGGACGGCTGAAAGAATGTGCCGGTCATTCAATTAACGGTGGTGTCGAAGCAATGATAACAGTGATAGCCAGAGTCATGGATGTTTGGTTGTATCGTCTTTCGGTCTCAAGAGCAGTGTTTTCGGGGTGCTTATCTGATCTTGGTTTAGGCCTTGGGGGTTTGTACTTGGAAAACATCGCCCTTGACTCGAGTGATAATTGCTTTACTTTAAATGTTTGCTTTGCTATGTTTACTTCTTCTTAGTGTGTGTCTGGGGGCTATCACTGTAGAAAGAGGTGGAGTGGGAGGGTTGGATTCCTATTCCTTTTTCCTTTATGCTCTTTTGGTATGTTGTTAGTTAATTTACCGCTCACTAAGACTGTTGTCTGACTCAAGGCTTTATGTTTAACTCTTATTTCCTTGGGCTGTTCATCCACTTTGGGATAGGCAGACTAGGTAGCAGGTGACAGGTGCTGTTATTAGTTTCCAACGATGCTGATGACGAAGACGAGCTGTAGGCTTGCATATTACTTTCTTATTATATGTACTGGATGTTCCGCTGGTTGTATATTCTCTGAGTGATATGTAGTGAGGCTTGATGTATTGACTATTCAGATGTTTGTATTCAACTAATATAAAGTTTAATTGATGAGATTCTATTCTGTGAAGCTTCACTATATATATATTCTCTATTGTATTTTATCCATGCGTTGTGAGTAATACGATAGATTCTACTGTCTTATCTTACCCTGGCGATCGTCCTTGGCTTCCTGGCACACTTTACAACGCACTATTACCCTGTTCAGTGCAGGGGTCATGGGCGGTCGTCTCATGTCGTCTTCTCGATCATTTCTAGCCTCGAAAGGTGAGCAATCACTCACGATTAACGTTCTTTTATTTATTAAATTTGATTTCAATTAAAACGACAATTGAAATATGTTGTTGTTAGATATTTACACTGTTATTACCTGTATCTGTTCACCTGTGACATCTGACACCATTATCTGTTATATATGCATGATAATCCAGTTTGTTTGTTAAATGATTGATTGTTGATGTTTACAATTGGACGTTAAATTTGTTAATGTTGTAAGTGATAAATAATTTGAAATTGAAATTGACGTAGGATAGTTAGATTTGATACACGTGTTAAATTTGATTAGATGACATTTGCATAATATGACCCCTTTAAATGTTAAATAAATTGACACGTAGAAATAGTGTTAACCACACCTTGAACCATTTAAATGTATGTGTATAAAATTGGTGTTGTATGAAATTGAAAAATAGATACCAAGTGAAGAACCACATAAAATATTAGTGCAATAATCTTTAATCTACATGAAATGATAGTGTAGATTCTAGAAATAATTATATTAATTTGCACAAACAACAATGTGAATTAATACGATTATTTCGGGATTATTTGAATTAATTATTGGATTGTTATTGATTGTTGTTATTGCTTGTTTATTTACTTTGACACCATCCCAGTTATCACACTGCAAGTTTCCTTTGCTATGCTTTGATTTTTGAGAATGGAATCGGGTTGAAATGATAAATACCCAAATTGAACTTTGACCTAGGTTAGAGAATTAAATAAAAACCCGATTGGTCAATAATTTGATTTAAAAATAAAATGAAGATTTTATTTGAATAAATAATATGGTTTTGAAACGAAGTTGGAAATTGAATTTTAATGAAATTTAAAATGTGAATATTTAATAATCTAAAATAAAATATTAATAAAGAAATTGATGAAAGAATGTTGTTTAATTTAAGAAATGATTAAATTTAGTTTTGAAATTATTTAATAATTTAATGAGACTAAATTATTTAATAATTAAATTAAATTGAATCCTTTGATAATTAAAATTGAACTTTGAATTAGTGAAACTTAGTTCTTATTTAATTGAGCTTTGAAATTGTAACTAAGTAAATGAATATGTGAAATTGAATTTCTTTATCAAGAAATGCAAATGTGATTTTTGAAATTAATGTAAGACTTGTAATTTAAAGAATTGATTTGACGAATTTAATTTAATTCAAATTTGTAAGTTTTGATACAATGGAGTTGAACTTGAATAATTGATTTAATAAATTGGAAATTAAATAGAAATTGTTTGAATGATAAATTATCTTAACGAATATTGAATAAAATAGATCGATGGATTTAAATTGATTTGAATGTTAAATTAAATTAATTTAAATGATTTCGGAATGAAACTTATATACAAACTTGAATCAATATTTGAATTGTTTAAATAGAAATTGAAATTGAATTATATGGTTTGGAAATTATGAATGTGGAAGTTTTGAAACGTAAATTATGGAAATTGATTTAGAAAGACAAATGAAATGTTGGTTTAAAAATTCTAATTGAGATTGAAATTGATTTGGTTTTGAAATAAATAAATGACCAATCGGTGTAATAATTACGGAAGTTACTAAAGAGACCGGAATCGGTTAGGGACATACTCTCTCTCTAAACCGAAAACCACTTTAATAACTATGCGCGGAGTGTGATCCAGAATGAAGTGGTTGGAATGATGTACGTGATGACTGAAGAAAGAGAACGATAATGGATAGCCTTGACACTTGTGTCAAATTGGAAATGACTAAAACAGGAGCCGTGCCGGGCCAAATGGGGGCTAGCTACCTCGAGCGAACACACTTCTTCGAAAACTACTCATTACTTGTTGTCGATTGGTGCACCCTTGATTTTGGGAGTGTTGTTCGCGGTGTTGCGGTCGCTGCGGCGATGCGTTCTCACCAGTCCGGATCAGGCAAACGGTAGTTCCACTACCTTGGGTATTGCCTCATGTGCCTTGTCATACTTGGATCCCTATATACGCGACCACTACGAATTTGTTTTGTGTTATACCTATGGAGTACTCCCTGATATCCCACTAGTTTACGGTGGAGTTTATAGTGCTGTATAGACTATAATGCTTATATAAAATGTGTTAAGGGGGATAATGGTAACGCCTTAACACTGTTTTGATATCTTATATTATTGATAGGCATTATCTACTTATCGTACACTACTACATAGTAGATAGTTTAACAGATCCTTAAAGGATGGTTATTCCAAACATCCTTAGAGTTACTTGTATTTCAATTGCTATTTCAATTGAGTTGGATTTATGGATATAAGAATGTTAATCCAGACTCGAGTGTTTTGTGTTTTGCTTTACGCTCGGGTCAGACTGAGTGTACCAGTATTCGAGACTCACCTTTGGAGTTGGAGCTTTGCTTGAAGATCCAGCCATCTATTCTGCTTTCAGAGATTCAGTTGATTCCAGTGATTGTATTTTAATTCTTGTATTTGACTATTGTATTCGAGACATCTGTTGTACCTTATTTTACTCTGATATGTATATAGTAGCTTCATGAACTACTATCTTTTATTTCCGCTGCATTTATTACTCTGTGTCCGTGATCTGTGATTATTTTATTTACCGTATATGTTCAGTTTTGCCAAATTTAAATTAACAACGCGGTATTTTGAATCATTCAAGTTCGACATATGCGGATGCGAATGGTCCAAAATATCGGGTCGTTACAGTTGGTATCAGAGCTTTGGTAGCTCTAGGCAAAACTTAGCATATAGGGTAAATGTATTTACAGAATCACTCTCATTCGAGTTTCAATCTCTTCCTTTGACTCAATTCCTTTGAATTTTGGAACGTTTTCCTCGGTTCCGAAATTCATTCGTGTCCTTCACTATTCGTCTTCTTTCAATTCTGGAGCACCCCATAACTCCATTTTGAATGATATCTATAGTAAGATCGGCGGTCTCGCCAATCTTCGAATGATTCGTAAAGGAGCAAAACTCCTTTATAATAGGCATCGATTTACCGGAGATTGCTGTATCCTCGGTTTACGATGCTAACTATTCCCTGCTATACGTGAATTCAATCTCTTGAGATCGAGTGTTGATTTAACTCGGAATTCAGCATCGATCTTATTCTTGAAGTTACGGACGACCCGGTTAAGGTTGCCCGTGAATTAAATAAACTCATCCATCTTCCGATTGTGGTAATTAAATTATCTTATCTTCTGTTTCAAACTTATTTTCGAATCAAAATTCTCTTTGATTTGATTTCCATCAAATTTGAATCGCTATACATGTTTTGAAATCTATTCTTGTATCGTCGAGCGAGGGATTGTATTTGTAAAATTATATTTAAAATGTTTTAAAAATATATTGTGTTGTTTGAGTTGTTGATGTTGATTTAGGTTTCCGATCGATTCGTCTGATCAACGCTATCGATAGGATTTCCAAAACACTTGAGCAGAGCAAACTGACACAATATTATTTTCAAACTTGGTAAATGAAATAATTTTGTATGATTATATTATAAATATATAAGTAAATTTTTCTAGAAAAAAAAGAAGAGGTTAATTAATTCGTTGTTTGAAATGATAATATTTGATTTTCAACAATTGTTCAATAAATGAATTTATAAACTTGGCTATAATTTGATTTAGAATTTGAAATGAATTTTAAATTAGAATTTGAGAATTTAATTTCCAGTGATTTCAAGCTTTGGTTTTTAAATTTTAAAAATGTATATTATTGAACGTATTTTCAAATAGAAACCGTTTTCAAAGAATTTTAAAATGTTGAAATCAGTGCTCTTTTCTTGTCGCTGGAAAATAAATTTCGGTGATGGCGGCCGCATCATCGACATTCATTTTCGAGTTTCGAAGTGGAGAAACCATTCTGTAGCTTTGCTACGGTTTTGTTTGGAAAAATATTTTAATTTGAATTTCTTAAGTATGATTTGATTTATATATACATGAGTATATTATTTTAAATTTAATTTGATTTAATATATATAGTATATACATAATTATCTCTAAAGGGTTTGAAATTAAACGGAAATTTAATTCTTAAATTATGTTAAAAGATGTTTTCAATTATAAATAAAGCTAAATTTTGAATAAGTATTTAAACTTGAAATAATTGAATTTGAAAATTTTATTTGTATAGTACTAAATTGCATTTCAATATAACTTACCTAAATTATTCAGAAGTTAAAATGCAAGTGGATAATATACAATATAAAATGATTTTATAAATAAAATTTTAGTGTTTATAATAAATGTTATACACTTAGATTTTGATTATATAAAAATGCTAATAAAGATGATAGAATAATAAGTTAATTGAATAATATATGAGACAAATAAATTTGTTTTGAAAGAATTAATAAATTGAAATTTGATCAACTTATGAAAATACCTTGAATTTAAAAGCAATTAGTAAATACAAATTAATTTAAATCGAAACTTTTATGGTTTAAATTAATTTATATGGGTTAAATATATGTGATTAGATATATTAAGTAGAATAAATTTAACAAATTTGAAATAAAGAAGAATTTAAATTGCTGAAAAAAATATGATTATAATAAAAGACTATTCAAATTTATGGTTTTAGAAATTGTAAATTGAAGATAATTGGATAATAAGATAATGAATTTAGAAATAATTGAGATTGATTTTTAGTGAAATCAAATGGATTAAATCAATTATTGAATATCAATTAAGTTCAATTTGAATTTATATGGTTTAAATTAATTGTTATTTTGTATTTCAAATCTGTTTTCTTTCTGGTTGTTTCTATTCTCCTACCTCGTTCCTTTTCGGGGATGAAAAGTTTTGAGTGGGGAAGAGTGTAACGACCCGTAAATTTAACTAGTTTTAATAACGTTATTAATTGAAATTTTGCGAAATTTTAAACGATAAAATTTTGAAATATAAATTTGATATCTGGAATGCGTCTAGTTAAACATAGCAACTGGTAAATTTTCGTCCGAAAATATGAAAGTTTATTTCACGCGTAAATTTACTTCAATTTAATCAGTTAAAAAGCGATGAAAATAAAATGTTTTCGGAACCTAAATATTTTTCCATAGAAAAATTCTAAACCATTTTCTGAGCAAACATCATTTTTTGTTTTTCCAAATTCGGACTTCTTTGGCTCCGTCGATCTTATTTTTCTACGTCTTTCTTGCATTTTCCGCCAGTAGAAAACTCGAATTTTTATAATTCGATCGTACCACCGATATCTGCATACCGTTTGAATCGTTTCGGCGTATTAATCACTACGGTATATCTATTTTTGAGTTTTAGGTCCGGTACGCGGTGGAAACAACAAATCTATGCGTCGTAACGGTACCGAAAATTATGACTTTTAACTTTTCGGTGCTTTTCAAAATCTTAGGCATGCAACCCAAGCAAACAAAATTGCATTAATTATTCTAGCTGGTTGCTTTTATATTGGCTATTTCGTAGGCGCAACTTTAGATACCCTACTATTCACTAATAAACTGTATTTATTTTGATAGCTCTTCATTTCCAACGGTCATTTTTTTATTTAGGCCTTTCAATATTCCGATGTCCTTAAATTTCAAGTTGTACGTTTCCAAGAAAATATAATGAATTAGGAAAGCATCCTTATGTTCAGCGAACATTGCCTATTGTTCTCCTCCCTGCTCATCTTCCCTTCGATGTTCCTATTTTTTTTTCTTTTCTCTTAAACCTGCAAAATTTCTCACGTCCATCTTTATATTTATCACAGACCTTCACCTTAAAATGCCTACCCATCCACCAAACATGCTTACCCATGCAATCTTACCCAAATCTCCACCATTTCCTCCATCAGGTGCGCATGGTGCTGCATCACCCTCCAAGAAATCGTGAGCCGCCCCTCCTCTCACTTTTCCCCGCCGAGATTCCAGCCCCACCGTGAACTGCCACCATCCTCTGACTCATCAGCAACCGCCTCCTCCATCCTTGATCGCAAACACTTCTGCCTCCAGCGCACAACCACCACGACCGGAGCCGCCACCTCTACGCAACCACCGTCTATTCCTCACCCTCTTTCGCCCTCTATCTTCTCACTCCCTAGCTCTCCGTAGTAGCCATCGGCCAGCAGCGAGCATCCATCGGCCTCCGCCCTCCATCAGGCTCGGCATGTTCTCCGCCACTGACGCAGTACTGCCACCCATCACCTGAACCCGTTCCCTTCATCACCTTCCTCATGCCGCACTTGACTGTCACCTGACCGAAGTCTTCCTCTCGGCAGCGGGGTTTTCCACTCTCCTTGCTTTCACTGATAAAAGGCTGGTATATATCTTTTTGTACAAATTATTCAAACTTGCATACAGATCTGCTCGTTAAGTGTAAGTTTTGAATGTGTTTTGAAACCTGCAACTTTACTTTTAAATATATATGTCGCGTGTAGTGCTGCATTGGGGTATGCTGATTTTGAAGTATGATATGTATAACTATTTATCATTCCTAAATAAGTACGTTATATTTACGATATATTAATATATTTGGTTGGTGATTTACATATACAGATTATAAGTTTAGTTGTACTGTTAGTATTGTATAATAAAATATATATATTTGTTGATGGCACATATAGTCTGCACCTATTGTTTAAAGATATACAGGCATGTTCTGACTTTGGCGATTTGTAAACATATATAACATGCATTGATTTTTGTATATGTAGATTTTTTTGATTTGAATATATCGGTGTAGCTAACTATATATTGATATATATACAGATATACAGTTGATCTCGAATTTGCATTTGGCTTTGCTTTTTGAAAACAGTTGTAAATATTATAAGGTATATATAACGGTTGATAAATATATGTATAAGTGTTCCATTTTATTTTTTTGAGCGTATTGAGTTATATTTTGGTTTAGTATATATATTCATATATATTTGTTTGCGTCATTTCTGCACACATACTTTATTGCATATATATAATATATTAGAGTTTGCAATTCGGTTAATATTGGTTTATTTTAGATTATAAAATAAGATATATATAGTGATTTGGATATGTATTATGATTTGAAATGTAATATAAAATTTAAATTGAATGTTGGTTTAAGAAAACAAATATAATATACTTTTGTTTCAATATTATCTGCATCGATCTGGTTCTGATTAGATTTCGTCTATTTCCTATCTATCAGCTTGTCCGTCGAATTCATGCCGATTTTTGTTTTGCTTGGATTCGCAATTCAACTTCAGTATCTGTATCAGTGTGCGTATCTGTGTCGTCTTCTCGATCATTTCTAGCCTCGAAAGGTGAGCAATCACTCACGATTAACGTTCTTTTATTTATTAAATTTGATTTCAATTGAAACGACAATTGAAATATGTTGCTGTTAGATATTTACACTGTTATTACCTATATCAGTTCACTTGTGACATCTGACACCATTATCTGTTATATATGCATGATAATCCAGTTTGGTTGTTAAATGATTGATTGTTGATGTTTACAATTGGACGTTAAATTTGTTAATGTTGTAAGTGATAAATAATTTGAAATTGAAATTGACGTAGGATAGTTAGATTAGATACATGTGTTAAATATGATTAGATGACATTTGCATAATATGACCCCTTTAAATGTTAAATAAATTGACACGTAGGAATAGTGTTAACCACACCTTGAACCATTTAAATGTATGTGTATAAAATTGGTGTTGTATGAAATTGAAAAATAGATACCAAGTGAAGAACCACATAAAATATTAGTGCAATAATCTTTAATCTACATGAAATGATAGTGTAGATTCTAGAAATAATTATATTAATTTGCACAAACAACAATGTGAATTAATATGATTATTTCGGGATTATTTGAATTAATTATTGGATTGTTATGTATTGTTGTTATTGCTTGTTTATTTACTTTGACACCATCCCAGTTATCACACTGCAAGTTCCCTTTGCTATGCTTTGATTTTTGAATTGAAATGGAATCGGGTTGAAATGATAAATACCCAAATTGAACTTTGACCTAGGATAGAGAATTAAATTAAAACCCGATTGGTCAATAATTTGATTTAAAAATAAAATGAAGATTTTATTTGAATAAATAATATGGTTTTGAAACGAAGTTGGAAATTGAATTTTAATGAAATTTAAAATGTGAATATTTAATAATCTGAAATAAAATATTAATAAAGAAATTGATGAAAGAATGTTGTTTAATTTAAGAAATGATTGAATTAAGTTTTGAAATTATTTAATAATTTAATGAGATTGAATTATTTAATAATTAAATTAAATTGAATCCTTTGATAATTAAAATTGAACTTTGAATTAGTGAAACTTAGTTCTTATTTAATTGAGCTTTGAAATTGTAACTAAGTAAATGAATATGTGAAATTGAATTTCTTTATCAAGAAATGCAAATGTGATTTTTGAAATTAATGTAAGACTTGTAATTTAAAGAATTGATTTGACGAATTTAATTTAATTCAAATTTGTAAGTTTTGATACAATGAAGTTGAACTTGAATAATTGATTTAATAAATTGGAAATTAATTAGAAATTGTTTGAATGATAAATTATCTTAACGAATATTGAATAAAATAGATCAATGGATTTAAATTGATTTGAATGTTAAATTAAATTAATTTAAATGATTTCGGAATGAAACTTATATACGAACTTGAATCAATATTTGAATTGTTTAAATAGAAATTGAAATTGAATTATAAGATTTTGAAATTATGAATGTGGAAGTTTTGAAACGTAAATTATGGAAATTGATTTAGAAAGACAAATGAAATGTTGGTTTACAAATTCTAATTGAGATTGAAATTGATTTGGTTTTGAAATAAATAAACGACCAATCCGTGTAATAATTATGGAAGTTATTAAAGAGACTGGAATCGGTTAGGGACATACTCTCTGTCTAAACCGAAAATGTCACATACGAGAATTTTCGACTTTCGAAAATTCGACATCGATACTCCCTTTATCGACTGCCGAGCCATCGAGTGCCGGAAACTCCAATAGTGAGGGTTTTAAAAAGAAGAAAAAGGTAGAAGAAGAAGAAAAGAACAACAGAACAATATCAGAATCTCACACATCGCAGCGGAACAATATATAATAGATAAACACTAGTCTTTTAAAACAAAGAACTATATCAGTTTATACATACATCAATCATCAGAGTCAATATACAACAATGGACAGTTATATAAACTTGTCCTCATACAGAATACACAGCGGAATAAATAATATCAGATACAAATACTACGTCTCGCCATCCAGCTTGCTTCCAAAGCTCCAGAATATCCAGAATATCCTGATAATCTAACTCTAGACTGCCCGTGTGGAAATTGGTGGGCACCCAGAGTTTAGAAGGGAAACAATAAACTCCGAGTCAGTCATGGTGACTGGTGTGAGATCGTAAAACAGTTATTTTTCACAAAGAAATTAAAACAAATTTGCAATGCTTTTGGAAAATGAAACTACCATAAGACCTCCCGCCACACATACAATGCAAACGCAGACTTGGAGGAGATTTCTTCTTATGATAGTCAAAGATGCTTACTACGCAAAAATCAAATTCTTTTTGATATTATTATTAGTGCATAGTGTAGAAAACATTTCGAAAGTAGAATATAAATCTTAGCCAACATAGGTACCATTATAGTATGCTTGCTATAGCTGCCATATTAGATGGCAGGTTCTACAACTAAAACCGTACAAGGCTCGTATTGTTTCTTTGGATTTCCAACAAATGGTCAGGCTAAGGAACTTCCTTTTCCACGATGGGTACGTCCCTGGAATAGACGACCCGAGAACCTAACCGGATCTCTGCCAACACAAGGCCGGGTTACCTCTGCAAAAATAGGTAACTACTGACACGCGTATGCCATCCCCCGATCGTCACCGATCTTCCCGAGGATCCCCGATTCGCAACAACCACAAAGAAATAAATTTTTGCAGCAACCACAGAGGTTAAGTATCTGGGCTCCATACCATGATACCACCTTTATCCAGAAGGAATGACATACACTAAGGGGCGCTACTCCCTAGAACCTTGCTGCATCCTTCCTGTTTCGACCATTTCCGGGGTGTGAGGCTCGACGAAGTCTCATCCACAAAGCTACGCTTTCTACAAAGCCATGCTTCGGGTCAAACAAAATGATCAACCTATGATCACAAAGATATAAGATCAAACAAATGATCATATCGCAAATGATCAAACACTGATCATCTCACAGCAACACTCAGTATGCCACATTACCAAATTGGGATATATCGCTGATAAATTTCAACTACATAACCTCTGAGCTCGTACGTCTCAAAGAAGGGTGTTAAGCTAAGAGAATAAATTCTCCGCCACCAACAGAAATGTATTTGAAAGGAATCAACTTTATATCTCAAATTGTAACGTCAGACACACAATCCATACAAGTCTGTTCCGGGATCGAACAGAACCGAAGGCACTTCTCACGAAGCCCTTGCATATCCGGATAATTTTCTAATCACGTCCGGACTTCCCGTCACTAAGGGTGATAAAACCTCTAAACCGGAGATCAGCCGATGTAGAGTAACTCGATGGTAATCCTTCCGTTTTCAAAAATATCCGGTCTTCAACACCGGTCTTCGAATGCAATTCATAACGACGTATCACATATTCGGAATGGGTTATACGACCCCATGGCCCTTTCCCGGCTAACCCGAATAGTGAGCGATTATTCAAAAATAAGTGTGGCATTCAAATTCATCCAATTCACAACAAATACCTATCTAAAGGTAATTATTGATAGTCGGTTATTTAACTATCAATAAAGATGCGCAACATCATCAGATTCCAAATAATTTTCCAAATTATTTTATCTTCCAAAATATCTTTACTAGATATAAAATTTCCACACTTCAAAAATAAATCGACATTTATTTTTAAGACGAATTCTCATTTCTTTTTATAAACTCCATATTGAATTTATATTTTTCGAATATCTACTGATATTCGATTTTCAAATCGTTTTCAGATATTCACTTTCAATTTATCTTTACAAAGATAAATCCTAAGACGTTTCATTTCATTTTGGAAAAGCATTTCCATTCTTATTAATAATAAGAAATTCACAAGTCTATTTATTTCCAACACTTGTAAAATATTCGATATACTTAAATAAATATTAAGTATATATTTCGTTCTTAGAGGAAATCATTTTCTATAACAACATCAATTTGAGTCAAAACGAATGTTACGTAAAACATCGTTACCACGACTCAAAAATCACTAGTATAGGGATTCGGAATTAAGATAGATAGGTAAATCCCAATACTATATAAAAACATTTCCTTTCGGAAATCATTTACTATAACAACAGTGTTATAGTCCACCATTTCCTTATTTCTCGAAAACGTCTATTTCAACAATGAACGTTGAAATCTATGCTTTCGATTCATAATACATTTTAAAACATCTTTAAAATGTTTACTTCATTTTTAATATCACTTCTTCAAAACTAAACCCATTTTACTTAACAATATATTCACTGTCCAAAATCGTGAATATACTTCACTAACCACATTTTCAATAATCTCTACACATTTTATTTCAATAAAAATTCGCTATTCAAAAATCGCGAATATATCTTCTTTAATAACCTTCTATATTTGATTTATCAAATCCAATTGATTTCGAATTTATAAAACACGTTTATAAATTCCATTTCTATTTTCTAACCACTTCGATTTTATACATCTCCTTTTTATTAACTTCTATACTTCACTTATCAAAATAAGTAATTTCGGATTTATAAACAACGTTTATAAATCACATTTATACTTCATAACAATTTTAACTTAAAAAATCCTTTTATTTCACAACATCTATTCATTTTATACTTCACAATATAAATCTATTAATTTCATTTACTTATGAAATCCATTTATACTTCATTTTAACACTTATAAAAACTCGTTCTATAATTCCAATATTTTTATTTATAAATATCAATTTTTATAAATCTTTTATATAGACCGTTTATAGTTATTCAAAAATCCCAACTTAAACCATTTTATAAATAACTCAACTTTTATTTCAAAAACGACACTTTGGTTATATTTCACAAAAAATCTTAATTTTTATAACTTCAAAATTTTAAACGTTTATTTATTTGAAATAAATCAATTCAAAATTCAATAAAACGTCTACTTTCAAAAATCACTTTAAAATCCTTTAAAGTAAAGGTCGTTATTTTTAAACTTCAAAACTTGAATCTGATGATGCAACAGCACCAATTAGTCATTCACAACAACAAACATCATATATCAATATATGATAACAGAATACATCACAATATCTGTAAATAAATAAATACTGGTGAGGAATCCAGTTGGATCCCTCCAACCTGTTTCCCTGCATCCAAAGACGTTAGCACAATACCAATCCCACTTCGAGGTGGAATATCGCGGTATATGAGTTTTATAAAAATATCCGCTTACTAACGGCGCAATAGGGTCTCATTCGCTATACGAGGCGGGAAAATCATCAATCCAATATATACATATGCCAATATGTATATATTGCTATATATATATAGATATATCCTACTATATCTAATATCACATCCAAACAAATCAATCAATAAATAACTGTATAATAAATTTTCCTTCGAGTGAGAAAATCTCACCTTAGCTTTTTAATTTGCCATCCATTTTTGTTCCTGTTTGTTTTCTCCAAAATTTGACCTTGTATAAATAATTATACAATTCGTCAATATTCGAATAAATCGGGCAAGTAAATTTTTCATTTGGTAATTTCAATTATTCAATGCCTTTATTTCAAACCAATTTCTTTTTGAAAAATCCTTTAGTAATTAAAAATAAATTTTAAATAAGTTAACTAAACAAATATATTGCTTAATTTTGTTATCTTCAACTGTTTAAAATCAATATCCCTTTTAAATAAAAATATATTTATATTTATCTATATATTTAACTAAAGATATATATATATATATATACACTTTGTACATCTTTAAACAAAAAACCCTTTTTACATATATATTTCAAACATTTTAAAATCTCCATACGTATATTTACTGTTTAAACATGTTTGTGAATATATATGTTTTTATTTAATTACAGATAGAGCTATACTCTATATTTCTCCCTGTTACCCAAACTATACATATATGTTATTTCCATTCATACTTGTATATAAATTCTTCCTACTTGGATTTCTATTCTGTAAATGTGTATATATATATTTTTCTTTCTTTTTCACTTATATAAATAAGTATAAATAAATTAAATAAAGAAAATACCTTACTGTAAACAACCCCAGACTATCGTTCGTGAATCCCAGTGAACATCTCGGCCTTGCGACCCCCAATACTACTCGACGTCGCCGCCCCGAACTCGTGCTCGATCGATATCAAATAACGACCACTTCATCATCCTTAGCCTCGCCAGCAACCACGTCGCTACCAAGCAACTGCTGCTTCGAACATGACTTCGATTGCCTCGCGACCACTTTATCTCGCTCGCCCAACCGTACGCTGCCTATCCAGACTTCATCGCTCGAATTCGAGCCAAATCCCCATCCCCCGATCGATGCCTTCCAGTTTCCACTGTCGCGACAATCGTACGCCTCCAGGAACCACGCTGCCTCGAGAATCGCGTGCCGCTGTCGAACAAATCGTCGCCAGAGACCCATCGCGATCCCACTCGCGTTCGTGGCCGCCTCCGCTCTAATCTACAGATCGCGACGAAGTTGCCTGCTTCAACACTCGAACTCCATCGCACTAACATTCGCGAATTCCCCCTTTTTTTTTCTTTATCTCGAAATAGAGGCCGCCATGAGATTTGAATTCGAACGAAATTGCTTCGGCCATTTATTTAGTTTAGAACGAGATACAGGGAAAAGATATGTCACCATTTAAATTTCCTTTGTGAATCGAAGTGAGGGAGAGGAGTATTTGAAAATGATAGAGTATGGTTTGCACGATTATATTCGTGATTGTAAGCGTAAATTTAGGCGTGTTTTAAGGAAGAAAACGTGTGATATTAATTAATATAAATATAAATTTTAAATTGAATTCAAATCAATTTTGATGCGTTTACACGTCGTATTCTTACATAACAACTCCAAATTCCACGAAATTTGAAATCCGGCAATAATTCAATATTACGGACCCAATGGAACTGGTTTCGTCGAATTCCGAGACAGTGCCCCGGACGGTTATTTTTAAATATCGATACAAATGATAAAATTTCAAAACCGATCAAATCGCTTCTGAATTCATTTCTGAAGCTTCTATTATCTTCAGTATTGTTAATATAAATTTTAAAAGCTTTTGAAATATTTTTCTTCAACTTTAAATTGAAGATTTAAATTTTTATTCAGCATTCAATAGATTAAATTATAAAATTTAATCGCCAAATTCCCAGTTAAATTCGGGATTCAAATTAAATTATCGTTCAAATATTTAAAATTAATTAAATATTCTCAATTTAATTTGTTCAAAATTCTGGGTCGTTACAGACTTCCCCCCTTAAAAGAATTTCGTCCCAAAATTACAAGTCAGGAAGAAAAAGTCTTTAACTCGTCTACTATTTTTCACAATCAATAGTTTTATCAAATTTATCAAAACAAATCTTTCTACTAAAGATTCGTTATTATTCAACTTGTTTCCAACTCAAATTATAAGTTCCAGACAACATTGTTTACTTCTCAATTCAAATTCAAATTCTAAACTTTCAAAATTTTCTCAAAAATTTTCTAACACTCGAAATTTTCGAAAAATTTCGCCAGCGTCTCCTTTGCGCGGCTAATACGGTACGACTACAAAACGTCCCTACGGACTCTCAGATTTCAAAAAGAAAAAGAAAAAGCCAAGCGGCTAGACAAGAAATCAGCAAATCTCATATTTAAATTTAAATACTTACCTTTTGTCGAGCAATTCAAATTATCTTTGAAATCAAAATTCCAATTCCTTTTATAACACCTGTATGTCCTACTAGCCATAATATCTAGTTACATATCCAAACCATTTTGCACAATTCTATTACAAAATTTTCAATATAACTGCTTATATCATCTTTAAGTTCGCTATTGAAGTTATATATCCATTATGATTCAATTTTACATTTCACATTCATTTGAATTCAATTCACAATTCCAATCTAATTTGGATTCAGTTTATCTTCTGAATATTGAATTTTTATCGATTATCTTTCATTTACTAATTCATATCACTCTATATATTAGTTTCATTCACTAATTCATTTTAAATTTCAATATTCAGCTTGAATTACATTTACTAACAAATTCAAAACAAAGTTTCACATTCATCTTCAATTTCAGTTTTACTTACTTACAACTTCAAATTATTTATTCATTCTGAAACTCATTCACTAATTCTTTCATTTCAAATTCGAATCTGATTTCCAAATCAAATTTCAAATATTCTATAAGTCTTCGACTTACTTACATTTCGATTTATAAGATCATTGATACATTCACCTTACTAATTTCATTCCATTAGAATTCTATTTTCAATTATAAATTCATATTCACAATTTCATTCCATTATTGAATTTTAAATTTTCAATTACCTTCTTGAATTCTATTCCAAGTTATAAATTCATTTACAATTTGAATTTTATTCCAATCAGATTTCAATATTTTATAAGTTATCAATTTCATAATATTTCATAAATATTTTTATATAGTATTCCAGGGTCTTACCAACATTTCAAAAATCATTTTTGAAAACAATTCAAATTATCCTTTGAATTTCAAAAACAAAACCCAAACTTTTCCAACAACTTCCATTTAAAACAATTTGGCAGCAATTCCTCTTTTGGAAACCCGAAAATGAACACCGGTGATGTCGCGATCATAATCGGAATTATTTTCCAGCGACCGAAAAGAGTTTAGAGCTTTTCATTCCTTCAAAATACTTTTCAAAACCTTTGAAATTCATTTTCAAATCAAAAATGATTTAAACTTTCTAAATCTCCAAAATTTTCAATTTCTTTTCAAAACTTTTCCAAATACTTTTCTGAAATCCCGTTTTAAATTACAATTCACATTCATAATTTATATTCTCAAATTTCATTCGTATGAGAATTTATTTCTTAACTTTGGAGTTTTGATTTCAATTTCTTATTCAATTTCAATGATAATAATTTACTATTATTACTTCCTAACATCCATGCAACCATATACTATAGTACTTTATAGAAAAACATTTATTTTCTATACAAAAATAGTTTTGGGCAAAATTATTTCATTCACCCTATTTAAAACAATATTGTGTCGAATTGTTCTATATAAGTGTTTAGAGATCCCTATCGATAGAGTTGTACGGACAATACCGACCAGAATCCATATACCACTCAACAAACCAATCATCACAATATAAAACAATTTTTTTATATTCACTAACAAATACGCACTCGTATCTATTATTACACTCAACTCATTCCAGAGTACTGCTGAATCTATCTCTAATGAGTAACACCCAACAGAGCAGGGTTGTCGCTTAACCATATGCTCTGATACCACGCTGTCACATACGAGAATTTTCGACTTTCGAAAATTCGACATCGATACTCCCTTTATCGACTGCCGAGCAATCGAGTGCCGGAAACTCCAATAGCGAGGGTTTTAAAAAGAAGAAAAAGGTAGAAGAAGAAGAAAAGAACAACAGAACAATATCAGAATCTCACACATCGCAGTGGAACAATATATAATAGATAAACACTAGTCTTTTAAAACAAAGAACTATATCAGTTTATACATACATCAATCATCAGAGTCAATATACAACAATGGACAGTTATATAAACTTGTCCTCATACAAAATACACAGCGGAATAAATAATATCAGATACAAATACTACGTCTCGCCATCCAGCTTGCTTCCAAAGCTCCAGAATATCCAGAATATCCTGATAATCTAACTCTAGACTACCCGTGTGGAAATTGGTGGGCACCCAGAGTTTAGAAGGGAAACAATAAACTCCGAGTCAGTCATGGTGACTGGTGTGAGATCGTAAAACAGTTATTTTTCACAAAGAAATTAAAACAAATTCGCAATGCTTTTGGAAAATGAAACTACCATAAGACCTCCCGCCAGATACACAATGCAAACGCGGACTTGGAGGAGATTTCTTCTTATGATAGTCAAAGATGCTTACTACGCAAAAATCAAATTCTTTTTGATATTATTATTAGTGCATAGTGTAGAAAACATTTCGAAAGTAGAATATAAATCTTAGCCAGCATAGGTACCATTATAGTATGCTTGCTATAGCTGCCATATTAGATGGCAGGTTCTACAACTAAAACCGTACAAGGCTCTTATTGTTTCTTTGGATTTCCAACAAATGGTCAGGCTAAGGAACTTCCTTTTCCACGATGGGTACGTCCCTGGAATAGACGACCCGAGAACCTAACCGGATCTCTGCCAACACAAGGCCGGGTTACCTCTGCAAAAATAGGTAACTACTGACACGCGTATGCCATCCCCCGATCATCACCGATCTTCCCGAGGATCCCCGATTCGCAACAACCACAAAGAAATAAATTTTTGCAGCAACCACAGAGGTTAAGTATCTGGGCTCCATACCATGATACCACCTTTATCCAGAAGGAATGACATACACTAAGGGGCGCTACTCCCTAGAACCTTGCTGCATCCTTCCTGTTTCGACCATTTCCGGGGTGTGAGGCTCGACGAAGTCTCGTCCACAAAGCTACGCTTTCTACAAAGCCATGCTTAGGGTCAAACAAAATGATCAACCTATGATCACAAAGATATAAGATCAAACAAATGATCATATCGCAAATGATCAAACACTGATCATCTCACAGCAACACTCAGTATGCCACGTTACCAAATTGGGATATATCGCTGATAAATTTCAACTACATAACCTCTGAGCTCGTACGTCTCAGAGAAGGGTGTTAAGCTAAGAGAATAAATTCTCCGCCACCAACAGAAATGTATTTGAAAGGAATCAGCTTTATATCTCAAATTGTAACGTCAGACACACAATCCATATAAGTCTGTTCCGGGATCGAACAGAACCGAAGGCACTTCTCACGAAGCCCTTGCATATCCGGATAATTTTCTAATCACGTCCGGACTTCCCGTCACTAAGGGTGATAAAACCTCTAAACCGGAGATCAGCCGATGTAGAGTAACTCGACGGTAATCCTTCCGTTTTCAAAAATATCCGGTCTTCAACACCGGTCTTCGAATGCAATTCATAACGACGTATCACATATTCGGAATGGGTTATATGACCCCATGGCCCTTTCCCGGCTAACCCGAATAGTGAGCGATTATTCAAAAATAAGTGTGGCATTCAAATTCATCCAATTCACAACAAATACCTATCTAAAGGTAATTATTGATAGTCGGTTATTTAACTATCAATAAAGATGCGCAACATCATCAGATTCCAAATAATTTTCCAAATTATTTTATCTTCCAAAATATCTTTACTAGATATAAAATTTCCACACTTCAAAAATAAATCGACATTTATTTTTAAGACGAATTCCCATTTCTTTTTATAAACTCCGTATTGAATTTATATTTTTCGAATATCTACTGATATTCGATTTTCAAATCGTTTTCAGATATTCACTTTCAATTTATGTGATATCCCGGGTTTTTGGTCAGTATAAATTTAATAATCTGTATTGATAATTTAATCTTTTAAAAGTTAATAAATATTTAATCTGGAAATATTGATAAGATTTATTTTCAAAGCTAATAAAGTTTTAATCTATTTATAATATATATTGTTATATATTGTGAATAGGATATCTTTTGTTTTAAATTAAAGATGAATTTTCAAATTTGTAATATATATGTATATATATGTTATAATTTGGATTGTTTGAAATTTAATTAAATCTATTGATAAATATATATGTATAAATTGTGATTTTAAAAGCTTTGTTTTAAAATTTAACATTTTTCAAAAGGTTAATTTAGATTTAATTCAATTGTTTTCAAAATATAAGACAATTGTTTATTTTAAATGTGATAGTTTAAAAAGGGGTTTAATCAAAGTTTTATTTTAGTTTTCTTTAAAGTGTTAAATTTTAAATGGTTATATAATGTTCTAGACTTTAAAATACATGAATAAGGAATTTATTTATATTTATAATTAGTTTTAACATATTTTCTTTTAAAGGTAAACTAATATTTATTAATTAAGTAACTAAAAAAGTAAGTTTTATATTAACATTTAAATTAAATAAAAATTTATTTAAAATTACTTAGGACATGTGTTAGTATCTTAACACATGATAATAACACTTGTAAACATATAAAACAAATTGGACATTTGTAATGCAATAAAAATTACAAGTGGCAAGATTTTTATTTTCTTTAAATTTGAATTAAATTAATATAATGTTACAGAATAACATATGTTAGAGAAACCTGTATTCATTTTCTCAGTTCGAATCTTTTCTTCCTCCATCTTCTTTTTCTCTCCATCTTTTCTAAATTCAAAAGAAAATCAAAACTGGAAAAGCAGATTCAATTCAACTGAATCAAGCTACAAACCAAAAACTATTAC
This sequence comes from Allium fistulosum, assembly GCA_030737815.1. Classification (NCBI taxonomy): domain Eukaryota; kingdom Viridiplantae; phylum Streptophyta; class Magnoliopsida; order Asparagales; family Amaryllidaceae; genus Allium; species Allium fistulosum. The sequence continues at coordinate 308,056,570 of CM060908.1, read as the reverse complement.
AAACCTGAAAACTGAAACCAAAAGCAAAATCAAGCCTGGAATTTAAATCTGCAAGCATTTTATTCAACTTCAACAAATCAAGCATGCAAGGGATTTCAATAACAAAGAAAATCAAAAGCTTTTTCCAGATCAAAGTGCAATTCCAGGAAATAAGAAAATGCCTCTGCTCTCTGTTCTTTTTGAAAATCGGTGAGTAAACTTTAAACTTAAAAACAGTTTTAAAAAATCTGTTATGATGGATGCATGTGATGGATGTTTTGTGTAAAGTGTGTTACTTAGTATATGATATGAATGCATGCTTAAATATCTGAAATGTATGTATGTCTGTATATATACAAAATCTGTCTCTCTGTTTATAAGTTCTGGTGAGAAACAAATGTTTTTAAAATATAAATATATAGTTGTTTACTTGATCATCTTCAGATATAAATATGCCTGTGGAGATGTTTTAAGCTCTGTGAACATATATGTAAATGTTTGTGTTATGGTCTGGATATTCTCTAGTTTCAATTCCAGGTTCTAAACCTATTCACAAATCAAACACTCATGATTTCATCTTCATTGTACCTGAGTTTTAGAGCTATATAGGTTGTTATATCTTAGAATACAAACTGGTTTAAGTATAAACAACTTGAGTTGCATCTGGAACAAAGAAAAATACAGAGTACACTTAAAAAGTTAAAATCCAACCATCAAAATTCTTAGATTCAGGCATATGAATCGATTTCTTATACTTAAATATGATTTTTAAAAACAAATTTTATAATTTTAGAATAGGAAAAAAAAAGAGCAGTTTGGGTTTACCTGTGTTAAGCAATTCGAGTTGCCTCGGTCGATCTAGGGGACTGGAAGTGTCGAGTTTCCTCCAATGGGTAGAGGAGTGATCGGTTGAGCTCAGAAAAATATTGGATGGCGGTAATTTTCATCGTGGTGGCAGCGGTGACGTTTTCGTGTCCAGAGCCCTAGTTTTTGATAGGCTTAGAAAATTTGTCGTCGTGACTTTTGTGGGAAATCGAGTGCAATGAAACACTGGGATATGGTGGCAAGGGAGTTCGTCGAGGTGTGTATGAATTTTCACGTCGCCTGATGGTAGGGGTCGCCGGGACGAGGAGGCTTTGGCCAGAGTTGTTTACCAGGAGGAGTTCGAGAGTGTTCGATTTTGGTTGGAGCTTCGTGGCGCAGTTTTGTGGGTCGGAGTTGTCTTGGTGGTGGTTCGCCGAGGTGTCTGGAGGATCACCAGAGGTAGCGGCGGCGGGAACTACGTGTGCACGTGCACGAGCTTGTTCGTGTGCATCTGGAGTTTTGAATTGGGGAAGAAGGCTGGAACGCGAGTTTCCATCGGGGTTTTGAGTTTTTTTTCTCGAAGCAGGAAATGGGTTAGGGGATACTCGGTTTCATTCGAGTATTTAGAAGATGGGCGCGAGATTCTGAGGGGTTTTCGCGAGTTTGGTCTGTTTACTCGGAGCTGACGTGGGTTTTGTTAAGGGTTGTTCGAGTTTCTTTTCAAAGCTTGAATTCGTTCGAGTTTAACAGTTTTAAAATTTAAGTTTCAAAAGGATTTTAAAATTCAACAGTAATGTTTTAAAAGTTTAAACGAAAGTTAAACAAGTTTTTACTTATGAACTAAATTTGTTTCAAGTTAAGTTTCAAACAAGTTTTTATATTTTAAAATATGAAAGTTTTAAAATAGAATAAGTTTTAAAGATTTAAAGGTTTAATTTAAAATGTGTTTAATAATTTATTAATTTCTAAATCTTATATTTTTAATTTAATTAAGGTTTAATGATTAAGATTTAGTAATCAATTAAAATAAGAATTGTCTTAAGTATTCAAAATGTTGATTTAATTAAAGTTAATTAAATTTGAAAAGGAAATTTGGATAAATTAAATTATTTTAATTATCAAGTGTTATTGGTAAATAATTGATTTAATTAAGATAATAGTTTCTTAATTAAGAATCTTTAATATAGTAAGTTAAGAATCATTTAATTAAATTTAAATGATTAAGTTTAATTAATTAATTTGTGATTAATTAGAGATAATCATTTATAAATTAATTTAGTATAATTACTTGTTGAAGTAATTAAGGAATAATTACTGGATGTAATTTAGTAAAGATAAATATTTAATAAAGTAATTAGAGGATAATTATTTTATGAAAGTAATTAAATAAGAAGTGATTAAGGTTAATTACTTAGTGTTATTAAATTAAGTTAATTAAAGGATTAAGATTAATTATAAAGTAATTAATTATTTGTTAAGGTAATTAATTAAAAGGTAATTAATTAATGGAAGTAATTAAAGGAAGTTAATTACTGGGTTAGATTTGTGACGCCCCACCTCTATACCCACGCTAACCAAGAACACTACGATGTAGTGCTGTCAATTAGCACGGAGAATAAGGCTGTTGAGGAGCGACCATCCATGTAACTTCTTTGTGCGAGCACCGATATGTCAGATAGAATAGAATGCGTATCTTTAAGGAGGAAATCCGACATACCGACACAAACACAAAGCTATCACACGGTGGCTATATATATATAATCTTCGTAAACAAATATAGAAATAAACGTAACATAAATCAGTCACAGACAATTCATATCACAGAGGCGGAAATAGATATGAATAAATATACAACACATGAAAGTGTACATCAGAGTAGTGGTCAAATAAGATCCACAATAACACAAAATAAAAGATACAAGTGCAAGACAACAGAATATGTATACATCAAGGAGTCTCAATCTCAAATGTATACGACAAAAGCTACAAAACTAGAGTAGTTAGCCAAAAAGTCGGATGATGGCTCCAGATAGGAAGTCATGAGGAAGCACCTGTAAAATCTCAGTCTGACCCGAGTATTATTTATAAGAAAATAATAAATGGATCAGTCTAGCTATAAATATCAGATAAAGTGATATAGAATAAGAGATATGACAAAAACGTATCATAACCATAATAGCGTACTGTGATAAGTACGTAATTTGAAAATCAACAAGAGATTAATCAATACCACAAGAATCTTCTCAAAGATTAAAAATAATGGCAAGTCCGAACACACGGACGAGAAAGGCAAGTCCGAACACACGGACGAGAAAGGCAAGTCCGAACACACGGACGAGAAAGGCAAGTCCGAACACACGGACGAGAAAGGCAAGTCCGAACACACGGACGAGAAAGGCAAGTCCGAACACACGGACGAGAAAGGCAAGTCCGAACACACGGACGAGAAAGGCAAGTCCGAACACACGGACGAGAAAGGCAAGTCCGAACACACGGACGAGAAAGGCAAGTCCGAACACACGGACGAGAAAGGCAAGTCCGAACACACGGACGAGAAAGGCAAGTCCGAACACACGGACGAGAAAGGCAAGTCCGAACACACGGACGAGAAAGGCAAGTCCGAACACACGGACGAGAAAGACAATGCACATTGCTAGTCTAAATCATAAAAATGATCGTCATGATCATAAGGAAGTGTCGATTACACTAAGCTAGTAAATATAAGAGTTTAGCTTCATGTCCCATAACCACTTGCTTAACTCAAATATTTACGAACAAATTGTAGATCTGCACTAGAAAATTGTCACAAGAGTTTCAATCGAACAAGTCCATAAATTAACCGACGAAGTAAACGCAAGCGTTTCATACCACTTGTTTTGCTAAGCCGTTTAATTACATTTTCTCATACGAATGAGGTAAAGGTTTGTATATACTAGTAGATTAGAAAACAGTTTTATAAACGAGTTTGATATTGAAAATAGAGTTGAAATCGTTTTAATGAAAGGGTTTTGATATTTAATACTAGTATAGAAAACCTTTATATTTTGAAATGACAAATCATAGAAGTGATTGTAGAAACAATCAATTATAAAAGTTCACGTTCGAAGACATGAATAAAATCCAAAGAAATCAATTCCCAAAACCATCAAAGTAGGAAGTTCTGATAAATGTTTTTCAGATAAGATTGCCTACGCAGAGTAATACGGGGTTCGACCTGCCCGGTCAGGTCGCGGGGGTCCAGGGGGCAGCGCCCACGGCGGGGTGCGGGGCAGCGCCCCGTCAAAACGGTACGACTTAGTGAAGACAAGCGACCTAAGTTATAAAAGGCGGGCGACTTAACAAAGTGGCCGATAATAAATGATAACAACTAAAAGGGAATCAACACGAATTGATTAGAGTTGGAAATTCAAGCACAATAGGGAAATAGGCAAAGGACTGCAGATTCAGACGTCTGGAATAATTGGTTCAGACGTCTGAATCTGGAAAATGAAATATTTTCCAGAACACAGATTCAGACGTCTGAACGAAATATTTCAGACGTCTGAAATAGGCAATTTAAGCCTATTTCCTTTCTGTTTGAAATCGAGCCAATTCAGGCGTCTGGGGCAAAGATTCAGACGTCTGAATCTGGGAATAAAAATCTTCCCAATAAAGTATTCAGACGTCTGAATCTTACGTTCAGACGTCTGAAACTGGGGTTCAGGGCATTCCCTGAACCTAGACCAAAAATGGCCAATTGAATACCGGAAGCGATCGATCGAGCGACAACGACTAAGGATTTACGCCAAGCGGCAACCCAGCCTTAACGGCTCTTCGACACGCCTCAAATACCAATGTCCAAATATCCATAAAAGGATTTTCATAGATTTTGATTTCAAAACATCAAAAATTGGAATATACACAAAATCAATCCAAACCAAAATCAATTGCACAAGAATAAGTGTTAGGAATTCATACCTAACAATCGAAGATAATTATTGACTTAGATGTGAGATAAAAATCTCACCTTTGAACCCAAACAAATGAAGAAGGAGCTTGAAAGCAAAGGGAGAATCAACCACTCTTCAACACAACCCAAATGAGCTTGAATCTATGCTCAAAAAGAAGAACATTCCCAAAGTTAGGGTTAGGAATTTCTGAAATTGAAAGGAGAAAGGGTTGGAGAAGGAGAAGAGGATGCTTACCAATGGCTTCAACTTGGATTTGGAGCTAGAATTTGATTTGCAAGAGAGAACTAGGGCTTGGGAATTCTAATTTCCCATTCCACTCACCATTGTTGCTCAAGAACTGAAATGAGGAGGAAGTGAGGGAGAATGGAGAGGAGTGGTTCAGATTTGGGGGTTAAGTTGGCTAGTGGGCTCAACCCAAAACCAAACCCAAAGTGCAAATGGTCAAATTTTTGACTAGCTCCAAACATATCAAAGTTTATACTCAAAAAGGTCGCAAACGGCATTTTGAACTCAATGGAAGTGGTCTCGAGTCCTAATTCGACTGTTTGCAAAAAGTAGCTTTTCGGACTAAAATCCGACTAACGATGAAATATTTAAATAAAATATTTAAATATAAAATCGACAAATATGCGGGTTGTTACAAGATTAATCAAAGGTGATTAATAATTATGGATTAATTAAGAATAATTACTTAATGTAATTAATAAATAATTAAAGATGTAATTAGGGATCATTAGTTATAATTAATTAATGATTAAGAGTTGATTAATTAAGATTAATTAATCAAATGATAAGTGACTAATTGTAATTAATTAAGGATTAAAGTAATTGATTATAATTAATTAATTAATTAATGAAGTAATTAAAGGTTAATTACTGTATTTGGTTAAGGATAATTAATTTGTGAAATTAATTAAGATAATTACTTAAATGTAATTAAAGAATGATTAATCCAGGTGATTAATTAAAGTGGATAATTAGAGAAAGATTAATTAATTTATTTGTAATTAATTAATGATTATATAAGTAAGATTTATAATGAAGTAATTAATTTAATTTATTTTAAATTAATTAAGAGATGAAGTGATTAATTTAATTCACTTTAAATTAATTAAAGATAGAGATAGTTAATTTAAATCAATTTTAAATTAATTATGTTATGATTAAGTAAATCATTGCTTATATAAGAATGGATGACATTGATTTGTCTTGAATGGATGTAATCTCAGAAATGAGATAAGTAATGTTGTATGGTATGAATGCTTGGTTGCATTATGATGGTAATATAGATTAACTATTGTGATGTTGATATGGATTACCTATTTGGTTATGAATCATCTGTTTAAATGATAATGTGATTATCAATTGTGATTTGTGAATTATCTATCTGAATGAATATAGATAAGTTAAATTGTTTAAACCTTTAAACAACTTGGCCTTAAAAGATACGTTTTGGATTTCGATGAGACCGGGATCGGGTTTCCGTATACCGGTATTCCAGGTCTGGAGACCCGAATACCACATCGATCCAAATTAACGATAGGTCGTGAATCTCAAGTGAAGATGAAGATTCAGAGTGCAAGGGTTATTGTCGTTAACTCTGAGGGTGATTCCAAAATGAGTGTAACGAGATAATGCCTTCGGTTTTTTCGAACCCGGAACGAACTTGTATGGATTGAATGCTTTCAACACATCGTCAGGCGGACGATGAGTATTCTAAGTGATATATGTGCTGATTTAAGGTAATCGTAACCTTAAGCCTCATCAACCGGGAATGGCTAAAACGGGGGAGATGCAGCAAGGCTTCGTGGGTAGCACCCACTGAGAGCAAGATAGATCCCTGTCTAGAGGTCCCTTTTCTTTTATTCGGCTTAGTGTGTGGTTGGTCGCGCCAACTACGGGGTTATCTTGTTCGGAATTATCCAGTAAGGGATGGTTCCGGCTTTGTGTTGCAGGGGAGCGGGCGTACTCCTCGGTACGGTGATCTAGGCCACGTACTGTGACGGCCGGTACCCCAGTAGCCCTGCCATTGTATGGAATCCAAACTCCAATAAGTGCCGTACGTATTAGTTGTGCCCAACTATGTTGGAATGTGAGATGTAAGCATTTCAGCTATTTCTGTATTTTACTTGAAAACCCTAGACCCTATTATAATATAACTGGATTTCCTATCAAATGTTTTGGTTAGCGTAAGGTAAAAACTTTTCCATGTTTATGTGTGGGAAGTCTTACGTGATACCTTTGTTTTCAAAAGGTTTTGAAGTTAAACAATTTTAACCCGTTTACTCACACCAGACTCATGTCTGACCCAAGTGTTTATTTCTGTTTTATAAACTCTTGGGTACTCAAATTTTTACGAGTAGCCAAGGGATTCAGGTTTAGCTTTGACGAATATTCTGGAGGAGCAATGGAGCAGGAGGCTTCGGCGTTCGTAGATATAGTATTCCGCTGTGTTGATATCTGTGATAGTGTCTTGTCTTGTATTTGAGTTGTAATGTCTAGACAGATGTTTATAATTGTCTAGTAAGTGATGTATATGCTGTGTAACTCTGTAAATTGTTGTATACTATGTAATAGTTTATGTTATTAATATAATTTATTCGTTCCGCTGTGAGATCGTTGTTGTTGTTTCTTTCTTTCTTCTCTTCTTTTCTATTTTCTACCCCTTTCTTTCTTAATTCACGATGCGACTTTCTGGGCATAGAAAGTCGGGTCGTTACATATGGTATCAGAGCGAGGGTTGAGTGAATACCTAGGCTCTGAAGTGGTGTCTATCTTGAGAGCGCGTAATTGTTAGTTATATAAAATGGTTTTATATTGTGTTAATTGATCGGTTGAGTGGTATATGGATTCTGGTCAATACGAGTAGCTAACGTTATTGATAGGGATCTCTAAACACTTGAACCAGGCCAACGGACACAATATTGTTTTAAAGAGGTAGATGAAATAATTCTACCCAGAAATAATTTCTATATAAAAAAAAAATATCATTTTAAATATATATATTTATGTATTTCTACCTATTTATTGGGTTACCTGTTCGGGTTTTCCAATATAAGTTATAAAGGTAGATAAGGTGGTAGTGTGTGTAACACAATTACCAATAGTTGGAGTTTGAATGTTTGAGGTTGGAAGTATATATCGAGACTGTAAACCCAATATTGTCTCGAGTAAGTTGGCAGTATGGAGTAAGGATGTCTCGGATCTCTGAAGAAAATCCTTTTCAAGATTCGGAGTCCATTATTGGAATGTAAGATTGGTTGAGCTCGGGTGAGCAGATTTTCTAGAGTTGAATCTATCAGTTGTGCAGAAGTAAGTGATGGTAGCTTGGCGACTTCAGGAAGGAGCAGTTGTGTGATAAGACGCAGTATCTATGGATGTTCCCGAAGGAGATTTTCTTTTTGGAACAAGATTAAGAAGGTATTGGAGGAACAGTTGATGTCTACCGCAGGAAAGACTCGACTGTATAGGAATTCTCTGATATCAAGTAAGAAAGTTTTGTCTATTTTGAAGTATGGGACTAAGGTCGATTAGTTGTTCTTCGGACATGGTCTCATTGTTCACTTAAGAAGAGTAAGTTATTGGCGATTGGTTTGGAGCCCGAGTTTCTTTTGGATGTCTGCCATCTCGGAGATTCGTTGAGAGGTTTGTTGATGGTTTTAGTTTTGAGAAGCCTTTGGATTAGAAGTTCTTGGTTAGCTGTGATAGCAGTGCAGCTCGGAGTGTTCGGTGTGCTGTCGAGATAGAGTTTGGAAGCAGCAGTGTGGTTCGTTTCTTCGATGGTTCCGGAATCTTTGTGGTTCTTCTATCAGCAGTCCGGGAAGATGGTGAATGTTTTCTTGAAGGGTTAACCTTGTTTGGAAAAGTTTAAGGCTGTTTTAATTGGTAAAGAGAGAACAGTATCTTTAGAATCCGAACTAGGTAGGATCGCAAAAGTGACTTGCGATTAGTTTGAGAGTTCATCTTGAGTAATCTTTTGTATGGAGTTGAGGCATCTCAAGAGGAAGTAAAAGTTATCGAAGAGGTCAAAGATTTAGTTTATATCGATTTGGTTCCTAGAGAAGGATTTGGTGAAGTATCTTAGAATTTTATGGAGTATCTGTGTTTTCTCTTCTGTTTCTAGTTTCGAGTTTCCTCTAGCCAAGGATAGCTGAAGACAGTACCCTTGACCGAGGACTCGTCTATTCTTTGAGAAGTTGGTTATGTCTTTAAGATAACCAATGTTTCCGCTTGTTTGTGGATCTAGTTTGTGCTCGAGTTCATCGACATTCTCATCTATTTTCAAAATCAGAGTTGTGCAGCGAAAGCAAAGGTAGTAGCTGTGCAAGAAAGGAAGTAACCTCAGATTTCTACAAGAAGTTTATGTGAATTTCTAAGTAGGTATAGAATTTTCTGGAATCTGGGAGAAGGAAGTTCAGTCTTCTATTTCTTGTGGAGAAGAGTTTGTGGATTTCAGTAGATTTTGGAATATCATCTTGTTGATAGGATCTGGAAATCATTTTGTTCCTGGTCCAGTTGTTTTAAGAAGCATCAGCGAAGGTTGAGTTGATCAGGAAGAGATAAGGTAGCTCGGGATCGTCTGGTAAGCTATGCAGATATGAGTCAGAGTTTGGAATTCGGAGTTGGAAATTGGAAACTGTTTAAATTTTCTCCGATTAAAGAGCTATAAGATTTGGTAAGTCTGGAAAGTTAGCTCCAAAGGTATTTTGGATTTTCTGTGTTCTCGAAAGGATTAGTTCTTTGATCTACAGGATTGAGTTGCCAGTTCGAATAACTGGAATTCATTGTATTTCACGTATCTTTGAGGGAATACGTGTGTGATTCATCTGGTTGTGGGATCAGCAGTTCAGATGGATATGGAAGTTGAGATGGTTTTGAGTTTAGTCTGATATTGTTCAGATTTGTAATCTAGATGGGAAGGAGTTCTAGATTATTGTAGATAGTTAGTTAAGATTCTGTAGAACGAGTATCCCGGTATATATATATATACTTGGGAAAAACTCGAGGAAATTCTATCCAGAATTTGTCAGGATAGTTAAATTTGTTTGATTAAATTGTTTGCTATGATTGTTAGAATATGATTGATATGTATGGTTGTTGTTTGAGATTAAAATCTTTGCTGGATTATTAAATTAACTTTGCTTTTAATTTCGGGGACGAAATTATTTTAAGGGGGGAGGAATGTGATATCCCGGGTTTTTGGTCAGTATAAATTTAATAATCTGTATTGATAATTTAATCTTTTAAAAGTTAATAAATATTTAATCTGGAAATATTGATAAGATTTATTTTCAAAGCTAATAAAGTTTTAATCTATTTATAATATATATTGTTATATATTGTGAATAGGATATCTTTTGTTTTAAATTAAAGATGAATTTTCAAATTTGTAATATATATGTATATATATGTTATAATTTGGATTGTTTGAAATTTAATTAAATCTATTGATAAATATATATGTATAAATTGTGATTTTAAAAGCTTTGTTTTAAAATTTAACATTTTTCAAAAGGTTAATTTAGATTTAATTCAATTGTTTTCAAAATATAAGACAATTGTTTATTTTAAATGTGATAGTTTAAAAAGGGGTTTAATCAAAGTTTTATTTTAGTTTTCTTTAAAGTGTTAAATTTTAAATGGTTATATAATGTTCTAGACTTTAAAATACATGAATAAGGAATTTATTTATATTTATAATTAGTTTTAACATATTTTCTTTTAAAGGTAAACTAATATTTATTAATTAAGTAACTAAAAAAGTAAGTTTTATATTAACATTTAAATTAAATAAAAATTTATTTAAAATTACTTAGGACATGTGTTAGTATCTTAACACATGATAATAACACTTGTAAACATATAAAACAAATTGGACATTTGTAATGCAATAAAAATTACAAGTGGCAAGATTTTTATTTTCTTTAAATTTGAATTAAATTAATATAATGTTACAGAATAACATATGTTAGAGAAACCTGTATTCATTTTCTCAGTTCGAATCTTTTCTTCCTCCATCTTCTTTTTCTCTCCATCTTTTCTAAATTCAAAAGAAAATCAAAACTGGAAAAGCAGATTCAATTCAACTGAATCAAGCTACAAACCAAAAACTATTACAAACCTGAAAACTGAAACCAAAAGCAAAATCAAGCCTGGAATTTAAATCTGCAAGCATTTTATTCAACTTCAACAAATCAAGCATGCAAGGGATTTCAATAACAAAGAAAATCAAAAGCTTTTTCCAGATCAAAGTGCAATTCCAGGAAATAAGAAAATGCCTCTGCTCTCTGTTCTTTTTGAAAATCGGTGAGTAAACTTTAAACTTAAAAACAGTTTTAAAAAATCTGTTATGATGGATGCATGTGATGGATGTTTTGTGTAAAGTGTGTTACTTAGTATATGATATGAATGCATGCTTAAATATCTGAAATGTATGTATGTCTGTATATATACAAAATCTGTCTCTCTGTTTATAAGTTCTGGTGAGAAACAAATGTTTTTAAAATATAAATATATAGTTGTTTACTTGATCATCTTCAGATATAAATATGCCTGTGGAGATGTTTTAAGCTCTGTGAACATATATGTAAATGTTTGTGTTATGGTCTGGATATTCTCTAGTTTCAATTCCAGGTTCTAAACCTATTCACAAATCAAACACTCATGATTTCATCTTCATTGTACCTGAGTTTTAGAGCTATATAGGTTGTTATATCTTAGAATACAAACTGGTTTAAGTATAAACAACTTGAGTTGCATCTGGAACAAAGAAAAATACAGAGTACACTTAAAAAGTTAAAATCCAACCATCAAAATTCTTAGATTCAGGCATATGAATCGATTTCTTATACTTAAATATGATTTTTAAAAACAAATTTTATAATTTTAGAATAGGAAAAAAAAAAGAGCAGTTTGGGTTTACCTGTGTTAAGCAATTCGAGTTGCCTCGGTCGATCTAGGGGACTGGAAGTGTCGAGTTTCCTCCAATGGGTAGAGGAGTGATCGGTTGAGCTCAGAAAAATATTGGATGGCGGTAATTTTCATCGTGGTGGCAGCGGTGACGTTTTCGTGTCCAGAGCCCTAGTTTTTGATAGGCTTAGAAAATTTGTCGTCGTGACTTTTGTGGGAAATCGAGTGCAATGAAACACTGGGATATGGTGGCAAGGGAGTTCGTCGAGGTGTGTATGAATTTTCACGTCGCCTGATGGTAGGGGTCGCCGGGACGAGGAGGTTTTGGCCAGAGTTGTTTACCAGGAGGAGTTCGAGAGTGTTCGATTTTGGTTGGAGCTTCGTGGCGCAGTTTTGTGGGTCGGAGTTGTCTTGGTGGTGGTTCGCCGAGGTGTCTGGAGGATCACCAGAGGTAGCGGCGGCGGGAACTACGTGTGCACGTGCACGAGCTTGTTCGTGTGCATCTGGAGTTTTGAATTGGGGAAGAAGGCTGGAACGCGAGTTTCCATCGGGGTTTTGAGTTTTTTTTCTCGAAGCAGGAAATGGGTTAGGGGATACTCGGTTTCATTCGAGTATTTAGAAGATGGGCGCGAGATTCTGAGGGGTTTTCGCGAGTTTGGTCTGTTTACTCGGAGCTGACGTGGGTTTTGTTAAGGGTTGTTCGAGTTACTTTTCAAAGCTTGAATTCGTTCGAGTTTAACAGTTTTAAAATTTAAGTTTCAAAAGGATTTTAAAATTCAACAGTAATGTTTTAAAAGTTTAAACGAAAGTTAAACAAGTTTTTACTTATGAACTAAATTTGTTTCAAGTTAAGTTTCAAACAAGTTTTTATATTTTAAAATATGAAAGTTTTAAAATAGAATAAGTTTTAAAGATTTAAAGGTTTAATTTAAAATGTGTTTAATAATTTATTAATTTCTAAATCTTATATTTTTAATTTAATTAAGGTTTAATGATTAAGATTTAGTAATCAATTAAAATAAGAATTGTCTTAAGTATTCAAAATGTTGATTTAATTAAAGTTAATTAAATTTGAAAAGGAAATTTGGATAAATTAAATTATTTTAATTATCAAGTGTTATTGGTAAATAATTGATTTAATTAAGATAATAGTTTCTTAATTAAGAATCTTTAATATAGTAAGTTAAGAATCATTTAATTAAATTTAAATGATTAAGTTTAATTAATTAATTTGTGATTAATTAGAGATAATCATTTATAAATTAATTTAGTATAATTACTTGTTGAAGTAATTAAGGAATAATTACTGGATGTAATTTAGTAAAGATAAATATTTAATAAAGTAATTAGAGGATAATTATTTTATGAAAGTAATTAAATAAGAAGTGATTAAGGTTAATTACTTAGTGTTATTAAATTAAGTTAATTAAAGGATTAAGATTAATTATAAAGTAATTAATTATTTGTTAAGGTAATTAATTAAAAGGTAATTAATTAATGGAAGTAATTAAAGGAAGTTAATTACTGGGTTAGATTAATCAAAGGTGATTAATAATTATGGATTAATTAAGAATAATTACTTAATGTAATTAATAAATAATTAAAGATGTAATTAGGGATCATTAGTTATAATTAATTAATGATTAAGAGTTGATTAATTAAGATTAATTAATCAAATGATAAGTGACTAATTATAATTAATTAAGGATTAAAGTAATTGATTATAATTAATTAATTAATTAATGAAGTAATTAAAGGTTAATTACTGTATTTGGTTAAGGATAATTAATTTGTGAAATTAATTAAGATAATTACTTAAATGTAATTAAAGAATGATTAATCCAGATGATTAATTAAAGTGGATAATTAGAGAAAGATTAATTAATTTATTTGTAATTAATTAATGATTATATAAGTAAGATTTATAATGAAGTAATTAATTTAATTTATTTTAAATTAATTAAGAGATGAAGTGATTAATTTAATTCACTTTAAATTAATTAAAGATAGAGATAGTTAATTTAAATCAATTTTAAATTAATTATGTTATGATTAAGTAAATCATTGCTTATATAAGAATGGATGACATTGATTTGTCTTGAATGGATGTAATCTCAGAAATGAGATAAGTAATGTTGTATGGTATGAATGCTTGGTTGCATTATGATGGTAATATAGATTAACTATTGTGATGTTGATATGGATTACCTATTTGGTTATGAATCATCTGTTTAAATGATAATGTGATTATCAATTGTGATTTGTGAATTATCTATCTGAATGAATATAGATAAGTTAAATTGTTTAAACCTTTAAACAACTTGGCCTTAAAAGATACGTTTTGGATTTCGATGAGACCGGGATCGGGTTTCCGTATACCGGTATTCCAGGTCTGGAGACCCGAATACCACATCGATCCAAATTAACGATAGGTCGTGAATCTCAAGTGAAGATGAAGATTCAGAGTGCAAGGGTTATTGTCGTTAACTCTGAGGGTGATTCCAAAATGAGTGTAACGAGATAATGCCTTCGGTTTCGTTCGAACCCGGAACGAACTTGTATGGATTGAATGCTTTCAACACATCGTCAGGCGGACGATGAGTATTCTAAGTGATATATGTGATGATTTAAGGTAATCGTAACCTCAAGCCTCATCAACCGGGAATGGCTAAAACAGGGGAGGTGCAGTAAGGCTTCGTGGGTAGCACCCACTGAGAGCAAGATAGATCCCTGTCTAGAGGTCCCTTTTCTTTTATTCGGCTTAGTGTGTGGTTGGTCGCGCCAACTACGGGGTTATCTTGTTCGGAATTATCCAGTAAGGGATGGTTCCGGCTTTGTGTTGCAGGGGAGCGGGCGTACTCCTCGGTACGGTGATCTAGGCCACGTACTGTGACGGGCGGTACCCCAGTAGCCCTGCCATTGTATGGAATCCAAACTCCAATAAGTGCCGTACGTATTAGTTGTGCCCAACTATGTTGGAATGTGAGATGTAAGCATTTCAGCTATTTCTGTATTTTACTTGAAAACCCTAGACCCTATTATAATATAACTGGATTTCCTATCAAATGTTTTGGTTAGCGTAAGGTAAAAACTTTTCCATGTTTATGTGTGGGAAGTCTTACGTGATACCTTTGTTTTCAAAAGGTTTTGAAGTTAAACAATTTTAACCCGTTTACTCACACCAGACCCATGTCTGACCCAAGTGTTTATTTCTGTTTTATAAACTCTTGGGTACTCAAATTTTTATGAGTAGCCAAGGGATTCAGGTTTAGCTTTGACGAATATTCTGGAGGAGCAATGGAGCAGGAGGCTTCGGCGTTCGTAGATATAGTATTCCGCTGTGTTGATATCTGTGATAGTGTCTTGTCTTGTATTTGAGTTGTAATGTCTAGACAGATGTTTATAACTGTCTAGTAAGTGATGTATATGCTGTGTAACTCTGTAAATTGTTGTATACTATGTAATAGTTTATGTTATTAATATAATTTATTCGTGCCGCTGTGAGATCGTTGTTGTTGTTTCTTTCTTTCTTCTCTTCTTTTCTATTTTCTACCCCTTTCTTTCTTAATTCACGATGCGACTTTCTGGGCATAGAAAGTCGGGTCGTTACAATTTATCTTTACAAAGATAAATCCTAAGACGTTTCATTTCATTTTGGAAAAGCATTTCCATTCTTATTAATAATAAGAAATTCACAAGTCTATTTATTTCCAACACTTGGAAAATATTCGATATACTTAAATAAATATTAAGTATATATTCGTTCTTTAAGGAAATCATTTTCTATAACAACATCAATTTGAGTCAAAACGAATGTTACGTAAAACGTCGTTACGACGACTCAAAAATCACTAGTATAGGGATTCGGAATTAAGATAGATAGGTAAATCCCAATACTATATAAAAACATTTCCTTTCGGAAATCATTTACTATAACAACAGTGTTATAGTCCACCATTTCCTTATTTCTCGAAAACGTCTATTTCAACAATGAACGTTGAAATCTATGCTTTCGATTCATAATACATTTTAAAACATCTTTAAAATGTTTACTTCATTTTTAATATCACTTCTTCAAAACTAAACCCATTTTACTTAACAATATATTCACTGTCCAAAATCGTGAATATACTTCACTAACCACATTTTCAATAATCTCTACACATTTTATTTCAATAAAAATTCGCTATTCAGAAATCGTGAATATATCTTCTTTAATAACCTTCTATATTTGATTTATCAAATCCAATTGATTTCGAATTTATAAAACACGTTTATAAATTCCATTTCTATTTTCTAACCACTTCGATTTTATACATCTCCTTTTTATTAACTTCTATACTTCACTTATCAAAATAAGTAATTTCGGATTTATAAACAACGTTTATAAATCACATTTATACTTCATAACAATTTTAACTTAAAAAATCCTTTTATTTCACAACATCTATTCATTTTATACTTCACAATATAAATCTATTAATTTCATTTACTTATGAAATCCATTTATACTTCATTTTAACACTTATAAAAACTCGTTCTATAATTCCAATATTTTTATTTATAAATATCAATTTTTATAAATCTTTTATATAGACCGTTTATAGTTATTCAAAAATCCCAACTTAAACCATTTTATAAATAACTCAACTTTTATTTCAAAAACGACACTTTGGTTATATTTCACAAAAAATCTTAATTTTTATAACTTCAAAATTTTAAACGTTTATTTATTTGAAATAAATCAATTCAAAATTCAATAAAACGTCTACTTTCAAAAATCACTTTAAAATCCTTTAAAGTAAAGGTCGTTATTTTTAAACTTCAAAACTTGAATCTGATGATGCAACAGCACCAATTAGTCATTCACAACAACAAACATCATATATCAATATATGATAACAGAATACATCACAATATCTGTAAATAAATAAATACTGGTGAGGAATCCAGTTGGATCCCTCCAACCTGTTTCCCTGCATCCAAAGACGTTAGCACAATACCAATCTCACTTCGAGGTGGAATATCGCGGTATATGGGTTTTATAAAAATATCCGCTTACTAACGGCGCAATAGGGTCTCATCCGCTATACGAGGCGGGAAAATCATCAATCCAATATATACATATGCCAATATGTATATATTGCTATATATATAGATATATCCTACTATATCTAATATCACATCCAAACAAATCAATCAATAAATAACTGTATAATAAATTTTCCTTCAAGTGAGAAAATCTCACCTTAGCTTTTTAATTTGCCATCTATTTTTGTTCCTGTTTGTTTTCTCCAAAATTTGACCTTGTATAAATAATTATACATTTCGTCAATATTCGAATAAATCGGGCAAGTAAATTTTTCATTTGGTAATTTCAATTATTCAATGCCTTTATTTCAAACCAAT
Organism: Allium fistulosum; assembly: GCA_030737815.1. Taxonomy (NCBI): domain Eukaryota; kingdom Viridiplantae; phylum Streptophyta; class Magnoliopsida; order Asparagales; family Amaryllidaceae; genus Allium; species Allium fistulosum. Next base: position 308,039,519 of record CM060908.1, on the reverse strand, counting down.
TTCTTTTTGAAAAATCCTTTAGTAATTAAAAATAAATTTTAAATAAGTTAACTAAACAAATATATTGCTTAATTTTGTTATCTTCAACTGTTTAAAATCAATATCCCTTTTAAATAAAAATATATTTATATTTATCTATATATTTAACTGAAGATATATATATATATATACTTTGTACATCTTTAAACAAAAAACCCTTTTTACATATATATTTCAAACATTTTAAAATCTCCATACGTATATTTACTGTTTAAACATGTTTGTGAATATATATGTTTTTATTTAATTACAGATAGAGCTATACTCTATATTTCTCCCTGTTACCCAAACTATACATATATGTTATTTCCATTCATACTTGTATATAAATTCTTCCTACTTGGATTTCTATTCTGTAAATGTATATATATATATTTTTCTTTCTTTTTCACTTATATAAATAAGTATAAATAAATTAAATAAAGAAAATACCTTACTGTAAACAACCCCAGACTATCGTTCGTGAATCCCAGTGAACATCTCGGCCTCGCGACCCCCAATACTACTCGACGTCGCCGCCCCGAACTCGTGCTCGATCGATATCAAATCATGACCACTTCATCATCCTTAGCCTCGCCAGCAACCACGTCGCCGCCAAGCAACTGCTGCTTCGAACATGTCTTCGATTGCCTCGCGACCACTTTATCTCGCTCGCCCAACCGTACGCTGCCCATCCAGACTTCATCGCTCGAATTCGAGCCAAATCGCCATCCCCCGATCGATGCCTTCCAGTTTCCACTGTCGCGACAATCGTACGCCTCCAGGAACCACACTGCCTCGAGAATCGCGTGCCGCTGTCGAACAAATCGTCGCCAGAGACCCATCGCGATCCCACTCGCGTTCGTGGCCGCCTCCGCTCTAATCTACAGATCGCGATGAAGTTGCCTGCTTCAACACTCGAACTCCATCGCACTAACATTCGCGAATTCCCCCCTTTTTTTTCTTTATCTCGAAATAAAGGCCGCCATGAGATTTGAATTCGAACGAAATTGCTTCGGCCATTTATTTAGTTTAGAACGAGATACAGGGAAAAGATATGTCACCATTTAAATTTCCTCTATGAATCGAAGTGAGGGAGAGGAGTATTTGAAAATGATAGAGTATGGTTTGCACGATTATATTCGTGATTGTAAGCGTAAATTTAGGCGTGTTTTAAGGAAAAAAACGTGTGATATTAATTAATATAAATATAAATTTTAAATTGAATTCAAATCAATTTTGATGCGTTTACACGTCGTATTCTTACATAACAACTCCAAATTCCACGAAATTTGAAATCCGGCAATAATTCAATATTACGGACCCAATGGAACTGGTTTCGTCGAATTCCGAGACTGTGCCACGGACGGCTATTTTTAAATATCGATACAAATGATAAAATTTCAAAACCGATCAAATCACTTCTGAATTCATTTCTGAAGCTTCTATTATCTTCAGTATTGTCAATATAAATTTTAAAAGCTTTTGAAATATTTTTCTTCAACTTTAAATTGAAGATTTAAATTTTTATTCAGCATTCAATAGATTAAATTATAAAATTTAATCGCCAAATTCCCAGTTAAATTCGGGATTCAAATTAAATTATCGTTCAAATATTTAAAATTAATTAAATAATCTCAATTTAATTTGTTCAAAATTCTGGGTCGTTACAGAAAACCACTTTAATAACTATGCGCGGAGTGTGATCCAGAATGAAGTGGTTGGAATGATGTACGTGATGACTGAAGAAAGAGAACGATAATGGATAGCCTTGACACTTGTGTCAAATTGGAAATGACTAAAACAGGAGCCGTGCCGGGCCAAATGGGGGCTAGCTACCTCGAGCGAACACACTTCTTCGAAAACTACTCATTACTTGTTGTCGATTGGTGCACCCTTGATTATGGGAGTGTTGTTTCGCGGTGTTGCGGTCGCTGCGGCGATGCGTTATCACCCGTCGGGATTAGGCAAACGGTAGTTCCACTACCTTGGGTATTGCCTCATGTGCCTTGTCATACTTGGATCCCTATATACGCGACTACTACGAATTTGTTTTGTGTTATACCTATGGAGTACTCCCTGATATCCCACTAGTTTACGGTGGAGTTTACAGTGCTGTATAGACTATAACGCTTATATAAAATGTGTTAAGGGGGATAATGGTAACGCCTTAACACTATTTTGATATCTTATATTATTGATAGGCATTATCTACTTATCGTACACTACTACATAGTAGATAGTTTAACGGATCCTTAAAGGATGGTTATTCCAAACATCCTTAGAGTTACTTGTATTTCAATTGCTATTTCACTTGAGTTGGATTTGTGGATATAAGAATGTTAATCCTGACTCGAGTGTTTTGTGTTTTTCTTTACGCTCGGGTCAGACTGAGTGTACCAGTATTCGAGACTCACCTTTGGAGTTGGAGCTTTGCTTGAAGATCCAGCCATCTATTCTGCTTTCAGAGATTCAGTTGATTCCAGTGATTGTATTTTGATTCTTGTATTTGACTATTGTATTCGAGACATCTGTTGTACCTTATTTTAGTCTGATATGTATATTGTAGCTTCATGAACTACTATCTTTTATTTCCGCTGCATTTATTACTCTGTTTTCTGATCTGTGATTATTTTATTTACCGTATATGTTCAGTTTTGCCAAATTTAAATTAACAACGCGGTATTTTGAATCATTCAAGTTCGACATGTGCGGATGCGAATGGTCCAAAATATCGGGTCGTTATAAACTAAATCAACAAAAATAAATAAAATAAACTAAAATAAATATACGTTACCTTCTTCTTCCATGCGACATACCAGGCCCACGCATGCGACCACGTGACACTCCACATTCGCCGATTGATGCCACCAAAACGCGCGCCACACCCAAGCACGCCGCCGCCCAGTCTCCACCGCCTGCTCAACCCCCAACAGCGCGTGCACGCGAGCGCTCTTGCGAATCTATCTGAATCGCCGAAACCCTAAAACGAAACTTAGCGCCACTCTACCACTGTCGTTACAACTAGCGGCCGCCCGCCTCCAGTCTCCGAAACATACATTGCTTGTGCGTTCGATTCATTTTTTTTTGATCGAGATTTCGTTTTTTTTTTCTCTCTCTTTAAATTAAAGGCTGCGATTCAATTTTGAACGAGAGAAGAGGGGAGGTACGAGGGAATAGGCAGAATGTATGCGGAGTGATGTACGTTTTGACTGAGCATATAATATTATTATTTAAAATATCTAACCAAATTCCCACGAAAATTGTAAACTCCAAATGACGTGTGCCGCCTGGCATTCCCAATGTTTTACCCTCATTCCGAACACAATTGAACTAGTCTCGATGCCTAACTCGATCATAAGCAGAAGATAGCTTTTCAAAACAACTAATTTTTATTGAATTCCTTAAATTTTCTGCGCGTTTCAACCTCACACGGCCAAATGATAAGTCTGATCGTACGAAACTTGAAATCCTACAATAACTCACTATTACGAATCCGATGAAACTGGTTTCGTCGAAATCCGAGGCAGTGGCCAAAATGGCTATTTTTACTCATTAATTAAAATATAAAATTTTCAATTTCTAATTATTCACTTTTAATCCAATTTTAAATGTTAACAATCTTCATTCATATTTAAATAAAATTTAAATCAACTTCCAGAATCATTTTCATTCATATTAAATTCAGAATTCAATTATTTACAAAATTTTCAATATTAAGTTTAAACAATTTAATTATGCAATAAATTATATTAACAAACATAAATTTCCAAATGAATTTAGTTATTAATAATTATTTCCATCCAAATAATTCAACACTTATGATCCAATTCTAACTATTGCTTATAATTTTATTTTAATATAAATAATTCCTAAATTTCTTAAATGGTTTATTTCAAGATTTTATTCAAGTTTATATTCAATAACCACATTAATAAATAATTAAATTTTGTTTCTAACCATTTTTATCCAATAACCACATTAAATTTAATAATTTAAAATAGTTACAAATATGGGTCGTCACATTCTCCCTCACTCAAAACTTTTCGTCCTCGGAAAGGCGTTAAGTAAAGAATTTAACATACAATATATTTTATTCAAAAAATTCAACTTATAGAACTATAAAATTTATTTATAAAACCATTACTACGTTTCTACTACGCCACTCCGATATCGGTTTTACGGAAATTATAACTTATATATAGAAACACGTTATAAAAATTTTAAAACTCAAAAAGTTTTCCAACACCCGGATTTACGGAAAATTTCGACAGCGTCTCCTTTGCTCGGCTCGATCGAAATTTTTTTACAATAGAATATATAACACAAATATATACCAAATATATCAAATATACATCTCATCTCAATAATGAGGTATCTCGTAGGGAAAAAATATAAAAACGTGGTATGTAATCCTAGATGTGTAGCTTATTATTAATAATACGTGTACCTTATTATTAATAATACGAGCGAGTTCGCTCATATTAAGCAAGCAAAGCAACATAATGCGCAATCAAGCTCCAAAAGTGAGCATATGCCCTTCTGTACCTACTAAACACTCAATAATAGATGAGAATATGTATATGGAAAGAGAAATCAATATATATCATAACTATACAACAACTATATGAGCAAACATAACCATGCAATGAAAACATCCAAACAACCATATTCATGTACGTTTTATTCATAACCATACTATTATTCAATGTCAACATTTCAATTCATACACTTCCATTTCTATTAACTTCCAATTGGTTCATTTTCCATTTATTCATATTTGTTTTATTTACATTGAATCGACTTATATTCAATTTCATTTGTTTCCAACTGATTTACATTTATTTCACTTGTTATGTCAACATCTTCTATTTACATTTGATTTTATTTCAATTTGTTTATATTCCATTTTGCTTACTTTAGATTTAGTTACATTTAATTTATTCACATTTAACTTATTCGATTTCAATTATTTCATTAACAATCATTTTATGTTGACATCTAATTGATTTGCTTTCACTTTATTCACATCTCATTCATCCATGTTCAGTTACTTCCAATTTGATTTAATTCAATCGTTTCAATTGGTTTTTCATTCATTTAAATTTTTATTATGCTCACATTCACTTCCATTTATTTTAAATTGATTCACATTCACTTATTTACATTCATTGAAATCAAATTTCTCTTACATTCAATGATTACAGTTATTGCATTCAATTTAATTACAACTTAAGTTCATTTTCATTTTGAATCAAATTCTATCTTATTTGACTCATTTTTTTAATTTATTCCCTTAACGGATTTTGTTTATTCATTTCCATTAAATTCCCTTAAGTTAAATAATATCTCTCAACTCATTTTACTAGTTTATTTCATTGGTTCCATTTATTTAACTCTATTTAATTGAATTAAATTTCATAACATTAACTAAGTGTATAATATTTACTATAACAACTTAAATTTTATTTATATTTATAAATTTTCAATTTATTTACACATTTTATTACTTACACTCATTTATTTTTATTCAATTTCTTGCACAATTCAAATTGAATTTCATTTTATAATCCAAGTTGTATTCATTTTATAGCTTAAGTGGAATTAGTTCACTTTACTAATTCAACTAGTTCCACTCAAATCCAATTCAATTTATTTAATATTAAGTTAAACTTCATTTCAATTTATTTCATTACTTGGTTTATTCAACATTATTTAGGTTAAAATTTCTTTTCCTTTCTTATCATTCACATTCGACAAAATTTAAAATTGGTTCTTAGCTTGATATTGCTCAAATCTATAAGTTATACAACTTATTCACTTAAAATTTCATTTCATAAATTTATCTAATTCATTTAGAATACAATTCATTTATATTTAAGCTTTCTTGAATTAGACTTCATTTTATTTACTTCATTACATTAACTCGATTTAAAAAACATTTCTAAAGTTAATTATTTTATTTCATATCTCAAATTCAAAATTTTATTTTGTTTTCTTAACCAAAATGTTTAACCATTTTAAATTTTAATTTTACTATTTCTGTTCACATTTATAGTTAATTTTTTTAATATTTTTTTATACCAATTTCAAACTATAAGTTCAAAAATATTTTCATATATCTATCAAAACATACTTAGAATATTTTTCCACAATCACAACTTGTTTTCATCGGAAATAAATTTGTTTTGGCAGCACTTCTCACTCGGAAACTCGAAAATGAATACTAGCGATGCTGTAGTCATCCCCAAAATTATTTTCTAGCGACCAAAGCGAGTTCAATGGTTTTATTTCTTTCAAAAATCTTTTCAAAATATTTTCCTAGTCAAAACTCTTCTAAATAATATTATTATTAATGTTGAAGGCTTTGAAAACAAATTTTGAAAAATAAAGTGTTTTAAATTCTAAAATTCTCAATTTTTAAGTCCTTCTATTAAAATATAGCTTATACAATTTCATTTCTTTATTATGAAAATATTTCATTAATTTACATCTTTGTTATTCCAAACAAATTTTATTTTAATTAGATTTCAATTCAATTTAATTATCAAATGCTTCATAAAATAAAATTCATTAAGTATTCGTTTTATTTTTAATTCAACCAATAACCGATAATAGTTAAATATTATCATCTTCTAACAACTAACATTCATTAATAATTATATAGGCTTATGAAAGTTATAATTTTATATATAAAATACAATTTAGGTAAAATTATTTCATTTACCCTATTTTAAAACAATATTATGTCGACTTGCGTCATTTAAGTGTTTATAAACCCCTATCGATAACACGGCGACCCGGACATCGACCAGAATCCATAAACAACTCAACAGATAAGTAAACACAATATAAAATATTTTATAACACTAACAAGTACGCTCTCTCATATATATACACTCAAACAAACTCATTCTAGGGTATTATTATGTAACGACCCGCTATTTTGGACCATTCGCATCCGCACATGTCGGACTTGAATAATTCAAAATACCACATTGTTAATTTAAATTTGGCAAAACTGAACATATACAGTAAATAAAAAATCACAGATCACAGACACAGAGTAATAAATGTAGCGGAAATAAAAGAGATAGTAGTCCATGAAGCTACTATATAAATATATAAGTTACATCAGAGTTAAACCAGATACAACGGAAGAGTAATACGATACATCAGATACAAATTAGAATACATCACTGGAATCATCGAATACTGAAAGTAGAATAGATGGCTGGATCTTCAAGCAAAGCTCCAACTTCAAAGGTGAGTCTCGAATACTGGTACACTCAGTCTGACCCGAGCGTAAAGCAAAACACAAGACACTCGAGTCAGGATTAACATTCTTAAATCAATAAATCCAACTCAAGTGAAATAACAACTGAAATACAAGTAACTCAAAGGATGTTTGGAATAACCATCCTTTAAGGATCCGTTAAACTATCTACTAGGTAGTAATGTACGCTAAGTAGATAATGTCTATCAGTAATATAAGGTATCAAAATAGTGTTAAGGCGTTACCATTATCCCCCTTAACACATTTTTATATAAGCATTATAGTCTACACAGCATTGTAAACTCCACCGTAAACTAGTGGGCTATCAGGGAGTACTCCATAGGTATAACACAAAACAAATCGTAGTGGTCGCGTATAGGGATACAAGTATGACAAGGCACATGAGGCAATACCCAAGGTAGTGAAACTACCGTTTGCCTGATCCGGACTGGTGAGAACGCATCGCCGCAGCGATCGCAACACCGCGAAACAACACTCCCAAAATCAAGGGTGCACCAATCGACAACAAGTAATGAATAGTTTCGAAGAAGTGTGTTCGCTCAAGGTAGCTAGCCCCCATTTGGCCCGGCACGGGTCCTGTTTTAGTCATTTCCAATTTGACACAAGTGTCAAGGCTATCCATTATCGTTCTCTTTCTTCAGTCATCAACGTACATCATTCCAACCACTTCATTCTGGATCACACTCCGCGTATAGTTATTAAAGTGGTTTTCGGTTTAGACAGTGAGTATGTCCCTAACCGATTCCGGACTGTTTAATAACTTTCGTGATTATTACACCGATTGGTCGTTTATTCATTTCAAAACCAAATCAATTCAAGTTCAATTAGAATTTGTAAACCAACATTTCATTTGTCTTTTTAAACCAATTTCCTTAATTTACGTTTCAAAACATCCAAATTACCATTTCAAAGTCTCATAATTCAAATTTAATATTTGATTTAAAACAATTCAAATATTGATTCAAGTTCATATATAAATTTCATTCCATAATCATTTAAATTAATTTAACTTAACATTCAAATCAATTTAAATTCATTGATCGATTTCATTTAATATTCGTTAAGTAAATTTGTCATTCAAAACAATTTCTATTTGATTTCCAATTCATTAAATCAATTACTTAAGTTCAGCTCCTTTATATCAAAACTTCACATTTAATCAAATCAGATTCGTCAAATCAATTCTTTAAATTACAAGTCTTACATTAATTTCAATAAATCGCATTTCTATTTCTTGTTAAAGAAATCCAAATTCATATATTCAATTACTTAGTTAAAATTTCAAAGCTCAATTAAATAAGAACTAAATTTCACTAATTAAAAGTTCAATTTTAATTATCAAAGGATTCAATTTTATTTAATTATTAAATAATTCAATCTCATTAAATTATTAAGTAATTTCAAAACTTAATTCAATCATTTCTTAAATTAAACAACATTCTTTCATCAATTTTTTTATTAATATTTTATTTCAGATTATTAAATATTCACATTTAAATTTCATTAAAATTCAATTTCCAACTTCGTTTCAAAACCATATTATTTATTCAAATAAAATATTCATTATATTTTTAAATCAAATTATTGACCAATCGGGTTTTTATTTAATTCTCTATCCTAGGTCAAAGTTCAATTTGGGTATTTATCATTTCAACCCGATTCCAATTCAATTCAAAATCAAAACATAGCAAAGGGAACTTGCAGTGTGATAACTGGGATGGTGTCAAAGTAAATAAACAAGCAATAACAACAATCAATAACTATCTAATAATCAATTCAAATAATCCCGAAATAATCGTATTAATTTACATCCTGTAAAGACCCGCAAATCCGTCTTCCGAAAACCCGACACTGCTACGTCCACTGTAGCAACTGCCGAACCATCGGATGGCGGAAACGCGAACTTTAATGTTTAAAAGAAGAGGAAGAAGAAGAGATAGAAGAAAAAGAGAAGAAAGAGGGAATAGAGAAGAACAACAACACGGAAGAACAACAGAACAGAAAACATAATCAGAATCTTACACATCGCAGCGGAACAATATATAATAGATAATCAATAGTCTTTTAAAACAAAGAACTATATCAGTTTATACATACATCAATCAGAGTCAATATACAACAATGGACAGTTATATAAACTTGTCCTCATACAGAATACACAGTGGAATAAATACTATCAGATACAAATACTACGTCTCGCCATCCAGCTTATCTCCAAAGCTCCAGAATATCCAAACTATCCTGATAACATAACTCTAGGCTGCCCGTGTGGAAAATTTGTGGGCACCCAGAGTTTAGAAGGGAACAATAAACTCCGAGTCAGTCATGGTGACTGGTGTGAGATCGTAAAACAGTTATTCTTTATAACAACAAAATAATTTTTTTTTAAGTCAATTCGAAATGCTTTTGGAAAATGAAACTACCATAAGACCTCCCACCACACACACAATGCAAACGCAGAATTGGAGGAGATTTCTTCTTATGATAGTCAAAGATGCTTACTACGCAAAATCAAATCATTTTTGATATTATTATTAGTGCATAGTGTAGAAAACATTTCGAAAGTATAATATTAATCTTAGCCAGCATAGGCATTCCGCACTTATGCCTACTATAGCTACCATCCAAACAGTGGTGACCACCATAAGTGAATGATAGGTTCTACAACTAAAACCGTACAAGTGTCGTATTGTTTCTTTGGATTTCCAACAAATGGCCAGGCTAAGGAACTTCCTTTTCCACGATGGGTACGTCCCTGGAATAGACGACCCGAGAACCTAACCGGATCTCTGCCAACACAAGGCCGGGTTACCTCTGCAAAAATAGGTAACTACTGACACGCGTATGTCATCCCCCGATCGTAACCGATCTTCTCGAGGATCCCCGATTTCCAACAAACCACATAGATAATAATGCAGCAACCACATAGGTTAAGTATCTGGGCTCCATACCATGATACCACCTCTATCCAGAAGGAATGACATACACTAAGGGGCGCTACTCCCTAGAACCTTGCCGCATCCTTCCTGTTTCGACCATTTCCGGGGTGTGAGGCTCGACGAAGTCTCGTCCACAAAGCTACGCTTTCTACAAAGCCCTGCTTCGGGTCAAACAAAAATGATCAACCTATGATCACAAAGATATAGGATCAAACAAATGATCATATCGCAAATGATCAAACACTGATCATTTCACAGCAACACTCAGTATGCCACGTTACCAAATTGGGATATATCGCTGATAAATTTCAACTACATAACCTCTGAGCTCGTACGTCTCAGAGAAGGGTGTTAAGCTAAGAGAATAAATTCTCCGCCACCAACAGAAATGTATTTGAAAGAAATCAGCTTTATATCTCAAATTGTAACGTCAGACACACAATCCATACAAGTCTGTTCCGGGATCGAACAGAACCGAAGGCACTTCTCACGAAGCCCTTGCACATCCGGATAAATTTCTAATAACGTCCGGACTTCCCGTCACTAAGGGTGATAAAACCTCTAAATCGGAGATCAGCCGATGTAGAGTAACTCGACGGTAATCCTTCCGTTTTCAAAAATATCCGGTCTTCAACACCGGTCTTCAAATGCAATTCATAACGACGTATCACATATTCGGAATGGGTTATACGACCCCATGGTCCTTTCCCGGCTAACCCGAATAGTGAGCGTTTATTTAAAAATAAGTGTGGCATTCAAATTCATCCAATTCACAACAAATACCTATTTAAAGGTAATTATTGATAGTCGGTTATTTAACTATCAATAAAGATGCGCAACATCATCAGATTCCAAATAATTTTCCAAATTATTTTATCTTCCAAAATATGTTTTACTAGATATAAAATTTCCACACTTCAAAATAAATCAATATTTATTTTCAAAACGAATTCCCATTCCTTTTATAAATTCCCTAGTGAATTTATATTTCCAAATATCTACTGATATTCGATTTTCAAATCGTTTTCAATATTCAATTTCAATTTATCTTTAAGAAGATAAAATCTCAAAACAGTTCATTTCATATTGGAAAAGCATTTCCATACTTATTTAAAAATAAGTATTTCATAAATCTATTTATTTTCAACATTTGAAAATATTCGATATACTTAAATCAAATTAAGTATATATTCATTTCTTTAAGGAAAACATTTATTATAACAATATCTATTTGAGTCAAAACGAATGTTACGTAAAACATCGTTACGACGACTCAAAATCACTAGTATAGGGATTCGAAATTTAGATAGATATATAAATCCCAATACTACATCAAAACATTTCCTTTCGGAAATCATTTACTATAACAACAGTGTTATAGTCCATCATTTCCTTATATTTTCGAAAACGCCTATTTCAACAATGAACGTTGAAATCTATGCTTTCAATTCACAATACATTTTAAAACATCTTTTAAAATGTTTAACTTCATTTTTAATATCACTTTTTCAAAAATAAATCCATTTTACTTAACAATATATTCACTGTCCAAAATCGTGAATATACTTCACTAATTACATTTCACTATTTTCTACACATTTTATTTCAAAAATAATTCGCTATCCAAAATCGCGAATATATCTTCTTTAAAAATCTTCTATATTTAATTTATCAAATTCAATCTATTTCGAATTTATAAACACGTTTATAAATTCTATTTCCATTTTTTAACAACTTCGACTTATAAATCTTCTTTTATCAACTTCTATATTTTTACTTATCAAAATAAGTGATTTCGTATTTATAAACACCATTTATAAATTCCAATTTTATTTATAAGAACTTCAATATCAAATCAATTTCAATATTGATTTCTAAATTTATTTTCAACTTTAAGTAAAATTTCCATGCTGATTTCTCAAAATTTCATTTCCAATTATTAAATCAATTACAGATTGATTTTTAATTTTATTTATCACTACTAAATAAATTCCTTATTTCCCTTCAAATCATTCAATATCCTGTTTTTTTTTTAAATGGATTCTTTAAATTGAACTCATTTTACATTGATTTCCCAAATCATTTCAATTTACCAATTTAATTTCTAATTGGATTTCCAACTTATCTCCTTTTAAATAAATTCCTTTTTAAGGAAATAAATTTCAATCGTTTCTTTCAATCTATTTAAAAATCCAAATTTAAATTAAATTCTTCAATTTATAATCACTGTTTTATGAAATCCATTTATTTAGCATTTTCACTTTATTCTGGAATTAATTCAATACGATTATAAAAATTTACTTTTTATACTTTAAAAATTCCTTTCTTCAAAATTTCTTCAATTGCAAAAAATTGATTCACTTAGAAATTTTCTACTTGAATTTCAAAAATTCAATTTTGTTTATCTTTGGAATCCAATGATGTCAAAACATCCATTCAGCTAAATGTTAGCTTTCAAACAATTTCCAAATATCAATATGATTAATAGCATCACTATAATCATTCACAAATTCATATCACAATAGGAATAAATTCAATCAATGTGAGGGGTCCAGTTGGATCCCTCCAACCTGTTTCCCTGCATCCAAAGATGTTAGCACAATACCAATTCCGCTCCAGTACGGAATTATCGCGGTATATGGGTTTTATAAAAATCCGCTTACTAACGGCGCAATAGGGTCTCATCCGCTATACGAGGCGGGAAATCAATCAATCCAATATATACATATGCCAATATGTATATACTGCTATATATATAGATATATCCTATCATATCTAATAGCACATTCAAACAAATCAATCAATAACTGCAATTCAATCATAAATCTGAGTGAGAAGATCTCACCTTAGCATTTAAATTTGCCATCCATTTCCAAACTTGACTCGATTTCCTTGATTTATACCTTGTATAAATATTTTACACCATTTATTAATATTTGAACAGATCGAATAATAAACTTTCATTTTATAGTTTTGATTCATCCGTGGTTTCATTTTAATAGTTTAATTAACTGATAGTTTTATTTAAACCAATTTTAATTTCTAAATTTATTTCTTTTTAAATAAATTCTTTTATCTCTTTTAAACCATTTAAAATACGAATCTTAAATAATCTCTCCAACTATTAAACGAAATTACTCAAAATTTCCTTATTGAAAAATATTTTTAACCATTAAAAATTAAATAAGTTAATTTAAACAAATTTAATAAATTTCAAAAATGTATACTTGCATATTTATTTTCCTTCCTTTGAAATTAATCCTATATAGATTTTAAACCTATTTTTCATAAAATTCTATAACATTTTTAAAAACACACACACACACCTATATATATACATACTCTTTTATTGTTATTAATTACTTATTATCTTCTCTGTAGAAAGTGTACGTAAATAAAAATGTAAAATTTAAATAAACGAATAAAAGAAAAACATACTTATTGTCTAAATGAACGAACCCAGCTAGAACTCCTAGCCTGTTTGCCGCCATCGCAGCCTCGCCATCACGAGCACCTACGGCCCCGACTTCGCCTCAACCTCGGTGAACTTCCAGCCTTCACCACGAATGCCACCAACCCCTGTCGAATTCGAACGAAGCCCCAACTCGAACTCGAGCCACTACCAGGCGACACCCTGCCAACGTCGAACCACGTTACCCTGGAATCGCCACCATGAACAGTTCCTCGACCACCCTAATTTTCACGCGGCATTGATTTTGCCTAGCTCTCGCGGTCGCTATTGCCCACGTCGCCGCTCTTACGCGCCATCACAATTTCCCACGTTCCCACGCACGCGTACGTGCCTGCCGCCCCATCCTCCGCCTCGCGCGCCACCCAGCTTCACTTCGAGATCCCAGGACTTCTCCTCGCGCTGCTTCGAAACCACCTAACTCGTCGCCATCGATTTCGATTTCACTCGCTATCCCCTCTATCGCAAACTCGATTTCAAATTAGTTGATTTGTATTCAGAGGAGGCCGAAGGTTTAGAATTTGGGAATGAAGGAGAGTACGTGATTTCAAACTGATTTAGAGGAGAGGGATGTTAACGAAGATATAGTTTCGTTTTATTTGAACAGAGGGATATTTAAAAATCTGATGAAGTATGGGTTTGCACGTTTTAGCTCCGTGATATTTGGCGTGATCTTTGGCGTGTTTATAGGGAGAAAACGTATTGATGTAAATTAATATACATTTAGATTTTAAATTTGAATTTCATTTTATTCTCTACGCGTTTAACTATCGTGTGTTCTCAAAACAACTCCAAACGCTACGAAATTTGAAATCCGGCAATAATACAATATTACGGACCCAATGGAACTGGTTTCGTCGAATTCCGAGACTGTGCCTCGGACGGCTATTTTTAAATATTGATTCGAACGATATAATTTCAAAACTGAACAAATTGTTTTCCAAATCAATTTCTGAAGCTTCTATTATTTTCAGAATTATCAATATATATTTTACAAGCGTTTGAAATATTTTTCTTCGGCTTAAAATTAAAGATTCAAATTTTTATTCAATTTACAATAGATTAAATTTTATAATCTAATCGCCAAATTCAAAGTTATATCGGGAATTCAAATTAAATTATCGTTCAAATATTTAAAATTAATTAAATATTCTCAATTTAATTCGTTCAAAATTCTGGGTCGTTACAGACTTCCCCCCTTAAAAGAATTTCGTCCTCGAAATTACAAGTTAGGGAAAAATGGTCCTTAACTCGTCTACTCTTTTTCTCAAATTCAATAACTTTATCAATTTTTCAAAACAAATCTTTCTACTAAAGATTCGTTATTATCTCAACTAACTTTCTAAACCTTTCATAGTTTTCAAACAATATCGTTTACTTCAAAATTCAAATTCGAGTTTAAATTCAAATTTTAAACTTTCAAATTTTCTCAAAAATTTTCTAACGCCCTAAATTTCCGAAAAATTTCGCCAGCGTCTCCTTTGCGCGGCTAATACGGCACAACTACAAAACGTCCCTACGGACTCTCAGATTTCAAAAAGAAAAGAAAAAGCCAAGCGGCTAGACAAGAAATCAGCAAATCTCATATAGAAATTCAAATACATACCTTTTTCGAGCAATTCAAATTATCTTCGAAATCAAAATTCCAACTCCTTTTATAACACCTGTATGTCCTACTAGCCATAATATCTAGTTACACATTCAAACCATTTTGCAAATTCTATTACAAAATTTTCAATATAAACTGCTTATACATTTTTAGCTTACTATTGAAGTTGCATATTCAATTTCGTTCAATCTTTACATTTCAATTCCATTTGAATTCAATTTTACCTTCTATTCTGAATATTGAATGTTTATCAACTAACTTTCATTCAACTGCACTATTTTAGATTAGTTTCATTTACTAATTCAATTTCCATTTATAATTATTCAATTCAAACTCGTTTTCAACATTCAGTTTTAATTCCAGTTTTATTCTTTCGTTCATTTTCAAAATTTATTTACAATCCACTATTTTGGTTTATAACCACCCATATTTAAACTGGATTTCAAATTTCATACGAATTTTAATTTATCTTTCATTTATAATTATTCAATTCAATTCTATTGCTTACAATTTCGAAATGAATCTCAACTTTCAATTTCCCTTTCATTCAACCGATTCACTTGTACTTATTTTAATTTAACTCCATTCTTTAAGTTAAATTTATTCTATCAAGATTCAAATTGTATAAGTTATCAACTTAATAATATTTCATAATATTCTTATATAGTATTCCAGAGTTTTACCAACATTCAAAAATCATTTTGAAAACAATTCAAATTCCATTTGAATTTCCAAAACAAAAACCCAAATTTTCCAAACACTTTCCATTTAAAACAATTTGGCAGCAATTCCTCTTTTGGAAACCCGAAAATGAACATCGATAATGCTGCAGTCATTACCGAAGTTATTTTCCAGCGACCTAAAAGAGTTTAGAGCTTTCAACTCTCCAAAATACCTTTCAAATCCTTTGAAATTCATTTTCAACTCCAAAAATGATTTAAACTTCCAAATTTCTCAAATTTTCAAATTCTTTTCAAAACATTTCCAAAACTTCTCTGGAATTCCGTTTAAATTATAAGTCACAATTATAATTTATATTCTCAAATTTCATTTGTATATGGATTTATTTCTTAACTTTGGAGTTACAATTTCAGTTTCTTATTCAGTTTCAATAGTAATGATAACATTTCAATATCATCACTTTCCTAACAACCAAACATCCATATATTATGATAATTCATAGAAAATCAATTCTTTTCTATACAAAAATAGTTTTGGGCAAAATTATTTCATTTACCCCATTTTAAAACAATATTGTGCCGAATTGTTCTATTCAAGTGTTTAGAAACCCCTTCGATACAGTTTTGCAAGACTGTGCCGACGAAGGTTCATATACCACTCAATAAACCAATCATCACAATACAAAACAATTTTTATATTAACTAACAAATACGCGCTCGTATCTATTATTACACTCAACTCATTCTAGAGTACTACTGACTCTATCTCTAATGAGTAACACCCAACAGAGCAGGGTTGTCGCTTAACCATATGCTCTGATACCACCTGTAAAGACCCGCAAATCCGTCTTCCGAAAACCCGACACTGCTACGTCCACTGTAGCAACTGCCGAACCATCGGATGGCGGAAACGCGAATTTTAATGTTTAAAAGAAGAGGAAGAAGAAGAGATAGAAGAAAAAGAGAAGAAAGAGGGAATAGAGAAGAACAACAACACGGAAGAACAACAGAACAGAAAACAATATCAGAATCTTACACATCGCAGTGGAACAATATATAATAGATAATCAATAGTCTTTTAAAACAAAGAACTATATCAGTTTATACATACATCAATCAGAGTCAATATACAACAATGGACAGTTATATAAACTTGTCCTCATACAGAATACACAGTGGAATAAATACTATCAGATACAAATACTACGTCTCGCCATCCAGCTTATCTCCAAAGCTCCAGAATATCCAGACTATCCTGATAACATAACTCTAGGCTGCCCGTGTGGAAAATTTGTGGGCACCCAGAGTTTAGAAGGGAACAATAAACTCCGAGTCAGTCATGGTGACTGGTGTGAGATCGTAAAACAGTTATTCTTTATAACAACAAAATAAATTTTTTTTAAGTCAATTCGAAATGCTTTTGGAAAATGAAACTACCATAAGACCTCCCACCACACACACAATGCAAACGCAGAATTGGAGGAGATTTCTTCTTATGATAGTCAAAGATGCTTACTACGCAAAATCAAATCATTTTTGATATTATTATTAGTGCATAGTGTAGAAATCATTTAGAAAGTATAATATTAATCTTAGCCAGCATAGGCATTCCGCACTTATGCCTACTATAGCTACCATCCAAACAGTGGTGACCACCATAAGTGAATGATAGGTTCTACAACTAAAACCGTACAAGTGTCGTATTGTTTCTTTGGATTTCCAACAAATGGCCAGGCTAAGGAACTTCCTTTTCCACGATGGGTACGTCCCTGGAATAGACGACCCGAGAACCTAACCGGATCTCTGCCAACACAAGGCCGGGTTACCTCTGCAAAAATAGGTAACTACTGACACGCGTATGTCATCCCCCGATCGTAACCGATCTTCCCGAGGATCCCCGATTTCCAACAAACCACCTAGATAATAATGCAGCAA
This sequence comes from Allium fistulosum, assembly GCA_030737815.1. Taxonomy (NCBI): domain Eukaryota; kingdom Viridiplantae; phylum Streptophyta; class Magnoliopsida; order Asparagales; family Amaryllidaceae; genus Allium; species Allium fistulosum. The sequence goes on along the minus strand of CM060908.1, from coordinate 308,021,572 downwards.
CCACATAGGTTAAGTATCTGGGCTCCATACCATGATACCACCTCTATCCAGAAGGAATGACATACACTAAGGGGCGCTACTCCCTAGAACCTTGCCGCATCCTTCCTGTTTCGACCATTTCCGGGGTGTAAGGCTCGACGAAGTCTCGTCCACAAAGCTACGCTTTCTACAAAGCCCTGCTTCGGGTCAAACAAAAATGATCAACCTATGATCACAAAGATATAGGATCAAACAAATGATCATATCGCAAATGATCAAACACTGATCATTTCACAGCAACACTCAGTATGCCACGTTACCAAATTGGGATATATCGCTGATAAATTTCAACTACATAACCTCTGAGCTCGTACGTCTCAGAGAAGGGTGTTAAGCTAAGAGAATAAATTCTCCGCCACCAACAGAAATGTATTTGAAAGAAATCAGCTTTATATCTCAAATTGTAACGTCAGACACACAATCCATACAAGTATGTTCCGGGATCGAATAGAACCGAAGGCACTTCTCACGAAGCCCTTGCACATCCGGATAAATTTCTAATCACGTCCGGACTTCCCGTCACTAAGGGTGATAAAACCTCTAAATCGGAGATCAGCCGATGTAGAGTAACTCGACGGTAATCCTTCCGTTTTCAAAAATATCCGGTCTTCAACACCGGTCTTCAAATGCAATTCATAACGACGTATCACATATTCGGAATGGGTTATACGACCCCATGGTCCTTTCCCGGCTAACCCGAATAGTGAGCGTTTATTTAAAAATAAGTGTGGCATTCAAATTCATCCAATTCACAACAAATACCTATTTAAAGGTAATTATTGATAGTCGGTTATTTAACTATCAATAAAGATGCGCAACATCATCAGATTCCAAATTATTTTCCAAATTATTTTATCTTCCAAAATATCTTTTACTAGATATAAAATTTCCACACTTCAAAATAAATCAATATTTATTTTCAAAACGAATTCCCATTCCTTTTATAAATTCCCTAGTGAATTTATATTTCCAAATATCTACTGATATTCGATTTTCAAATCGTTTTCAATATTCAATTTCAATTTATCTTTAAGAAGATAAAATCTCAAAACAGTTCATTTCATATTGGAAAAGCATTTCCATACTTATTTAAAAATAAGTATTTCATAAATCTATTTATTTTCAACATTTGAAAATATTCGATATACTTAAATCAAATTAAGTATATATTCATTTCTTTAAGGAAAACATTTATTATAACAATATCTATTTGAGTCAAAACGAATGTTACGTAAAACATCGTTACGACGACTCAAAATCACTAGTATAGGGATTCGAAATTTAGATAGATATATAAATCCCAATACTACATCAAAACATTTCCTTTCGGAAATCATTTACTATAACAACAGTGTTATAGTCCATCATTTCCTTATATTTTCGAAAACGCCTATTTCAACAATGAACGTTGAAATCTATGCTTTCAATTCACAATACATTTTAAAACATCTTTTAAAATGTTTAACTTCATTTTTAATATCACTTTTTCAAAAATAAATCCATTTTACTTAACAATATATTCACTGTCCAAAATCGTGAATATACTTCACTAATTACATTTCACTATTTTCTACACATTTTATTTCAAAAATAATTCGCTATCCAAAATCACGAATATATCTTCTTTAAAAATCTTCTATATTTAATTTATCAAATTCAATCTATTTCGAATTTATAAACACGTTTATAAATTCTATTTCCATTTTTATAACAACTTCGACTTATAAATCTTCTTTTATCAACTTCTATATTTTTACTTATCAAAATAAGTGATTTCGTATTTATAAACAGCATTTATAAATTCCAAATTTATTTATAAGAACTTCAATATCAAATCAATTTCAATATTGATTTCTAAATTTATTTTCAACTTTAAGTAAAATTTCCATGCTGATTTCTCAAAATTTCATTTCCAATTATTAAATCAATTACAGATTGATTTTTAATTTTATTTATCACTACTAAATAAATTCCTTATTTCCCTTCAAATCATTCAATATCCTGTTTTTTTTTTAAATGGATTCTTTAAATTGAACTCATTTTACATTGATTTCCCAAATCATTTCAATTTACCAATTTAATTTCTAATTGGATTTCCAACTTATCTCCTTTTAAATAAATTCCTTTTTAAGGAAATAAATTTCAATCGTTTCTTTCAATCTATTTAAAAATCCAAATTTAAATTAAATTCTTCAATTTATAATCACTGTTTTATGAAATCCATTTATTTAGCATTTTCACTTTATTCTGGAATTAATTCAATACGATTATAAAAATTTACTTTTTATACTTTAAAAATTCCTTTCTTCAAAATTTCTTCAATTGCAAAAAATTGATTCACTTAGAAATTTTCTACTTGAATTTCAAAAATTCAATTTCGTTTATCTTTGGAATCCAATGATGTCAAAACATCCATTCAGCTAAATGTTAGCTTTCAAACAATTTCCAAATATCAATATGATTAATAGCATCACTATAATCATTCACAAATTCATATCACAATAGGAATAAATTCAATCAATGTGAGGGGTCCAGTTGGATCCCTCCAACCTGTTTCCCTGCATCCAAAGATGTTAGCACAATACCAATTCCGCTCCAGTACGGAATTATCGCGGTATATGGGTTTTATAAAAATCCGCTTACTAACGGCGCAATAGGGTCTCATCCGCTATACGAGGCGGGAAATCAATCAATCAAATATATACATATGCCAATATGTATATACTGCTATATATATAGATATATCCTATCATATCTAATAGCACATTCAAACAAATCAATCAATAACTGCAATTCAATCATAAATCTGAGTGAGAAGATCTCACCTTAGCATTTAAATTTGCCATCCATTTCCAAACTTGACTCGATTTCCTTGATTTATACCTTGTATAAATATTTTACACCATTTATTAATATTTGAACAGATCGAATAATAAACTTTCATTTTATAGTTTTGATTCATCCGTGGTTTCATTTTAATAGTTTAATTAACTGATAGTTTTATTTAAACCAATTTTAATTTCTAAATTTATTTCTTTTTAAATAAATTCTTTTATCTCTTTTAAACCATTTAAAATACGAATCTTAAATAATCTCTCCAACTATTAAACGAAATTACTCAAAATTTCCTTATTGAAAAATATTTTTAACCACTAAAAATTAAATAAGTTAATTTAAACAAATTTAATAAATTTCAAAAATGTATACTTGCATATTTATTTTCCTTCCTTTGAAATTAATCCTATATAGATTTTAAACCTATTTTTCATAAAATTCTATAACATTTTTAAAAACACACACACACACCTATATATATACATACTCTTTTATTGTTATTAATTACTTATTATCTTCTCTGTAGAAAGTGTACGTAAATAAAAATGTGAAATTTAAATAAACGAATAAAAGAAAAACATACTTATTGTCTAAATGAACGAACCCAGCTAGAACTCCTAGCCTGTTTGCCGCCATCGCAGCCTCGCCATCACGAGCACCTACGGCCCCGACTTCGCCTCAACCTCGGCGAACTTCCAGCCTTCACCACGAATGCCACCAACCCCTGTCGAATTCGAACGAAGCCCCAACTCGAACTCGAGCCACTACCAGGCGACACCCTGCCAACGTCGAACCACGTTACCCTGGAATCGCCACCATGAACAGTTCCTCGACCACCCTAATTTTCACGCGGCATTGATTTTGCCTAGCTCTCGCGGTCGCTATTGCCCACGTCGCCGCTCTTACGAGCCATCACAATTTCCCACGTTCCCACGCACGCGTACGTGCCTGCCGCCCCATCCTCCGCCTCGCGCGCCACCCAGCTTCACTTCGAGATCCCAGGACTTCTCCTCGCGCTGCTTCGAAACCACCTAACTCGTCGCCATCGATTTCGATTTCACTCGCTATCCCCTCTATCGCAAACTCGATTTCAAATTAGTGGATTTGTATTCAGAGGAGGCCGAAGGTTTAGAATTTGGGAATGAAGGAGAGTACGTGATTTCAAACTGATTTAGAGGAGAGGGATGTTAACGAAGATATAGTTTCGTTTTATTTGAACAGAGGGATATTTAAAAATCTGATGAAGTATGGGTTTGCACGTTTTAGCTCCGTGATATTTGGCGTGATCTTTGGCGTGTTTATAGGGAGAAAACGTATTGATGTAAATTAATATACATTTAGATTTTAAATTTGAATTTCATTTTATTCTCTACGCGTTTAACTATCGTGTGTTCTCAAAACAACTCCAAACGCTACGAAATTTGAAATCCGGCAATAATACAATATTACGGACCCAATGGAACTGGTTTCGTCGAATTCCGAGACTGTGCCTCGGACGGCTATTTTTAAATATTGATTCGAACGATATAATTTCAAAACTGAACAAATTGTTTTCCAAATCAATTTCTGAAGCTTCTATTATTTTCAGAATTATCAATATATATTTTACAAGCATTTGAAATATTTTTCTTCGGCTTAAAATTAAAGATTCAAATTTTTATTCAATTTACAATAGATTAAATTTTATAATTTAATCGCCAAATTCAAAGTTATATCGGGAATTCAAATTAAATTATCGTTCAAATATTTAAAATTAATTAAATATTCTCAATTTAATTCGTTCAAAATTCTGGGTCGTTACATTGTTGTTTGTGCAAATTAATATAATTATTTCTAGAATCTACACTATCATTTCATGTAGATTAAAGATTATAACATTACGGTTTTTCCACCTGTCATTCAATTTCAATTTCAATTTTAATACTACAACAATTAATCCAATATACGTTCAAAGGTTCAAAGAGTAATTTATCAAATTCTACGTGTCAATTAACTTAACAATTAAAAGGGGTCATATTATTCAAATTAGCTAATCAAATTTAACACATATGTCGATTCAAATTTTTAAACTATCCTACATCAAATTTCAATCTCAATATTTATCATTTTATACATTATAATTTAACATCCAATATAAACAACAATCAATCAATCAATTATCAACAAAACTGTATTATCATCGCATAGATAATTAACAGATAATGGTGTCAGATGTCATAGGTGAACAGATACAGGTAATAGCATATATAACAGTGTAAATAACTAACAACAGCATATTTCAATTGTCGTTTCAATTGAAATCAAATTTAATAAATAAAAGAATATTAATCGTGAGTGATTGCTCACCTTTCGAGGTTGGATAGATTTGACAAGAAATACGCTACAAATTCCAAAGCAACGCTAGATGGACACGACTTGACGAAAAAAGCTGATGGATAGAAATTGATGAAATCAAATTAGAACTGGATCGATGAGGATAGATAGTATAAGTGCACTTATATATATATAGCTATTTATATAAAATCATATTCTAAATTTCAAACACATATTAATTAAATATATTTGTATTTCAAAATTATTGTTTTTAATTTAAAACTCATGTCAAAAACCATTTCTTTTATATCCATTAATATCAATATTTAATTCAAATTTATCTACGGAAAATCTATATGTATTGTATTGCAATGTCATTTCTTGGTTCACACATATATTTTAAATCAAGATGTATATACCTATATTTTAAAGCCAATATTAAAGATTTTTCTTCAAAACGTTTGCGTATATTTTAAAAGTCAACAATAAACATGTATACCCATATACTTCAAAATCAAACCATACATATGTATGAAATTCAAAATCAATACTAACCAAGATGTGCCGACATGAAAATTTACAGCCCCCGGTATATATATAAATACACGTAACATATATATTAATAAAACAACAATACTTCACTACAAGGCATATACATGCATTAACCTATATTGGTTCTAAATATATACATTCCCAGAGGTAGATTATATGTACAACAGTTCCTGTACACATCAAACTAATTTAAATATATATATATATATATATATAACTCGACACAAATGTATGAATATTGTACCATGCCTTTATGCAAAAATATATACATAAAACTATACTATACTGTAGTTACACTTTGTAAACAAATATGACTTTATGCAATAAAACAACAAAGTATAGACACATACTATATCATATATATAAACTGCATAAAATAAAGCTTCACAGCAAACCCATATTGAAACAAAGAAAATCATGGTATATATTTCAAAACAAAAACGCATATACAATATACAACATAATAACACTACAAACTACCAAACACCAACCTTATACTGTAGATAGTAATATATATACTGGCCCATAAACCAAATTACATTATGCAATTTAATTTAAAGAAAAAAAAACGCAACGTATATTCAAGAGACTTATGTCGGCCGCAAGGAAGAGCTGAAGCGGAGAGGAGGTGACGTGGACGCGGGCAAAGCCGTGGTGAGGTTTGTGTTGCGGAAGGCGGAGTAAATGGTGAGGCATAGTGGCGCTGGTAGGTGACTGTGCTCGGGGTTTCGGGTGTGGAAGTGGAAAACTCGCGAAGGCGGTTGTGGGATGGTGGAGCTTCGGGTTGATGGTGGTCGGAAGCGGGTCAGGTCGGTCAGGAGGTCGGTTGGTTGTCACGTGAAGGGCAGTGGGGTTTCGGTCTTGGGTTGCGTTTGAAGCATCCAGTGGAGGGAGAGAAGAAGGAGAGATGCGTGGGTTCCAAAATGAAATATATGTGCGTGGCTAAAGGAAAGTTAGAGCAGAAGGAAGAAAAAGCAAAGGAAATGAATAGAAAAAGGAAAATGAACCAGCGCCTAAAAGTTAACAAATTGGAAAAAACAAAAGTCACAGGGTAAATTTATGAGAAAAATTTAAAGCAAGCGACTCCTGGGTTAATACGGTGGAATATGAAAAGGTAATGGAACCAAAACTCAGTTGCAAAACCGGTACGCTCGGCGTTTCGCAAACCGTACCGCACACCGGACTCCGAAATTTACAATTGAATATACCGTAGAGATCAGCACGACGAGGCGATCAAAACGGTATACGGATATCAGTTGTATGATTTGAATTATAAAAATTCGAATTTTTTAATAGCGGAAAATGCAAGAAAAACACTGAAAAATAAGATCGACGGAGCCAAAGATGTCCGAATTTGGAAAAACGACAAACTGACATCTTGCTCAGAAGATGGTTTAGAATTTTTCTATGTAAAAATATTTAGGTTCCGAAAACATATTATTTTCATTGCTTTTTGACTGATTAAATTGAAGTAAATTTACGCGCGAAATAAACTTTCATATTTTCGGACGAAAATTTACCAGTTGCTATGTTTAACTAGACGCATTCCAAATATCAAATTTATATTTCAAAATTTTATCGTTTAAAGTTTCATAAAATTTCAACTAATAATGTTATTAAAAACCGGTTAAATTTACGGGTTGTTACATTCTCCCCCACTCAAAACTTTTCGTCCCTGGAAAGGAAGGAGGTAGGAGAATAGAAACAACCAGAAAGAAAATAGATTGAAATGCAAAATACAACAATTAACTTAAACCATATAAATTTAAATTTTATATTAATCAATATTCAACAGTTTGGTTTTAATCCATTTGAGTTTACTTAGGTTAAATCAATCTATCTATTTCTAAATTCATTATCTTATTATCCAATTATCTTAAATTTACAATTTCTAAAACCATAAATTTGAATAGCCTTTTATTATAATCATATTTTTTTTCAGCAATTTAAATTCTTCTTTATTCCAAATTATTGTTAAATTTATTCTACTTAATATATCTAATCACATATATTTAACCCATATAAATTAATTTTAACCATAAAAGTTTCGATTTAAATTAATTTATATTTACTAATTGCTTTTAAATTCAAGGTATTTTCATAAGTTGATCAAATTTCAATTTGTTAATTCTTTCAGAACAAAATTTTATCATATTCATCTCATTCAATTAACTTATTATTCTATCAACTTATTAGCATTTTTTTTATAATTAAAATTTTAGTGTAAAACATTTATTATAACACTCAATTTTTATTTATAAAATCATTTTATATTGTATATTATCCAATTACATTTTAACTTCTGAATAATTTAGGTAAGTTATATTGAAATGCAATTTAGTACTATACAAATAAAATTTTCAAATTCAATTATTTCAAGTTTAAATATTTATCCAAACTTTAGCTTTTTTTTATAATTGAAAACATCATTTAACATAATTTTAAGAATTAAATTTCCGTTTAATTTCAAACCCTTTAGAGATAATTATGTATATACTATATATATTAAATCAAATTAATTTTTTTTTAAATACTTTTCCCATATATATATATATATATATATATATATATAAATCAAGTCATACTTAAGAAATTCAAATTAAAATATTTCCCAAACAAAACCATAGCAAAGCTACAGAATGGTTTCTCCACTTTGAAACTCGAAAATGAATGTCGATGATGCGGTCGCCATCACCGAAATTATTTTCTAGCGACAAAGAGAAGAGTACTGATTTTAACATTTTAAAATTCTTTGAAACGGTTTCTATTTGAAAATACGTTCAATAATACACATTTTAAAATTTTAAAAACCAAAGCTTGAAATTTTAGGAAAATAAATTCTCAAATTCTTACTTTAATTTCATTTAAATTTCTAAATAAATCTATAAACCAACCTTTATAATATCATTTATTTTTATGTTGTAATAATCAATGATTTTACAAAACAAATAGTGAAAATCAAATATTACCCTTTTGACAACCAATTCAGTTAACAATTCAATTTTAGAAAATTTATACTTATATATAATATAATCATACAAGATTATTTTATTTACCAAATTTTGAAAATACTATTGTGTCAGTTTGCTCTATTCAAGTGTTTTGGAAATCCTATCGATAGCGTTGATCAGACGAATCGATCGAAAACCCAAATCAACATCAACAACTCAAACAACACAATAAAGAAAACATTTTTATATTAATAACAAATGCACTACCTTGCTCGACGATACAAGGATGGATTTCAAAACAAGTATAGGGATTCAAATTTGTTGACTCAAATCAAAGAGAATTTTGATTCGAAAATAAGTTTGAAACAGAAGATAAGATAATTCAATTACCACAATCGGGAGATGGATGAGTTTATTTAATTCACGGGCAACCTTAACCGGGTCGTCCGTAACTTCAAGAATAAGATCGATGCTGAATTCCGAGGTAAATCAACACTCGATCTCAAGAGATGGAATTCAGGTATAGCAGGTAATAGATAGCATCGTAAACCGAGGATACAGAAATCTCCGGTAAATCGATGCCTATTATAAAGGAGTTTACTCCTTCACGAATCATTCTAAGATTGGCGAGACCGCCGATCTATTATAGATAACATACAGAATGGAGTTATGGGGTGCTCCATGATTGAAAGAAGACGAATAGTGAAGGACACGAATGAATTTCGGAACCGAGGGGAACGTTCCAAAATTCAAAGGAATTGAGTCAAAGGAAGAGATTGAAACTCGAATGAGAGTGATTCTGTAAATACATTTACCCTATATGCTAAGTTTTTCCTAGAGCTACCAAAGCTTTGATACAACCTATAACGACCCGCTATTTTGGACCAATCGCATCTGCACATGTCGGACTTAATAATTCAAAATACCACGTTGTTAATTTAAATTTGGAAAAACTGAACATGTACAGTAAATAAAAATCACAGATCACAGACACAGAGTAATAAATGCAGCGGAAATAAAAGAGATAGAAGTTTATGAAGCTACTATATAAATATATAAGTTACATTAGAGTTAAACTAGATACAACGGAAGAGTAATACGATACATTAGATACAAATCAGAATACATCACTGGAATCATCGAATACTGAAAGTAGAATAGATGGCTGGATCTTCAAGCAAAGCTCCAACTTCAAAGGTGAGTCTCGAATACTGGTACACTCAGTCTGACATGAGCGTAAAGCAAAACACAAGACACTCGAGTCAGGATTAACATTCTTATATCAATAAATCCAACTCAAGTGAAATAACAACTGAAATACAAGTAACTCAAAGGATGTTTGGAATAACCATCCTTTAAGGATCCGTTAAACTATCTACTAGGTAGTAATGTACGCTAAGTAGATAATGTCTATCAGTAATATAAGGTATCAAAATAGTGTTAAGGCGTTACCATTATCCCCCTTAACACATTTTTATATAAGCGTTATAGTCTATACAGCACTGTAAACTCCACCGTAAACTAGTGGGCTATCAGGGAGTACTCCATAGGTATAACACAAAACAAATCGTAGTGGTCGCGTATAGGGATACAAGTATGACAAGGCACATGAGGCAATACCCAAGGTAGTGAAACTACCGTTTGCCTGATCCGGACTGGTGAGAACGCATCGCCGCAGCGATCACAACACCGCGAAACAACACTCCCAAAATCAAGGGTGCACCAATCGACAACAAGTAATGAATAGTTTCGAAGAAGTGTGTTCGCTCGAGGTAGCTAGCCCCCATTTGGCCCGGCACGGCTCCTGTTTTAGTCATTTCCAATTTGACACAAGTGTCAAGGCTATCCATTATCGTTCTCTTTCTTCAGTCATCAACGTACATCATTCCAACCACTTCATTCTGGATCACACTCCGCGTATAGTTATTAAAGTGGTTTTCGGTTTAGACAGTGAGTATGTCCCTAACCGATTCCGGACTCTTTAATAACTTTCGTGATTATTACACAGATTGGTCGTTTATTCATTTCAAAACCAAATCAATTCAAGTTCAATTTGAATTTGTAAACCAACATTTCATTTGTCTTTTTAAACCAATTTCCTTAATTTACGTTTCAAAACTTCCAAATTACCATTTCAAAGTCTCATAATTCAAATTCAATATTTGATTTAAAACAATTCAAATATTGATTCAAGTTCATATATAAATTTCATTCCATAATCATTTAAATTAATTTAACTTAACATTCAAATCAATTTAAATTCATTGATCGATTTCATTTAATATTCGTTAAGTAAATTTGTCATTCAAAACAATTTCTATTTGATTTCCAATTCATTAAATCAATTACTTAAGTTCAGCTCCTTTATAACAAAACTTCACATTTAATCAAATCAGATTCGTCAAATCAATTCTTTAAATTACAAGTCTTACATTAATTTCAATAAATCGCATTTCTATTTCTTGTTAAAGAAATCCAAATTCATATATTCAATTACTTAGTTAAAATTTCAAAGCTCAATTAAATAAGAACTAAATTTCACTAATTAAAAGTTCAATTTTAATTATCAAAGGATTCAATTTTATTTAATTATTAAATAATTCAATCTCATTAAATTATTAAGTAATTTCAAAACATAATTCAATCATTTCTTAAATTAAACAACATTCTTTCATCAATTTTTTTATTAATATTTTATTTCAGATTATTAAATATTCACATTTAAATTTCATTAAAATTCAATTTCCAACTTCGTTTCAAAACCATATTATTTATTCAAATAAAATCTTCATTATATTTTTAAATCAAATTATTGACCAATCGGGTTTTTATTTAATTCTCTATCCTAGGTCAAAGTTCAATTTGGGTATTTATCATTTCAACCCGATTCCAATTCAATTCAAAATCAAAACATAGCAAAGGGAACTTGCAGTGTGATAACTGGGATGGTGTCAAAGTAAATAAACAAGCAATAACAACAATCAATAACAATCCAATAATCAATTCAAATAATCCCGAAATAACTGTATTAATTTACATTGTTGTTTGTGCAAATTAATATAATTATTTCTAGAATCTACACTATCATTTCATGGAGATTAAAGATTATTACATTACAGTTTTTCCACCTGTCATTCAATTTCAATTTCAATTTTAATACTACAACAATTAATCCAATATACGTTCAAAGGTTCAAAGAGTAATTTATCAAATTCTACGTGTCAATTAACTTAACAATTAAAAGGGGTCATATTATTCAAATTAGCTAATCAAATTCAACACATATGTCGATTCAAATTTTTAAACTATCCTACGTCAAATTTCAATCTCAATATTTATCATTTTATACATTATAATTTAACATCCAATATAAACAACAATCAATCAATCAATTGTCAACAAAACTGTATTATCATCGCATAGATAATTAACAGATAATAGTGTTAGATGTCATAGGTGAATAGATACAGGTAATAGCATATATAACAGTGTAAACAACTAACAACAGCATATTTCAATTGTCGTTTCAATTGAAATCAAATTTAATAAATAAAAGAATATTAATCGTGAGTGATTGCTCACCTTTCGAGGTTGGATAGATTTGACAAGAAATACGCTACAAATTCCAAAGCAACGCTAGATGGACACACTTGACGAACAAAGCTGATGGATAGAAATTGACGAAATCAAATTAGAACTGGATCGATGAGGATAAATAGTATAAATGCACTTATATATATATATATAGCTATTTATATAAAATCATATTCTAAATTTCAAACACATATTAATTAAATATATTTGTATTTCAAAATTATTGTTTTTCATTTAAAACTCATGTCAAAAACCATTTCTTTTATATCCATTAATATCAATATTGACTCAATTCTCATGTCAAAAACCACTACATTCTGAATATCATCCACCACGTACATAGTTGTCAAGGTGGTTCCAATATTGACAGAGAGTATGCCAATAAGAGGCCTCGGTATCTTTAACAACCACACGTTATTTTACACACTGGTTGGTTCTTTTACATTTTGAAAACGATTCATATTTGATATCAAAATATCATATTCATTTCAAAAATCAGTTTTATTTCAAAATTATCATATTTACTCAAAACATACTATTTCACTTCAAAATCATTTTCGCCTCAATATCTCGATTTGGCCTCCAAAAATTTTCAAATTTCGGTTTAGTCTATAACTTCATTTTAACCTAATTCGTATTTAAATCAATGATTTAAATATAAACATTCCAGCCTTGATCAGTTTGAATTTTAGAAAATAGTTTGAAATTTTTTAAACAGTTTAAAGTTAAAATAGTTTAATATAAAATAGATTGAGTATTGAAAATGGTTTATATAGGAAGATAGCTTGAAAATCAAAGTAATTTGTATATTTAAAAGGGTAGATTTTAAAACAGTTTATAATAAAATAATTTATTTAAAAACAGTTTCAAAGTCAAACTGATCAAATTCCAATTCTTCCAATTCAAATCATTTCAATCTCAATTTCGATTTAATCGATTCAATTCCAATTTGAAGTCGAATTTTTACTTCGATTCCAAGTTCAATTCAAATAAATTCAATTTCGATCTCGAGTTAATTCAATTTCGCTTTCAATTCCAATTGATTTCAATTTCAATTCCAACTTGAATAAATTTCAACTCAATCCCAATTTAATTTCAATTCAATTCCAAATTAATTTCAATTTCAATTCCATATTAATTTCAATTTCAATTCCAAATAAATTTCAATTTCAATTTCAACTATCCGATTCAATGATTAAATTTCACTCAATTCTCAAATATAAACCATTTCGATTTATATCAATTCGAGTTTGATTTTTTTTTTTTAAATATCGATTCAAATCACTTAAATCAAATTAACCTTCAATATTCAATTTAAGATCCAAATCTTCAAAAATAATTCAATTCCGAGCTCAATTTTGAAATATCGTTTATATTCCTTTTACTTGGCAATATTCAGAGCTCGAATAAAAGTCCAATCTTTTAAAACAAATAAATTTCTTAAATTCAAATCATATTTTGATTATAACTTCAAAATCTCAACTTTGATTATTTAAACAATTCCTGTTTCCAAATTTAAATTTCAACGTTCCGAGCTCAAGTTCGAAAATAATTCGATTTCCTTAAATTCGATTTTTACTTCTTAAAATCAAATCATTTTAAATTATTTAAAATCGAAAAATTTTAGAATTATTTAATTTAACCAAAACCGGTGTCCGTATATAATTCTCTATCCTATGGCCAAGTGAATCGGTTATTTCAAATTTTAATTCAGGGATGGATATATATCATTTTAATCCAAAATAAATGTCATACATATATATCATTTCAACCTATTTCTTAATTTATTCGAAATAATTCAATTTACAGTTTTATATACTGTAAATAATATACAGGATGATAACATGATATATCAAAATAAATAAACATCCAAATCGCCCAAAATATCAATCAATTTTCATCCATCACAACCAACATCCAAACGGTCAAAAATCACAATAATTAACCGATTATCGATAATGGGGAATTTTACTAGCTGTTTAATTCTAATTCTAACTTAACTGTTAATTCAAAATTCTAACATATAAATTTCTATATCAATTTCCATGAAAGTTAAATTTACCAAACAACAACCAATAATTTGAATCACTTCAGAAATTCAATTTAACTAACATAAAATATTTTAGTCAACCATGAGCATATAAAACACTCACCTTTTATTTGAAACTGAAAATATTTCAACTTCAAATAAAATTCCAATTCGATCCCATGCTGCTGCCTTTGTCGAAACGATCCCAACGCCACTCGTCTCGTCCGAAACGGACCTCGCACGCAAAAGTTACGAATTTGTTATATTATAGGATATAACTTAAACTAAATCAAAAAAACTAAATAAAATAACTAAAAAATATATGTTACCCTCTTCTTCCATGCGACATACCAGGCCCACCCACGTAACCACGCGACACTCCACGTTCTCCGATCGATGCCACCAAAACACGTGCCACACCCAAGCACGCCGCCGCACAGTCTTCACCGCCTGCTCAACCCCCAACAGCGCGCGCACACGAGCGCTCTCACAAATCTATTTGACTCGCCAAAACCCTAAAATGATACTTTGCGCCACTCGACCACCGCCATTACAACCAGCGGCCGCCGCGCCTTCAGTCGCCGAACCCTTCATCGCTCGTGTGTTTGATTCATTTTTTTTGATCGAGATTTCGTTTTCTTTTTTTCTTTAAATTGAAGGCTACGATTCAATTTTGAACGAGAGAAGAGGGGAGGTACGAGGGAATACAAAGAATGTATGCGGAGTGGTGTACGTTTTGACTAAGTATATAATATTATATTTGAAAATATCTAACCAAATGCCAACGAAAATTCCGAACTCCAACGTTTTACCCCCATTTCGAACACAATGGGACTAGTCTCAAGGCCTAATTCGATCGTATGCAGAAGATGGCTTTTCAAAACAATTAATTTTAATTAAATTCTTAAATTAATTTTTGCACGTTTCAAGCTCGCACGGTCAAACGACAAGTCTGATTGCTACGAAACTCGAAATCCTACAATAACTCACTATTATGGATCCGATGAAAATGGTTTCGTCGAAATCCGAGATAGTGGCCATAATGGCTATTTTTACTCGTTAATTAAAATATAAAATTTCCAATTTCTAATTATTCACTTTTAATCCAATTTTAAATGTTAACAATCTTCATTCATATTTAAATAAAATATAAATCAACTTACAGAATCATTTTCATTCATATTAAATTCAAAATTCAATTATTTACAAAATTTTCAATATTAAGTTTAAATAATTTAATTATGCAATAGATTATATTAACAATCATAAATTTCCAAATGAATTTAGTTATCGATAGTTATTTCCATCTAAATAATTCAAAACTTATGGTCCAATTCTAACTATTGATTATAATTTTATTTCAATATAAATAATTCCTAAATTTCTGAAATTGTTTATTTCAAGATTTTGTTCAAGTTCATATTCAATAATTACATTAACAAAACATTAAAAAGGATTTGTAACCATTTTTATCCAATAACCATATTAAATTTAATAATTTAAAATAGGTAAGAATACGGGTCGTTACAGCACCTTTGGCGACTTTATACGTGAGAGAGATAGTTAGATTACATGTAGTTCCTTCTAGTATTATCAATGATCAAGTGCCACTTCTCACTAGTGAGTTTTGGAGAGTCCTCAAAAGGCCTTAGCCACTGAATTAAATTTGAATACCGCTTATCACCCATATACAAATATGTTGAGTGAAAGGGTGAATAGAGTATCGGAGGACTTGCTTCGGATATGTATTTTGGATTTTGGAGGTTCTTGGGAGGATCACTTACCACTAGTAGAGTTTGCATATAATAATAGCTATCAGAAAACTATTGGACAGCGTTTGAGGCATTATATGGGAGGCCATATAGATCACCATCTTGTTAGAGGGCCAATACAGATAGAATCATTCTTGGACCAGATATGATAATGGAGACTTTGGAGAAAGTAAACTTGATCTATAGGGAGATGAAGACTGCCTAAGATAGGCATAAATCATATGTTGACTGAAGACGCATGGAGTTAGAGTTCGCGGTGGCGGCATGGTATTTTTGAAGGTCTCGCCACTTGGACCATTATAAGGTTGGGTAGTTTGGAAAAGTTAGCACAAAGCTTCGTAGGGCCTTTTCCAATCATGGAGAGTAGCTTATAGATTAAAGCTTCTTAAAAATTGGCGGGGATAGTGTCTTCCATATGCCACACTTGCGAAAGTGTCTACATGATTCAGTTGTTGTTGTGGTCGAGCCGATTCAGTTGGAAGAAATTGAAGTAGAGAGGGGAGTCACTTGTTCGCCGTGCACCTACTCATATTATTAAGTATGGGAAAAGACGACGCCACTACAAAGTAATTAAACTAGTTAGAGTCCAATGGGGAGACGATCCAATCGAGGGTACTTGGGAGCTCGAGAAGAAAATCCGAGCTACCTATCCAAATCTCTTTTTTCGTACATTTTCATTAGTGTAAATATTAGTTCTCTTAGTATTTAGCTTAGAATATTTCAGAGGTAGGAATGTTTGGATGCTAGGCATCGTTGTGAACATGTCTCTAGGACATGTTTTAGATGATGGTTGCTAATGAATGAATTTTATTAGTTAATATTACACGTATGAGCTGATATATTCAGGCTACCTATAACACACACCACTCTACTCATTTTATTTTATCAGTCATATGCATATTTTTTTCATTTTTGCATATGTATTGAATGGTTTCTCATCCATATAGAATTGCAAGTATAGGATATTGCATACATTCTAAATACATGGCATAAGCCCTTGAATTTAAGGAGGTCGACAAGTTCAGGAGATCGCCTAATTTTACCTTACCTATATGTTCATATGCATTCCATACTAATAGGTACACACTGCATTAGAAATTTTGAATTTAAGGACAATGTTTGCAAATGGTTGATGGTTGAATAGATGGATGTAGATATTGGTCGTATGAGCGAAATATATATTTTCGTCCTTAGAGATTTCGAGGTCAAAATTCATTAAATGGCGGAGAATGTAACACCTTGGAAATTTTAATAATAAACTAAAATAATACTAAGTGCAAAACTATAATTTTACATTAAAGGATAAAAATATAAATTTTTGCAAATATTGGAATTAGGCCTCGAGACCTATTCTGTTGTGTTTGGAACATCGTTTACAGTTAATAAACATATATAACTTGTTAAATTTAATAAATTAGGTCGAAAATAATAGAAAATATGATCAGTGACATTTTCGTAAATCTGAATTTCAGATCTAGGTTAGAAAACCCTAGTTTTCACTATAAATTAGACCATAGACTCCACTATTTCTTATTCCAAACCCTTGCTGCCACCTGTATGTAAATTTCTTCTTTCTCTCTTTTAGAAACTTATCCATCTAGACAAACTTTTCTATCTCTTCAAAAATTTCTACATCAAGTAAAAATAAAATAAAGGATTATCAAATTAAAACAAGAGAATCAAGTTTAGAAGAAGAAGAGGAAGGAAGGGCATTTCAAATCAAGCTAGGAGGAAGATAGTTTTGAAAAGGTGGGTGAATTGATTACTACGCCTATGATGATTATAAGTAATTGAATTCTTTTATAATTCTATATGATTGTTGAATTTGAATAATAATATCAATTTAGATTTTATTTGAATTGCAATTTCAACTATAAATTAAAAT
Organism: Allium fistulosum; assembly: GCA_030737815.1. NCBI lineage: Eukaryota > Viridiplantae > Streptophyta > Magnoliopsida > Asparagales > Amaryllidaceae > Allium > Allium fistulosum. Next base: position 308,003,602 of record CM060908.1, on the reverse strand, counting down.
GAATGGTGATTATGGAAAAGCTGGTTGATAATTTAATGGAATAATTATTGGAAAAGGGAAAAGATTAGATTAGTGAAATTCATATTAAATTCTATGAAGATAAATTTTTATTGATAAAGTTTAGGTTGGTTTAGGCAAATGATGAAATCAAATACCCTTTATTTCACCTTCAGTTGATTTTGTAATTTGAAGTATAAGTATAATTTTCAATGGAAGTATATGGGTAGTTTTAAATAAAAAGCTATAAAATATACATGAAAATTTATTAAAATTAACAAGTTATATTCATGTAAACAAGGGTATGGATTACACGTAAAAGTCTGGTTGAAAATAAGTACTTATACCGATATTCGAAATTACGAAGAATATGAATGAAAATAGCTAAATAAACAAATTATAAAAACATGGAAAAACACCAACTAGACGTATGAAAACCTGGATCGGACATATAAATATTCTAACCACATGTCCAAATTAAGGGTTAGACGTTTTGATTTTAGGAAATTCGAACCCAAGAGGAACTAGTTTGTATTTGACTCGATAGACACGTCTGCATCATTTTCCAAATGTTTGGAATTGAAGTCAGATATTTGAAAAAGGAAGTCAGATGTTTGATTGCCCGAAAAACTATTCTTATTAAATGAGGAGGTCAGACATCTAAAGTAATTAATCAGACGTGTAAAATGTTTTAGCAAGCACATGTTGTACCTGGACATGGTATAGACCAAGTGAGGGTGAATAGGGGACTTGTATCCCACTTTCTCGACTATTAGGAGTCCGCTTAGCTTCATGGAGCAGGTGCAACAAGTAGCATCACTTCATGGCGGGCATAATGTGAAACTCGAAAGGCTAGATGTTAGTAGTGCAACTAGAAGTTTTTATTGTTACTGAAGTACTGTTGTTCACATGTTAAACATGCAAGAACTGGGGAGTTGAGACAGAGGCATCCGCATAGTAGGGCTATACAGTTGGGCAGTGGCTAGACCTACGGGGTAACCACTATAGTGATTATTTTAATACTTCAGGTTGAATGATAAAGAGAATATGACATGTTTACCATTGAGAAGTGGACATGGATACCTAGGTAGGCCATAAATCATCGATGAGTATGCCCGTCGTAGGCCCAGTCATTATGATGTTCGCTCGGTGTGTAAGTGCAATATACATAGTTCGCCATTGAGAATATTAACTTAATGTTGGTTAGGAAATTATTTACCGGGACCATATACTAGGAATAGAATTAGAGTTGTTAGATGTTGGTTGGAAACCATTGTCGATTGTTTATGGGCGTATGTGTAATTAGAATTATACCCTTCATTTGTAAAGTACCCAATCCTTTATAAGTAACGCACGAATACAAATTGACATCCTACGTCATGTAGGTTATTAATTAAGTTAATTGCTTGTGAACACCGTACACTAGCAATACAATTCATTCACTAGACTTTGTCTGATCCATACCTTGTCTTCTCCTTTTATACCTACCACAGGTGCAAAGGCCAAAATGTATTTTGGCCCAGACACAGTGCATGGAGGAGAAGACCAGGCACCTAGAGATATATTATTTACATTTACTCTTTATGTATTATTATTTATATTATATTATTATTTAGATATCATTTGTGATTTGGGAGCTCTATTATGTTGGTTATTATATGCACTAAATTATGTGGAGACAACTATTTGAGTTGCTTAATATCAATACTTATATTTTATTTCCTTCCACTATGAGATCTGAAAGGGTAGAATGCTTTAAATTTTATATTAGTCTTTATAGCATGTAATGTCCAAAAACTCGGTGACTCGTACTTACTGGCATTATGTGAGTTTAAATTCATTTTAGGCTTTGAATCGGTGTGTCTGAAGGTGTAGGTTATCACAAAAGGTTTCTATTTGATATATATTATTGAGCATTCTTATGGGTGGATAGATATGACATCAATGTTAGCATTTGTAGAGAGATGGCAATAAGAGACAAATTTGTTTTACATGTCGTTTGGGGAGATGACCATCACATTCGATGATGTATCATTGATACTACCAAATCGTGTGGTGGGTATGATGTTATCGTAGAAAGAAGGAGGTCGGGATATAAACAATGCAGATCTTCTATAGCTTTTGGAAGAGAAACTTGGTGGATGGCAAAGTTGTTGAGGCAAAGACGATGGGATCCTATGACATTTGATTGGATTGGCTAACACAACAAATAGTGGGTAAAGTTTTAGGAAATAGTAAGGAGGATTTGATATGGTTTCTTATGGTTATCCCTTATATTTTATTAGATGTTGTCTCTTTCCCAGCAAATCTAATATGAAAATGTCAGCATATTATTATAATGCACTAAAGGTACCAATGGAAGAGGTTAAAGACAAGGCTTGGGGAGTGGCAATGTTATTATACTTATATAGGCAACTTGGACTTGCTTCTCGGAGAGATGTGAAGTAGAAAAATGGAAATCTATCTGTACTAACGGTAATGAATTCTTCAAACTACTACTGAACGTAGTTATATACTCTTACATTATATATGTTAGAAGTAGCACATTGTATGACATTTGTTCTACAATTTAAACTTGTTTGCAATTTTTAAGCTTGGATATATTATCACTTTCTAATGATTCTAAATGCTACCCCAAATCCTTCATACATGAGTCTCAACTACATATTTGTAAGTGGAAACACAACTAGGTGGTGATCAAGCATATCCGTCGATAAGGCTTAGAGAGCAATTGATATGTTGACACATCGCGATGTACATTTATTTTATTTCTGTATACCAAAAATTCCATTTGTAAATGGACTAATATTTCATTTCTACTTTGGTATGTAGGTGGTGTGGAACCCATACTCGAGTATTTATGATATATACCCATTAGAAGAATATACTTTTTATAGTGGGGTTTTACTTTGCTTTGATGTTGCGGAGACTTACTATCCAAACCGTGTGCTTAGACAGTTTGATATTTAACAACCAATCCTAAAACTTCTAATGAATCCTATAGCATGTCGCAGAGGGGCAAAATACAATCAATATAAAGATTGATATGATATCGGTTATTGGTTGGGTCAAAACTGGGATGACCATGTTTTGCCTGCATAAATTCAATGTCTACTCCTGTCATTAACCCGTAGGGCAACGAAGAGAACTACTTGAGTTGGTACAAAGTTGTATCTTGTTTGCACCAAAATTTGTCACAAACACCCAAATGTGTATTGTAGAAAAAAGAGTAAAGAAAGTAAACAAAAATAAGAAATAACAAGACATAAAAGTTTTATAGTGGTTCTACTAATCGTTGCCTACAGCCACTTTGCTTTGTTGCTAATTTGGATGTTGTTTACAAATGTTATTCTTATGGATCGGTAATGATCCTCGGGATTACAAGAGATTATAGAGAAAATTGTAAATAACTCGAAAAGATCCTTTAAATTGAACCCCCCCTCCATCTCTATTTATAGCTGCAGGTCGTCGAAAATCCCTCCACCATATTCTAAGCCACGTTCTCCACGTTTGGGGAGAAAGATGCTCGGATGATCATGGCCACGTAATCAATTATCATGGATCGGTACCGATCCATGGCCATGGACCGGTACCGATCCATGGCCATGGACCAGTACTGATCCATTAGATGGCCTTATGGATCTTTATGATGGTCTGACGTAGATGCGACTTGCTAATATCTTTATGCTTTCCAACTTAATCACTTTGCTAGACGCTTGTTTCTAGGTTAACTAGTTGGATTGGTGGTGGAATGGAGCTCTTAATTTCATACGTTTGGGTTGCTTGATGATTAACTGCATACGAACGATGTCTTGAAGCTTAGAGTTGATTGCTACCACTATAGCTTGTAAGTGGAGGGAATATGGAGTGGTATGGGTGGAGTTGTATGGATGGGTACCGATCCATATGATGGACCGGTACCGATCCATCACTTAGCTACCAAAGTGACATGGGGCTTATTTTCGAAGTTGGTGGTTATGGATCGAGCTTGCGATCTTGTTCGTACTTGACTTTTGGGCTTGCTAGCTATCTCTCTAGGCTCTCTGCCTTGATAACTTTTAAGTTCGACTAATCAGGTTCATCCAGATATGGTCTGGTCAAAAGGCTGAATTACACTTGCTTCCCAAATTACATTTTGTTTTTAACACGATGTGCTTTGCATCGATACAAGTCGTGATTGTTGCATCAGATTCCAATCGACACTTCGAATCGTTGTCATCTTTTCTTTGGACTATCTCGGCGAAGTATGGCATCTTTGGCTTTCCATTATGACACTTTTCTAGGTTCACACCTGCTGGTACCTGGCATTATAAAAACTGGCTTGCGCCCTTGTAATCCATCACCTTAAATTCAGTAGTTTAAGCAGATTCCACAGGTTTGAATTAGTTAGCATATGGTTTCGATTATTAAGTGTTGAGTATGCATGTGCACACGTACTTAGATTATCCTCCAAGTTCCAATTTCATGCACATGCTCATCCTTGTGAGGACTCTTGTACACATGCACATGCATATGCACCTATTATATGTATGAATTTTTTTAAATATGGTTCGATACCGATCCAACTCTTGAAATCAAGCTCCTTTGTAGACTACTTTGTTTTGTTCATGGTTATATAACCGATTCATGCATTATTCCTTTTCACTTTATTTGCCTTCAAACATTTAAACTCCAACCACCATTAAAGTTTATTTTGTGCCAACTAGAGCTCACGCCGACGTCGCCTGCTCTTGATCGTCGTTGTCGCTAGCTACTTCAACATCCGGCCTAAGGTTGCCGTTTGTCCCAGCATAACCGACCCTTCTCTCCAAACCCTTCAACGCCTTTGAGATCCACCATCATAGGTAGATGGTGACGTCGGAAAATGGTTGGGCCATGGATCTACACTGCCAACCATAGATGGGCCAACCATAGATGGGGTGGAGATGGAGAGAGAAGGTGGCGAATTTCTAAGGGCTAGGTTAAATCGATGTCGATCCATCCTTTAAAGAATTTTCAACTCAACCATAGGTGACTTTGTGGATGCATTCAAAGTTTCCCGAGTGATCCTTTCTCAATTTCCATCATAGAGTCAACAATCTTTGGTCAATGAAGCGAAGTCCGCTGGGACGGTCAGCGATGACGGTCACTTCGGATAATGACCTAGCTTTCAAATGCACTATTGCACAACATCGGACATTGACACTATATGACACTGCACAACACTGTAATTTTCATCACACCTCACTGGGTTTCACTTTGGCATGTGGGATTAGCTTTTAATTTTCTGGTATCACTTGTACGTTGAATTTTTTATAGATCATATGGATCTTAGGTGTTCCGAGCATCTTTTCGCACTTACTACAACCCTATCAACTTCAAAATATACTGATTCAGACACCGAGTCAAGTTCGACTACAATCCCTTTCGCAAGACATACTCTGACAACACTAGCATCCCAGGCTGTAAATCTACAAGCCGAACAACCCCTCCCAGAGGTTCCTGCAAGGCCAGTAGAAGGCCTTGAGGTATGGTCTGCTCCGGATAGTCTCAAAGGTCTGGTTATACAGGATGATCTGGTAGATTCCACTACCTCGAAGATCAAAGAGGGGACTCTTAGAAATAACTGTTAAAGGCATGGTATTCCGTCCAGGGATGTGTTAGTTCCTACATGCCACCAGAGGGCACACCACCCCTAGTAGGGTACACAGCATGCAACTGATATATATGTTCCCAGCTGGGTGTGTCCCACCTTTTAATCAGTTCATCCATCGAGTCCTAAACTTCATGAAGCTGGCACCAGCTCAGCTGCATCCTAATAGTTATGCATTTTTGCATGGTGCTTATATTATCTTTGCTTGGTACTTGAATCGCATCCCGAGCGATGAAGAAATCCGGTATATTTACAGCTTCAAAAGTCATAAAGGTCCATCTCTTACCTTTTTGGAACCTACAAAAGGCCGCGGGATTGTTACGGGCACTTGGGATAAGCTAAGTTATTTCAAGGATGAGTTTTTCATCATTCGTTGCCCACTTGGATTTGTATAGAGGTGGCTACCTGGACATAAGTCTTGATCCATTTACTTTCATATGAGATCAACCTATAATTCTATTTGCTTAAATCATATGACTTTGCTCTTTTAGATGTAACAAGGAGGCCTAATAGCGTGGCCCTTACAGACACTATTAAGACTCTCCTTCAAGTCCCGTTCGGGGGGAGAGAGAGAGGTAAGATGACTTCTCATCAACAAAAATCTTTTGGCTTATAACTTGCTAGAAGTGGGCCCATATCGGTCAAATTCTGACAATGATTGATAATGATGATGATGACTCCTTATTCGGGAATAACGACAAAGACCTAGCGGTGCCCTAAGTCCAAACCTATGGCTAAAGCTGAAGTTGTACAGGGGTACAATGAAGAAGGTGAAGGTGGTGGAACGGGCCATGGTGACATAGACATAGGTCATGAATCCTCCAATAATAACAATGACGACGACCATGGTTTCCTTCTGAAGCAGTGCCCTAAGATAATGATTTTTCACATATGGTATATGGCACAACTTCCACCAGCCATGGTGGTGGAAAAGACAACTGTCCAACCTTTGAAGGACCTTTATATAAATTCTGCGTCGATTTTGGATGATATCATTTCTTATGGTATTAGCAATATGGTATCGGGGATGTCAGGTCCTCTATCCACTTTCAAGATGAAGTGTTTTCTACTTGAGTAGGAGAGAATACTCCCATCAGAAAAGTACAAGCTCATGGTCCGTCGGGGAACACTAGGACACTTGCATACACATACACTGCATATTGATTAGCCGGCATTGCGTTTTTCATCATGTTAAGGCTAATTCGCCTTTGTTTCACTTGTAGGTTCAATGGAGCACCGTCGCATGTTTGATTCCCTTGAGGACCAGATGGTTTATCACGGGAGATGCAATTCACGAACACGGTCCCACGGCACCAACCATGATACTACTTCCCACGGTGGCTCAAGCCGAGACAAAGAGGGTTGAGATGGGGGCTACCAATCACATGATTCGTCATTGAGGCACGGCTCCAAATCCGGATCATATTTACCCAGGAGTTTGAACAGGCATTCCTACCGACCCGATAAAGTCCCATCTAATGATATCTCTCGTGCCCCTTTATCGGCTTCCCTCTCCTCCAAGCATGCAGTTCCACCTCGCACTCACTGGTACTCTGAGCAATCATCGAAACTAGTCGCTTCTGAAATCTCTCATTAAAAGCCTAAGAAAGGACCTATTGAGCTTCTCTCCATTACCACAGAGCAATAGGTCACATCCAACCCCCAAAAGGCTGAACTAAAGCGCCGCTTTTTGAAAATTTGTTTTGATAGCATCAAGTTCGTTGCCAATCCGAAGGAGTTCCCACTAGAGGTCAATAGCCACACTATGGCTTATGTTGGCAATGCTTAAGATCAGTATTTCATATGGAAGAGATTGGCTGAGCAGATTTCTGAATATGTCGAGAGTGTGAAAGTTGGGGCTCAAGGGTTGCAGCTTGCGAGTAATCAAGACAAGGAGACTATCGCTCATCTTGACATAGAAGTTGCTGAGTTAAGGAAGGCATAAGTAGAGGTTGAGTAGAAAGTCAAGGACTTGACTAAAACGGTCGAACAGGAGAGGAAGGACCATCTGTGCCAGATCGAATCTGCTCACCATAGAACTCATCTTCTGTTGGAAGAGGAGCGCCTAGCAAAAGAAGTAACAGAGTTGGAAATGCAACATGAGAGTATGAAAGAGCAACCGAGGAAAGAGAAGAAGGAGAAAGACGATGCTCTCATGCAAGTTCATAAATATTGTGAAAGGTTGTTAGATACTCGTAAGTAGAGGGATGAGGTGTTCGCTCATGCTAGAAAGGTGGATGAATCGGTTGCAGCCGCAGAGAAGTAAATCAAGGGAAGATTTGAGCCAATCATCATTAACTATAATGTAATGTAATCAAGTCTAGAGACCTAGAGTGGCTTGAAAAGGATTATCCCAGAGCTCTAGCTTTAGCATAGGAGCAGAATGTGCGAGAAGAACAGTAGGCTTTGAAGGGAGGTAAGGTGAATTTGGCGGAGTTGGAGTTTGAGATTCTAAGTCCAAGTATGATTGAAGCACTTAGAGCTGGTGAGCTTATTTTGCATCCGGAGCTGGCCACCACGGTACAGAAAGACCAACGTGAAGGCTCTGGGACTACATCTTTAAATCCCACTATATGCCTCATTTCAAGGCCTCCAACCACCTTCATTACTCCGTCTGACATCCATACAATCCAGAGGCACGACAAATGAAAAATATAAACGTGTTATCTCCTATTCTGTATGGGAATTCAGATGGCACTCCTACCCGTACAAAGCCTCAATCTGGCAGAGGTATCTCATTGATCTCACCCATATTTGAGAGAGCTCATATGACACTAGTCGATGTTGATAATCTCTCCTTTTATGTTTCTCTAATTTTAGGTCTGCCTCACATTACTTTGCTCCTTGAGGAGGGTCCCAGGTTTGGACAACGAGCATCCACAATGGAATCAGTGGTTGTGACTACTTCTGAAATGATTCCAAGTGCTCCAATTGGCGAGGATCCCGGTCCTGGTGTGCAAATAATTCATGCTTTGCAAAAGGAGGGAACTAATGAATTCCAAGAAGTCTAGATGAGGATGTCTTTATGATGGGATCTTCGGTGCCTCTTGCAGGGCTAACCTTGCAAGAGTGTTAGAAAAATGAGTTCTACTAGCTAGGGAGATCAAGCAGGAGAAGTTTGAGTTCGTTCCCTGACCTTTGTCGATAGCTTTACCTGTCGAGACTATCTTTGCACCAATCACTTTTCCATCCCCAAAGAGCACTCAAAGTGTGCCTGTCGGATCATCTCCTAGCACCTCATAAAAGGGCCAAGGAAGAGGCAGGTGAAAAACAGAAGAGGCCGGTGCACACTTCTCCGGAGAGGGGAAGAAGAAGACGAAGCACAAGAAGTGATTATCTGTTTGCTTTCTTCTTTTTAATTATATGGCCATAGGACTTGTTTTGTCTTGGCTGCCTTTGTGTAGGTTCAGACCCCACCTTTTATTTCAAATGCTATGTTAACAAACTTGGTTTTCTCTTCAAATCTATGTTGCCTTGTCTGAGTTATGAGAAATGCACTTGGTATTTTTGTTTATACATGTGCGAATCATTCCTATGTTATTGTTTGGTCGGATTATCAGCTTACTTTGTTTGTCTTTAACCAAGGTCCATTTAAATTGTAACAGCGATCCATATTGCATTGTGTGGGTCATCAACAATCTGGATGACTTGGGGTCCTCTCAAGATTTGACCGAATATTGATCACCTAACATGGTGGTTTGAACATCCCTATCTGGTCCGATTGAGCCTAACTTTGGGCATCACTCGGAGTTGATTACTTGAGGTGTTGGTTTGAATATCCCACTTTTAGGATATTAACCTTTGACCCTGCCTGACTCTGGGAGTTGATCGGGGTTTGGATAAGATCTCGCCTAACTCCAAGCAGTGACTTTTGGCTTTGCCATCCTCCGGTAAGGGATTAATGCTCTATCAAACTCCAGGCACGAGCTGATGAGCCAAACTTTCTTGTTCCATCTGATTTTGTTTATACTCATGTCCCCATGGCAGGGGTTGAAAGAGTTAGTTGGCATCTACCTCTGGATGCTAAGGTTGGTTTACTTCAATGGCCCGATCATGGATCGTAAAGCTTTGTTGGTACCCAACTCTGGATACTTTATACATGCATTATGCATATGCATATTCATTCACGTTTACCATAGTTCACAATTATAGTTAGATAAAGATAGAGTCATAGATTCAGGAAGTCATTTCATTTTATATACACAGGGAATGACAGATTCTATCTTGTTACATCAAACTTGACTAGATATTTGTTTGTGCCAAAATTGGTCACAAACCCCGAATGTTGTGAAAGCACCATTGTATGAATACAGATCAGCAATATTCACACACAAATATCAGATCTAAGTAAACAGAGTATCACAATTCAGAAATAATGAACAGAAACACGAGATTTATAGTGGTTCGGCGATCTTGCCTACGTCCACTCTGAAGTTGATGATTTTATTGATGTTCACTTGGAGATTACAATTTTTTCTGATGTAGTACAACTGATTTTCTGAGCTAAGTCTGAATCTAAGGCAGCAATGGTGATCTGGAGTGAATCTGGCAGAGTCTGGGCGCTCTTTAGCTCTCAAAATTGTCTGACCCCTTTTCTAAATGACCAGGGGCTCTATTTATAGGTGTGGGAGGCTGATATTTCGCCTAAATTGAAGGGAGACCAGTTCTGGCACGTGAGGGGGCCCATATGCCCGCTTTCTGGAAATCCGGGCCCACTTTGGGATCAATTCGAACTCAACTTCGAATCAATCAAGATCTGCTCCGATTGAGATGAAATTTGGCATGAACATTCCTTAAGTTGTCAGCAAGCTACTGTAAAAATTTCATAGCATTTGGACTTGTAGATCTCGAGATATGATCGATTCAAGATTGCATTTCTGGTTGATGTGCTCTGTTCGAATCGATCCCCTTCGAATCGATAGGGTCGAATCGATGCTGGTGCGTGTGCATGGTGACATGGCGCGCGTGTTTCTCGTATCGATCCTCTTTTCACTCCGAGTTGACTGGGTCGACTCCATCATTTTCGCTATTTTGACTTAGTGGATTCGAGGGATTTCTCTACACATCGAGTCGAAGGGAAATCTTTTCGCATCGATTATAGTGTGCCTTGGTCGATCGATACGAAACTCTCATAATAGGATGGATTCGAAGCAGGGAAACTCCATGGATTCGAAGTACTCCATCTTGAAGGATACGAACCACCGAGCCCAGATGGATACGAAGTGCATCATCCTGATGGATTCGAAGGTCTTCAATCTGAGGGTTACAAAGTGAAGTACTTCCGTGGGTTCGAAGTACTTTGTCTAGATGGGTCTGATAACTGAAGGATTCGAGCATGGGTTCGACCGATGGATACGAAGCTTGACCATCTGAAGGATTCGAATGAGGAGGTAAGCGATCGATCCGGAGCAAACAGATCCTGATGGATTCGAACATAGGCTTCACCTATGGATTCGAATCAGGGGGAATCTCCTTCATCTTGTATCGATCATAAGTTGAGCATACGAACTCGGATTGTCTCGAAATTTGGAACGTTGGTTCCCACGGCTTTGCTCGTCGTGTCTTATCGATTGTAGACCGATCCGGACTCGGGCAAAATTCATCGATATCCATGGTGAACTTGTGATGTAACAGATTTTCGGGATGGATTGTCATTGATTTCTAGTCAGTTTCTTGGTGTCACGGCCTTGCCAAAAGGCGGGATAACATTTGCCCCCCAAAACATGCCTTGCGATAGGAAGGTGTGTTTTGTAGTTCCATAAGTTGGATGTTCATATCCTGTTGATGACCTGTGGTACAACCTGCGAAGAGTTTGACAGTTTTATATGACCTTAAATGACGACCGTTCGCGATCTAGCCATTTGAGGTAGAATGCGACCGTTCGTGATCTAGCATTTTCTGTATGGCCCCAAATGACGACCGTTCGTGGTCAAGCCATTTGAGGTGAGGGGTGCCGTTCGAGGCGAGTTGTGTGTGCCCGGGGGGGACTTAGCATCATCGATACCAGGTTTCACGTTCGGGTGAATTCCCGGATTGTTTGTTGCAACATTTTATCGCCATCTCAGAGCATGCCTAGGGACCGTTTGCGATTTCGTACATGTGTAAGTGGCTTAGCCGTTACGAAATCACAAGTAGCATTTTTCATTGAGAATAAGTTTTTAGCAGAAATGTTAAACAAAATCAAGTTCAAATATAAGAAGCAAAAGGCAAAAGCAAACAATGACGTCAGAGTGCAAACACCTACATCAGTGTGGTTTATAGTTGTATCAGAGCATGCCTGAGGATCGTTCATGGTCCTGTACATGAGTAAACAACTTAACCGTGTCAGCGTGGAGTTTGCTACTCGTTCGTCGTTATTTCAATTAATTGATAACAAGAACAGGGACGTCAAAGTGCAAACACCTACAGTGATGCGATTTATAGTCCTATCAGAGCATGCTTGAGGATCGTTCGCGGTCCTGTACATGTGTAAAAAGACTTAATCGCGTTGGTGTAGAGTTTGCTACTTATTCGTCATTACCCCAATCAATTGATGATAAGTTGATGCCTCCGATCTGCCCCCCGAGTTCACGAGGGTAGCCTGGAATATGCTCTTCTGGATGAGTATTCTACCCAAGGTTGGATCAACACGCTCCTGGGTGGTGCCCCCCAGCTCAGGGGCTGCCCCCGATGGTCCTGCTCCGTTCTGAATTCTGGTTGCTCCTTGATTTTGCGCTCCAAGTTGTCCAATCTGTTGAAGCAAATTCTGGATCATTTCCTCCTGTCTCTTCATCATTGCCTCCATCTCATCCCTGGTGATGAAGATCGATGCTTGGTTTGCTCCTGAGGAAGCCTCTTGACTTCCTTCGTGCTGACTTCTCTCAGCTCTTTGCCTTCTACTTGTTTGTCGGGTCATTGTCTTTCAAATCTTCAAGCTTTCAGATCTGAACTTCAAATCTTGTGTAGCGGGTGCTAGTCCTTCTCAGTGAAAGCACCAAAGTGTTTGTGCCAAAATTGGTCACAAACCCCGAATGTTGTGAAAGCACCAGTGTATGAATACAGATCAGCAATATTCACACACAAATATCAGATCTAAGTAAACAGAGTATCACAATTCAGAAATAATGAACAGAAACACGAGATTTATAGTGGTTCGGCGATCTTGCCTACGTCCACTCTGAAGTTGATGATTTTATTGATGTTCACTTGGAGATTACAATTTTTTCTGATGTAGTACAACTGATTTTCTGAGCTAAGCCTGAATCTAAGGCAGCAATGGTGATCTGGAGTGAATCTGGCAGAGTCTGGGCGCTCTTTAGCTCTCAAAATTGTCTAACCCCTTTTCTGAATGACCAGGGGCTCTATTTATAGGTGTAGGAGGCTGATATTTCACCTAAATTGAAGGGAGACCAGTTCTGGCACGTGAGGGGGCCTATATGCCCGCTTTTTGGAAATCCGGGCCCACTTTGGGATCAATTCGAACTCAACTTCGAATCAATCAAGATCTGCTCCGATTGAGATGAAATTTGGCATGAACAGTCCTTAGGTTGTCAGCAAGCTACTGTAAAAATTTCATAGCATTTGGACTTGTAGATCTCGAGATATGATCGATTCAAGATTGCATTTCCGGTTGATGTGCTCTGTTCGAATCGATCCCCTTCGAATCGATAGGGTCGAATCGATGCTGGTGCGTGTGCATGGTGACGTGGCGCGCGTGTTTCTCGTATCGATCCTCTTTTCACTCCGAGTTGACTGGGTCGACTCCATCATTTTCGCTATTTTGACTTAGTGGATTCGAGGGATTTCTCTACACATCGATTCGAAGGGAAATCTGTTCGCATCGATTATAGTGTGCCTTGGTCGATCGATACGAAACTCTCATAATAGGATGGATTCGAAGCAGGGAAACTCCATGGATTCGAAGTACTCCATCTTGAAGGATACGAACCACCGAGCCTAGATGGATACGAAGTGCATCATCCTGATGGATTCGAAGGTCTTCAATCTGAGGGTTACGAAGTGAAGTACTTCCGTGGGTTCGAAGTACTTTGTCTAGATGGGTCTGATAACTGAAGGATTCGAGCATGGGTTCGACCGATGGATACGAAGCTTGACCATCTGAAGGATTCGAATGAGGAGGTAATCGATCGATCCGGAGCAAACAGATCCTGATGGATTCGAACATAGGCTTCACCTATGGATTCGAATCAGGGGGAATCTCCTTTATCTTGTATCGATCATAAGTTGAGCATACGAACTCGGATTGTCTCGAAATTTGGAACGTTGGTTCCCACGGCTTTGCTCGTCGTGTCTTATCGATTGTAGACCGATCCGGACTCGGGAAAAATTCATCGATATCCATGGTGAACTTGTGATGTAACAGATTTTCGGGATGGATTGTCATTGATTTCTAGTCAGTTTCTTGGTGTCACGGCCTTGCCAAAAGGCGGGATAACAATATTCATAGAGTTAGATCTCAAGTGAAATCGCATTGCAAGTGTTCGCTATTCCATTGCCATCTTTATTTGCATAAGGATCTTGCCTTGTTTCTCATGTTCCTTTGCCATCTTTATTTGCATGACTTGCAACTCAGTCATCATTTGCAGAGAGTCCTTCAAAGTTTCCTCTATCTTCATGACTCGGGCCAGTGTAGTTCATTGAAATGGACCAGCATTAGGAGAAGGGAAAGAAAAGGTCGCATTTTGGTTTGATTTAGGAGAGGAGGCCATTATTTTATATTCTCGAAAGTTTATTACAGTGAGAAATGAAGTGGAAGACAGAAGAATTCGAAATATAGAGAATATATAACTACCAAACTAATTTTAGAGGGAAAATCAAATTTTCAAATTTTAGCGTTGTATGTCGACATGGGGCGTAGGGGTATGTCAACATCCTTATGGAAATTTTGACAATTTTTTTTTCTTAATTTATTTAAATATATATGTTACTATATCTATATTCTATATCTCAGTTATAGAACAAATACCTAGTTCTCTTCTAAATTTAGTAAAGGTTGATTGATAAAAGGGTTTGGTCAGAATATCAGCTATTGGATTCTCAGTGTTGATAAATTCAAAAGAAATAATCTCTTTACTTATATTATCTCTAAGAAAATGATGTCTGATATCAATATGTTTGGTTCTGGCATGATGAGTAGGATTTTTGGATAAATTTATTGCACTTGTATTGTCGCAATAAATTGGTGATTTTGAAATATTTATTCCAAAATCCTTTAGGGTCTGTTGCATATAGATAACTTGAGAACAAGCCAAAGCAACATAGATATATTCTGCTTCAGTTGTTGATAGTGAGACAATATTTTGCTTTTTACTAAACCAGGAAACCAGAGAATGTCCTTAAAGATGACAAGTTCCACTTATACTTTTTCGACCTGATATACAACCAGCATAGTCAGCATCACAATATGAGATTAAATCAAATGAATCATTTTAGGGTAAAATAGGCCATAGTCTAAAGTGTGTTTAACATATCTTAGGATACGTTTAACAACTTTTAAATGGGTCTCTTTGGGTTGAGATTGGTATCTTGCACAAAGACAGACACTGTGCATGATATCAGGCATACTCACAATTATATAGAGTAGTGATCCAATCATTCCTCTGTATAGTTTTTGGTCGACATCTTTTGATATGTCTTCTTTATTCAAGGCTTCATTGGTTGCCATGGGAGTTGGTTTTCCACTCACAGTGGTCATACCAAACTTATTAATTAGATCCCTAGCATACTTTTCTTGACTAATGAAAATACCACTATCTAATTGTTTTATTTGCAATCCTAAAAAGAAAGTTAGTTCACCCGTATGACTCATCTCAAACTCTTTTGTCATTATTATAGAAAACTCTTTGTTCATTTCATTGTTTGTTGATCCAAAAATTATATCATCTACATAAATCTGTACTAATTGGATATCATTTTTGTTTCTTTTAATAAAAAGAGTATTATCTACTTTACCAATTTCAAAATTTGATTGTAATAGGTAAGATCTTAGTCTATCATACTTGGCTCTAGGAGCTTGTTTCAGACTATATAAAGCTTTCTTTAATTTGTAAACATGATTCGAAAACTTTTCTTCTTCAAAAAGTGGGGGTTGTTCAACATAAACATCTTCTTTAACAAAACCATTTAAAAATGCACTTTTGACATCCATTTGAAATAGTTTGAAATTGTTGTGGTTTGCGAAAGCAAGTTCTAATGACTTATAATCTTGCTACGAGTGCAAAGGTTTCATCATAGTCTATTCCTTCTTCTTGACAATAACCTTACGCAACTAGCCAAGCTTTATTTCTAACAACCTCACCTTGTTCATTCATTTTGTTTTTATAAACCCATTTAGTTCCTATTATAGTTTTGTCCTCAGGTCTAGGAACAAGTTCCCATACATCATTTTTGGTGAATTGATTCAGTTCTTCTTGCATAGCAAGAATCCATGAATCATTAGATGATGCTTCCTTTGGATTTTTGGGTTCTATAGTTGATATAAAAGCTACATTACTCATCTTGTTTAGTTGATTTCTAGTTCTAACAATAGATTCAATATTTCCTACTATATTTTCTACAGGATGATCTTTTAAAAACTCAGTCCTTTTATTAGGATGAATAGTTTCACAATTTATTTCATTTGATTCGTTATTTAAAGTAACAAAATCATCTTCATCATTTATTTGAACAAAATCTTTGAAATTTTCATCAAAAGGTACATGCATTGTTTCTTCAATGGTGTTTGTTTTTAAATTGAAAACTCTGTTTTCTTTACTTCTATTAGAATATCCGATAAAGATTCCTTTATCGGATTTAGGATCAAATTTATCCAAATTGTCCTTTGTATTTAGAATGAAACATTTAATTCCAAAAACTTTAAAATAAGATACCTGTTGTTTCTTATTGAAAAGAAGTTCATATGGTGTTTTATTGGTTAGAGGTCTAATTAAAATCCTAATCAAAATATAACTAGCTGTAGCGACTGCTTCAGCCCAAAATTTTTTTAGTAATTTACTATCTTAAAGCATAGTTCTTGCACACTCTTGAATCGTCCTATTTTTACGCTCTACCACTCCGTTTTGTTGTGGAGTTCTTGGAAAGGAAAAATTATGAGTTATTTCTTTTTTTATTACAGAAATTCTCAAAATTTCATTTTCAAATTCTCCACCATAATCACTACGAATAGTTTTGATTTTTAAAGAAATTTGATTTTGAATTCATTTTGCAAAAGTTTTAAATAAATCAAAAGCATCACTTTTAAGTTTCAGAAAAATTGTCCATGTAAATTTAGAATAATCATCTACAATTACAAAAACATATTTACTGTGATTTATTGACTGAATTTGAGATGGGCAAAACAGATCTAAATGAAGTAACTCAAGGGGTTTTGAAGTTGAAATCATATCTTTCAATTTAAATGAACTATTCCTAAGTTTTCCTAATTGACAAGCATCACATATACTATCTACTTTATAATCCATTTTAGAGAGACCTCTTACTAAATCAAGTTTTGATAGTCTAGATAAAAGTTTGAAATTCAAATGCCCAAATCTTTTATGCCAAATCCAAGGGTCACTTGTATTAGCCAAAAGACATAGGTTATCGTTTGAGATTTTCATACTAAGTATATAAATATTTTTCTTCCTAATTCCTTCAAAGATAATATTTGATTTATTATCTTCGATGTGACACTTATCCTTTTCAAATTTAATTTTGTACCCCTTATCACATAGTTGACTTATGATAAGTAAATTGTGTTTTAGATTCCTAACTAACAAAACATCAGAAATAGTAGGAGTTTTAGAGTTACCGACATTGCCGATGCCAATCACATATCCTTTTGAGTTGTCTCCAAAGTTGACCGGTCCTCCATCTTCATAAATTATGTCATTCAGTATCTCCGAATTGCCAGTCATGTGTCTCGAACACCCACTATCAAGTATCCATTTATTTTTCTTGATTTGCACCATTTGTCCATTGAGTATTGGTTCATCAAAAGCCATCTAACACATCTGTTCCTGCACAACAAACCAATTCAGTAGATAACTTGATTTTCTATAAGAACAATATGCAGACTTATGAGACAACGATGATTTGGACAGTTTTGAACTAGTGTTAACAGAACCTCCAAAAATTTCCATTTTAAATTTTTTCAAAATTCAGATTATGATAACTTTGAAAACCAATGCTCTGATACCAAATGTAGGAAATGCAAATTACGGATCTTAAGGCAGAATTAACATTAGAGGGAGGTGAATAGTGTTTAATTAATTTTATGAATCTTTTTGAAATCTTTTCAAATTAAACCCAAACAGATGCAATTCACAAACACAGAAACAATCACAGAATTAGACACAGATGCAAATAGTAAATAAAAGCAGTAAAGGAAAGAACATACCAGAATTTTATACTAGTTCGGAGTTACCCTACATGCAGTCCCACATAATTTCTTATGCAGATTTCTTTTCAAATATAATGTAGATATTACAACCTTGATTTCAAGGCCACAAGATACACCCTCCCATCTTCGAGTCTAGGGCAAACTCTCTTGATTTAACGAGGCTACAAGATCACCTAAAAAATTTACGGGCTACTATCACACCCTATTGATTTACAGGCCACAATCACACCATTTCCAATATCACCTTCATAGATAGAGAGACTCGATACAGTTCTTTGATTACAAATGATCCTATAACTCTGAATAGCACGGAGATATTTGAGAGAGAGTGGTAGAGAATCAAACTAGAGATGATTGAGTTTGATTCACTTAGGATTTCGGCAGAGTTTTGTTAAAATATAAGAGAATATTTTAGTGGAGAAGAAGGAGAGAAGAAATGAAGAAAAACCGACTTAAAATTCGTTGAAAACAACTGGTATTTATAGAAGAACAACAGTCATGTCCATTTGTGAAAGGTTATGATGGATAGACACTTCATTTGAAAATTTGAATTATAAATTCTACGGCTATCATGTTGACATGGGGGGATGGGGTATGTCGACATACCCTTGTAAATTTTGAAAATTGAATTTGTATTTAAAAGATATTTTCTTTCTAAAACTTGTAAAAACATTTTCTGAAGTTTATAAAGCATTTTGAATAGAGTTTAAACTTATAAAAGAGATTTAAAAAGTAATCTTAAAAATATACAATCTATAATATAAAAGTAATTTTAAAAACTAAGTATAAAAAATATTTTTGAGATTTAAAGCTTATAATATTAAAACCAGGAGATAGTTTAAAAATAAGAGATGATTTTGAAATCAAAATATATAAGATAATAAAAATAGTTTAAGGCTAAAATATTTAAACTGAGAGAGATGACTTTAAAAGGTTTTTGGAAAAATATTTAAAATAAATCATTTTGAAATTTTCGTGGATTCCATTCCACTAGAGAAGGTCGTGGGTTCCATCCAACTAAAGAGGTCGTGGGTTCCATCCTACTATTAAAGCGAGAAGGTTGATTCCATTCCACAATTAAAATCCGAATAAAAATTTTAGTGCTATTATGAAGTTTTAACATAAATCTAGATACTATTACTTATCTTGATATCTCGAACTCTTGAAATCTTGAACTCTTGATACTCATAAGTCTTTAGTCTTGATTTTTTAAATCTTGAATTCGTCGGTCTTGAATCTCTATACTCAGTCTTGAATCTTTATACTGTACAGTCTTCATTCTCGGTACCTACATATACATATTTATCTAGACAAGAATATTAGTATTTATATTTTATAACAAGTCTTAAGGTTGTTGTCATCAAAACCATCATCTCAGGAACTAACAAGTATACCCAAAATGACACACTAAAAGATGTGGTGCATTGTAGGTATAACTAAAACTAGTAGAGACTAAGATTCACAAGACAAAATAGATAAAAACAGCTGAAACAATTAAAATAATAAATTTCTAAAAGTCAAACTTCATAGTATAGAATTATAAAACCAAATACATCATATGTCTCAAAATACCAATATATGTCTCATGAAATCAAAACCTCAGTCTCATAAATAGCAGAGTACAAACTATCCCTTACAAAGTGCCAATGCATGGAATGAGCTAAAGACTGAAATTAAAGAAGAGAAATACATAAGAAATCTCTGCTAAAGAAGTCTCCAAGTGTCTACAATCTATCGTCCTTGCTCCTGCTAGCTTGTGGGGGGAAAGGGGGTAAATGGAGGAGCGGTGTGACGACCCGACTTTCTATGCCCAAAAAGTCGCATCATTATGAAGAAAGAAAGGGATAGAAGAAGAAAAGAAAAGAAGAAAGAACAACAACACGTCAGAAATCTCACAGCGGAACGAGAAATATATTATCACATAAGATATTACATAGTATCATATACATCAGAGTATACAACTTATACATCACAGAATAGACAGTTATAAACTTCTGTCTATTATACAACACAAGTACATCAGTACAATACAGACTAATACAAACACAGCGGAAACTCTATATATCTACTCGCTGAAGCCTCCTGCTCCACAGCTCCTCCAGAATTCGTCAAGACTATCCTGAATCCCTCGACTACTCAATACAATATTGAGTACCCAAGAGTTTAATAAAACAGAAAATAAACACTTGGGTCAGACATGGGTCTGGTGTGAGTAAACGGGTTAAAATTGTTTAACTTCAAAACCTTTTGAAAACAAAGGTATCACGTAAGACTTCCCACACATAAACATGGAAAAGTTTTTACCTTACGCTAACCAAAACATTTGATAGGAAATCCAGTTATATTATAATAGGGTCTAGGGTTTTCAAGTAAAATACAGAAATAGCTGAAATGCTTACATCTCACATTCCAACATAGTTGGGCACAACTAATACGTACGGCACTTATTGGAGTTTGGATTCCATACAATGGCAGGGCTACTGGGGTACCGCCCGTCACAGTACGTGGCCTAGATCACCGTACCGAGGAGTACGCCCGCTCCCCTGCAACACAAAGCCGGAACCATCCCTTACTGGATAATTCCGAACAAGATAATCCCGTAGTTGGCGCGACCAACCACACACTAAGCCGAATAAAGAAAAGGGACCTCTAGACAGGGATCTATCTTGCTCTCAGTGGGTGCTACCCACGAAGCCTTGCTGCACCTCCCCTGTTTTAGCCATTCCCGGTTGATGAGGCTTGAGGTTACGATTACCTTAAATCAGAACATATCACTTAGAATGCTCATCGTCCGCCTGACGATGTGCTGAAAGCATTCAATCCATACAAGTTCGTTCCGGGTTCGAACGAAACCGAAGGCATTATCTCGTTACACTCGTTTTGGAATCACCCTCAGAGTTAACGACAATAACCCTTGCACTCTGATCTTCATCTTCACTTGAGATTCACGACCTATCGTTAATTTGGATCGATGTGGTATTCGGGTCTCCAGACCTGGAATACCGGTATACGGAAACCCGATCCCGGTCTCATCGAAATCCAAAACGTATCTTTTAAGGCCAAGTTGTTTAAAGGTTTAAACAATTTAACTTATCTATACAGATAGATAATTCACAATTCACAATTGATAATCACATTATCAATTAAACAGATGATTCATAACCAAATAGGTAATCCATTTCAATATCACAATAGTTAATCTATATTACCATCATAATGCAACCAAGCATTCATACCACACAACATTACTTATCTCATTTCTGAGATTACATCCATTCAAGACAAATCAATGTCATCCATTCTTATATAAGCAATGATTTACTTAATCATAACATAATTAATTTAAAATTGATTTAAATTAACTATCTCTATCTTTAATTAATTTAAAGCGAATTAAATTAATCACTTCATCTCTTAATTAATTTAAAATAAATTAAATTAATTACTTCATTATAAATCTTACTTATACAATCATTAATTAATTACAAATAAATTAATTAATCTTTCTCTAATTATCCATTTTAATTAATCACCCTGATTAATTATACTTTAATTACATTTAAGTAATTATCTTTAATTAATTTCACAAATTAATTATTCTTAACCAATACAGTAATTAACCTTTAATCACTTCATTAATCAATTAATTATAATTAATTACTTTAATTCTTAATTAATTACAATTAATTAGTTATCATCTGATTAGTTAATCTTAATTAATCAATTCTTAATTACATCATTAATTATAAACTAATGATCCTTAATTATATCTTTAATTATTCTATTAATTACATTAAGTAATTAACCTTAATTAAACCATAATTTATTAATCACCTTTGATTAATATAATCCAGTAATTAACTTCCTTAATTACTTCCATTAATTAATTACTTTTTTTTTTATTAATTACCTTAACCAATAATTAATTACCTTATTAATTATCCTTAATCCTTTAATTAATTAAATTATTTAATTAATAACACTAAGTAATTAACTCTTAATCACTTTCATTAAATTACTTTCATAAAATAATTATCTTCTAATTACTTATTAAATAACTTCCCTTTATTTAATTACATCCAGTAATTATTCCTTAATTACTTCATCAAGTAATTATACTAAATTAATTATTAAATGATTATCTCTAATTAATCATTAATTAATTATTAATTTAACTTAATCATTTAAATTTAATTAAATGATTCTTAACTTACTATATTAAAAGTTCTTAATTAAGAAACTATTATCTTAATTAAATCAATTATTTACCAATAACACTTTATAATTAAAATAATTTAATTATCTAAATTCTCTTTTCAAATTTAATTATCTTTATTTAAATCAACATTCTTAATACTTAAGAAAATTCTTATTTTAACTTATTACTAAATCTTAACCATTAAACCTTACTTAAATTAAAATATTAGATTTAGAAATAAATCATTAAACACATTTTTAATTAAACCTTTAAATCTTTAAAACTTTCCCAAAGTTATCAAATAAAATTTAATACAAAATTTATTATTAAAATTCACTTATTTTATTTAAAAACTTTTACATTTCAAAATACAAGAACTTTGTTTAAAACATTAACTTAAAACAAATTTAATTTTATAAACAAAACTTGTTTACTTGTTTTAACTTTGTTTTAAAACTCAAGAAACACTACAATATAAATTCCTTTTGTTTTTTAAAACTTCAAACATTTCCTGTTCAAACTTTAAGTCTGTTCCCACTCAAACCCGAGTAAACACCTAGAAAACTCGAAGCAACACTCGCGTATTCCCACTATTTCCCTACTTCGAGTCAAACTCAAAAATTCTCGAACGAACACCCGAGCCAAAGCATTCTTCTCCAAACCCATTACTTCCCTGATACACGCGAACGTGCACGTTAACGTGCACACCACGACTGAACGTCGACGAACTCCGATCAGTCCTCCGGCAAGTCGCTCTCGACCTCGTCATCCCATCGCGCAACCCAGAAACCCATCTCCACCATCGAAACGAAATTCGACCACCTCGATCAAAACTGGAACCCACATCTCAATCAGAAACAACCCATCGCCGACGAACTCCGCCTCGAGAAGCCTCGCCCACTTCGCCGCAGCGTCGCCACGACTCCAGCAAACTTTTCCCCCCATCGCGATCGTGTCCGATCCCCTATCCACGTCGAAACTCCTTTGACAACAGACGAACAAAAACTCCACCTAAAACCCTAGTTTGATCGAATTCGATCAATTTAGACATTGGAAAATTTTGATTATATTTTTCCCATGGTCGTCAGACCCCCAGCCAACCTCGACCACGATTCCGATGAAGTTCATCATGCCGATCGCCAGAATTTCCCTTAAACCCATTTTCTAGTCAAATTCCAAATTTCATTCTTAATACATTATTAGAAATCCTGATTCTCTTCTTAAAATTCATAATTTCTAATATCAATTCAAGTTATAAACTTGAATCATTAATTCCTAATGATGGATTTTAACCATATGTTTAAGTTCTTATGCTTCTTCCTGTTTCCCAGATAATTTCCATTTTAATTTACTTAAATAAAATTACAAGCCTTACTCTATGTTTAAACAAATTAAAGTCATAAGAAAACTAGAACCAAACATAGAACAAGTAGAGATATTGAATTGATTTAATTTCAAACCTGGATCTTATAAAACAGAGAAGGCTAACATGCACAGTTCAAAGCATAAACAATCATACTGCACATTTATATCTTCATATGCAAGCATTACCTATTTCAGAATTTCACGAGCAACAGTCCTGTATCTACTTAAACTTTTTAAATTAAGAGTTTACTCACAGGGTATTGATGAACAGAGAATAAACTTTGAAAACTGGACTTGATGAATAGATCTGCTACTGTATTTCCCAGATTCTAGCATATTTTCAATCATAAAATACTTGAATCTATTTTTAAATCCTAGATTATGTTTAAACTAAACTATCTTGTTTGAAATTCTAAACTTAACAGTGAACAGATAAAAAGATTTGGAATTTTTATTAAATTTAAACCCTGTATCTTGAAACCAGAGAAGCACATACATATCAGACATGCAACTTTAATCAATTCATATACATAGAGATATTACTATATATATACACAAGAAAACATCATTCAACTTAGAACTTCCACAAACAACATATTTTAATTTACTTAAGTTTTAATATAAAATGTTTTATTCACCAGTTTGAAAACAGGGAACAACTTTTGAACCTATCTACAGACAATTCACAGATATACCATTATATATATATGCATTCATACTAATCATTCATGAAACATTATATACCATATTACTACATATTTATCACACATAACAACATAGTGCAGATTTAAAACTGTTTTTAAAATGGAGTTTACTCACCTTTTAACTAAAATGCAGAGATGATTTAAACTGAGATGAAGCTTTGAAAACTTTGAATGCTTTGAAAAAACTGGGTTCAAGCCTTTGAATTAGTTTTGAATTCTTTAAACTGAGATGTTTTGAGACATTGATTTATGCAGGCTGGAGCTTCAATTTGCTGCTGAATGCTTTGAAAATCCAGGTTGTATTTGAAACTTGCAAGCTTTGAAAATTGTTACAGGCTTTATCTTTTGATTTGGAAAAAATAATTTACAGGTTTCGATTTTGAGTTTCTTTGTTTTAGAAAATGAGAATAGGAAAAGAAATGAAGAGGAAGATATAGGTTTATATAAGTTAATTTAGATTTTATAAAAGAAAATTAAAATTAATGTGACACTTGTCTTAACCTTACTTAGTTTGCTAACACATGGTATTTAAGAGGTTTATAGATTAACACATGTAACTTTATATGCATAATTAAATTTTAAATGTTTTATAAAGTTTTTATAAATTAATTTCCAAATAAATAAATACATATCTTATTTTATGAATGCTTTTCTTAATTTATAAAAATAAAACCTTTAAAAGAAAATAAAATAAAAACCAATCATATTATAATAAAATCATATATAATATATTTAATTCATTTTTAAGTGTAAATATAAAACTTTTATATTTATTACTATTTAATAAACATTATCTTAATTTATATAAATAAAACTCTTTAAGGAAAATAATATAAGACAAATCTTATTTTAAATAAAACTTATTCATATATTTTAAATCCAAAATATTTTTAAGATATATATACTTTAATTTCAAGTTTAAATCCAAATTCAAATGCAATTTAAAAATCCAATTTAAAATCAACTCAGACATATATAAAATAAACACATTATTACTTTGAAAATAATAATTCTATTTTAAGACCTACTTATATCTATATTTATAAACATCTCTTTATTAAATGTTTGAAAATATCAACTTTACAAATTTTTATTATCAAATATTATCAAATCAATTTAATTATTTAAACAGATTATTAAATTGATATTGCCCCAAATTTCCGGGATATTACATTCCTCCCCCCTTAAAATAATTTCGTCCCCGAAATTTAAAACAAAGGTAATTTAATAATCTATTTAAATCACAAGCAAATATTATCATCCATATGCTAACAACCATAGCAACCAATTCACCCAATCAAACAATTCTAATTATCCAGACAAAATTCTGGATAATTCCCTAGAGTTTCCCAAGTATAAATATCGGGATACTTGCTCTACAGAATCCAAACAATCAATACTACTAAGCTATAGAGCTCCTACTCATCTAGATCTACAGAACTAAACAGGATATCAGACTACAAACGAGTCTGACTCAACAACCAATTCCTCCAGAACTGCTGATTCCTAAACCAGAGATAGATCAAACACGTACTCCCTCAGAGATACGTAAAATATATTGAATTCCAGTTATCCAAACAGACAATTCAATCCAGTAGATCAAACTCTTATCCAAATCAGAACATAGAAAAGATCCAAAACAACTCGGAGTTGACTTCCGAGACTTACCCAATCTTATAGCTCCCTTTAATCAGAGAATAACTTCACAACAACGAAGTCTCCAACTTCGAATTTCAAATTCCTTCGTCTCTTATCCACAAAATCTTCAGACGATCTCGGCTTCCTACAAATCCTTTCTGATCAGCTCAACCTTCGCCGATGCTTCTAGAAACAAACTAGACCAAAAATAACTCAACCAATGATCCTCTCAAGATCTACCCAATCCAAAACACAAACTCTACTACCATTAGTAGACTGAACTAACTTCTCTTATCTGGAAAAGACAAACAAATGCACTCGCCAGACTAGACTCAAATCCAGAACAAATTTCCAATCCAAACACTACAACTTCCGGTTGTTTCCACTCTAGAACAGCTGCCACCTTGCTTCCGCTGTACAACTCTGATCTGGAGCAGATAAGAATGCCGTCGATGAACTCGAGCACAAACTAGACAACTTATCCCGTAAAAATGGTTCAACAGATCCATAAAAGAAAACTCAAATACTCCATCAAACTTGAGCTGCTTCACCAAACTCTATCTCTAGGAATCATCCTTCAACTAGACTGAACCATCGGTATCACTCCTGGAATTCAGTTGATAAGAAAACTCAATCTCTAAATGCTGACAAATCTCTGACTTCCCTGAAGACATCCAGAAAAATCTTCAATAACCCAAGAGAACACTCAGCAATCGCAAGTCACTTTTGCGATCAACCCAATCAATTTCCAAAGAAAACTGTTCTCTCTTAACAAATCAGAACAGCCCATACTTATCTATCCAATCCATCGAAGAAATGGATCCACTCTGCTGCTTCTGAACTCTACATAAGAAAAACTGCTCAGTCAGAAACTTCCTGCCAATGCACAGAATACTCCGAGCTGCACTGCTGCCACAGATGCTCCTATCCAAAGCTCTTCGAGAAACTCGGACCCAAACCAACACAAACACCATGTTGAACTCAGCCACAATGCCGAAATATACACACTTCCTTAAACTTGTTCCAAAGAAAACATCTTCGGGAACATCCATAGTCACTGCATCTCATCACGCAGCTACTTCTTCCAGAAGTATCAAGATACCATCACTCGCTTCTGCCTCACTGACAGATCCAACTCTACTCATCCAACTTCAAAGATAAACTTCGAACCTTAACAGGTTTCCTTTAGAGATTGTGAAATCCTTACACAACTGTAAAGTTCACTCGAGACGGTATTAGGTTTACAGTCTCGACAGATACTCTTCCAACCTCAACACTCAGACTCCTAATCCTAGATGATAAATTATTATCATCTCAACCAATCATTACAAATACCATATACATTTAAAAATGATACTTTTTTATATAGAAATTATATCTAGGTAAAATTATTTCATTTACCTTTTTAAAACAATATTGTGTCCGTTGGCCTGGTCAAGTGTTTAGAGATCCCTATCAATAACGTTAGCTACTCGTATTGACCAGAATCCATATACCACTCAACCGATCAATTAACACAATATAAAACCATTTTATATAACTAACAAATACGCGCTCTCGTATATATATATACACTCAAACAGGTTGCTACAGATCCTATTTCTAATGAACAATCCTTCCGAACCTAGGTATTCACTCAACCTAGTGTTCTGATATTCACTTAACCAAAAGCTTAGGTATTCGCTCAACCTATGCTCTGATACCAAATGTGACGACCCGACTTTCTATGCCCAAAAAGTCGCATCATTATGAAGAAAGAAAGGGATAGAAGAAGAAAAGAAAAGAAGAAAGAACAACAACACGTCAGAAATCTCACAGCGGAACGAGAAATATATTATCACATAAGATATTACATAGTATCATATACATCAGAGTATACAACTTATACATCACAGAATAGACAGTTATAAACTTCTGTCTATTATACAACACAAGTACATCAGTACAATACAGACTAATACAAACACAGCGGAAACTCTATATATCTACTCGCTGAAGCCTCCTGCTCCACAGCTCCTCCAGAATTCGTCAAGACTATCCTGAATCCCTCGACTACTCAATACAATATTGAGTACCCAAGAGTTTAATAAAACAGAAAATAAACACTTGGGTCAGACATGGGTCTGGTGTGAGTAAACGGGTTAAAATTGTTTAACTTCAAAACCTTTTGAAAACAAAGGTATCACGTAAGACTTCCCACACATAAACATGGAAAAGTTTTTACCTTACGCTAACCAAAACATTTGATAGGAAATCCAGTTATATTATAATAGGGTCTAGGGTTTTCAAGTAAAATACAGAAATAGCTGAAATGCTTACATCTCACATTCCAACATAGTTGGGCACAACTAATACGTACGGCACTTATTGGAGTTTGGATTCCATACAATGGCAGGGCTACTGGGGTACCGCCCGTCACAGTACGTGGCCTAGATCACCGTACCGAGGAGTACGCCCGCTCCCCTGCAACACAAAGCCGGAACCATCCCTTACTGGATAATTCCGAACAAGATAATCCCGTAGTTGGCGCGACCAACCACACACTAAGCCGAATAAAGAAAAGGGACCTCTAGACAGGGATCTATCTTGCTCTCAGTGGGTGCTACCCACGAAGCCTTGCTGCACCTCCCCTGTTTTAGCCATTCCCGGTTGATGAGGCTTGAGGTTACGATTACCTTAAATCAGAACATATCACTTAGAATGCTCATCGTCCGCCTGACGATGTGCTGAAAGCATTCAATCCATACAAGTTCGTTCCGGGTTCGAACGAAACCGAAGGCATTATCTCGTTACACTCGTTTTGGAATCACCCTCAGAGTTAACGACAATAACCCTTGCACTCTGATCTTCATCTTCACTTGAGATTCACGACCTATCGTTAATTTGGATCGATGTGGTATTCGGGTCTCCAGACCTGGAATACCGGTATACGGAAACCCGATCCCGGTCTCATCGAAATCCAAAACGTATCTTTTAAGGCCAAGTTGTTTAAAGGTTTAAACAATTTAACTTATCTATACAGATAGATAATTCACAATTCACAATTGATAATCACATTATCAATTAAACAGATGATTCATAACCAAATAGGTAATCCATTTCAATATCACAATAGTTAATCTATATTACCATCATAATGCAACCAAGCATTCATACCACACAACATTACTTATCTCATTTCTGAGATTACATCCATTCAAGACAAATCAATGTCATCCATTCTTATATAAGCAATGATTTACTTAATCATAACATAATTAATTTAAAATTGATTTAAATTAACTATCTCTATCTTTAATTAATTTAAAGCGAATTAAATTAATCACTTCATCTCTTAATTAATTTAAAATAAATTAAATTAATTACTTCATTATAAATCTTACTTATACAATCATTAATTAATTACAAATAAATTAATTAATCTTTCTCTAATTATCCATTTTAATTAATCACCCTGATTAATTATACTTTAATTACATTTAAGTAATTATCTTTAATTAATTTCACAAATTAATTATTCTTAACCAATACAGTAATTAACCTTTAATCACTTCATTAATCAATTAATTATAATTAATTACTTTAATTCTTAATTAATTACAATTAATTAGTTATCATCTGATTAGTTAATCTTAATTAATCAATTCTTAATTACATCATTAATTATAAACTAATGATCCTTAATTATATCTTTAATTATTCTATTAATTACATTAAGTAATTAACCTTAATTAAACCATAATTTATTAATCACCTTTGATTAATATAATCCAGTAATTAACTTCCTTAATTACTTCCATTAATTAATTACTTTTTTTTTATTAATTACCTTAACCAATAATTAATTACCTTATTAATTATCCTTAATCCTTTAATTAATTAAATTATTTAATTAATAACACTAAGTAATTAACTCTTAATCACTTTCATTAAATTACTTTCATAAAATAATTATCTTCTAATTACTTATTAAATAACTTCCCTTTATTTAATTACATCCAGTAATTATTCCTTAATTACTTCATCAAGTAATTATACTAAATTAATTATTAAATGATTATCTCTAATTAATCATTAATTAATTATTAATTTAACTTAATCATTTAAATTTAATTAAATGATTCTTAACTTACTATATTAAAAGTTATTAATTAAGAAACTATTATCTTAATTAAATCAATTATTTACCAATAACACTTTATAATTAAAATAATTTAATTATCTAAATTCTCTTTTCAAATTTAATTATCTTTATTTAAATCAACATTCTTAATACTTAAGAAAATTCTTATTTTAACTTATTACTAAATCTTAACCATTAAACCTTACTTAAATTAAAATATTAGATTTAGAAATAAATCATTAAACACATTTTTAATTAAACCTTTAAATCTTTAAAACTTTCCCAAAGTTATCAAATAAAATTTAATACAAAATTTATTATTAAAATTCACTTATTTTATTTAAAAACTTTTACATTTCAAAATACAAGAACTTTGTTTAAAACATTAACTTAAAACAAATTTAATTTTATAAACAAAACTTGTTTACTTGTTTTAACTTTGTTTTAAAACTCAAGAAACACTACAATATAAATTCCTTTTGTTTTTTAAAACTTCAAACATTTCCTGTTCAAACTTTAAGTCTGTTCCCACTCAAACCCGAGTAAACACCTAGAAAACTCGAAGCAACACTCGCGTATTCCCACTATTTCCCTACTTCGAGTCAAACTCAAAAATTCTCGAACGAACACCCGAGCCAAAGCATTCTTCTCCAAACCCATTACTTCCCTGATACACGCGAACGTGCACGTTAACGTGCACACCACGACTGAACGTCGACGAACTCCGATCAGTCCTCCGGCAAGTCGCTCTCGACCTCGTCATCCCATCGCGCAACCCAGAAACCCATCTCCACCATCGAAACGAAATTCGACCACCTCGATCAAAACTGGAACCCACATCTCAATCAGAAACAACCCATCGCCGACGAACTCCGCCTCGAGAAGCCTCGCCCACTTCGCCGCAGCGTCGCCACGACTCCAGCAAACTTTTCCCCCCATCGCGATCGTGTCCGATCCCCTATCCACGTCGAAACTCCTTTGACAACAGACGAACAAAAACTCCACCTAAAACCCTAGTTTGATCGAATTCGATCAATTTAGACATTGGAAAATTTTGATTATATTTTTCCCATGGTCGTCAGACCCCCAGCCAACCTCGACCACGATTCCGATGAAGTTCATCATGCCGATCGCCAGAATTTCCCTTAAACCCATTTTCTAGTCAAATTCCAAATTTCATTCTTAATACATTATTAGAAATCCTGATTCTCTTCTTAAAATTCATAATTTCTAATATCAATTCAAGTTATAAACTTGAATCATTAATTCCTAATGATGGATTTTAACCATATGTTTAAGTTCTTATGCTTCTTCCTGTTTCCCAGATAATTTCCATTTTAATTTACTTAAATAAAATTACAAGCCTTACTCTATGTTTAAACAAATTAAAGTCATAAGAAAACTAGAACCAAACATAGAACAAGTAGAGATATTGAATTGATTTAATTTCAAACCTGGATCTTATAAAACAGAGAAGGCTAACATGCACAGTTCAAAGCATAAACAATCATACTGCACATTTATATCTTCATATGCAAGCATTACCTATTTCAGAATTTCACGAGCAACAGTCCTGTATCTACTTAAACTTTTTAAATTAAGAGTTTACTCACAGGGTATTGATGAACAGAGAATAAACTTTGAAAACTGGACTTGATGAATAGATCTGCTACTGTATTTCCCAGATTCTAGCATATTTTCAATCATAAAATACTTGAATCTATTTTTAAATCCTAGATTATGTTTAAACTAAACTATCTTGTTTGAAATTCTAAACTTAACAGTGAACAGATAAAAAGATTTGGAATTTTTATTAAATTTAAACCCTGTATCTTGAAACCAGAGAAGCACATACATATCAGACATGCAACTTTAATCAATTCATATACATAGAGATATTACTATATATATACACAAGAAAACATCATTCAACTTAGAACTTCCACAAACAACATATTTTAATTTACTTAAGTTTTAATATAAAATGTTTTATTCACCAGTTTGAAAACAGGGAACAACTTTTGAACCTATCTACAGACAATTCACAGATATACCATTATATATATATGCATTCATACTAATCATTCATGAAACATTATATACCATATTACTACATATTTATCACACATAACAACATAGTGCAGATTTAAAACTGTTTTTAAAATGGAGTTTACTCACCTTTTAACTAAAATGCAGAGATGATTTAAACTGAGATGAAGCTTTGAAAACTTTGAATGCTTTGAAAAAACTGGGTTCAAGCCTTTGAATTAGTTTTGAATTCTTTAAACTGAGATGTTTTGAGACATTGATTTATGCAGGCTGGAGCTTCAATTTGCTGCTGAATGCTTTGAAAATCCAGGTTGTATTTGAAACTTGCAAGCTTTGAAAATTGTTACAGGCTTTATCTTTTGATTTGGAAAAAATAATTTACAGGTTTCGATTTTGAGTTTCTTTGTTTTAGAAAATGAGAATAGGAAAAGAAATGAAGAGGAAGATATAGGTTTATATAAGTTAATTTAGATTTTATAAAAGAAAATTAAAATTAATGTGACACTTGTCTTAACCTTACTTAGTTTGCTAACACATGGTATTTAAGAGGTTTATAGATTAACACATGTAACTTTATATGCATAATTAAATTTTAAATGTTTTATAAAGTTTTTATAAATTAATTTCCAAATAAATAAATACATATCTTATTTTATGAATGCTTTTCTTAATTTATAAAAATAAAACCTTTAAAAGAAAATAAAATAAAAACCAATCATATTATAATAAAATCATATATAATATATTTAATTCATTTTTAAGTGTAAATATAAAACTTTTATATTTATTACTATTTAATAAACATTATCTTAATTTATATAAATAAAACTCTTTAAGGAAAATAATATAAGACAAATCTTATTTTAAATAAAACTTATTCATATATTTTAAATCCAAAATATTTTTAAGATATATATACTTTAATTTCAAGTTTAAATCCAAATTCAAATGCAATTTAAAAATCCAATTTAAAATCAACTCAGACATATATAAAATAAACACATTATTACTTTGAAAATAATAATTCTATTTTAAGACCTACTTATATCTATATTTATAAACATCTCTTTATTAAATGTTTGAAAATATCAACTTTACAAATTTTTATTATCAAATATTATCAAATCAATTTAATTATTTAAACAGATTATTAAATTGATATTGCCCCAAATTTCCGGGATATTACAAGCGGGTCAGACTAAAAGTCTGGTGAATGATAGTAATTACCAGAATCTTTAAGCAAAGTAAAAGTAATATACCTTACAACAGTTCTAGTATATATAAAGGAAATAAAGGAAATATGAAGAAGGAATAAGCTGGAAATAAATACGACTTAACTAAATTAACACAATTTTTTAACTTTGATTGTTTGCACTTGTTTTTGATAGCTGCTAAGATTAGGCTGAATCCCTAATACTACCCTTTGATTGACCTTCTACTTCATAGAATCTACTATGGACTAGACGCTAAAGCTCCCTACGCAGTAGATATTGGTGCTTACGAAAGGCACACACTAAGCGCTTATAACTCATAACGATTACTGAGCACCCGAATGGAAGTCGAATGCGTAACCGCAACCATGCTTATGTTACATGTTGTTCCACCTATTGGGTCTTCTTATTACCTCAAGCTCCAACATAAGCGTGCCCCTCGTCTCACTTTAGGATTATGTGAGACACCTCGTCTCACTTCAGGGCTATGTGAGACACCTCGTTTCACTTCAGGGTTATGTGAAACACCGTGTCCATAGAAATAATAGGGGAAATGCTTTTGGTACTGGCCCGTCATCCAAACAGTATCTAGTTGCGTCCTTTGTCCAAATCCCCATCATTTGGACTTCTACTTATTGACCATTTGCTACCGTTATTAACATAAGCGTGCCCCTCATCTCACTTCAGGGTTATGTAAGACACCTCGTCTCACTTCAGGGTTATGTGAGATACCTTGTTTCACTTCAGGGTTATGTGAAACACCGTGTCCATAGAAATAGGGGAACATTATTTGGTATAGGTCCTACTTTAATTATTTGCTTATTAACTTAGATAAATTATTTAAATAAGCCTTTACTTTTATTCTTACTATCTGTGCTTATTAATTTATCCTAAGTCTTAAAATAAGCCTCACACTGTTCTATTTCTTATTATAACCTACGTTGTAATCATGCTTATTACTTAACCCAGGGTCTAAGTGTAAAAATAAGCTTCTTTCATCTTATACTCTTTTTATTTATACTTCTAAGTTATAACTAGGCCAATTATCTTTAATTAGTCCAATTCTAACATCAATAACATAATTAGGCTCAATTTCAGCCTTAATTCCATTTTTATTACAGTCTTTACAGTATACCTCTTATCTTCTGTTATTTCAGTATTCTTGTAATTTTAATCCATATTCCCGATTAATCTATTCTAATCCATACGCGAAGAAGAAGGAGAAATAAAAGAAAACCAAAAATAGAAGAAAATCCAAAGCGTAGGAAAAGGATGTAAATAACGCATAAATAACAGTAAATAAATTAAAATACTGTAAATAAACTGTAATTAAATGGAAAACCTATAATTAACAAAAATAAACTAAAATCAACTGAAAAGAATAGCTAAAATAAATATACTGAAAATAATTCTAAAAACTGTAGATAAACTACTAAAAAGATTATTCCAAAAATCATAGTAAAACTACAACTATTAGAAACCCTATTATTTTAAATTACTTAAAAATCTAAATAATTACAATCACTCACATGTGGTCCTAAGCTCTTCCCTTTTGGTCTTCCTAGATCCACTTGAGGGTATTAAAATATTTTTATTAAAAAG
Source organism: Allium fistulosum (assembly GCA_030737815.1). Lineage (NCBI taxonomy): Eukaryota > Viridiplantae > Streptophyta > Magnoliopsida > Asparagales > Amaryllidaceae > Allium > Allium fistulosum. Next base: position 307,968,704 of record CM060908.1, on the reverse strand, counting down.
ATTCTCTCTTTGGAAAATTATTTCTTCTAGGGTCCTTCCTGAAAAGGTGAACCCAAGCGGAGAAAACCTAGAATGAGAAAAGGTGTTAGGCTTAGGGTCTTATTTATAGGTGTAGAAGTGGATCTCAGACCGTTGGATTTGAGGATTGAACAGGATGCAACCACGTCATAGGCTGAATAGGAGCAATCAGATGCAAGAACGGAAGGACTGGATTGGTTAAAAGAATGCAAATGATGCATACAATGTTCGAACGAATGAAACGAACCTTCGTTCGTTCAAAAGGTGAGGCGGGTCGACCGCCCTGGTGCCTAGGTCGACAGGCCGGTCGACCTAGCCCATACATACATATATACATACATATATATATATATATATATATATATATGGGCACAGGCATCTCAGGTAATTCAGTCTTATGGTTCTTCATTATCTGCAAATGGTCTTTTTTTCTTAGGTGCTCATTTTGTTTGGGCTTTTAGTTTAATGTTTCTATTCAGCGGCCGCGGTTATTGGCAAGAACTCATTGAATCCATTGTTTGGGCTCGGTTATGGGCTCGGTTCCCTATGTACGAATTACCCCAAGGTTAAGATTCTTTGACCAATTATCATATCTTGAAGCGGGTACAAAAGATCACCCGTATGGGGTTTCTACTACTGTCTTGTATTTATTACCATACTGGAGATCAATAAAAAAATCTAAAATATATCCTTACTTTTTCTATCCTTCAACTCCTATAAAATAAACTTGGAAGTTTTTTAGACAACTTATTTTTTTTTATTACCATCTCCAAACATAGATAGATCTATACATCTATATAAAAAAATATGTATTGCGCTCTAGATTATTAATATGTATTGTATGCTGACCCGCTTCAATTAATTTGAAGAGCTATAAATATCTTTTCAATTGATTAGTTATGTGCCAGGAACCAGATTTGAACTGGTGACACGAGGATTTTCAGTCCTCTGCTCTACCAACTGAGCTATCCCAACAATTCAGGAGCCAAATTTGAACCGGTGACACAAGGATTTTAAAGTCTCTGCTCTACACAACTGAGCTATTCCCTAATTTTTCTGATTTTCAAAAAGAAGACTTTCTTTGTGAATGTAAGGATAATGAGATGGGCTGTGAATAATGCGCTTTGGGTCTATTTGTGAAAGAGTAAAATGAATAAGAAAGATATTGAATTTTCTTTGTTTTCTTTGAACCACTTATAAAAAAAGGAGAATTATAGTAAAGAAGTAAAATGGGCTTTTTACTGGGGATAGAGGGACTTGAACCCTCACGATTTCTAAAGTCGACGGATTTTCCTCTTACTATAAATTTCATTGTTGTCGCTATTGACATGTAGAATGGGACTCTCATATATATATATATATATATATATATATATATTCCCGATTCTTTTTTATTTTTGTTTAATTCATAACTTGCTCATATTAGCTCGGATTCTAACGTTCTATATATGGAAATTGACCAGAAAATTACCATGGACATAATGGTGCAACTCCCGTGGCTCAATTCTGATAATTTCACAAAGTTATTTTATTATTTAATTAATTAATTAATTAATTATTATGGGTTAAATTTTGAGTTGTTACATTCTGCCTCCTTAAGGGATTTCGTCCCCGAAATATCTAAGGATAAAAGAATGTACTAAATGTTTTCATCCAAGTTCTACAACCAACTACCCAACCATCATCCATTCATCCATTGTCCTTGAGTTTTTCTAATGCGATTTATGATACTTATGCGATTAGTGTAGTGTCTATGTCCCTAAATAATGCAAAAGATTAGGCACTCTACTAATTCAGTTGACCTCCTTTTATGCAATCATATATGTGCCATGTATCCAAATAAATGCAAATTCCCTAATGATAACTGATAGTTCTATATGTGTGCTACAAACATCATCCAAATGCAACAATCATGTGAAAATCATCCATTTTTAGCAACCATGGAAAATAGGATAAAAATGCACACACATCCATATGCATATGCTCTAGTGTCCTAGTTAGGCCGATCCCTAAGAGATAATAGTGCCTAGTGTAAGTATATGCGTCCATAGCATCCACTTGCAACCACTTGCATACATCATCCATAACATGTTCTAATAACATGCTTACATCAAATCCTACCATCCATAGGTTAACTCCTAAGTTCTACCCTCCCAAAGGATAATAAAGGAAAGAATATATTCAAAACTAAAGATGGAAAATAGGAAATTCGAAAAATTACTATCAAAGAAATGCGGATATGAGATACGAATTTTCTCCAAATCAAATTAGTCTTCTCCGAAGTCTTTTTAACCTCTGTAGACTCTATCCAACATGAAAGCGACTTATGCAGTCTTCCATAAAGAGCTTCGAAAGGTGCCACTACAATGCTGGCTTGAAAACTACTATCATGTGAGAATTCCACTAAAGGAAGATGCTTTTCCCAAGTTTCTTCAAAATCAAAAATACACATCCTCAACCATGTGTGCCTTACAATCTTGCTAATTTCACTTTACTGTTCTTCTTTAGCCTGCTCACATGAATCAATAATCCTAGGTTCTCACTAGTGCCCTATATGATTTACGGGAAACTCTATTATTACTTCCAAAAGTAATTATTGCTGTCTCCTTTACTAGCCTTACACCTTTTCCGTCACTCCTTAGGGAATGATTCCTATCTATTCCACTTTTAAGAGTTTGGTTTGGTATTTATCCCCTCATTTCAAAAACTAAGGCTTCTAAATTTTCAAATCCCAAAATCTTTGTCCATAAAAGTGTTATCTTTAAGTTCTTCTTAAATTCAAAAATACTCTGTTGCTTAACATTTTATGTTTCTAGATTTGCATCCTTACATCTTTTTGAATTTACATTATTTCCCAAACCTAGAGGGAAAACTTTCAAATTCTAAGTCCAAAACTTATTCCTCGCTTTCTTTTAAAGACCTTTTCGTTTTTCTATAAAATTTGAATTTTCAAATTCTACTATAATTAAGTTTTTCATTTCAAAAACTTATTTACTTTTTAATCAAACCATTTCCATTTAAAATATCTTTAAAATATCCTTATGTGTTTTCAAAACATCTTCTTATTACACCTAACGATCTCATACCTTAATGTATTGGAACTACTTTCTCCTATGAGAAATTACTAACGCTAAAATCTTCTATGAACATTTTAAAAGAGGATTTCATGTTTATGTAAAATTATAAGGAACTTATTTTATATTTTTCAAAATAGGCTATACAAAATATGGTGCACCCATACCTTGTATATCTCTTTCACACATTCCTTGTAACTAGCCCAAAACATTTTTTATTGGTTTCATAAAAAATTATACCATTATTCTTTTCATTCCAATAGATTAAAGTATGTTTAAATTATATTTTCTTACGATAGACATCTTCTAATATCTAACTTTTTCTTTTTAGAAAAACTCATCTTCAAAACTATTTTAATATATCCATAACCAAAAACATTTTCTTATACCTATTTAATTAATATGTGTATTCACAAATCACTTTTATTTCTATTCTTAGAAATTATCTTTTAAAACTACATTTATATTTGGGTTTAAAACAGATGTTGCGTAAAACACTGTTACTACAACCCAAAAATACTAGTATATGAATTTAATTAAAAATAAATACTAATAAACCTCATATATTAAGTAAAAACATTTCCTTTGGAAGTTACTTACTATAACGGTAGCGTTATAGTTTATGCTCCCTTTATTTTCATGAAAACATTTATTACAACAATAAATGTTATAATCAACGTTTTCGATACTTAATACATTTTAGGTTTTTATATTTAAAATCTCTATTTACTTACAAAGAAACTAGTGGGCTATATACGTTCTATAATTCTTCAAAAAGAATTTCAATTTTAACAAAATTTATATCATATAAAAACCAATTTAAATTTCTTACCATATTCCCAAAAACCCGGTATTTACTTTTAGAAAAATATTGACAATTCTTCTATTCAATTCTAATAATTTCATTTTATTGGGTTAGACATAAAGTGGATTTTTCTACTTACTACCCTAGGAGTATTCTTCCTAAACCTTGGAAATCCCATTTCCTTACTTAAAGTCTTTTGTTCCTATACTCATATTTATTCTAAGGTTCTACCGTTAAATACACTTATATGAAAAAATTATAATTGCTGCAATTATCTACACATGGGCTTTCTTCTTTCCTTATCAACTGAATCTATTGTACATCTCCAATCTTTGCCTACCTCTCTTTGGATTTTCATAATCTGAACCTAAATGTACAAAATTGTTTCTCAAACTCTTTCCATGTGTAGACCTTCTCTATGCCTCAAGAAACACGCTTCCTTATGCCAAAAGTGATACTTCAAGAACTTTGCTTTTAACTGAAGAATGCGAGGTGTACGAAGAGCCTCCTCTAAATGAATAACATGCTCCTCCTTACTCTTGGAAAACACCAAAATGTCATCCACGAATACAACCGCAGACTTATTTAGGACTTCTCTAAAGACACGGCTAATCAATTCTACGAAGTAGGTTGGGGCATTGGTTAGCCCAAAAGGCATAACCAACCACTCATAAAATCCGTTTAGAGTCCTAAAAGCGGTCTTATCAATGTTATCATCAGCCACCCTAAGCTGATGGAATCCCGTGGCTAAATCAAGCTGAGAGAACACTAAAGAGCCAACTAGCCGTCAAAAGGTCATCTATCCTAGGCAGTGGATATCGGCTCTTCTTCATGAGCTTATTCAATTCTCTATAGTCTATGCAAAGTCGAAGGGAACCATACGCCTTAGTAGCGAAGATGACTGGCGCTCCCCACTCCGATATGCTCCTTCTTATAAATCCTTTCTCCAAAAGCTCACAGATCTGCTTGCTCAATTCCTTCCTCTCCCTAGGTGCAATGTGCCTCACAGGTAATGCTACTGGCTTAGCATTATCAGTCAAATAAATCTTGAATTCAGTTTCTCCCTTAGATGGTAGTCCCCTAACCTCCTCAAAGACATCTGGAAAATCTCTAACGACAAGAACCAAATCTAACTCTGATGATGATGAATCGAGGGAATAAAGGAAGCTTAACATAACTGACCCTTGCGGGGCGCAAGAAACCTCGAGAGTCCTACCGCTACATGTTTCTAATCTAACGACTCTCCTCTCGCAATCTAATATAGCTCCATATGTGGATAGCCAATCCATTCCCAAAATCATTCCATACCCCGAAAATCCCAAAACATAGGCGTCGCAGTCAAATTCTGCACCTAGGATAAAAAATTTCAAACCCCTACAAACCATAGACAAGTGTGCCGATCCACCTATGAGGTTTGAAACAACAATGGGGTCTACTACTAAAGAGATGTCTAAGTGCAAACAATCTACTAAAGAAATAGAGATGAGAGAGTGAGATGCTCCAGAATCGAAAAGGAGCCCAAACGGAAAAATCATGAATAGAAATCAAAACCTTCTACAGAGACTTTCCTACCTCGATCCGGTCCACTACTATGAGGTGATGCATCCAAAGCCTGTACTTGCACTAAAAGTGCGCCTTGCCCTCCACCTCGTCCTCTAAGGACAAGCTCTAATAAGATGATCAGGTTACCCATAGTTGAAACACCTCCCCTTCATCATTTTATTCTTATAGTCCTTTGCGAAATGCCCAACCAATCCTCAACTATGACATTTCCCGCTTTACTTCATCCGCTTCTGAGGTCCCCCCCTTCCTCTTTTCCTTATCCTTATCATTTTTGTCCTTCCCCCACTGCTTCTTAGAGCTTGTAGGAACTTTCTCAAGTTCTCCCTTCAGCTTCCAAGATGTAGGTTGACCACTCTATCGGTCCTCCAAACCTAACCGACTAAACCTTTGCTCCATATTCTCCAACCTAGCTCGCGTCTCCTCCGAATTCTCCGTGCCAAAAAATGTTCTGCCTCCTATACTAGAAAAGTCCTTGCATAGCTTAGAAAAATCAGTTGGTGTAGGTGGATTAAAGGGATTTCAATCTACCGGTGTTGTATTGGGCGCTTACCCTTGCACCTCTGGTACCGTAGCTTTATGGAACCAATCAGCCATACTATGCAAAGAAAAGGAAACTTAGGCTTGAAAGAATCGAAAGAAGGTTGAACTAGACTTTGAGGGGATTTTTATAAAAACCCTTTTATACTTGAAAACTATTTCTAAGAGTTTCTATTCTAAAATTACTTTTTAAAACAAGTTATTTTCGAAAATATTTTATTTTTAAAACAATTTTTTTAGGAATCATGTAACCTTAGGCTCTGATACAAGTGAAACACCCCACAAACCTTAGTATACCCAAAAGGACACACTAAAAGATGTGGTGCGTTATAGGTATAACTAAAACAAGCAGAGACTAAGATTCACAAGACAAAATAGATAAGAACAGCTGAAACAATTAAAATAATAAATTGGTAAAAGTCAAACTTCATAATATAGAATTATAAAACCAAATACATCATATGTCTCAAAATACCAATATATGTCTCATGAAATCAAAACCTCGGTCTCATAAATATCAGAGTACAAACTATCCCTTACAAAGTGCCAGTACATGGAATGAGCTAAAGACTGAAATTGAAGAAGAGAAATACATAAGAAATCTCTACCAAAGAAGTCTCCAAGTGTCTACAATCTACCGTCCTTGCTTCTGCTACCCTATGGGGGGAAAAAGGAGAAAATGGAGGAGTGGTATGAATAGTAAAGATCGCACTTGATAACTAATGCCCTCAGGACGTGGGCGGACACCTGTAGATATTCAGAATGTTAGTTGATTCAACAATATGACTTGGATTAACGGATTTAAGAGTGAAGTAAAGACAACACTTACCTCCTTCCAACCATCGCCTTGTGAAGCTAGGCGGGCACCGAACATTGAACCACTCGTGTTTGAAAAGAGAGTTTATTCTAAGCACCTGTTAAGACTTGGCAGTTTGGTGAAGGCTCAAGGAAAACATAGGTAGGACTTCCTGACCGTTGTTTAAAGTTATAAATGAATCTTTTGTCCTCAGGAGTTGGCGGGCGAAACAGAATGCTCATGAATAGAAAAGTTCCATGGAGGAAGGAGTAGTTGTTTGGGTAAAGTTGATTGGGAGCTATTCCAAGATATCTTAGCATTTCTTGAATAAATGAATTGAAGGGCGGCATGCATCCAGCCTAACACATGAATTTGTTGCACGATGTGTAACCCTCCGTGGGCAAGTGAAGCTATCATTTATTGAAGGAACATGACGTCTTCAAATGGAATTTCGTGTATGGAAAATAGCCTATGAAGCGCAGCCTCACCAATCCGGGAGGCTTGAGAAGCTATCAGTTTATCTAAGAGAATGGCACCTTCTACTACGTCAGGCACAGGGCTTACATCCTCCACCGGGAGGATGGGAACACCTGAAAAAAGGTTGATCAACGGGCCGGAAACTTCTGTTTGATCGACTTGATGACCAGGAGAAAGCCTGCCAGATATAGTCACGGAGCTCGACTTTGATTCAGGATCGCTATGCTGCGGGGCCGGTCCAGAAGGCATTGCATATAAACGCTCTGAGCGTCTGGACTCTATATTAACTATACTCAGTACATAATCGAGATTAGAAAAATTACCCGTTCACCACCCCATGCTAAGTGTGAGCTAGTGTGGTGTAGTGTAGTGTATAATAGAAATAAATAACTTTAAATAAGAAAATGGAGTTAAATGAAGAGACTTTGGATTTCGACCAGAGTGACCGTCATCGCTGGCCGTCTCAACTGGCGAGGAGATCGATCGGTTGTGAATGCTTTGGGATCGACTATCGACATGTCAAAGTGCAAAATCTATCATTCAAGTACATATGCTAAGTTTAAGTTCATGTTAAAAGTTCCAAGGATTGATTGTTCAATCTCAAGTTCGATAGTGAGTATGCAAGTTCTATTGTTCACTGTTGTCATATGTTCAAGCTCGTTGAGGTGAATTGGTAGTAATTATTCAAATTAGTAAGTTTGGATTCGGTTTCAAGTTCGAAGACCATGTGTACTGATCCCTATGTGCCGAACCCTTTATAGCGATCCTTATCCCAAAAGTCCCTCTCATCAACCTAGTGGTACCGATCCCTCTCTCACAACAAACACTATCGATCCCTTTATCATAGCAAAGCATGCTGATCCCTAATCCTACCGATCCCTCTACTACACCATCTTCCACTAAGCTACCAATGTTGATCCTCCTACGAAGTTTCCACGCCGATACCTCTCCCACTTCATCAAACGAGGGATCGGTATATCCATGCTTCCCATCAGGTTTCCACCGATCCCTCCTCCATCCAACCTATCATCTTCTCTTCCTACACAACCGAACTCTGTGTTGAGTGCTCCCTTCTTCTTCCTCCTATTCTTTGCTCTTCCAAACTCTACCAAATCCCACTTCTCCCCTCTTCCAGGCAATCTTGGTCATCGATATGATAGTAAAAAGTGCAAAGAGGGATTTGGAAAATTGATGGCGGACGTTGAAATCCAACATAACGTCATAAAGACAAAATTTAGAGACAAATAACCTACCTAGATGTGTTAAATATGGGTGATTCAAGGAGAAGTATGGTTCGAATGAAAGACGAGATGATAGAAGCTAAGTCAAGAGACAAATGATTGGAAGGATACAGTGTTTGAATAAGGAAGGAAGGGTTCAAGTTTCTTGGGGTAAAGGACGGTTCAGAGTAGGGGATATAAATGGAGAATAGTTATAAATGTTGACTGTGTGGAGGATGGAAAGAAAGAGTGATAACATATATAAGTAGAGAAAGATCGGCATGCGAAACAAGGAGGGGAGGGATCGGCATGAGATATATGGGAACTAGGGGTCGACACGTGTCTTCGAGATCACCCAAAATAGGAAGGGCTCGGTAGGAAATTACCGATCCCTATAAGCAAGCACGTGAAAGAAAAAAGAGAAGAGTGAAGAAGAAAGAAAGAAGGGGGATCGTCCATGAAGATGCCGACCCCTATGAGCTGGTGCATATGCATATAAAGAGAGAAAGGGACCGGTTAGGGGTATGCTGATCCCTGTAAATATAAGAAATGGAAAGGAGGGATCGGCTCAACATATGTCAATCCTTGCAAACACTTTAAAAGAATGAAATTAAGAAAATGAATGATAGGGATCGGCTATAAATATGTACGAAAATAAATATAAGCATAGAAATTATTGAAAGCGTGTACATATAAAATTCAATGAAAATTGGCGATGGCTCATGAGTGTACAAACATGTCTGGGAGATAACAACAAAAACATGAATATGAACATGCACACATATGACCCAAAAGTTCAATTTTTGAAATCGACAAAAATTGAAATCAAACCTAAAACCTTCAAGTTCGAGGCTGGACCAGATAAAAAAAAGCTTATTAGTCTCGTGGAACCAGACTTATATATCAGTTAATGGAGTATAGCCCTGGATTTATACTAAGGGAGATCGACCAAGCGTCATGACGATCAATGAGAAATTTAGCACCTTGAAAAAATAAATTGACAAAGGAATAGCAACCATTCAGAAAGCTAGATGGATCTCTTCTCGACGATTCAAAGCACGTCATGTTCATTACAAGACATACTTTGGGGGCCGAGTGTTATCCGGCATTCTAGCCCAGCTATATTGAACTGATTGTACGAGTTAGATTTGACTGCCGTCAAGGCCAATGATTCCAGAGTGATGATTGTGGGGCCCAGATGTCAAGTACATATGGTAATATAAAGTTAGGATTGAATGTAATGGATAGATGCACAGCGTAGAATGTTCGAAGTATGGAATATGGTTCAATGCATAGGAGGGATCGACATAGTATGGCTCTAACAAGAGGGATCAGCATTTTTCAAAGTACAAGAGTGATCTTTTGGAAAACAATCAATATCTCGAAATCTGCAAGTCCAATGCATATGGAATTTGAGGAGCAAGATATAAGGACCTAGGGAACGTACCCTAGGGATCGCACATCAAAAGGACAAGGTTGGAGGGATCGGCATGTATCCCTTGGTAGGGATCGGCAAAAAGCAGCATGCAAGCCATGCCAGAGCAAAGATTAAGCAATAACTCGAGCTCCACCGATCCAAATGACATGAAAATTGGAGGCTAAACATTTTTCATATATGGGAACCACAATAGAGATTGCTTCTGAGAATTCGACCAAAGAAGGGATCGGTACCAATCCCTCCTCTTTGGGAATTGGGTCTAGCGATCCCTTTAGTATGCCCATATTGTTTAGAAGGTCCTTCAGCTAAGATTTCAGAGAGATATTTGGTCGTCTTCAACTATAAATACCAGCCTGATAGTTCATTCTGAGGATATATACACTGCTTGTTACTCTAGACTCCATTATAATTAAGTACTTGCTATTTTCTACTGTTGTATTCAAATTTATTAGTGATTAATAAAGGATAATAATCAATGTGGACATAGGCATACAACGCCGAACCACTATAAATTTTTGTGTCTCTGGTTATAGTTTATCCAATGTTGCTTACTAATTCATCTGCTAAGTTTAATTTTGTTTTTATTCACTTAATTCTCTACAAAAACTATTTTTGAGTGTTTGTGACTAATTTAGTTGCAAACATATAGAAAATCCTTTTATATTATAATGATGCTAATGGTTTAAAATAAATATTGAATCATAGCCAAAATTGTTACATTAATTAAATTCCAGCATAATAGGTATACAATCAAGTCTGAAGGCTCTTATTGGAAAACGGATTCCAACTATGAAAGGGTAAAAATGGCTTCCTCGTCCCCTTTGCCCCCTCCTCCCTTTGCTCCTTCCCTATCCTTTTCCGATATCTCCTTCGTCCCCCCTTTTTACCTCCGCCAACTCCCTCCTCAACACGTAACTGCACCTACCGCTGCCTCCTCACCCCATGCAAACTTAACTCGCCGCGCTCCCACCGGCGATGTAAGGAACCCTACAGGCTCTTCTCGTCCATCATCCAACAACCCTAAAACCTATGCGCAGGTGGCGGCCATTCCTGCTCCTTCCAAACAGAAGCCTCTCCTCCCGACCCCCCGTAATCTCAACCGTAGGCGCCCAATTCCAATTTTTGAATCCTGCCGCCAAATACTCGATTTTTTAAAACAAAAAAAAGATGCTTCCGTTGTGCTGTTTTAGGCCACGTGGCGACAATCTGTAGGGAACCAAAGATTTGCTTCTACTGTGGTTATTTTGGGCATCATTATGCCAGCTGCCCTTCCAAATCTTCTGTATCGAGACCCATCAAAGCCTCTCCAAAAAACCCCTCGTTTCCCCCAAACTCTTATTCCCCCCTCCATTCTAGGGTCAAAGCAGATAATTCACCTTTTGTCATTTCCACCGCCCCACGTGCCCCTCGTGCCAAGCCGTTTTCTCAAATCCACTCAAGTCACATCGCTAAAGCTACTGTTCACCCTCCATCCAATATATTTTCTTCCTTCCCTTTCCCTCTTTCTTCGAGTCATTCTGATCCCCCTCTCCCCCAAGCTTCACCAATCCACTTTCCCATGGCGGATTTCTCACTTTACATCACTACTACTATAATCGATGGCGCCTGGACAGTCGAAGTCCTCAACAGAGTCCTGGAGTCTGCATTCGATCATTCAGACTGGGTAATCTGGCTCCTAGACAACAACTGTTTCCTCATCGCTTGCCCCTCTGAATCTTTAAAATATATAGCCCTTAACCGAAAAATCCTCACCAAGGCTGGGGGCTCCATATACCTCGAAGCCTGACCTGAATATGAACGACCTATCCCTATCGACTTAGAACCGCCCAGCTGGGCCACAGTTAAAGGAATTCCTGAGTTCCTTCGAAACAACCCGGACGTAGTGCATACCGCTATCAACACAGTGGGGAGGTTCGCTGAGTTTGATAGATGCGACTGGTCTGAACTTGATCGCAGGCTACTGTACATTAAAATGCAATTCCTGGTGGGGGTTCCTGCTTCCTCCTCCTACAGGGTCTGACTCAACGATGCTGAATACCTTATAGTTGTTTCCAGATGGGATCATGCACATCCGCGCAGTAGACCTGAAGCATTCCTCTTGGGGCTTGACTATGAAAGGGATATGAAATGTTTTGGTGACCCGATGAAGGTGCAATCTGATTAACTGGACTCTGATGATCGCTTTGATGTAATGAACTTTGAACCTGATTCGCCCACCCCGCCCTTCCCCGGACTCCAGATGCCCAACATGGACTTTGAAGCTGCTAGCATCCTAGGTCCCTATGCAGATCCAGCTCCCCAGCGCTGGGACCCACAGTTTGACTTGGACCTCTCGGTGCCTCCTCACTTCCAAGCTCCTTCCATTGAGCCTGCGCCCCTCCACGTCCAAAACACCAACCTGGATCCGAACCCTAACCTGGCCTCCCCTCCATCTCCGCTGCCGATGCAACTTGCGAGGAAAGACCTAACCCCAGCTCGGGTTAGGAGAAGTGCGCGGAACTCAAGATCCTTGCCTGGTCATGCAGGTAGCATCTATAAAACTGTAGTATTTTCTTCTGATAACTCTAGACTAAACAGAAAATTAGCACGTTGCATGGGAGTTAATATTCAAGACCAACATTATACTGCCATGCAAACCCTAGAACAGGAGAAACTATCCTTCTCCCAATGAAAATCGTATCATGGAATATTCGTGGGCTTGGGGACCCCTCTAAAAGACATTCAATCTACCTTACCTTGTCCCCCCTTAAAATCGACATCCTTCTGCTCCAAGAATCTAAACTGTCTGATCCAACCCCTTCCATCATTAAACAACTAGGTGGTTCTTATCTCACAGGCTGGGCCCATTCCAACTCCATTGGCTCCAGAGGAGGCTTAATCACCATGTGGAACGAATCAGTTTGGTCCCTCAGTCAAATCATACCCCACCCCTCTGTCCTCCATGTAGCACTCAGACACGTGCAGTCCGACACTATTTATTTTTTCTCAAACATTTATGGCCCCCAAACAGCGCAAGAAAGGTTGGACCTTTGGTCTGATTGCTCGAATTTTGCGTCATCCATTCAGGGGCCATGGGTAGTTAGTGGCGATTTCAAAACGACTAGATATTCAGATGAAAGAAACTCTGGAAATATTTCACTCGACTCAGAAGAGTTCAATGCCTTCATTAACTCCTGCTCCCTTATCGAACTCCCAATCAACAACCGTCAATTTACCTGGTCCAATAAGCGCCATTCACCTACCCTGGCTAAACTAGACCGCTTCCTTTTCAGTCACGCCTGGGAAGACATCCATCCCCTCTCATTTTGTCTTGGCCTTGCTACTATTCTATCGGATCACTGTCCCCTCTGTCTTGACTCTGGCACCCCCCGACCTCCAAGCGACCATTCAGATTCGAGAGACTCTGGCTTCTTGAACCATCATTCGAAGATTTTATCAAATTGGCATGGAACCAACCTACCAGATCCACCTCAGCCACCTCACGTGTAGTAGGTAAGCTCAGATCTCTAAGAAAAATCCTCAGGCCTTGGGCTAAGTCTATTTGGGGCTCCATCCGTACTCGCATTGCCGCCATCCAAAATGAAATCCTTGCTCTAAATATCCAAGAGGAGTCTCACCCCTTAGACAATTGTGACTCAACCATCCTCGCGAAACTAGAAGCTGAGCTTGAAAGACTAATGAAGCAAGAAGAGATTGGTTGAAAACAACGGTCGAAAGCCAAGTGGCTTAAGGATGGTGACAAAAACACTTCTTATTTTCACAAATTAGCCAATGGCCGGCGCAGGTCCTTATCCATCCCTGAAATTGTGCACAACAACAACACTATATCCGATCCTACCATTATCCTGAACCTCTTTTCCGAATTTTACCGTTCTATCCTAGGTAAACCTTCTTCTCCCCTACCCACCATAGATTGGAATCTACTCTATCCTAATCCATTGCCCATCCCTATAGATTCCTCTTTCACGGAGGAGGAAATCCTGGCTGCCCTCAAAGATATGGACGACAACAAATCCCCGGGGCCAGATGGTTTTGGCCCATTCTTCTTTAAACATTTCTGGGGGGTTGTCAGAGAAGATATCCTAAACATGTGTGTTGAATTCTGCTCCAACCCCATGGCCATTGCCCGCCTTAACTACGCCAACATCGTTCTCCTTCCTAAATCGGATGGCGCCAACTCCCTTTCAGCCTTCAGACCTATTAGCCCGCTTAACACCACTTTTAAACTGATAACTAAGGTACTCGCCAATCGTCTACAAAACTATATGGAATTGCTTGTGGGAGCGGAACAATCGGCCTTCATCAAAGGTAGGAACATACTGGACTGTGTCGCGGCAACACAAGAAGTCATCTCCTACTGTCATTCCAATAACACTCCAGGGGTCCTTCTAAAATTAGACTTTTCCAAAGCCTTTGACTCAGTCAATTGGAACTTCATACTTGAGCTCCTAATGCACAGAGGATTCCCTCCTAAGTGGTGCAACTGGATCAAATGTATACTGCATTTGAGCCTTTCCTCGATCCAGATTGGTGGCGCCTCTGGCGGTCTTATAAAATCAGCTAGGGGTCTCAAACAGGGAGACCCTCTCTCTCCACTCATATTCGTACTTATTGCGGATGTTTTTAACCGAATGATCAAACTGGCGACAGCAGACAATCACTTGGCTAGCATCAGTCTCCCCAGTCCTAATCCCAATTCCCATCCTGGCCTATCGATATCTAACCTCCAGTTTGCAGATGACACGATCCTTTACGTCTCCCCCGCCCCTGAGCACATCCACTGTCTTAAGGTCCTTCTGTACACCTTCGAACTCATCTCTGGCCTTTCAATTAATTTTAGCAAAAGCTCGGTCATCATGCTTGGAAATGCTGACTATCTCGGTCCCCCCATTGCCTCCGCTCTCAACTGTAACATTGACACTTTTCCTATATCCTATCTTGGCATCCCCCTGCGTCCCACTAAGCTTCGTCGTTCGGACTGGATTCCCCTTATATCCAGAATTGAATCCAGACTCGCAGGTTGGAAAGCGAACAGTTTATCGACATCAGGTAGACTCGTCTTGGTCAAAGCGGTACTCTCTGCCATCCCTCTCTATTGGCTCTCTTTCCATAAAATTCCAAGCTGGGTATCCAAAAAAATCGACTCTATTAGACGCTCTTTTCTCTGGAATGGGGGGAGAGCCAAATGCCTGATCAACTGGAAAATCATTTGCTTGCACAAGGATCATGGAGGATTAGGCATCTCAAACTTGATCACCCTTAATCAATCTCTCCTCGCTAAATGGCTTTGGCGTCTCCTCTCACCGGGCCAGTTCATCTGGAAAGACTGGATCCTGGCTTATCATTACAATGCGGACCCTTTTCATGCCCTCCACTTTGCTCCACTCTCCAAGCCCTCAGCCTTTTGGTCAGGAGTTCTTGCATCTGTCGATACCGCTCCTTCAAGTGAATCTTGGCGATGGCCCCAATTGTCTATTCTGGTATGACTACTGGCACAGCCTCTCCCCACTCCACCGCTCCTTCCCATCCCTCTTCTCCTCCTCTAATCGCCCTCTCTTATCAGTGGCGGATGTTGTCAATATTGGCCTACCCAGCCTCTGCCCCCCATCCCTCTTCGATGTCGATACACTCACTGAGCTCCTCTCCACTCTCAACCTCTTACAATTGATTGTCCTTACACCCGCTCTGCCGGATCACATTCCTGGGCCCTTGCTCCCTCCAGTGGCTTCTCCATCTCCCATTACTCCTTCCTGAGCCATCCCGATAGACTGTTCGCCTTTCCTAGTGTCTGGAAATGCCATATCCCTCCCCGAATCATCTTCCAGTGGTGTCTCATTCATGCCCGGGTTAATACCAAGGATCGCCTCACCCGCCTTAATATCACTTCAGACCAGATTTGCGTCTTCTGCAGCTCTAAAACCAAATCTATCCGACATCTTTTCTTCGACTGTGATTTATCTCTCTACATTTGGGTTTCGGTTTGCGTCCACAATCTTGGGAATATCTACTCAATCGCGGATTTCTTTGATCATTGGCAGTATAGTTCACCTAACCTTCATCTCGACACTCTTCTGGCTATCTTCTGTTGGGTCATCTGGAAAGAGAGAAACGCCATCATCTTCAACAAACCCACCAACTCGTGACTTGGCTTATGTAGTAAAATTTCTAATCTATTTTCTTATTGGGCAGGCACTTCATCCTCGGCGCCTTTCAGATTTCGCCTTCCCTCGGCAAGGTCTCCCTCGGAGGAATCAGTGGGTAGTGCTTCCTCAGCTGCACCGACTGGCCAGCATGGTGTCGACTAAGAGATAGACTGTTTTTTTTCTCCCCTTCATTGATTTGCAACTACTCTTCGCTGCAGTTTTTCTGATAACCTCTGGCTTAGTATGTATATTAAACTCTGTAACGACCCGTAAATTTCAACTGTTTTAATAACGTAATTAGTTAAAAGTTGGTGAAATTTTAAACAATAAAATTTTGAAATAAAAATTTAATATTTGGAATACGTCTAGTTAAACATAGCGACTGGTAAATTTTCGTCCGAAAATATGAAAGTTTATTTCGCGCGTAAATTCACTTCAATTTAATCAGTTAAAAAGCGATGAAAATAAAATGTTTCCGAAACCTAAATATTTTTACATAGAAAAATTCTAAACCATCTTCTGAGCAAGATATTAGTTTCTCGTTTTTCCAAATTCGGACATCTTTGGCTCCGTCGATCTTATTTTTCAGTGTTTTCTTGCACTTTCCGCTAATAGAAAATTCGAATTTTTATAATTCAATCATACCACTGATATTTGTATACCGTTTTGATCGTCTCGTCGTACTGATCTCGACAATGTATTCATTTGTGTATTTCGGAATCCGTCACGGCATTGAAACCGTGAAACAGTTAACCATATTGATAACTGTTGAGTCTTTTGGGCTTCTTCGTGCCTTTCCATATATCCATTCGTTGAAATCAAACATTTTAGTAGACTTTTAAAATTCCTAGATCTAATAGCTGGCTGTCATTATTTCTTGGTTACCAAATTTGCATCTCTGTGGCGTTCAACTGGCTGTGATAGTCACGCATGTATGTTTGTGGCCATTTCCATTCCCATTCGTCAGTTTAGGCATTCAAAAAAAAAAATGAAAAGGGCAAAACGTTTCGGGGTTCACGCTCGTGCATTTACTTTTATCTCTTCGTTTCTTTTGGAAGGCAAGACTTTATTTTTACTTTTGTTTTGCTGTCACCCTCTATCTTCCCTTTCTCATTTTATTGTTACCTTGCTTCTTTTCTTCATTTTGTTTGCCTGAAGCCAATCCTTCCCCTCTCCACACTTTCTCTCAGAAATGCAAACAAGGCTGACACCTTCCCATCAGCCTCATCCACCAGAACTTGTTCGTGCCTCCACCACCATTTTTCACCGCACCGCCGTCCCACCCACGCCGAACCATCTCCTGCCGTGATATCCATCACCACACGCCATAACCGAGCCTGCCCCTCAAAACTAAGGCGCGTTTCCCCCTCTAGCAGCCGATGCCGATCCTGACCTCGTCCCCTCCTTCTAAACAACCCGAAGCACTTCCCCTTCCTGGAAGCAAAACCCATGCCATCACCGAAGCCTCTTCCATCACCACACTCCACCATCCTATTAGCAACCGAGCTAACCTCGACAACACCCACCCATATTCCGTTCAACCCGCACCTTCCGCCTTCCTCACCCTCAATCCACCAGCGGCCTGATCCCAGCAGCGCTGAGATCCCCTAGCCACCTCCGCGAGCTCCGCCGTACCCACCTTGCTCAGCCACCATTCCTTCTTCTTCATATTGGTAATATATATTTGAAAGTTTTTAGCCTACTTAGTTATTTCTTTCGGCTACTACCTATGAAATATATTAACTAATATATGAGTTACATAAAGATCTTGTTTTCTATTAGAGCATGCATATGTTATATGAACGATCGGATAGGCTCACTTACATATTTATCAATCATACCTTGTTTTATATTAACCGTTCATCTATGTGTCTGTGCATGCTTTAGTATATGGATGATGTGCCTGTTGTTTAAAAGTTTCGTAAGTGTGCCAGAGTTATTTAAAGTTTAAGTTAAAATATTACGAATTTGTACACTGTTTAGATAATATGTAGGATTGGTCTGCATATGTGTATTTTGGTTATAAGATGTATATTATCTTGTTATCTATATATAAGCCTAAATGATATATAGATCGTTCACTGCTGCATTTTATGTGGGTCGTATGTTGATTGGGCTTCACACGTTAGTCATATTTTGTCTACATATATTTTATAATAGTATCTATATTAAGACCAGTATGCGTGCAAAGTGAATTTAAGGATCTGCATATAAGTTATAGGTATGTACGAAAGTAAATATGTGAATATAGTATGTTTTGGTTATATATAAAGTGATGAATTGTCAGTGTATACCATATAAGTTATAGTTTGTTGCGCATGGATTTAAAAATATAAATGTATATTACATTTTATTTTAGTATTTTGTATTATATTCCTGTTACCGTTGTAGATACACTGCCTATATAGTTGAGATGTTGATAATTGCAATAAGCAATATATAAAAATTTAAGTACATGGCATTTTTAAACAAGTATATATATATATATATATATTGATTTCAATAAGGTATTGACTTTATAGTTTTATTTGATTTATTTAGGTGTTTTGATATAAACAATGATTTTGAAAGGTATACATATATTCAATTTAAAATGTGATGTATTTTAGTATATGTTTTATCCGTGAAAATAATTATATATAGTTTTACACATAAGTTTATTTATACCATCTACCCTTATCAATCCGGTTCTGATTGTTTCCTCAATTCCTATCTATCAGCTTTGTTCGTCTGATTCGTGCCATTTCACTTTGCTTTGGGATTCGTGCTTGGATTCATAACTAATCTCACTCTCGTCCATCTCTAGCCTCGAAAGGTGAGCAACCACTCACGATTAACGTTCTTTTATTTATTAAATTTGATTTCAATTGAAATGACAATTGAAATATGCTGCTGTTAGTTAATTACACTGTTATATATGCTATTACCTATATCAGTTCACCTGTGACATCTGTCACCATTATCTGTTAATTATTTATGCGATGATAATACAGTTTGGCTGATAATTGATTGATTGTTGATGTTTATATTGGACGTTAAATTGTTAATGTTAAAATGATAAATAGTATGCAATTGGACTTGATATAGGATAGTTAAATGTTAAATTTGATTAACTAACATTTGTATAATATGACCCCTTTAACTGTTAAATTTATTGACACGTAGGATTTGTTTAATTATGTAACAACCCTAGATTTTGGACTGTATTTTAAATTTTGACTTTATTTTATTTTGAAACTATTTTAAACTAGTTTGATTTCAAACATTTCATTTTAAAAATAAATGTTAATTATTATGTGAACTATAACTTCAAACTAGTATAAATTGGATATCTCACTGAAAAGTGAATTTCTATTCAAACTGGTCAAACTTTGACTTTTAACTTTTAAATTTAAATATTCAAAATCTTAAAATTTATCTTTTATTTTGAAATTAGATGTAATAACTTGAACACTGCTTTTTGTTTCGTTGAAAACGGAGTTAAACAGTAAAAGTTATGTGTATTTCAATATTGTGTGTAAACTGATGTATTTAGCAATATTGTCTATTTTAAATTATATTTTATTTGTCATATTTTGTTCTAATATGTGTTAATGTTTTATTTTATGTATTTTTGTCTTCTAATATTTTTAAAGTGATTAAATAATTTTTCCAAAGCTTGTTGAATTTATTTTCAAATTTTAAAACGTAGTTTCTATTTTCTTTGCTATTTTCTTAATTTAATTATATATAATTAAAAATTATTTATTTATTTTATACATGCACTTTTAATTTCTGTCTTTTACTTTATTTATATTCATTTTTCATGTATTTAAAATTAAATAGATTTTTCCAAAGTTTAATGAAGTTATTTCTAATTTTTAAAGCCTAGTTTGCATTTTTGCTACTTCCTTATTTATTTCATATTTTCTTTAAATTATTTATTATTTTCTTTTATTTTATTTCGTTCAGTTTTTATCTTCATTTTTACTGAAACTTATTTAGTTATTTTGATATAAAAGAAATTAGAAAACAAAGAGACAAAACCTTTCATCTTCACATGACTTTTCAAGTGACCTTGTCTCTTCATTTTCTTATTGCCTCTTCATTTCATCTTGTAGCCGTTCATTCTTTTGCATTTCCTTTTTCATTTTCACGTGAAACATCCTTCTCACACCTGAAATTCACGGCTTCAAGAAGAAAAAAAAAGAAAAAAAGAAAAACAAATGCCTATGGCTTCCTTTATCTCTTCTTTACTTCACAATTTCAATGATTTTTACTTGCTTGATTCTTCCATAGCTTTGCTCGGCTAAACCCTCCACCATCTCCACCATAGCCTCGACCACCATCCCCTACCACTCTTCCTTGGCATCATCTCCAGCCATCATTTCAGATCCACCCATGGCCGTGACCTCTCCTTGAAGCTAGCACCACAAAACAATGTCAAAAACTCCAAAAAAAACTCCAAAACAATGCACTAGTCACCACTATTACTTCACCACCTTCATCCACCACCTTGGCCACCACTATAGGCCGCCACCACCACCTTTTCTAGACCTCCCCACACCTCTCCATCTACTGTCCAGACCTGAACCATGCAAGGGCCGAGCCTCACTTGCCTTTGGATGAGCCAAAAATGCACCAAAACTCCACTTATTTTACCTTGACCCTTTGTCTTATTCATATGTAACTCCTACCATCATCATCTCCTTGTTGTCGTGCTATTTTGATGCCATAACCTGAGATTTTGTCCAGCTATGGCTGAGCAAAAGATCCCCTTTGTCAAGCTCTTGAATGGTTAAAGAAAGGTCGAATCACTTTGCCCTTTGTTGCTTTTTATTTCCAGTCATTTCGATATTGTTTTGTGTTACATATTTATGTATACATTGTCTTGTTTTGTTTATATGTATACAAGTCAATTATATTTGGCTCTCCACTCTCAAGTCATATCCATGTCATCGTGCCTTCATTGTGTTTGTGTTGTGTGCTTTGGTGGATATCTCCAGCTCTAAACAAGTGAGTTATTCTCACCAGACAATATGTACCTATATAACTAGTAAATTGACACCCTATGAATCTGTAGAAATATATTATCATGTTATACTTGACTATATTATGATCATATGATGTTTATACACCTGTTATATCATATGTTACTATTATTTAATGTTATTCTGTTATTTATATCAGTTATCACCATTGCAAGTTCCCTGTAGACTAGAATCACTATGGGTTGAAATGATACATACCCGAACGGACTTTAGAATAGGGAAAAATTGTTATGGGCTGAAATGATAGGCCTGAACGATTTTTATTTAATTTATTTTAACTTGGGATTGCGGGTTTGAAATGATAGAACCCGGATTTTTCTTTTTTTTAACTGCGGATTGAAATGATACATATCCGTATCACTTGACCTAGGTTAGAAAATTATATACAGACCCGTGGTTATTTTATAAAGTGTTTTGGATATTTTTAAGTATTTAAAAAAATTATAAATTTATGAAATTTGATTTAAATAGATTTTGAAATGTTTTAAAATAAAGAAATTATGATTTTTTTCCATGTGTTAAAAATGTAATTAATGAATGGTTTAACTGGATTTTTGAAATATAACTTAAGTTGGAAATTTTGAATTTTGGTTAAAAATGATATTTAAGTTATATAAATAAAATGGATATTAAATTTTATTTGGAAATGGTAAATATGATAATTTGATTAAATTTGAATTTAAGTGATTTATTAAAGTATTATTGATTTTTCTATGAATTTAAGTGGTTAAATAAGTGAATGTTTAAAAGTGATCTTTTAAAATATAACTTGGACTAGGAAATGTGAAATTTGGTTTTAATTAAAGGGTTAAGTTAATTAAATAAAATTGGAAATTTAGTTAAATTTGTGAAATGGTAATTTAAATTTGAAGTGTTAAGTTATTTGTTGAAATGTGAAGAATTGGAAACTTTTACACTTAAATTTATTAAGTAAATTGTTGAAAATTGGATTTTGTTATAAGAAATTTATTATGAAAAGATATATGTTAAACGATATGTAAATGAACATTTTAAATGTTAAAATATGATTTTTAAAATGTTTATGTGTTTTAAATTAAAGTTATTTAATTGCTGGAAATACACTAACACCTGAAATTAACTTTTAATAGCATTCAAAAATGCTATAGATTCTGTTTTGAACTAAAATTGTGTAAAAAAAAGAGCTATTACAGCATTTCTGAAATGATGTAGTTGCTGTAATTGAACTTATAGGCTAATATTGAACTCAGGTCTATTATAGCATTCTCTGGAAATGCTATAATGGTCTGCAGTCTTTGCTGAAACCAAATTTAACCCTTGTTTTGAAATCTGAACTACCGCAGCACTTCTGAAATGTTGTCTTTTCTGTTTTTGAACTATAATTCAACTAAAACTGAGTTTTAACATCAGTTTTAAGTGCTGTCTTTGCTGAATTAAAAATGTTTTTAAATATAACTTATAGCAGTTGTTTTTAAATGCTGTGAAATGCTGAAATTTTAATAATTAGGGTTTTTGACTTAGTAAACGAACTCAGAATGGTTTGAAACTTTGGAAATTGAATACTTGATTTGAAAATATAATAATTACACTTTTAAAAGGTTTAAATGAATTATTTTTATTGGAATATAAACTATTTAAAGGTGATTTGAAATGATAGTAAATGAACGATATCTTTGAATTTAAAAGGTATTTAAAGTTGAATATTTGGATTTGAACTGATAGGATATTTTATTTTATTAAAATGATTTGAAATGAAGTTTTGTAAGGATATGATATTTTATTATATTAAAATGATTTGAAATGAAGTTTTGAAATGATATAAAAATTTAAATATATGGAAATGGTTTGGAATTGATTTAATCTTTATTTTGATAAAGATATGGTTTGAAATGATATTTTATTTTGAAGTAAAGTATTGTTTTTAAAAGTTATAACCACGGGTTATAATAACGATTGGTTGGCAAAGAGACCGGGATCAGATATGGACATACTCTCTGTCTTACCGAAAACCACTTTGGCAACTGTGTACACGGTGGAGATTCCAGAATGAAGTAGGATGGTGGCGACGTTCTTAAGGTATGTTACGTGGACCCAACTCCCGTGAGTTGGCATAAGGTGGCTAAAACAGGAGCGATCTCGGACCAGTGAGGTAGCACCTCTTCTCGGACACATTTCTTCGATATTATACTCTTACTTGTGATTGATTAGATGGCCATCCTCCGATTTAAGAGTGTTGTTCGAGGTGGAACGGTAGTGGCTGCTATGCGTATCCATCAGTCCGTGTGCGTAATTGGTATATCTACCCTGGCATTGCCTAGTTGTGCCGTGTCACCTACCATATCGAGCTTTACTACGATTATGATTTTAAGATCCGACCGCGTTAAGGTTCTCCATCCCCTTAACGCTATTTTCTATATGATTATACTTTACTTATTTAGACACTATTATAATAGCGAATATTACTACATAGTAGATATTTTAACGGATCCTTAGAGGATGGGCGGTCCCAAGCATCTTCTAAGTTACTTGTACCCTTATTACAGTTCGCTTGAGTTGGTTTACATTATATAAGTATATATTGTCCTGACTCGAGTGTTTTGTGTTTTGTGTTTTGCTTTACGCTCGGGTCAGCCTGAGTTATTCACAGATTTGGATTTCCACTCGCTTGGAGATTTGAATCGCTGGAGATTATATGCTTGTCTTGTCCTATCTATTTCAGTTCCGTTGTTCTACTCAGCTTGTACTTGGTTATTTTATTGAGACTTTTGTTGTACTCTATTTCTTCTGTTGTATCTTATGTAACTCTGACATATTTAGATAGTAGCTTCATGAACTACTATTTCTTTTACTTCCGCTGCATTATTTTACTCTGTGTCTGTGATCTGTGATTATATTTATTTACTGTATATTCTGAGATTTGCTAAATTTTAATTACAACGCGGTATTTTGAGCAATTCAACTCCGGCATGAGTGTCTACCTATACACTTATAATGGATGCGAATGGTTGAAAATATCGGGTCGTTACAAATTACACTTTGAACCACTGAATGTATGTTGTTAAATTGATGATGTATGAAATTGTAAATAGATGACAAGTGAAGAACCGTAATGTAATAATCTTTAATCTACATGAAATGATAGTGTAGATTCTAGAAATAATTATATTAATTCGCACAAACAACAATGCGAATTAATGCGATTATTTCGGGATTATTGATTTGATTTTTGGATTGATATTGGTTGTTGTTATTGCTTGTTTATTTACTTTGACACCATCTCAGTTATCACACTGCAAGTTCCCTTTCCTATGCTATGATTTTGAATTGAATTGGAATCGGGTTGAAATGATAAATACCCAAATTGAACTTTGACCTAGGATAGAGAATTAAATAAAACCCGATTGGTCAATAATTTGATTTAAAAGTAAATGAAGATTTTATTTGAATAAATAATATGGTTTTGAAATGAAGTTGAAATTTAAATTTTAATGAAAGGAAAATGTTAATATTTAATAATCTGAAACAAAATATTAACAATGTAATTGATGAAAGAATGTTGTTTAATTTGAGAAATGATTGAATTAAGTTTGAAATTATAATTAAGTTTGAAATTATTAAACTTTGAAATGATTTAATAATTATGTTGGAAATTATAATTAAGTTTGAAATTATTAAACTTTGAAATGATTTAATAATTAAGTTAGAAATTATAATTAAGTTTGAAATTATTAAACTTTGAAATTATTTAATAATTAAGTTTTGAATTATTTAATAATTAAATAAGATTGAATGATTTAATGATCAAATTGAATTGAATTCTTTAATAAGAGAAATTGAACTTTTGAATAAGTGAAATTTACTTCGTAAATAATTGAAATTGAGTTTCTTTATTAATTAAGTTTTGGAAAATTATTTAAGTAAGTAAATAAGTGAAATTGAATTTCTTTAACAAGAAATAAAATGTGATTTATTGAAATTAATGTAAGACTTGAAATTTAAAGAATTTGATTTGATGAATTTAATTTAATTCAAATTGTAAGTTTTGAAATAAGGAAGTTGAATTTAAATAATGGATTTAATGAATTGGAAATTTAATAGAAATTGTTTTGAATGACAAATTTACTTAATGAATATTAAATGAAATCGATAAATGAATTTAAATTGATTTGAATGTTAAATTAAGTTAATTTAAATGATTTCGGAATGAAATGTATATACGAACTTGAATCAATATTTGAAGTGTTTTAAATAAAAATTGAAATTGAATTGTAAGATCTTGAAATTATGAATGTGGAAGTTTTGAAACGTAAATTTTGGGAAATTGGTAGAAAGACAAATGAAATGTTGGTTTACAAATTCTATTTGAAATTGTAATTGGTTTGGTTTTGAAATTTATTAAACGACCAATCGGTGTAATAATTACGAAAGTTATTAAAGAGACCGGAATCGGTTATGGACATACTCTCTGTTTAAACCGAAAACCACTTTAATAACTACACGCGGAGTGTGATCCAGAATGAAGTGGTTGGAATGATGTATGTGATGACTGAAGAAAGAGAACGATAATGGATAGCCTTGACACTTGTGTCAAATTGGAAATGACTAAAACAGGAGCCGTGCCGGGCCAATGGAGGTCAGCTACCTCAAGTGAACACACTTCTTCGAACTACTCATTACTTGTTGTCGATTGGTGCACCCTTGATTTTGGGAGTGTTGTTTCACGGTGTTGCGGTCGCTGCGGCGATGCGTTCTCACCAGTCCAGATCAGGCAAACGGTAGTGTCACTACCTTGGGTATTGCCTCATGTGCCTTGTCATACTTGTATTCCTTTATACGTGACCACTACGATTTTGGTTTGTACCTTTAGTATATGGATTTCCCTCTGGTGACTTCCGGTTTTGGGGAAACTATGGTCTTGTATATGCTCTTGGGAATAAAAATGTGTTAAGGGGGATAATGGTAACGCCTTAACACTATTTTGATATCTTATTATTACTGATAGACATTATCTACTTATCATACACTACTACATAGTAGATAGTTTAACGGATCCTTAAAGGATGGTTATTCCAAACATCCTTTGAGTTACTTGTATTTCAATTGCTATTTCACTTGAGTTGGATTTATTAATATAAGAATGTTAATCCTGACTCGAGTGTTTTGTGTTTTGCTTTACGCTCGGGTCAGACTGAGTGATCCAGTATTCGAGACTCACCTTTGAAGTTGGAGCTTTGCTTGAAGATTCAGCCATCTATTCTGCTTTCAGTATTCGATGATTCCAGTGATGTATTCTGATTTGTATCTGATGTATCATATTACTCTTCCATTGTATCTGGTTTAACTCTGATGTATCGTATTACTCTTCTGTTGTAAACTCTGATGTATCTTATATATTCATATAGTAGCTTCATGAACTACTATCTCTTTTACTTCCGCTGCATTTATTACTCTGTGTCTGTGATCTATGATTATTTATTTACTGTATAGGTTCAGTTTTGCCAAATTTAAATTAACAACGCGGTATTTTGAGCAATTCAACTCCGGCATGAGTGTCTACCTATACACTTATAATGGATGCGAATGGTCCAAAATAGCGGGTCGTTACAAACTCTTTTTAGAATCTGACACAATGTTTGTAACCTAAACACTTTTTTGATGTTCTGATTTAGCTATCGATCAGGCATGTTGATCGAACCAACACTATTTATATATATTTATCTCTAATCGGCTGTGTAGTTTCCTGCTACACAACCGTTCTCCTCAAAACTATGAAAGGGTAAGGGTCTACCCACCGAATTAGTACACCTCTAGATAAAATGTACTGGAGACTACAACATGTTGCACCTCTTCTACTCAGGATCGGCCCTACCCCTTACTGGATAGCGCCGAATATGATCACCACTAGATTGCGATCAAACAACCATAATGGGACAAGAAGCATACACAGACATCAACTCTGGATAAGGCGATGATCATACCCAAATGGGAGCGACCCACTTAGCCTTGCTGCACGTCCCTGCTTTAGTCATTTACTAGGTGTAAGGCCTAAGGTTACACTATACCTTTTGAATAGCAAGCCCACTTGGAATGCTCCAAGCAGAAATGCAATGCCAACATTCATCCATACAAGTTCGTTCGAGGTTTGAACGAAACCGAAGGCACTACTTCTATTACATCCATTTTGGAATCACCCTCAGGATAAGTAACAAGTAAGCCTTGTACAATAAAGAACTCCATCTTAGAAACCATCATCAAGAAGTATTTCATTCGAATGCTTATGCCGATTCGAACTGGTTTTCGAATAATATACCCCGATCTCGGTCGCCCCGTACCGACAACGATAGTTTAAAAACTGGCCAAGGTTGATAGTCGGTTATTTAACTATCAAATAAAACAACAATCACATCAAGGATTTAATTCCGTAGGGAAAACCAACATTGATTAAGCACAAAAGAGACCACTAACCTCTTCAATTAATCCTTTTGTTTACTAAATCACTTTGTAAATACTTGTATCAAAATACTTTTACAAAGGTATACTCACAAACCCTTTCTACTCCTTTCAATACTTGGAAAAATATCCACATACTTATCTCAACGGTATAAGTATATTCACCACTGCAATTTCACAACTTAGAAAATGTATTTATATTCTTATCTCAATGGTATAAGTATATTTACAAAAACACTACACTTTCATTACTTAGAAAATGTATTTGTATAATTATCTCAATGGTGTAAGTATATTTACAAAAACTAAGAAAGGTTTCCTCTTTGGCATTGATTATGAAAAGATGTTCCATACCACCATAATTATTTAAAATTCAATTTTGCAAATCCATCTCATCTTCTTTATTAAATTCTCTAAACCATTTATATAGCCCTTTTATAAATCCATAAAACTATTTACAAAACTTTATTCTTTTATAGAACTCCTTTAGAAAGATCCTTTATAAAATCCTTTCTAACATTACTTTATAACAATCTTTTCTCAAAACCTTTATAAAATTTCTTTATACAGCCTTTATAAAAATCCTTTATAAATTGAAAACTCTGTTTTCATTTATAAACTCTTTGTTATGAAATTCCTTTATAAATCAATTAATTATTTATAAATACAGTTAGTCAGATAAATTAATTAACTTTAAACATCATAAATGAATAATAAATTACTTTTCAGCAACACTACTAATAAAATCAATTTTCCTTTAGAACATCATTAATAAAATAAATATTTTACTCCAAACATTTTATTAATATAATAGTTATTAACTTCAAAGCATTATAAATAAATAATAATAATCATTTACTTCCAAACATTATAAATAAACAATAATTATTTACTTCAAAACTAATAATTATTAACAACAAACATTATTAATAAATAATTATTATTAACTTCAGAATGTTATAAAGATAATAATCAATAATTTCAAACATTATTAATAAAACAATAATAATCAATCTTCTAACATTATTATAATAAATAATAATTAACTTCCAAAACATTATTAACAAATAATTATTATTAATTCTGAAACATTATTAATAAATAACTATTATTATTTCCAAATCAATTTTAATTATTTAAATAAATAACTTTTTAGGGTGTTAAAATATTAACAAATAACTTTAAAACAATATTGAATATAAATAAACAACTTTTAAAAAAAATTAAACAATAGTTAAATGGCTTTAAATAATTATTAAATAATAGTTAAGCAACTTTAAAACATTTCTAAATGATTTAGAAAAGACAAATAAAAGGGATTAGGGTAAAATTGAAGTTAAAAATCTATTGAAATAAAATATTTTAAGAAACCCAAAAATCAGATTTAAGATCTTTCTCTGAATCAAAACTATTTTAAGTCCAATGGAAATTAATAGTATTTCAAAATACTAAAGTTGAGGCCAATAGCCACTAAATCAGTTAACCAATGTTGTTATTGATTTTTATCCCTTAAGTTTGAACATATAATGATGTCATGTCCAATAGGGCCAAACAGTCAGGTTTGATATTCAATAATTCATGTAAGAGGAATATTATTGAAAATAAATCAACAATAGGGAGCAATCCCGTTGGATCCCTCTACAAATTCCATGTACATCAGATAAATTACCTGCAAATGATTTCATATATTGACCATTTTCTAATATGACAATTCATTAAAATCAAACAATCAACCAATTAAAACATCTAAGCATACAACCAATATTTTAAACCAACACAACCAGTAAAATTTATCTTACTGGTAAACCAAAAAGGTGAGTTAAAGTCACCAAAATTCCAGTAATCGCTTCCACATTTTCGTTCCATCTAAAATCAAACAGCATTTAATTTTAGCTTGAAATTCTACAAGCTCAAATCTCCACCAATCCAATTCCAGAATGTAGAACGCCATACGAATCCAATGCGACTGACCATGTTTGATTTGGACCTTGTATGAGCAAGATATACATATCATAAGTTATTGATTTTAAAATTATAAATTAAATCACTAATTAGAATTTTAACCCCTGATTAACCTTAATCACCTTGCTTAAACAACCCTAATCTCTTATCGATCAATTCCAGGCCGCTAATACCCAAAGTCGATGCCTTCGCGTTTCCAACAACCTCCGTCGCCACGCGCTTCCATTCACCACCTCACCAGAGCCAGGCTCAGCTTCCACGAACCCATAGCTACTGGCCTTGACCCCTACGATGCCTCCATCGCTAAGAAACCCAATAAATACGATCACCATCGAACTCAGATTCTAACCACTCCACTGCGATCTAGGACGATCCAACCATCTACTTCACTCCCCAAACCATGCCGAACATTTTCCTAGTTGGAACCTTTGCTTAAATCGGCCCCTAGTGGGGCCTAGGGACGGAGGCCATTTGTGATATCCCGGGTTTTTGAGCAATATAAATTTAATAATCTGTATTAATAATTTAATTGGATTGATAAATTTTCTTTATAATTTTAATTTAATTTGGTAATTTAATCTTTTAAAGGTTAATAAATATTTAATCTGGCAATATTGATAAGACTTGTTTGTTAAAGCTAATAAAATTTTAATCTATTTATAATATATATATTTTGCTATATATATTGTGAATAGAAATCTTTTGTTTAAATAAAAGATGAATTTTTCAAATTGTAATATATATATAGATATATGTTATAATTTGGATTGTTTGAAATTTAATTAAATCTATTGATAAATATATATGTATGAATTGTGAATTTAAAAGCTTAAAATTAATATTTTTCAAAGGAAAGTTTAGATTAATTCAATTATTTTCAAAATATAAGATAATTGTTTATTTTAAATGAAATTGTTTAAAAAGGATTTAAACAAGCTTTGTTTTGTCTTCTTTTAAAATGCTCAAATTAAAATGGTTATAAGTGTGTATATATGGTTTTAAATAAACTTTCCTTTTTAAAATATCTCTTAAACTAAAATAGTTTGTAAATAAGTAAATGAATTTATATAAATCCATAATTACATATTAAGAAAACATAAATACTTTTGTAAATAAGGTTTTAAAATATAGTTTCTTTTATAATAGGGTTTTAAACATAATTTTGCTTGTTTTAACACTTGTAAATTAAGGGACTTATGCAATGAACATTTGTCTAATTAGTAATATAACAAGTGGCATTATCTTGTTTTCTTTAAGAATTTAACATTTATAAATAAAATGTAGTTGTAGAGAAACCTGGCTTCTATTTTTTTTCGTTCAAAACATTTTTCTCAGTTCAAATCTTTTCCATCTTCTTTTTCTCTCTATCTTTCTAAATTCAAATGAAAATCAAAATCTGAAACCAAAATCAAAAGAAATTAAATTATTCCAACCTGAGATCAAAGCCTGTAAACAATTTCTCAAGACTAAAATCAATGGGAACAGCAACTTCAACACCAGATTCAACATAAATCAAAGCATGCAGTAGGATCACCTCCATATTACAACAAAGAGAAATTCAAAAGCAAATTTAAAGTTTTCACAAATCAAATTTCAAAGCCTGGAACATGCTCTGCCCTGTTCTCTGCTCTGTTTATAGGTGAGTAAATTTATTTTAAAAACAGTTTAAAATCTATGATCATAACCAGATGCTTAGGATGGATTGTGTGGGAATATGGTTGCTTATGATTATGTGTATGAATGCATGTATGTATATATATAATGTGCTGTGTATATATCTGGGTGCATGCCTGGAAAATGATGTTCATCTTTCTGTTTAAAAACTTTGGTGAGTAAACATTTGAAATTAAAAACAGTTCTTAAAACCTATGATAGTGTTTAAATGTTTGTGATTAATTGCTGTAGGATATGATTGTATATGTTTATGATGTGAATGTATGCATATATAAATATGAAATGTATATGTATATGTCTGTTTACTTCTCTGTTGTATTACAGAGTCTATCTCAACAACAAAAATTACTATCTTCCAAATGGATTGATTTTTGACCATAATGTTTAAAAGGAAAAGAACTCTAATATGTTATTGTAAATTTTAAAAATGATTATAGAAATTTATTTTAAGATTTCATTTCGAAAATTTATAAATTACAGGAAAAATCAAATAAGGTAAAAAATCAAACTTGATATTTTCAACTTTTGATTATTGGATCTAATGTGTATAGGAAAATAATGAATTTAGGTGTTATAATCATGATTTTATAGTTTGGAAATATGGTGATATTCTGAGTTGATCAGAATTTGGATAGTGGTCGATTTACGACGAATGGAGGTAATGATGGTGGCGAGACCAAGGCTGGAGGTGGTTGGTGATCTGGTGGTCACGTGAAAAATAGTGAGGATTTTTAATGATGACCGTGGTGGCCAGGATGGGGCGAATTAGGGTTCGTCGACTCGATTTGGGTGTCTTGGTTGCTGAGCTTCGTGTGGCGTCGGTGGATCATCGGAGATGATCGCATGTGGAGGTTTAGAAGCAGGATGTCGAGGCGCAGCTATGGACGAGGTATCTGGGCCTCTGATCGCTTAGGGCAGTGGCACGAGTCGATTTTCAGATGGGGGTATGGGTTCCAGTTTGGTCGAGATGGTTCGTTTTCGATTCGAGAGTGATATCAACGACCTAAGTGATCGTGATTAGTGTCGAGGTCATCGTTGACTTGTTGGAAGCTGCGGCGCTGATCGATGGTGGTCGGAGCATGGTGCACGTGCACGCGTGCACTTCGGTGATGTCTGTTTGGTTTTAAGGTTGGAGAAGAAGGATTGCTCTCGGGTAAATCTCGTAGATGATGCGTGTTTGTATCGAAGCAGGGGAAGATCGTGAGAGCTCGAGTTTTGTAAAGGGTTTGGCTCGGGATTTTTGGAGTATGGCCCGGGTATTTTTTTTAGCTGAATTAGTTAAGTTTAAAGGTGAAGTTGTTAATAAGTTTTAAGAAATTTAAACAAGTTTAAATAAGCATGTTTCAAGTTGTTAAGTTATATCCAAAGTAATTAAAGTAATGTTTAATTAGATTTCAAATATATTTAAAATAGATAAGTTTAAAGGATATGATAATTATTTCAAAGATAAATAATTGTTTAATTTAATTAAACATGTTTGAAAGCATTTTCAAAGATTTTAAGTATAATAAAAATCTAGGGTTTAAATTGTTTTAAAGTAAAATTACATTTTTAAATATATGATTGATTTTTAAATGGGTTTTAAATTAAGTAAATAATTTGAGTTTAATTAAGGATAATAAATAAGTAAATTTAATTAAAGCTTAATTACTTGTTGTAATTAAGAATAATTACTTAATAAAGTAATTAGTGGGAATAAATGTAATTAAGAAATAAATGAATTAGAGATTGAGTGATGATTAATTTATTTATTAATTAATGTAATTAATTTTAGAAAGATAATCACTTATGTTTTTATTAAGTGTAATTATTTAGTGAGGTAATTAATAGATAATTATTCAATGTAATTAATTAAAATGGATAATTACTTATAGAAGTAATTAAATGGAAGTGATTAAGAGTTAATCATTTGATGTTATTAATTAAAGGATTAATTAATATAATGATTTGAAGTTAATTAATTAAAGAGTAATTAATTAATTGAAGAGTTAAGGTTAATTTATAATGTGATTAATGTCTTGTTAAGGTAATTAATTAAAAGAGAGTAATTAATTAAGGTAAGTAATTAAAAGATGGTTAATTGCTGTTTATAATTAATTAAGGTTAATTAAGGAATGTAGTTAATTAAAGATTAATTATTTAATTAACTAGAAGGTAATTAATTAATGAAGTAATTAGAGGATTATTAATTAATCAAGGTTGATTAATAAAAGCAATTAATTTAAGTATGATTAATTAATTGTAATTAATTAAGGATTAATATAATTAATTATAGTTAATTAATTAATGAAGGTTCATTAATTATTGTAATTAATGATAGTAATTAAAGGTTAATTACTGTATATGGTTAAGGATAATTACTTGATGTAATTAAAGATAATTAATCAAAGGAGATTAATTAAGGAAGATCATTTAGATGTTTAATTAATTAATTTGTAATTAATTGATGATAGTGAGCAGGATTAAGATAATCCAAGTAATTAAAGGATAGTAATTAATTTAATTAAAGGTTAATTAAATTGATTAGAGTAAATCAATTCTGTTTAGATAATTGATTAATACTGGATGTTTGATATTGGGTGATTGGTTGATATTGGATGATTTGTATGTCTCTGATATATATATGATATATGCTGCTTTGTGAGATGAATGTTAATATGAATTATCTATTGTGATAATGTTATTTATCTATCTGTTTATATCATTCAGAATATAAGTTTAAATGTTTAAACCTTTAAACAACTTGGCCTTAAAAGATACGTTTTGGATTTCGATGAGACCGGGATCGGGTTTCCGTATACCGGTATTCCAGGTCTGGAGACCCGAATACCACATCGATCCAAATTTACGATAGGTCATGAATCTCAAGTGAAGATGAAGATTCAGAGTGCAAGGGTTATTGTCGTTAACTCTGAGGGTGATTCCAAAACGAGTGTAACGAGATAATGCCTTCGGTTTCGTTCGAACCCGGAACGAACTTATATGGATTGAATGCTTTCAGCACATCGTCAGGCGGACGATGAGCATTCTAAGTGATATGTTCTGATTAAAGGTAATCGTAACCTCAAGCCTCATCAACCGGGAATGGCTAAAACAGGGGAGGTGCAGCAAGGTTTCGTGGGTAGCACCCACTGAGAGCAAGATAGATCCCTGTCTAGAGGTCCCTTTTCTTTTATTCGGCTTAGTGTGTGGTTGGTCGCGCCAACTACGGGATTATCTTGTTCGGGATTATCCAATAAGGGATGGTTCCGGCTTTGTGTTGCAGGGGAGCGGGCGTACTCCTCGGTACGGTGATCTAGGCCACGTACTGTGATGGGCGGTACCCCAGTAGCCCTGCCATTGTATGGAATCCAAACTCCAATAAGTGCCATACGTATTAGTTGTGCCCAACTATGTTGGAATGTGAGATGTAAGCATTTCAGCTATTTCTGTATTTTACTTGAAAACCCTAGACCCTATTATAATACAATCGGATTTCCTATCAAATGTTTTAGTTAGCGTAAGGTAAAAACTTACCCATGTTTATTTGTGGGAAGTCTTACGTGATACTTTTGTTTTCAAAGGTTTTCAAAGTTAAGCAATCTAACCGTTTACTCACACCAGACCCATGTCTGACCCAAGTGTTTATTTTCTGTTTTATTAAACTCTTGGGTACTCAATATTGTATTGAGTAGTCAAGGGATTCAGGATAGTCTTGACGAATTCTGGAGGAGCTGTGAAGCAGGAGGCTTCAGCGAGTAGATATATAGAGTTTCCGCTGTGTTTGTATTAGTCTGTATTGTACTGATGTACTTGTGTTGTATAATAGACAGAAGTTTATAACTGTCTATTCTGTGATGTATAAGTTGTGTAACTCTGATGTAACATGATACTATGTAATATTTTATGTGATATATTATATTTTATTCGTTCCGCTGTGAGATTCTGATGTGTTGTTCTTTCTTCTTTTCTATCTTTTCTTCTTCTATCCCTTTCTTTCTTAATTCATGATACGTCTTTCTGGTGGTAGAAAGCCGGGTCGTGACAGTTGGTATCAGAGCAGTAGGTTGAGTGAATACCTAGGCTCTGAAGTGGTGTCTATCTTGAGAGCGCGTAATTGTTAGTTATATAAAAATGGTTTTATATTGTGTTAATTGATCGGTTGAGTGGTATATGGATTCTGGTCAATACGAGTAGCTAACGTTATTGATAGGGATCTCTAAACACTTGAACCAGGCCAACGGACACAATATTGTTTTAAAGAGGTAGATGAAATAATTTTACCCAGAAATAATTTCTATATATATAAAAAAAATCATTTTAAATATATATATTTATGTATTTCTACCTATTTATTGGGTTACCTGTTCGGGTTTTCCAATATAAGTTATAAAGGTAGATAAGGTGGTAGTGTGTGTAACACAATTACCAATAGTTGGAGTTTGAATGTTTGAGGTTGGAAGTATATATCGAGACTGTAAACCCAATATCGTCTCGAGTAAGTTGGTAGTATGGAGTAAGGATGTCTCGGATCTTTGAAGAAAATCCTTTTCAAGATTCGGAGTCCATTATTGGAATGTAAAATTGGTTGAGCTCGGGTGAGCAAATTTTCTAGAGTTGGATCTATCAGTTGTGCAGAAGTAAGTGATGGTAGCTTGGCGACTTCAGGAAGGAGTAGCTGTGTGATAAGACACAGTATCTATGGATGTTCCCAAAGGAGGTGTTCTTTTTGGAGCAAGATTAAGAAGGTATTGGAGGAACAGTTGATGTCTACCATAGGAAAGACTCGGCTGTATAGGAATTCTTTGATATCGAGTAAGAGAGTTTTATCTGTTTGGAAGTATGGGACTAAGGTCGATTAGTTGTTCTTCGGACATGGTCTCATTGTTCCCTTAAGAAGAGTAAGATATTGGCGTTTGGTTGGGAGCCCGAGTTTCTTTTGGGATGTCTGCCATCTCAAAGGTTCGTTGTGAGGTTTGTTGATGGTTTTAGTTTTGAGGAGCCTTTGGATTAGAAGCTTTTGGTTAACTGTGGTAGCAGTGCAGTTCGAAGTGTTTGGTGTGTTGACGAGGAGGTCTTTGGCTTAGCAGTGTCCCAGAGATAGAGTTTGGAAGCAGCAGTGTGGTTCGTTTCTTCGATGATTCTGGAATCTTTGTGGTTCTTCTATCAACAGTCTGGGAAGATGGTGAAGGCTTTCTTGAAGGGTTAACCTTGTTTGAAAAAGTTTAAGGCTATTTTAATTGGTAAAGAGAGAATAGTTTCTTTGGAATCCGAACTAGGTAGGATCGCAAAAGTGACTTGCGATTAGTTTGGGAATTTATCTTGGGCAATCTTTTGTTTGAGATTGAGGTTTATCATATGGAAGTAGGAGCTACTGAAGTAGTCAGAGATTTTCTGGATGTCTTCGAGGAAGTAGAAGTTGTCTGCATCTGGAGTTGAGTTCCGTATCGACTTGGTTCCAGAAGCGATACCGGTGGTTAGTCTGGTAGTAGGATGGTTCTTAGAGAAAGAAGAGTTGGTGTAGCAGCTCAGAAATTTTTAAAATGGATTGGTCATATCTATTTTTCAAGTTTGGATTTCAGCAAATTTTGGAAGGATCATCTTGTTGATAGGATCTAGAGATCATTTTGTTCTTGGTCCAAAATTGTTTCAAGAAGCATCAGCGAAGGTTAAGCTGATCAGGAAGAGATGAGGTAGCCCAGGAATAGTCTAGTGAGTTATGCAGATATGAGACAAGGAGTTTGGAATTCGGAGTTGGAGATTGGAAATTGTTTAAGTTTTTCTCCAATTAAAGAGCTATAAGATTTAGTAAGTCTGGAAGTTAGCACTGAAGTATTTTGGATTTTCCTGTGTTCTCGAGAGAAGTAGTTCTTTGATCTACAGGATTGAATGGCCAGTTTGGATAGCTGAAATTCATTGTATTTCACGTATCTCTGAGGGAGTACGTGTATGATTCATCGCTGGTTATAGGATCTGCAGTTCAGATGGATTTGGAAGTTTGAGCTGGACTTGGGTGT
The DNA here is from genome assembly GCA_030737815.1 of Allium fistulosum. Taxonomy (NCBI): domain Eukaryota; kingdom Viridiplantae; phylum Streptophyta; class Magnoliopsida; order Asparagales; family Amaryllidaceae; genus Allium; species Allium fistulosum. The sequence continues at coordinate 307,931,542 of CM060908.1, read as the reverse complement.
GATCTGATATTCTGTTCAGATTAGTGGATCTAGAGATAAGGGAAGCTCTGGATTATGGGGTGTAGTTTGTTTAGATTCTGTAGAGCGGGTCTCCCGGTGATTTATATCCGGGGAAACTCTAGATAGTGTTAGTAAGATTTATTCTGATTTGTATCAGGATAATTAGTTAGGTTTAATTGTTTGATTGGTTGCTTTGGTTGTTATTAATTGGATGATAGGTATGCTTTGCTGTTAGAGATTGAAATCTTTGCTGGATTATTAAATTAACTTTGTTTTTAATTTCGGGGACGAAATTATTTTAAGGGGGGAGGAATGTGATATCCCGGGTTTTTGAGCAATATAAATTTAATAATCTGTATTAATAATTTAATTGGATTGATAAATTTTCTTTATAATTTTTATTTAATTTGGTAATTTAATCTTTTAAAGGTTAATAAATATTTAATCTGGCAATATTGATAAGACTTGTTTGTTAAAGCTAATAAAATTTTAATCTATTTATAATATATATATTTTGCTATATATATTGTGAATAGAAATCTTTTGTTTAAGTAAAAGATGAATTTTTCAAATTGTAATATATATATAGATATATGTTATAATTTGGATTGTTTGAAATTTAATTAAATCTATTGATAAATATATATGTATGAATTGTGAATTTAAAAGCTTAAAATTAATATTTTTCAAAGGATAGTTTAGATTAATTCAATTATTTTCAAAATATAAGATAATTGTTTATTTTAAATGAAATTGTTTAAAAAGGATTTAAACAAGCTTTGTTTTGTCTTCTTTTAAAATGCTCAAATTAAAATGGTTATAAGTGTGTATATATGGTTTTAAATAAACTTTCCTTTTTAAAATATCTCTTAAACTAAAATAGTTTGTAAATAAGTAAATGAATTTATATAAATCCATAATTACATATTAAGAAAACATAAATACTTTTGTAAATAAGGTTTTAAAATATAGTTTCTTTTATAATAGGGTTTTAAACATAATTTTGCTTGTTTTAACACTTGTAAATTAAGGGACTTATGCAATGAACATTTGTCTAATTAGTAATATAACAAGTGGCATTATCTTGTTTTCTTTAAGAATTTAACATTTATAAATAAAATGTAGTTGTAGAGAAACCTGGCTTCTATTTTTTTTCGTTCAAAACATTTTTCTCGGTTCAAATCTTTTCCATCTTCTTTTTCTCTCTATCTTTCTAAATTCAAATGAAAATCAAAATCTGAAACCAAAATCAAAAGAAATTAAATTATTCCAACCTGAGATCAAAGCCTGTAAACAATTTCTCAAGACTAAAATCAATGGGAACAGCAACTTCAACACCAGATTCAACATAAATCAAAGCATGCAGTAGGATCAACTCCATATTACAACAAAGAGAAATTCAAAAGCAAATTTAAAGTTTTCACAAATCAAATTTCAAAGCCTGGAACATGCTCTGCCCTGTTCTCTGCTCTGTTTATAGGTGAGTAAATTTATTTTAAAAACAGTTTAAAATCTATGATCATAACCAGATGCTTAGGATGGATTGTGTGGGAATATGGTTGCTTATGATTATGTGTATGAATGCATGTATGTATATATATAATGTGCTGTGTATATATCTGGGTGCATGCCTGGAAAATGATGTTCATCTTTCTGTTTAAAAACTTTGGTGAGTAAACATTTGAAATTAAAAACAGTTCTTAAAACCTATGATAGTGCTTAAATGTTTGTGATTAATTGCTGTAGGATATGATTGTATATGTTTATGATGTGAATGTATGCATATATAAATATGAAATGTATATGTATATGTCTGTTTACTTCTCTGTTGTATTACAGAGTCTATCTCAACAACAAAAATTACTATCTTCCAAATGGATTGATTTTTGACCATAATGTTTAAAAGGAAAAGAACTCTAATATGTTATTGTAAATTTTAAAAATGATTATAGAAATTTATTTTAAGATTTCATTTCGAAAATTTATAAATTACAGGAAAAATCAAATAAGGTAAAAAATCAAACTTGATATTTTCAACTTTTGATTATTGGATCTAATGTGTATAGGAAAATAATGAATTTAGGTGTTATAATCATGATTTTATAGTTTGGAAATATGGTGATATTCTGAGTTGATCAGAATTTGGATAGTGGTCGATTTACGACGAATGGAGGTAATGATGGTGGCGAGACCAAGGCTGGAGGTGGTTGGTGATCTGGTGGTCACGTGAAAAATAGTGAGGATTTTTAATGATGACCGTGGTGGCCAGGATGGGGCGAATTAGGGTTCGTCGACTCGATTTGGGTGTCTTGGTTGCTGAGCTTCGTGTGGCGTCGGTGGATCATCGGAGATGATCGCATGTGGAGGTTTAGAAGCAGGATGTCGAGGCGCAGCTATGGACGAGGTATCTGGGCCTCTGATCGCTTAGGGCAGTGGCACGAGTCGATTTTCAGATGGGGGTATGGGTTCCAGTTTGGTCGAGATGGTTCGTTTTCGATTCGAGAGTGATATCAACGACCTAAGTGATCGTGATTAGTGTCGAGGTCATCGTTGACTTGTTGGAAGCTGCGGCGCTGATCGATGGTGGTCGGAGCATGGTGCACGTGCACGCGTGCACTTCGGTGATGTCTGTTTGGTTTTAAGGTTGGAGAAGAAGGATTGCTCTCGGGTAAATCTCGTAGATGATGCGTGTTTGTATCGAAGCAGGGGAAGATCGTGAGAGCTCGAGTTTTGTAAAGGGTTTGGCTCGGAATTTTTGGAGTATGGCCCGGGTATTTTTTTTAGCTGAATTAGTTAAGTTTAAAGGTGAAGTTGTTAATAAGTTTTAAGAAATTTAAACAAGTTTAAATAAGCATGTTTCAAGTTGTTAAGTTATATCCAAAGTAATTAAAGTAATGTTTAATTAGATTTCAAATATATTTTAAATAGATAAGTTTAAAGGATATGATAATTATTTCAAAGATAAATAATTGTTTAATTTAATTAAACATGTTTGAAAAGCATTTTCAAAGATTTTAAGTATAATAAAAATCTAGGGTTTAAATTGTTTTAAAGTAAAATTACATTTTTAAATATATGATTGATTTTTAAATGGGTTTTAAATTAAGTAAATAATTTGAGTTTAATTAAGGATAATAAATAAGTAAATTTAATTAAAGCTTAATTACTTGTTGTAATTAAGAATAATTACTTAATAAAGTAATTAGTGGGAATAAATGTAATTAAGAAATAAATGAATTAGAGATTGAGTGATGATTAATTTATTAATTAATTAATTTTAGAAAGATAATCACTTATGTTTTTATTAAGTGTAATTATTTAGTGAGGTAATTAATAGATAATTATTCAATGTAATTAATTAAAATGGATAATTACTTATAGAAGTAATTAAATGGAAGTGATTAAGAGTTAATCATTTGATGTTATTAATTAAAGGATTAATTAATATAATTGATTTGAAGTTAATTAATTAAAGAGTAATTAATTAATTGAAGAGTTAAGGTTAATTTATAATGTGATTAATGTCTTGTTAAGGTAATTAATTAAAAGAGAGTAATTAATTAAGGTAAGTAATTAAAAGATGGTTAATTACTGTTTATAATTAATTAAGGTTAATTAAGGAATGTAGTTAATTAAAGATTAATTATTTAATTAACTAGAAGGTAATTAATTAATGAAGTAATTAGAGGATTATTAATTAATCAAGGTTGATTAATAAAAGCAATTAATTTAAGTATGATTAATTAATTGTAATTAATTAAGGATTAATATAATTAATTATAGTTAATTAATTAATGAAGGTTCATTAATTATTGTAATTAATGATAGTAATTAAAGGTTAATTACTGTATATGGTTAAGGATAATTACTTGATGTAATTAAAGATAATTAATCAAAGGAGATTAATTAAGGAAGATCATTTAGATGTTTAATTAATTAATTTGTAATTAATTGATGATAGTGAGCAGGATTAAGATAATCCAAGTAATTAAAGGATAGTAATTAATTTAATTAAAGGTTAATTAAATTGATTAGAGTAAATCAATTCTGTTTAGATAATTGATTAATACTGGATGTTTGATATTGGGTGATTGGTTGATATTGGATGATTTGTATGTCTCTGATATATATATGATATATGCTGCTTTGTGAGATGAATGTTAATATGAATTATCTATTGTGATAATGTTATTTATCTATCTGTTTATATCATTCAGAATATAAGTTTAAATGTTTAAACCTTTAAACAACTTGGCCTTAAAAGATACGTTTTGGATTTCGATGAGACCGGGATCGGGTTTCCGTATACCGGTATTCCAGGTCTGGAGACCCGAATACCACATCGATCCAAATTTACGATAGGTCGTGAATCTCAAGTGAAGATGAAGATTCAGAGTGCAAGGGTTATTGTCGTTAACTCTGAGGGTGATTCCAAAACGAGTGTAACGAGATAATGCCTTCGGTTTCGTTCGAACCCGGAACGAACTTATATGGATTGAATGCTTTCAGCACATCGTCAGGCGGACGATGAGCATTCTAAGTGATATGTTCTGATTAAAGGTAATCGTAACCTCAAGCCTCATCAACCGGGAATGGCTAAAACAGGGGAGGTGCAGCAAGGTTTCGTGGGTAGCACCCACTGAGAGCAAGATAGATCCCTGTCTAGAGGTCCCTTTTCTTTTATTCGGCTTAGTGTGTGGTTGGTCGCGCCAACTACGGGATTATCTTGTTCGGGATTATCCAGTAAGGGATGGTTCCGGCTTTGTGTTGCAGGGGAGCGGGCGTACTCCTCGGTACGGTGATCTAGGCCACGTACTGTGACGGGCGGTACCCCAGTAGCCCTGCCATTGTATGGAATCCAAACTCCAATAAGTGCCGTACGTATTAGTTGTGCCCAACTATGTTGGAATGTGAGATGTAAGCATTTCAGCTATTTCTGTATTTTACTTGAAAACCCTAGACCCTATTATAATACAATCGGATTTCCTATCAAATGTTTTAGTTAGCGTAAGGTAAAAACTTACCCATGTTTATTTGTGGGAAGTCTTACGTGATACTTTTGTTTTCAAAGGTTTTCAAAGTTAAGCAATCTAACTGTTTACTCACACCAGACCCATGTCTGACCCAAGTGTTTATTTTCTGTTTTATTAAACTCTTGGGTACTCAATATTGTATTGAGTAGTCAAGGGATTCAGGATAGTCTTGACGAATTCTGGAGGAGCTGTGAAGCAGGAGGCTTCAGCGAGTAGATATATAGAGTTTCCGCTGTGTTTGTATTAGTCTGTATTGTACTGATGTACTTGTGTTGTATAATAGACAGAAGTTTATAACTGTCTATTCTGTGATGTATAAGTTGTGTAACTCTGATGTAACATGATACTATGTAATATTTTATGTGATATATTATATTTTATTCGTTCCGCTGTGAGATTCTGATGTGTTGTTCTTTCTTCTTTTCTATCTTTTCTTCTTCTATCCCTTTCTTTCTTAATTCATGATACGTCTTTCTGGTGGTAGAAAGCCGGGTCGTGACACCATTGGATGAAGGTAATAAAAATGGCGGCTAGGGTTACGATTTAGGGTTTGGGAAGAAAGAATGGGTTTGTGGTCCTATATATAGGACTTCTAACAAACACTATTCATGTTCGAAATTTTACAAACTTAAATCGAGGCGTGCTCACTGGTGTTCCAAGCCAAATACCCCTATTCTGAACTCAATAGAAATAGTTTTGGAACCTAATTGTTTCGTTTAGAGAAGTTATCTTTTGAAATAAAATCAAATCATATTTAAATTCCTGAAATTAATTGCTACGCATTTCGGGCTCACACGACCACGCAGTACATCCGATCGTCACGAAACTCATCGGCGTACCACAATTTATTATTCCGGATCTAACGGCACTAGTTTCATCAAAATCCAAGATAGTGCCCCGGAATGATAATTTAACACATTAAATATTGTTTTATAATTTCGAACACATTATCGATATATATATCCGAGCCATTTATATTTGTAATTAAATTAAAAATTGAATTCACCTATACTATTTATTAATTAAAAGGAGTTAAATAAGATTATTAAATCCACTAAATAAATATTTAATTAAAAATACCGATTTTAAATCACTATTCAAATATTAAGTTCACGATTCGAAAATTGTAAACAATCCCTATATTTGAATTCAAGTTATTTAACTTTTAAAAGCAATATTTTAATATTTAAAATTTACTAAATATTCCACAATCAAACTACAAAATTCAGGGTCATTACATTCTTCCTCCTTCAAAGAATCTTGTCCTTGAAATTCCCAAATTAAGAGAAATGCCCCTAGACCCATTAACTTTTCGAAATTCATTTTAGTCGAAATGCTTATTTAATTTCTAAGTCTCTTAAATTGCAAAAAATCTCGCCAGCATTTCGTTTGCGCGGCTCAATCGGAAAATCTACAAATCATCACTATGAGCCCAAATCAACAATAGAAAATAAAATCCAAGTGGCCTCCCATTTCTGGGGCATGAAATCATTAAACCAAACCAAAAATAAACATGTACCTTTTAGTTGGGCAAATAAATTTTACTTATGAAACCAAAAGCAGCAAGCTAGCCTTTGATTCCATGTAACTGAATCTCACTTACATAACCCAAAAGAGAGTTAAACATGAAAATGAAATAATACAACAACTCAATCATCATATACATGTATTTAAGCATGCCAAATCATAAATAACAATCATCTCAACCAACATGTCCAATCAAATCATGTCACTCGCATTTCTAATGTCAAAAGCATAAAATTACATAAAGCCCGTATGGTATACATATGTCATCCGTACATAATATCAAATCTAATTACTCGCTCAATCATACAAATTTTACTTTCGAACTAGTATCACTCACTTGATTCTTTAGCGCAGACTCCGATCTGATTCTGTGATTAGGAACCATCGTTCACCTTACATAGCCATATAATATGAAGAGAACTTCGAGATCATATCAAAATCCATGTCAAGTGTTCGCTATAAAGAATCGAGTAATAAATCTTTGTTCAGACTGGTGTAAATCATCACGAAATTATGTGCTTGAATCTGGATCAAAGATCCTCATGTGAATAAAATGATCTACGTACAACTTATGTATTTATCCAATTATTATCTTAACTATACCAAATTCTTTTCCTTTTTATTCACATTCCTTATTACTTAGTATATTTCCTTTAATACTAATCATTTATGAACCATTTCATTAAACACTATTTTTTTAAACCCATTATAGAACACATTACTTAAAACACAAATATTTCACAACTTAAGTTTATAAACATGTTATAAAACACAAGTTAGGTTTATCAGCACTTTAAAACTTAAGTTCATGTTTTTAATTAATTCTAGAATTCATTTTTCTGAGTCATTTCATAACATATTACTCTAAAGCTACAAACACTTTGTAAAAACTTATCTCTTAATAAACATTTTCCAAAATTATAATTATCTTTCAAGGAATCAAGATTTTACTTAAGAAACGTTACTTAAGTCTATTAACATTCTATAACTCAAGTTCATATTTGTAAAATACTCTTCTACTTCCTAAGAGTATATACAATATTAGATTTGTTTTACTTAACCAGAATGTTCAACAAATTTAAAACTTGTTTTAACTTACTATCTACTCAAATTTATAAGTTACCAAAACTTATCTCCTTATAATTTCAAAAAAACATTTAGCTTAAATTTCAATATCCATTCGGAAGTTTTCAACTATCCAAAATCATCGAAAATTCCATTTTATTTTAAATAAATGAAAATAACTAAACAATATATCAAAATGAGATGCAATAACCAATTTATCCAATGGATAGGATACTTGAGTCCATATAACAACTTAGCTGCAAATTTTAGAACTAAACACCCTGATTGTTGTTTCAAATCATTCGAAATGATAATATACATATCTCATTTGTATATAAAATCATACTTCGGAAGTTTTAAATCAAGATCTATTTTACAAAAATAATTCTAAATACATTTATCATGGTAGCAATTCCCCACTTAGAAACTCGAAAATGGACACCGATGATGTTGTAGTTATCATGGGAATTATATTTCAGCAACAGAAGTGTGTTCAGAGTTTTCTATCTTCTTCAAAATCTTTTGAAAATATTTCTATTCCAAAACACTTCCAAATAATACTATTATTTTTCCTTCTTCTAAAATTTTGAAAATCCATTTCCAAAACCACCGGGATTTAAATTCTAAAATTCTCAGCTTAAATCCTTTTTATTTATAAATCACATTTTTTTTGAAATTTGGTTAAAGCTTTATTAATGGGCTATGCGGCCCAAAGATAATAGTTTACATCTGCATTTAATACAACATATTAGTTATCTCCGACCTAACTGAAAACATTCCCAAATTACTAGGGTTGCTTTGCGCAAACTATGGCGACTTCTAGGTCGTTACTATATTTCCTCGCTCATCGACCTTCAAGCTCCAGTTCTCCAATTGTCGTCTTTCTCGTTCCTCTAAACTAGTACGTTGCTTCTCTAGAAATTAGTTTTGAAAGCTCTAACACTTATTTTCGCTTTTTGTCGATAGTCTGTATGTTCCTTTCTCTCCAGATATGCCAAACGGTAGCTGTCAATCTAATTTTACTGATTTCCTTCATCAAGTCCGAGATATATGTCTGATTAATCAAGTGAGCTACTTCTTCTTGTAAGCTTTTAATTGCTTCAGTCTATAAGTTTTTCAATTTTTAAATTGCCCATACTCTTTTACTATATTTGCATTCAAAGAAAAGGTGATTGTGTGTGATAACCCGGATTTTTGGACATCCAGTAATTAGATAATTAACTGGTTTATTCAATTGAACAGATAAAATTCTGTTAATAAAAGATATCTGGTTATGTAAGTGAATTTGAAAGTATAATAAAAATTGGATTTTAGATATTGGAATAAATATTTGATAATCTTCTAATATAATTACTTAAAATTTTACAAATTAATCTTTTAAAACAAATAATAATGATTGTGTACATATATAGACATAAGAAGATTTTAAATAGAAAAATATCATTTTCAAACAAATTAAATATGTGTTGTTTAAATATATATATTTAAATGAGCTGATTTTAAATTGAATTTGGATTTAAATTTGAAATTCAAATAGATAAATATCTTAAAATAAATTGGATTTAAAAATAATATATATATGTATATATCTTAATTTGGATTTAAAATATATTATATATGATTTTATTTTGAAATATAGTTGTTCTATAATTTTCTTTTAAAGGATTTATATATATACTAAGAAATGTATTTATTAAATAAGGAATTAGGTATAAAAAGCTTTTTATTAACATTTAAAAATAAGTAATATGTATACAAAGACAAGTGTTAAATTAATAAGTAAGGATATTAACAAGTGTTAGGATTTTAAGGTAAGAAATGAACAAGTGTCATTTATTCAAATTTTTTCTAAAAATAATAGATAAAAGAAAATTAAACTATATAATATCTCTACTCTCTTTTTCTCATCTCTTTATTTTCAATTTCAAAGAAAACCAAACCTGTACATAAACCAGAAGTTAAAATTTAAAACAGATCAAAAGAAAACCAAATCAAAAGCAAAACAACAGTTCAAGATCATCTCAAACCTCAATAGCCTGAGCAATCAAGAAAATTCGAATTCAAGCCAAAGATTTAAAGGTTGCAAATAAATTCAAACAAGTCCAGATTCAACTCTAATACCAGAAAATCAACTCAACAACAAAGTTCAATACCAGATCAAACTCAAGTAATTCCAGATTAAAGAAACTTCCAGGTTCTCTGTTCAAATAAAAAGGTGAGCAAACCTCTTGTCCTCGTTGCATTTTGATAATCTTTGAAGGATGATATGAAATGTGTTTGAATGATGTGTAGATTTGCTTGCATGTCTGTATATACGCAAATATCTAAGTGTATATGTATGCATAGAGGAAAATAGGCTCTGTTCCTAGTTCAGGTTGAAAATAAGTTCCAAAAAATTCAAATTCTCTTTGTACAATCAAATATTAGGCTAAGATTTTTAAAAAGAAAATGATGATAACTATGCAATCTCATTTTTAAAAATAATTGCAAGTAAAAATATTCAGTAGATATTTCAAAATAATACATCACAGTGTAACTTTTGAAATAACAGGAAAATCAAATATTTTAATTTTATAGTTTGATTTCATAACCAAGTTCGAATTTGGAAATGATGATTTTAGAGAATCATTTCATGATTTTTAGTTTTAGAAATGGCGAGAAATTGAATGTTGAACGGAAAACCAATTTTCACCAAATACTGGTGATCGTGTAGTTGTGTGGTCTCGAGATTGATGCTGAATGTAGCTTGAAGACTGAGGACCATCAGAAAAATGTACAATGGATTTATAATCCATTGAGGTGGTGAGGGGATGATGATTTAGGGTTTAGCAGTCGTTTTGGTTAAGGATGTCAGAGAGTCGAATTTCATCGTCCTTGATGAATCGAGTTGCTTGATACTCAGGGAATTGGAGCCATGGAGTATCGGAAGGGTGTAGCCAGAGTCATCTGACCTCTGGTGGTCGGAGCGGTGGGAACGAAGAATTTCTCTGACATGGATTTTGTTTCAGATTCAATTGGGATTGCTCGATCTTACTCGAGAGCTAGTGAAGGTGGTTTGAGGATCTGAGTGGGCTGCTGTGATGTAAGGTGACGCGCCGGAAGGTTCGTCGATGGCCGGAGTGGTTTCTGGTGACGGTGCACTTGCACAAGGAGGTGCGTGTGTCAGTGAGTTGTGGGAATTTGGAAGAAGGTTGTTGTCTCGGGTATTAGCTCGGGTTCGACTCGTGGAATTCGCGAAAATACTCGGGGAAAAGAAAACGTGGGGGAAACTCGAAGTTATGTTCAGGGAAATCATATAAATGCTCGGGTCTGTTGTTTTAATATAAAACAGGTTTTAAACTTTAAAAACAAATAAAGTTTTATTGAAACAAGTTTGTTAAAACTACTTCTTTTGTAAATAATGAAATGTTTATCCAAGTTTAAATTAGTTAAAGGTTTTTAAATAAAAACTATTTCAAATTTATTAAGTTTAAAGTCTTTAATCTATATAACCTTTATTTTAAAAAGTTTATTTTAGATAAACTTAATATTGTAATTTATTAAGAAATGAAAAACATTAATTTAACTTAAAGGTTTTAAGTTAATAATGGGTTTATTTTAAAGGTTATTAAATAAGATTTAAATGATGAAATGAGGTAGTTAATTAAGATAAAGGATTTATCTTAAATTAAGGTATTAATTAATGAAGATTACGGAGATTACGTAAGTGATTTATTAAGATTAATTAATGTAAGTAATTAAGGTAATTAATTATTCAAAGATAATTACTTAATAAAAGTAATTAAGGATAATTATTTAATGATTAAAGGTGAATTAATTAATGGTTAAAGGTTAATTAATTTATTATTAAAGGTTAATTAATAAATGATTAAAGGATAATTAATTAAAATGGATTGTAATTAATTAATGTTAATTAACTAGGATTAGAAATTTATTCATAAGTAATTAACCTGGTTTAAGTTAATTTCAGATAATGAATTAATTTTGCTTATGGATGATTAATTGAATGGAATGTTTGGATTGATAAATATTTATAGTATGTTAATCTGTGATGTTTGGTGATATGTAATGCTTTGGATATAGCTGTGATAAATGTAAGTTATTTATCTATGATGAATTACTGTGTGGATATATTGTTCTAAAAAAAATTGAATTGAATTGTATTCACTTAAACAACTTGGATTTAGGATGATATTGGATTCGAAGAGAACGGAGTTGGGTATTAATAAATACCCGAAACCACTTCGATTCTTTATAGATTGATATGTGGAATGAATAGGCTGGTTTGGAATAATATGGACCATTTAAACTAAGTTGGATACTTAGATATTGTTTTGTGAAAAATAAGTGATGACTATATAGGTTGTTTACGTGTAGTAAGTACGAGTTACCCCGGGTTTTAAATAAGTTATATGGATTGGAATTTCTTGTTAGATGAGTTTACTCACGCTGGTTTCCAGCCTGACCCGGGTGTTACTTTGATGTAATGCTCGGGTCAGACCGAGTATTACAGATTTTAGGTAAGGACGTTCTGGAGCTCAGGAGGCGAGTTGGATGGCAGGAACGTATGGAGTATATTCCGCTGTGATATTATAGTTGTCTGAGACATGTTAATTCTAACTGTCTAGTACATTTGTGAATGTTGTAACTCTGATGTATTAAAATGTAATTAACAAATACAGTTTTCTTTGTATAACTGATATTATTATTTGTTATTATATTTAATCCGCTGCGAATGTGAGATGTTGTGTTCTCTGTTCTTCTTTCTTCTTTCTTCTTTCTGTTTCTTTCTTCTATCTCTTTCTTTTTCTTCTAACTATCTGGAATTTTCGGGTTCGAAAATTCCGGGTCGTTACAGTTGGTATCAGAGCGAAGGTTAAGCGAGAACCTTGGCTCTGTTGGGATTACTCGTTAAGGATAGGGTCAATGGTACCCTAGAACGAGTTGAGTGTATATATATATATATATGAGAGCGTAATTGTTATTTTCTTATATAAGGATTTTAAATGATTTTATATAAGAATATATTTTAATATATAAAATGATATTTCTTTCTAATAAATATTAAGGTAATTGGTTGTTAAAATATTGGAATTAAATTAAGTGGTAATAGAAATACAACCAAATTAAAACTGAATAAAGATAAGTTTGAAATGAATTCAAACTGAAATTAAAATCTTGAATTTGTAGGAGTGTTATCAAGAATAAAGATAATAATGAATTGTTTTCCAGATATGATAATCTTGGTTATTATCATAAATGGTAGTTGTGATTAATAATGAATGTTGTTAATAATTAAGTAAAATGAAATGTTTTAGGGAAGTAAACTTTTAGGTGAATATGACTTATAAATTGGAATTGAAGATAATTTAAAATTATGAAATTTTAAATCTAAATCCAGAAAACTTGAAATTGTTTTAAAGAAGTTTGTTTTGAATTAAAACCAAAGGTGGTTTAAAAATTTAAAGTATAACTTGGTGTATAAAGAAAATGTATATATGAGGAATATACATAATACCAATGATGATTTGAAATAAACACTTAGTGTTGAGTTTTAAATTGGAATGTGATGTAAAACCCAAAGTAAAGTAAGTTTTTAAACTTAAAAGGGGAAAGACTATTAATCTGAAGTTTAAAATTTGAATGGGAATTCAAATTGTGAAAAGTTGACCGGATTAAGTAAATTTAACTTGGAGGAAGTTAAATAAGTTTGAATAAATAACTTGAATTGGAAATTTCAAGATGAAATTTAAATTTAACTTGGGTAGTTAAATGGTTAATTTAAATGGAAGTTATGAGTGATCTCAAAATGGGTTTGAGATCTGAAAATTGAAAATGGATAATAAATTAGAATCTGAAGATTAAATTGTTTTTGAATTCTTATTTGAACTTTGTAATAAGTTAAGTAAAGATAATTTTAAAATGGAATTTTGAAATTTGAATTCAGAATTAAAAGGTTTAAAGATTTAATTTGTTAAAATAAAAAAATAACGGTTGAATTAATTTAAAAGTGAAGGAATTTAAGGAATTAAATCAATATTTAAAAATTTTAACTCAAATTTATATAATTCGAGATAGTTTAAAATTGAGATTTAAATTGAATTAGTTCAAACTGAATTTGATTTGAATAAATGGGAATTGTGATTTAAGATGAATAAGTTTAAAATTCAAATGGAAAATTTGAATTGAATTAATTTAAAATAAAAATTGAAGATTGAATGAGTTCAAAAATTCAAATGGGAATTGGGATTAATTCATATAGAAATTGAAATGATTTGAAATTTAAGTGGATTCAATTTGAAATTAGTTTGAATAATTTGAAATTATAATTAAAATGAATATGTTTAAAATCAAATGGAATTTGATTTGAATTTGGAAAGGAATTAAGATTAATTCAACTTGAATTGGGATTGAATAAAATTCAATGGAAATTGAAGTATTGAGTCAATTTAAATGGAAGTGGAAATTTAAATTGAATTAATGGGAAATTAATTGGAAATGGAGATTGGGAAATTAAACAGTTTGGCTCTGGATTATTTTCAAATTGTTTTAATACAAGTATATGTTTCCAAACTATTTACTATACAATCTTTCTTCTTAAACCCCAAACTATCTTATACTTATTTTACAATTATTTTAAAACTATTTAACTATTTTGAAAACTGTCTTATAAACTAATTACTATTTTTCAGCTACTTATATGTAATCACAATTTTAAAAACTATTTTGCAATTATCTAACTATTTTTATACCTACTTAACTATTTTACAGCTATTTTACAAACTAATAAATATCTTTTCAACTACTTATCTATTTTAAATATTTTTCAAGCTATTTTTAAATTGGTCAGAGTTCAAACTGTTTGTAATTGAAGTAATAACTCAATTGGAAATGGAAGCAATTGAGAATAAGTGAATGGAATTAAAGGAAATGTGAATAGAAAAGAGAATTGATTTGGATAATAACCAACAAAGATAAATACGTAGGATATACGTATATTATTCTATTCGCATAGTGATTTGATCCAGATTCGAACACAGAATTTCGAGATAGTATTATCGATCCGAGTTGGGATTTTTCGCTCGATTTTCGACGGCGAACCTGGATATGGATTTTTGATTGGTTCTGGATATTCTCTATCATAGTTGTGACTATGCAAGGAGAATGACGGTTTCTGATCAAGAAACCAGATCTGAGTCCGCACTAGGAAGTCGAGTGGACGATACTAGTTCGGAAGTGAAATTGTGTGATCGAGTGAGCGATCAAACTGATATTGCGTACGGATGATATATGTACATCGTACGAGTTTGAATGAAATTGATATTGAAGATTTGTGGATAAGAACTGTAAAATGGTTTTTGAAAAGAAATATGGTTAATAACTTTATAAAAGATTTATCAAATGTGAATATTTGATTTAGAATAAAATAAAGTTATATATCTTTGTTATATAAGATAAATATTCCCTTGTTGAATCTATTGCTAAAAGAAAAGGGTTTTGAAATATTTGGAGTATAAAAGAGGTTTTATACAAAGTTGAAATGATCCAAAGATTTTAAAAGTTATATATATCTATATCTATATATATATAAAGGATCTTATGAGAATGATTTTGGAAAAGGTTTTGGGAACCTATGAATTTGGGAAAGGCTTTTGATTTTTGGAAAAATCAATTTTGGGAATTTGGAAAGCCTAGTTTGAGAATTATCGATTTTGGTAATCGATTTTGTGTAAATGAGATTTTGATAAATCATAAAGGGTATGATTTGAAGATACTATAAGTATATAGTATAAAATGTTTTGAGTATAGCTCTGGGGAAAAAGGCGCTCTCTTGAAATGAACTTCTCAGGAGTGCCACTGGGTGGTACTGCCTTGAACCCCAAGGGGGGATTCTAAAGTTGATCCTGTGAGGAGTCCGGACAAAACTAGTTCCTGAGGATTATTTGTGTAGCGAAAGTCGAGGGGCTGGTGCCCACAGAGGCATTTGGGTTATGCTATGACAACAATTTAACTCAATGTCACTGCGATCTACTGCAGACCATAGCGGAAGTCATGTGTGCCGCTGAGAGCCAACTGTCTACGTTTGATTTTATATCGGTAGACTGTGACACTATGGTAACATAGCGAAAGTCGTTTGAGCCGCTGAGAGCCAACCATCTGCGTTTGATTTTATATCGGTAGACTGCGACCTATGTGGAGGAGTTTCATTTTGACAGCGAAATCGTGTGTGCCGTTGAGAGCCAACAGTTACATGGACTTTTGCTGCGACGGCAACGTAACCCTGGAATGTAACTGCGATCTGTTGTGGGTTCCATGCTGTCATCAGTTACATGGACTTTTGCTGCGATGGCAACGTAACCCGTGATGTAACTGTGACCATGGATGGGGGTGATGATTTCCAGAGCATTCTCACCAAAGATATTTCCTCTACTTTCAAAAATGTTTTCGATATTTCCAATAAATTATTTTCCAAGTATTTTTCACTGGGTGTTGAAAACGGGTCTGCTAAATACTTATAGATTTTCAGTTCTACGCCTGATCAACGTATGACCGAATTTCTATGAGAATGAGGAGGGACTTGTTGAGACATCGAGTTATAAAAAGCATTTTTAAAGCTATTTTGATAATATTATGTAGATTTTTAAAGTGTTTTAAAAATTTAAAAAAAAAAGAGTTAAGAGTTAAATATGTTCAAAGAGTAATTCAAATGATAATGAATATTTTTATAAAATTCTGGTTTCGATCCTTTTCGAGGACGAAAAGATTTAAAGGGGGGAGGAATGTGATAACCCGGATTTTTGGACATCCAGTAATTAGATAATTAACTGGTTTATTCAATTGAACAGATAAAATTCTGTTAATAAAAGATATCTGGTTATGTAAGTGAATTTGAAAGTATAATAAAAATTGGATTTTAGATATTGGAATAAATATTTGATAATCTTCTAATATAATTACTTAAAATTTTACAAATTAATCTTTTAAAACAAATAATAATGATTGTGTACATATATAGACATAAGAAGATTTTAAATAGAAAAATATCATTTTCAAACAAATTAAATATGTGTTGTTTAAATATATATATTTAAATGAGCTGATTTTAAATTGAATTTGGATTTGAATTTGAAATTCAAAAAGATAAATATCTTAAAATAAATTGGATTTAAAAATAATATATATATGTATATATCTTAATTTGGATTTAAAATATATTATATATGATTTTATTTTGAAATATAGTTGTTCTATAATTTTCTTTTAAAGGATTTATATATATACTAAGAAATGTATTTATTAAATAAGGAATTAGGTATAAAAAGCTTTTTATTAACATTTAAAAATAAGTAATATGTATACAAAGACAAGTGTTAAATTAATAAGTAAGGATATTAACAAGTGTTAGGATTTTAAGGTAAGAAATGAACAAGTGTCATTTATTCAAATTTTTTCTAAAAATAATAGATAAAAGAAAATTAAACTATATAATATCTCTACTCTCTTTTTCTCATCTCTTTATTTTCAATTTCAAAGAAAACCAAACCTGTACATAAACCAGAAGTTAAAATTTAAAACAGATCAAAAGAAAACCAAATCAAAAGCAAAACAACAGTTCAAGATCATCTCAAACCTCAATAGCCTGAGCAATCAAGAAAATTCGAATTCAAGCCAAAGATTTAAAGGTTGCAAATAAATTCAAACAAGTCCAGATTCAACTCTAATACCAGAAAATCAACTCAACAACAAAGTTCAATACCAGATCAAACTCAAGTAATTCCAGATTAAAGAAACTTCCAGGTTCTCTGTTCAAATAAAAAGGTGAGCAAACCTCTTGTCCTCGTTGCATTTTGATAATCTTTGAAGGATGATATGAAATGTGTTTGAATGATGTGTAGATTTGCTTGCATGTCTGTATATACGCAAATATCTAAGTGTATATGTATGCATAGAGGAAAATAGGCTCTGTTCCTAGTTCAGGTTGAAAATAAGTTCCAAAAAATTCAAATTCTCTTTGTACAATCAAATATTAGGCTAAGATTTTTAAAAAGAAAATGATGATAACTATGCAATCTCATTTTTAAAAATAATTGCAAGTAAAAATATTCAGTAGATATTTCAAAATAATACATCACAGTGTAACTTTTGAAACAACAGGAAAATCAAATATTTTAATTTTATAGTTTGATTTCATAACCAAGTTCGAATTTGGAAATGATGATTTTAGAGAATCATTTCATGATTTTTAGTTTTAGAAATGGCGAGAAATTGAATGTTGAACGGAAAACCAATTTTCACCAAATACTGGTGATCGTGTAGTTGTGTGGTCTCGAGATTGATGCTGAATGTAGCTTGAAGACTGAGGACCATCAGAAAAATGTACAATGGATTTATAATCCATTGAGGTGGTGAGGCGATGATGATTTAGGGTTTAGCAGTCGTTTTGGTTAAGGATGTCAGAGAGTCGAATTTCATCGTCCTTGATGAATCGAGTTGCTTGATACTCAGGGAATTGGAGCCATGGAGTGTCGGAAGGGTGTAGCCAGAGTCATCTGACCTCTGGTGGTCGGAGCGGTGGGAACGAAGAATTTCTCTGACATGGATTTTGTTTCAGATTCAATTGGGATTGCTCGATCTTACTCGAGAGCTAGTGAAGGTGGTTTGAGGATCTGAGTGGGCTGCTGTGATGTAAGGTGACGCGCCGGAAGGTTCGTCGATAGCCGGAGTGGTTTCTGGTGACGGTGCACTTGCACAAGGAGGTGCGTGTGTCAGTGAGTTGTGGGAATTTGGAAGAAGGTTGTTGTCTCGGGTATTAGCTCGGGTTCGACTCGTGGAATTCGCGAAAATACTCGGGGAAAAGAAAACGTGGCGGAAACTCGAAGTTATGTTCAGGGAAATCATATAAATGCTCGGGTCTGTTGTTTTAATATAAAACAGGTTTTAAACTTTAAAAACAAATAAAGTTTTATTGAAACAAGTTTGTTAAAACTACTTCTTTTGTAAATAATGAAATGTTTATCCAAGTTTAAATTAGTTAAAGGTTTTTAAATAAAAACTATTTCAAATTTATTAAGTTTAAAGTGTTTAATCTATATAACCTTTATTTTAAAAAGTTTATTTTAGATAAACTTAATATTGTAATTTATTAAGAAATGAAAAACATTAATTTAACTTAAAGGTTTTAAGTTAATAATGGGTTTATTTTAAAGGTTATTAAATAAGATTTAAATGATGAAATGAGGTAGTTAATTAAGATAAAGGATTTATCTTAAATTAAGGTATTAATTAATGAAGATTACGGAGATTACGTAAGTGATTTATTAAGATTAATTAATGTAAGTAATTAAGGTAATTAATTATTCAAAGATAATTACTTAATAAAAGTAATTAAGGATAATTATTTAATGATTAAAGGTGAATTAATTAATGGTTAAAGGTTAATTAATTTATTATTAAAGGTTAATTTATAAATGATTAAAGGATAATTAATTAAAATGGATTGTAATTAATTAATGTTAATTAACTAGGATTAGAAATTTATTCACAAGTAATTAACCTGGTTTAAGTTAATTTCAGATAATGAATTAATTTTGCTTATGGATGATTAATTGAATGGAATGTTTGGATTGATAAATATTTATAGTATGTTAATCTGTGATGTTTGGTGATATGTAATGCTTTGGATATAGCTGTGATAAATGTAAGTTATTTATCTATGATGAATTACTGTGTGGATATATTGTTCTAAAAAAAATTGAATTGAATTGTATTCACTTAAACAACTTAGATTTAGGATGATATTGGATTCGAAGAGACCGGAGTTGGGTATTAATAAATACCCGAAACCACTTCGATTCTTTATAGATTGATATGTGGAATGAATAGGCTGGTTTGGAATAATATGGACCATTTAAACTAAGTTGGATACTTAGATATTGTTTTGTGAAAAATAAGTGATGACTATATAGGTTGTTTACGTGTAGTAAGTACGAGTTACCCCGGGTTTTAAATAAGTTATATGGATTGGAATTTCTTGTTAGATGAGTTTACTCACGCTGGTTTCCAGCCTGACCCGGGTGTTACTTTGATGTAATGCTCGGGTCAGACCGAGTATTACAGATTTCAGGTAAGGACGTTCTGGAGCTCAGGAGGCGAGTTGGATGGCAGGAACGTATGGAGTATATTCCGCTGTGATATTATAGTTGTCTGAGACATGTTAATTCTAACTGTCTAGTACATTTGTGAATGTTGTAACTCTGATGTATTAAAATGTAATTAACAAATACAGTTTTCTTTGTATAACTGATATTATTATTTGTTATTATATTTAATCCGCTGCGAATGTGAGATGTTGTGTTCTCTGTTCTTCTTTCTTCTTTCTTCTTTCTGTTTCTTTCTTCTATCTCTTTCTTTTTCTTCTAACTATCTGGAATTTTCGGGTTCGAAAATTCCGGGTCGTTACATTGTGAGTTTCCGTTTCTCTATTGCATAGTTTGCATGTTGCGTCTTCTACAATCCTCCAGTTTTTAGTCTGTCTTTGGTTGTCAGTTGGTTATTAATAGCTTTGTAAGTTTTATGTGCCATTTTAGGATAGTTTGATTGACTCCAGATCACATTATGTCACTGCACTTTGGGGTGTTGTTGTCGACAGTCTTCCCATGCATATTTTAGCTTGAACTGTCCTTTTTTGTTGCTTCTTCATGCCCATTTATCTGTATTTCTTCCAGTGAATAAGGGCATATCTTCGATTTCTTGTTTGAAGTTTCTAGTCATAATTTGTCTGTCTGTTGCCCATCCCTGTTCGTGATTGATAGTTGAAACTTTATGATTCGGAGTATCATTAGCTGAGTAACTATCTCATCCAAGTCTATCAATTAGACTTTTGCTGTTTATCCATGGGTCTTTCCACAGATCTGTATTATGGCTATTAGCTGTCTGTCTGTCTATGGGATTTTTTAGTTGCTCCCTATATCTCAGTATATTTTTCCATGTTGTCAAAGCATTATTGTCTATTTTGATGGTCCAAAAATTATCCTTTAGATATCTTGCGCCCATCCATTTTCCCCATAGATTATCTGATTCTAGTATTTTCCAGGCTAGTTTTAGTCCATAAGCTTTTTTTAATTCAAACAAATTTTTGAGTGACCTACACTACCTTTTTTTGGTTTGCATAAATCTTTGTAACTTACCTTGTGAATTCCTCCTTTCCAAATAAAGTTTGCACAGACTGCATTAATTTTTGCTATGGAACAACAGGAATTTGAAAAGTTTGTAACCAAAACCTTACTTTGGAAGTTATGATAGTGTGGACAAGCTCAATTTTCCCCGCAAATGACAATAGTTTTGATCTCCAACCTTGTAGATTTTCTCTGATACTATATATTAATTTTCCACATTCTTTATCTGTGATAGTGTTATTTGATAAAGGCACACCAAGATATTTGACTGAAAGTTCCCTCTCCATTACCCCAAGCTAAGAAATGATTTCTGTTCTGTGTTTACAACTTTTATTCATGTAGCATTTTGTTTTCTGCTCATTAACCTTTAAACCTGCAAATGTCTCCATTTGTTTAAAAATCTCCTTAATTGTTTCAATTGCCAATGGGTTTGCTTTGAAAACCAGTAATAGGTCATCTGCATATATGAGATGATTAAGTTCAGGTTGTATGGTGTATACTGGTTTGATCATTGATCGATTACTTGTCAACTCCATCTGTAGAGAACCATTCCATAGCCACTGTGAATAAGTAGGGGATAAAGGGTCTCCTTGTCTAATCCCTCTGTTAGATTAAATATATCCCTTAGAAGTACCATTTATAATCACTGTGAAGGTAGGGGTACATATACAATGGGTAATTAGTTTTAGCAATTTAGCCGGTACTCCCATGTCATGAAGCATATGTAAGATGAATTGCCTGTTGACTCTGTCATATGCTTTATGCAGATCTATTTTCATACATATCCTGTCAGCTCCTTGTTTGTTAAAATCTCTAGCTAGTTCGTGTGCCATTAGGGAATTTTCTAATATAAACCTTCCTTTAATAAATGCACTCTAACACTGAGAAATGAGATCTGGTAGTACTTTGTTTAGTCTCACACATATAATCTTACTAAGAATTTTATATGTTACATTACAACATGCTATAGGCATGTATTCTTCTATTCGTTCTGGTTTATTCACTTTAGGAATGAGTGTTATAAATGTATGATTAATTTCTTGGATGAACTCGCCAGAATCAAATGCTTCTTGATAGACTTTAATCATGTTGTCTTTCAGGTCTTCCTAGTGAATTTTAAAGAAGGCTGCTCCCATGCCATCCGGACTAGGACTGGAATCATTGTGGATCGAGAAAGTGGCTTGTTTCAGTTCCCTTTCAGTAATATCAGTTGTCAGCATGGCAGCACCCTCCATGGATATGCGCCTTCTACATTGAGTATGAGGTATTTGTTGATTGTAATCCCCATTATAAATCTCTGTAAAGTATGTGATGGCTTTGTTTTCCAAATCAAGTATGTTTTGTGTAAGAAATCCCTATTCATTCAAGCAATTAAATAAGTTATTATAATTCCTTCTATGGGACATTTTAGTATAAAAGAATTTATTGCATTAAATTGTCATCATTAAATTGTATAAAGGCAATGATCACTAGTTGAGATAGGTAGAACTGTCACTTTAATATTTGGAATTTTATTAAACAATTCAGCATTGCCCAATACTTTATCCAATCTTGAATGAAGTTTTTTGGCCTTACCGCTTCTCCATGTATATTTCAAGCCTGTGTGGAATACTTCAGCTAATCCAGTTGCTAGCACACAATTGTTGAATTCAGAAACTTGGCAAACCTTAAGTGTAAGTCCCTCTTGCTTTTCAGTTGTTTTTAACACAACATTAAAATCCCATGCATCCATCCAAGGCTTATGTACAATTTTTGAATTTTCAATTATTTTTTGCCAAAATTTATTTCTCTCTGAGGCCAAGTTGCTTGCATATACAAAAGTTGCTGCTATTTCTAGGCCTCCCATATTTTTTAAATGAATAGTTGCTTGCTGTTCATCTATGTTGATCATGGTAGTTGTCCAGATATTTATGTCCCATAGTATCATAATTCTACCTTTCATTACTCTAGAGCTATTATGTATGATATCCCATTGACTTCCCATTTAATATTTAAAGGACTCCAAGCTGTCCTCAGTAAATTTATTTCCAGAATAGTTAACAATGTAGGACTATACTTCTTTCTGATATTATAGAGGTCTAATTTCCTAGTGTCTCCATTTAGACCTCTAACATTCCAACAAATAATGGACATTAAAGTTTAGTAGTTCTGCTCCTAATAATCGGCGCTGATGCTACTTTCGCTTTTTTGTCAGCTTCATTGTTCTTTTTATTTGCATATACTTTATCATATTCCTCATTAAATTTTGTGTATTTACTAATGTCATTATCTTCTATTTCTTCATCAGAAGTTTCTATTTGGATATCCAATTTATGTATTTCGTTTAATGCTTCACGTAGGTGCTCTTCATCAGAGTTCATCTTATCCTCCCTTTCCTGATCAAGTTGTTGCTGCTTATGGTTCTCCTAGTTTAAATTCTACTCCTGTGAGCTCTGAGATTGATGATCTATTACTTTCATTACTTCAGAGTCCTTTGCATTAGTTTCCTTCGGTTTTTGTATATAGTTTGGTTCTATGTTAAGAATAGCAGCATTTTGTGTATAATTTTTTGTGGCTGCTTCATTTTTTTTTGGGTGTTAACCTAGTTCCACTGTTAGTCTCACTAACTTGAGGTTCCACTATAGTAGTACTAGTTGATCCACTTGTGGCTAATTTTGGTTTTTCATCCCATACTTGCTCTGGTTTGGTCTGATTATTATTGCATTGCATCTTAGAATGACCAAAACATTTGCACTCCCTACATCTTGGAGGTATGAATTCATATTCTACTTTTTGGATATACACACTCCCATGTTTATATATTGCCTTAACACTTTTTGGCATTTCTGCTTCTCCATCTATTTCTACCAGAAGTCTAGCATATTTGATTCTCCTGACCTTTCTCGTGATCTTATCAATATCTAGTGGCTTACCGATTAAACTTGCCAGTTTGCTGATACATCTCATGTTCCATAAAACCAAATTTAAATTGTTAAATTTAATCCAGATATGATATGTAGTTACATGGCTCTTTCAAAATTGAAATCTGCCTCCCATTTTCTCATGAAAATTAACTTGCTATCCATGAACCATGGACCTCCTTTAAGGATGTGTTCATAATCGTCTTGCCTTTCAAATTCTATTAGATAAAATCCATTGTCTCTGTGAAATATGTCCCAAGACCCCTTGGGATTCCAGACCCTTTTGATATAAGCATTGAAATAAACAAAATAAGGTCTTTTGCCAGCCATATATGCGTAGATCGAATTTCTCCACATCATGTTAGGCTCTTCATAATCTTTGTCGTCTATCAGTTGATAAAATTCCTTCCCATCCTTTATTGGTTCATAGAAATCCATTTTGCCTTTCATTTCGATATTACTTTCTACCGCCTTCACCCATGATTTAGGGTTTTTTTTTCCAAGTTGCGATTTCCCGTATTTGATTGATGCTTCAGTATTTCCGCAAAAGACCATTTCCCCTTTCTCTTAACCGATTTCCATCATCCTCTTCTAGATCTAGGGTTTCGGGAAAGCTTGATGTTGACATTTTTTTTAATTAATATTTTTATAAATCACATTTAAAAATCACATTTATAAACCATATTTATATAATTTCACTTTATCATATAAAATTATTTCACAAACGTTATTTTGTTTAGATTATAATAAACAACTTCGATTAAAATTAATTTTTAACCCAACATTATCACCGAACGCCTTATAGTCAAACTATGAAACTGAATTCACAAGGTGTTCGTTTCAATGTTCCCACAATTACTAATCCACCCTATCCATGCAGTGAAAGGATAAAATTATTCCTAATCAACCACATTAGTCAATGCCCATAAACAAGTTAGGCACAACTACTCAATCAACAAACAATAGCCAATGCTCCTAGCTGGGTGAGCATGACTAATCAAATAATAAATAATAATAATTAAATATTATCATTCCCCAACAAACAAACACACCATTACTAAATATACTTATTTTATGAAAATTATTCCTTTATATACAAAATATAAAATCGTAAAATTATTTCATTTTGCAAATTTTAAAATAATACTGTGTCGGTTTGCCTTGTTCGTGTGTTTTGAAAACCTTATCGACACCATGGAATCCCATGTCTCGACTAGAATTCATAAGCCACTCAACCGATAAATGGAGATAATATAAAACATTTTATAGTACTAATGAATACACACCCTTATATATTATAAACTTAGACTCATCTTAGGGTCTCACTTACCCTATCTCAGATTAGTTGACCCCACCAATGCCTAGGTATTTGCTCAACCTAAGCTCTGGTGCCATGCGTAAAGATCTGCCTTTCTTACACCTAAAACAACACTTAATACATTGTGACATCCCGGAATTTTTGACAATATCAATTTAATAATCTGTGTTGAAAATTAAATTGATTTGATAATGTTCGTTAATAAATTTGAATTGATTTAATAATCTTCTTTTAAATAAATATTTAACTGATAATTTATCTTTTAAAAGCTAATAAATTGTTTTCTATTTATAATGTATATATATAATTGTATATATTGTAAATAGATAAGCTTTGTTTTAAAATTTAATTAAATAATGGCATGTTTTCAAATTCTAATGTTTTGGTAATTTGTAATTTGATTTAATATTTAGCTATTTAATAAATAACCTATGATTTTAAAATATTCAGGATAAAAGTTTAATTTATTTAAAATGATTTTAGTTTAAGTTTAAATTTAAACAAAAAGGGTTGTTTTTTTGTTATTTTTTTAAATATAGCTTGATAAGATAAGTAATTTATATTTTAAAGAGATAGTTTCTTTTGTAAATTTATTTTAATTTAATAATGAGTTATATTTAAACAATATTAATAATGTAATGTTTTTACAAATGAATTTGTAATGGAGATTGTTATTTCAAATCTATTTATAAAGGGAAGCTATGGTTTGAAATTTAAAATAAAATCTTTTAGAAATATAAAATAAAATATGTAGGTGAAGTTTTGTTACAGGCAAGCACTAAGAGCAAAGCAAAAGGAATATGCTTGTAAAATAATATGCAGGCAAGAACAAGTAAAAGAAAGGTAAGATAAGTATGAAACAAAACAAAGTATATATGTACATGGGTATACAAACAAACCTGGCAAAGTAAATAAAGTATACAAACATAACTAAAAATAGCTTTATATCCATAAACATTAAGTTTTGAAAGCATAACCAGGCAAAGTAAAATATGGAGCCTATAAATAAAATATGTAGGCAAAGTAGTTGCAGGCAAGAACAAAGCAAAGTTAAAATATAAAATATCTTTGTATACAAAATGGTTAAGAGGAACATAAAGTACGTTAGCATTTAATGCTAGCATTAACAAAGGACAACTCGAATTGTTTAAAAATAGATTTTAGCCAACAAAATCTTTGATTAAAAAGGAAAGAAGTGTACCAGCATAAACATATACCCAGATATCACCTTCCCATGTAATCTTTTCTTTTATATATTTGTATCTTCCAGTTCATTTTCATTCATAAAAAAATATAAGCAAGCATTATCATTTTACAAACTGAAAACATTATACAACTTCCTCAAGTAAAAACAAGAAGATTTAAAGAAGAGCAAGTCTGCATCTTTTCTAACAAAAGCATTAGCAACTCAAGCATTTAAACCCAGGGCAGGCAACTAAAAGTTTTGAAGTTTTAAAGCAAAGCATTTTCCAGTTTTTAAGTGTACAAAGTATCAAAAGCTTTTCAAGTTTGCAAACCCTGTCTTCATTCATGTCTGGTGAGTAACATCACATTTTAAAAGCTTTAAATTTGATTTTGGTTGTATGATGAGTTCTGGAATATATATATATATGGTATGAATATATAAATGTTTGATGAATTCTCTATATATATATGGATGTGTGAAAAGGTGTATATGTTTATCTCCTGTAACCTCTCTGTTACCAGTCTTTCTTTTCTTTTTTTTAGCTCAAGATTTATTCAAAAATCATTATCTCATTATCTAATCTAAGTTAGGGTATAAGATTCAAACAAAATTTATTTGATTTGTCAATAGTTAAATTTTAGAAAATTGTTTAAGTTAAAACAAAATGGTATTGTCTCTGGAAATGAAATTAACAGAGCAAACTCGAAATAAGTCAAATTTTAATTATCATGATTCACGAATCCAGGAATGTGAATCAATTACTTTAACTAAAACTCGATTTTTGAAACAAAAATCATGATTTTTAGATGTAGGGTGGACGAGCAGTTCGCGTTTTCCTATTTTTCTTTGTTTTGGGAATTGCTGGAGATCCATGGGTGGGTGATGATCGAAATTTGGTCTGGTGATAGAGGGACGAGTGGGGGTTCTAGGAAAAATATTGTAATGATGGTTAGATGATCGTGGAAATGGCAGTGGTGGATTCCAGTTTGTAAACCTAGTTTTAACTAGGCTGCGTATTTTGATCGACACGTCTTCTCGAGTTGATCGAGTGCGATGAGTTTTGGGGTGATGGTAGGGGAAACGTGGACGAATAGATGGTCGGAGTTTGAGGCTCTCTAGTGGTTGGGATTTCGTGAACGTCGATGATTTCCAGGTGAATGTGAAGCCGGTTGTTGCTTCCAGGCTTCGAGTTTGCACTCATTTCGATTTCGAGGTAAACTGATGATGCTGGGTGGTCGTTAGGGTTGAGGGGATCATCGGCGACTTGCCGAAGATCGTGGTGATGATCGGAGCAGGGTGGAGCGACTGTGCACGTGCACGGTGCCAATTTTGTTTCTGGTGAAGATGAGTGGAGTAGTGGTATTGTATCTCGAGTGTTTACCCGAGTGGTTTCGTGAATTTCTCGAAGCAGTGTGGGGTTTTACTCGGGGAAATATAGGGGTGGCTCGAGTCATTTTTTGGGTGTTACAGGTTTTGTTTAAACCTGTCAGTTTAAGTTTAAATGATTTTAAAATTTGAAGTTAAAGATTTAAACAAAGTTTAAATCAAAAGTTTTAATCTGGATTCAAATTACATTTGTATCCTAGTTTTTAAAATAAAATTAAGTTTTAAATTTAAATTATTTAATAACTTTAAAGTGTAAGTATTTAAAAAGAATTTGAATTTAAAAATAGATTTTTGAAATATAAAGGCAGAATTTAAACAAGCTTTGAAACCTGGATTTAATCTCACATTTGAATTCCAGATTTGAAATTAAATTAAGTTTTACATATTCAAATGTTTAAAATAAGTTTAAATGTTAAGTACTCTTTTTAATATGTAAATTTTAAGGGAATTTGATAACCAGGATATCACTCCAACATGTGAATTGAAAAGTTATTAAAATTTAGTTGTAAGCCTTATATAAGATACAATGGTATTTATTTTAAATCTTGAAATATAAATGAAATTCAAATGTAAATTTGGAAATGAATGTTTTTCAACATATTTATAGGTGATAATTAAATCATTTAATAGAATGAGTTTTACCTTAAATTTAAGAAATCAATGATTTGTAGTAATTAAGTTAGTAACTTTAAGTTTAAAGTTATTAATTAAGGTTAGAGTAAATTCAGTAAGTAAATATTAATGTGAAATAAAAAAAAACTAATTAAGTTACAGTTAGAACTTAAGATAATTAAATAATTAGTGATTAATTAATGGGTTATTACAGATTAATTAATTAATTTGTAATTAATATTGATTTAACCTAAGTTTAATTTCTTAACGGAAGAAATTAAGAATTGTAATTAGTTAATGAAGGTCATTAACTTAAGATTTGTTAAATAATTAATTAATGTGATAAACTTTAATAATTAATTAGATTAGTTAGTTAAAAATAATCATTTGTAAAATTGATTAGATATAATTACTTAATAAAAGTAATTAAGGAATTAATTACTCATTGTAATTAATTGGGTTAAATTTGATTAGTTTAAGTTAATTAATTTACTTTAATTAATTTAAGATAATCACTTTGGAATTTGATAAGTAATTACTTAAATGTAATTAATGAAGTATAATTACTTAATGAAGTAATTAATGGTAGTTACTATATGTAATTGATTGAAGATGATTTAATAATGAAAGTAATTCGGATTAAATTACTTGGTGTAATTAATCAAGGGATTAATTGAGATAATTAATTAAGGAGTAATTAATTTATTAAATGAAGTAATTAAGGGTAGTTAATTACTGAATGGGATTAATCAAGACTGATTAATAATTGTGGTTTAATTAAGATTTATTACTTAATGTAATTAATTTAAATGGAATAATTAAATCAAGAATGTAATTAGGGATCATTAATTTATATAATTAATGATGTAATTAAGGATTGATTCACTAAGGCTAATTAATCAATAATTAGTAATTTTGAGTAATTAATTAATGTAATTAATTAAGGATAAATGTAATTAATTATAGTTAATTAATAAATAGAGTAATTAAAGATTAATTACTGTATTTGGTTATGGATAATTAGTTTGTGAAATTAATTAAAGGATAATTACTTGAATGTAATTAAAGGTTAGTTAATCAAAGATGATTAATTAAGATGGAAATTTGAGAATGATTAATTAATTGATTTATAATTAATTAATGGTTATGTAAGCAGGATTTTTAAAGATGAAGTAATTAATTTAATTTACTTTAAATTAATTAGAGATGAAGTAATTAATTGAATTCATTTTAAATTAATTATAAATGGTGTGATTATTAATCCTTGCTTATGTATGATGGATGATATTCATTTCTTTGAATAGTTTGAAATCTCAGATATGAGATAAGTAATGTTGTATGATATGGTTGCTTTGGTTGAAGTATGATGATAATGTGAATTATCTATTTATGATGATATTGTGAATTATCTATCTGTGATATTATGAATTATCTATCTGTGTGTGTATATAGATAATAAAATGAATTGTTTTAACTTTAAACAACTTGGCCTTAAAAGATACGGTTTGGATTTGATGAGACCGAGATCGGGTTTCCAGATTCGGATATTCGAAAACCACATCGATCCAAATTAACGATAGGTCGTGAATCTCAAGTGAAGATGAAGATTCAGAGTGCAAGGGTTATTGTCGTTAACTCGGAGGGTGATTCCAAAATGAGTGTAACGAGATAATGCCTTCGGTTTCGTTCGAACCCGTAACGAACTTGTATGGATTGAATGCTTTCAGAACATCGTCAGGTGGACGATGAGCATTCTAAGAGATGTGTTCTCTAAAGGTAATCGTAGCCTCAAGCCTCATCAACCGGGAATGGATAAAACAGGGGAGGTGCAGCAAGGCTTTGTGGGTCGTACCCACTTGAGAGCGAGATATACCCCTGCCTAGATGTCCCTTTTTATTTTCGGCTGTGTAGGCAGTTTTGAGCTCCAACTGCCGGGGTTGTCTTGTTTGGGACTATCCAGTAAGGGATGGTTCCGGCTTTGTGTTGCAGTGGACTTAGGGTGGGTCTTCGGTACGCTGATCTAGGCCAGGTATTGTGATGGGCGGTACCCCGGTAGCCCTGCCATTGTATGGAATCCAAAATCCAATAAGTGCCATCGGATTTGATTGTAAACCTAGTATGCTGGAATTTAATGAATGTAACAATTTCGGCTATTTTCTATTTACTTGAAAATCCTAGACCTATTATAATATCACTGAATTTCCTATCAAATGTTTGGTTAGCGTAAGGTAAAAACTTTTCCATGTTTATGTGTGGGAAATCTTAAGTGATACCTTTTCTTTTCAAAGGCTTTTCAAAGTTAAGCAACTTTAACCTGTTACTCATACCAGACCCATGTCTGACCCGGAGTTTATTTCTGTTTTTCTTAAACTCTCGGGTACTCAAATTTTTACGAGTAGCCAAGGGATTCAGGTTAGCTTTGACGATTTGTAGAGGAGCAATGGAGCAGGAGGCTTCAGCGTTGTAGATATATATAGTGTTCCGCTGTGTTGGTATCTCTGTGTTGTATTTGAGTTGTGTCGAGTTGTATTAACTAGACAGGTGTTTATAACTGTCTAGTATGTGATGTATTATCTATGTAACTCTGATTGATGTTGTATATTATGTAATATCTATGTGATATATTATATTTCATTCGTTCCGCTGTTGAGATTCTGATGTTGTTTTCTTCTTTCTTCTTTATCTTTTCTATTTCTCACCCCTTTCTTTCTTAAAGATGATGCAACTTTCTGGTGGTAGAAAGTTGGGTCGTCTCATACATCCTCGGTATTCATGTGCCGATCATTTAAGTGTCCAAGATAGGTCATTTAGGGTGAAGAAAGAAAAGACAGAACAGAATCTCACAATGTGACGAGCAATCTATAATATAACAATGATCTTTACAAAAGAAAATTTGAAATTTATTATACGTGTACCAATCAGAGTCAACTAATCAATCTCAGCCTGGATAGTTATAACAACATGTCCTCACAATTGCTGATAAATATAAACAACCAATGAAGTGGAAAATAGAATATACGTGAATATGACTTAGAGGCATCCAACTCGTCCCTTGAAGCTCCAAGTATCCAAACTGAATCTGTAAATATGCTCAGTCTGACCCAAACAGTATAATAAAATAACACCCGGATCAGTCTAGTAAACCAGCGTGAGAAAACACACCTCAAATGGATTTTAATGTTATAAAACCTTTAAAATAATGGTATTTCGTAAGATCATGCTGCATATAAACACGGATGGGTTTTTACCTTATGATAGCCAAAAAATTTCTATAGAAAACCCTCTTATATTATAATAATGTCTATGGTTTAAAATAAGTATCAAATCATAATCGAAGTTGTTACATTAATTAAATTCCAGCATAATGGGTATATAATCAAGTCTGAAGGCTTGAATTGCAAAATAGATTCCAACTATGAAAGGGTAAGGGCCTTCCTCCTTCAAGTAAAGAATATCGAACCAAGATTTCGAATTAAAAAAAAAGTTCGAATTCACAAAAGAAAAAAATAGAATCTCGCCACTGAGTATCGATTGGAGGTAGGTGCGCGTGTTAGGGAATTGGGGGACGAGGCGAACTGCGTGGGATTTTTCTTCTTCGATTGAACGCAGTGGTTTCTCATGGAGGGGTGCGATCGCCGTTTGAGGAGACGCGATGTCGCCTAGGTCGAGTCGAGGGTTTGGATATCAAAGTCGCAATGGGGTGTGTCGTGATTTTCTGGGTGAGTTCGGTTTGTGATAGCGAGGTTGGCGGGGCTGTTCATCGATGATATAAGGAGCGGTGGTGGCAGCATGAGTTATCGTGGTTGGTGAGAGGTAATAGTGGCAGGCAAGGTGATGCGTGTTAAGGAAGGAGCAGTTTTGTTTGAGCATAGATGGCAGGTGAATTTAGGAAGAAGTATTAGCAGGGGATGAAGGATTAGTTTGGAGGTAATTAACTAATTTTTTTAAAGATGTTATTACCTGGATTTAATTATATAGTTAGTTATTTACGTTAGAATTAAATTTGAATAACTAATAAAATTTTATAAAAATTTCATACGAGGTCAAAAAAATTATGAAAAAGTCGAGTGTGGTTCGTAGCGGTGAAATCGATGCGATAGGATTGGTTTGGAGATTTTGAAGTCAGTTGGAAATTTAATTTAAAATGGAATGGATTTGCAAATAAAAAATCAAGGTGAGTAAACCTCACTCTATTTGGTTGACTAGTTAATTTATAGCAATTAAAATTAATTATTGAATGCTTGGTTGAATTGATAAATTATTATTATCAGTTGGATGCTATATTATATATAGTGGTATATATATTAGGAGTTGGATATATTTTCCTCCGTTGGAGTGGATGAGACCCTATGCGCCTCGCATAATAGCGGATGATCCTATATTACCGCGATATACCACCTCGAAGCGGGATTGGTATTTTTATGTTGTATTAACGTCTGTGGATGTAGGGAAACAGGTTGGCGGGATCCAACTGGATTCCTCAAAAATGTTGATTTTACTTTCATATACAATATTATATGATGTGTTAGAATAATCCATTATAGATTATTATTGTGGTTTGATTGATTGGATGCTATTGTAGCACTGGCCTGAATTTTTGGTATTTAAATACCATAAATATTATGTTTGAATTCTAAGGAATTTAAATAAGATTTTGAATATAAAAATATTTATATCGAAATATGGATTGTTTTTAGGGAAATTGATTTAGATAAAAACAATAATTGATTTTGGTTTGTATTTAACCATTTGTAAAAATATGTTAAATAGAGATTTTAAAATAAATTATATAAAGGATTTTTAAACAATGGATTTTTAAATGATATTTCTGGAAAATATGGAAAGAAGTTGAAATCGATATTAAAAATAGATTGGTAGAAATGAATTGAATTTATAAGGAATTGAATTTATAAAATGGAATTTTATAAATGAGATTATTTTTATAAAAAGTGAAACTCAGAGAAGTTATAAATTTATAAACGTTGTTTATAAATAAAGGAAATCGATAATAGATGAAAATTTGGGAAAATAAAATTCATAGGGTGAATTTATATTAGAATATAGAAATAGGGTTGGAAAAAAATAGTGGATACTATTTTTGAAAAGTGGAAATGGATAGGATGCTGGAATGGAATCGATGGGTTGTAAATCGAGAGGATTTATAAATTGAATTGGTTATTGGAATTTCAAAAATATATCTTTAATTTTAAGAATTTAAGTTTGTTTTTTAAAAGGAAAATGTTATATATCAAACTATGAAATTTTGAACTAGTAGAATTAAAGTACATCGAAAAGTGAATTTTTCGAATACTTAATATTTATTTTAATAAATTCAAATTTTAAAAATCATCTTTGTAATTGATTTGTTTATATATAAAAAAGATGAGTTATTGATGTTTATAAAAAGGGTTTCAATATTTTTAAATGACTACTTAAACTTGTTTTAAAAAAATAAATTATTATTCTTTAAAATGCTTATTATATATATATATATAGAGTTTTGAAGTGATTGGAAATTTTATTTATAAATTCTCTCGAGATTCGTAAATGGGGCTTATAAATGGATATGATTTTGAGGAGAGGAATTTTATAAGGGATTTGGAGGAAATGGAATTCAAAATGTTGAATATGGGAACTTCGAACATGAAATCTGAATTCATAAAAGAAGATATAAATTGTTGAATGGGGTTATAAATAAGTATACTGGGTTTTGAAAATTGTTAATGGGAATGTATTAATGATTCCGAAGACTTATAAGATAAGTCATGAAATATTCTCTGAAGCGTTGATATTTGAAATGATTTTGGAAAATAAGACTTATAATGTTTTCCAAAGTATTAAAATGGAAATTTGAAATTATTTTAAGTGTTGAAATGGTTTGGGAATATCCTGTTATGGATTTAAGTATTTGAAATTGTTTTCAAATATTGGAATATGGAAAGGAATTTTAATATATACCTTTGTAAAGGTATTTTGAAATGAATATTTTGGAGGAAAAATATAATATGGGCCTAGTGACTGCTTATGGATGTTATTTGATAGTTAAATAACCGACTATCAAATGTTGGCCAATTTCATTGATCATTTTGAAGAGACCGGAATCGAATATAATTACCCAAAAACCACTTCGATCCGATTTGAGCTTTACGAATGGATATCGTGAAGATAGTGAAGATAGTGATTTGGTTTGTCCAGACCCAGCCAGGACAACATGTATGGAAGAATGCTATCAGAACATTGTCATTTGAGGATGATGAGCATTCCTAGTGAAATTGTTCTCGAAAGGTAATCGTAGCCTCAAGCCTCATCAACCGGAATGACTGAAAATCAGGGGAGATGCAGCAAGGCTAAGTGGGACACACCTAATTAGGGTATGTTATCACCTTTCTAGATACCCTCGGATATATTATGAATTATGGATATGGTGGTGCATGGAAAAAGAGCTCTCGATAAGGGTAGGAACACCCGGGGTGATAATATATTCGGTTTATATAGGTTAGGGATATGGCTTGTCTTGTGTTATAGGGGATCCTAGCGAGGTCCTCGGTACATTTTTCTAGATGTGTATCGTGATAGGTGGTACCCCAATGCCTAGTCATTGTATGGAATCCATTCTCCAATAAGCGCCGTACGGTTTTTATTGTGCCCAACTATACTGAAACGTGAGATGCAAGCATTTCAACAATTTTCTATTTACTTTGTTTAAACACTATTATAATATCAGACGATTTTAATAAAAATGTTTTTGTTATCGTAAGGTAAAAACCCGTCGTGTTTCTGTGTGACGTGGTCTTACGAGATACCTTTGTTTTTCAAAGGATTTTGAAAATAGCAATAATTCAAATCGAGTTTGTTTTCTCACACTGGTTTTCCAGACTGACTTGGGTGTTATTCTATTATAATGCTCGGGTCAGACCGAGTATTACAGATTCAGGATAGGATGCTATGGAGCTCAAGAGACAAGATGGATGACAAATACGTATTTCCATACTTGATTTGTATTTCCGCTGTGTGAGGACAAGTTATTAAACTATCCAGATTGATTGTTCTCTATTGTACTCTAATAATGGTATGTATTTGAACAGTACAGTTCTTGTATTTAAAAATTGTTATTATATATAATATTATGTTCTGCTGCATTTGTGAGATTCTGTGTTGTTGTTCTATTTTCTTCTACCTCTTTCTTCTTTACTCCTAGCTATTAGGTTTTCTGGCATTCGATTGCTCGGCATGTAATACAGTGGACGTATTAGTGTTGATTTTCGAAGGTCGAAAATCCCGGCCGCTACACCTATGATGCTGCCACCATCGAGAAACCCAATTAATACGATCACCGTCGAACTCATATTCCGGCCATCCCACTCTGATCTAGGACGATCCAACCGTCCACTTCACTCCCCAAACCATATCGAACATTTTCCTAGCTGGAACCCTTGCCTAATTTGGCCCCAAGTGGCACCTAAGGATGGAGGCCTTTGGATGAATGTAGGAAAAATGGCGGCTAGGGTTACGATTTAGTGCTTGGGAAGAAAGAATGTGTAATGATCTGCCTTTCTCACTACTAAAGACGACACTTAATACATCCTCAGTATTCATGTGCCGATCGTTAAGTCGTCTGAAAGACAGGTCATTAAGGGTGAAATAAAGAAGAAAGATAGAATAGAATCTCACACAACGCGACGAATAATATATAATATAAAATCAAGTCTTTAAAAAAAGTAAGAACTTTAATTTACATACACGCATTATAGTACAACACTAAACTATCAATTGCCCTAAACAGTTAGGCCTTACAATTTCCTAATATCTACAACAATAACAAACAGTGGAAAATACGAATGTACGTCTTAGGCATCCAGTTCATCTCCTGGACTCTAAAGCTAATCTGAAAACATGCTCAGCTTGACCCGAGCATTATAAGGAAACAAACGCCCGAGTCAATCTGGTAAAACCTGCATGAGAAACTCAGATCACAAAGAATTTTATTTATTATAACTTGTAAAATCCTTTAAAATCAAAAGTATCTCATCACACTATGCCATACATAAACATGGACGAGTTTTTATCTTACGATAATTAAAACATTTTATACTATAAAAATGCAATGATATTATAATAAGGTATAGGGTTTAAAGTATTCAATAACCAAGTAGCTACAATGCATGTACATGACAACAATAATTGGTATACAATCAAAAACCGAAGGCGCTTATCAGAGAATAGATTTAAAACAATAGCAAGTAAGGGACTACCTTTCAAAAGGTACACCTCTTGATAAAATGTACCTAAGGGCCTTGCCGGGACCCTTTGCTAGCAAGACCGGCCTATCCCTGACTGGATAGTGCCGAATATGATCACCCTTAGGTTATGATCAATAACGAAAATGAGCCCCAAAGCATATGTATTGATATCGACTCTAGATAAGGCGCTGATCATACCTTAATGAGAGCGACCCACATAGCATTGTGGCATACCCTATTTTAGCCATTACCAGGATGTGAGGCTTGAGAGGCCATGATTACATTTTTCGTAAAAGCAGACCATCTTGGAATGCTAACACTGTCCTTCAAGCAGAAATACAATGCCAGCATTCATTCATACAGGTTGTTCCGGGATCGAACAAACATTCAACATTTACTATCTTCCATTTTGGAATCACCCTCAAGAAGAATAATATAGCCCTATAGCATACTTCATAACGATCCATCATGAACGTTATTAGTTTGGAGTGGTTCTGATAAATCATACTTACCCAAAACCGGTATCTTCCAAACTAAGCAGTAATTCCCGGCTAACTCAATTTCGGTTCTTTGGAAGTAAGCAACAAGCATTCGAGTCCTCGCCGAGGAACTTGAATATACACAACATACTTCCTGAGTTAAAATAGGTCAAGATTTGATAGTCGGTTATTTAACTATCAAATACACAATCAAACGATAATCCAGGGATTTAATTTTCCCATGGCAACCACTATGCCTCAAAATAAGTTTTCATTTATTTAAATCTCTTTTCAGAATATTTATCAAAATATTCATATACTTATCACACTCGAATAAGTATATTCGCAAAATATCGTGAAAGATTTCTCATTTCAAAATCATTAAAAGGATCAAATAGATGTTATTTAAAATAGAGATAAGGAAAACCCCAAACATTATTCCCTCAGTGCTAAGCATGGAACAATTGTCCATGCCACAATAATTATGAAGGCCAGTTAAGAGAAATCCTATCTCTAATTCTTTTAAAATTTCTTCAATAAATCCTTTTAATAAATTGTTTCCATTTACGAAATCTTCTTGTAACAACTTAGGGATTTCGACCCTCGAAAATCGACACTAATACGTCCACTGTATTGCATTCCAAGCAATCGAATGCCGGAAAACCAGATTGTTAGGAGAAAAGGAGAAGGAAGAAAGAAAGAAGAAACTAGACAACATAGAATCTCACAGCGGTATGAATAATCTATAATATACAATAAATCTTTACATGAAGAAGAAATGTAATACACATACCTCAATCAGTATGCACTAACATATTTCAGCCCAGACAGCTATAATAGCCTGTCCTCACAGTTGCTGATAATTATAACCAACAGACAACACAGCGAAACACTAGATACGTCTTGGACCTCTAGCTCATCTCCTAAGCTCTAATACATCCAAACTAGTCTATAATATGCTCGGTCTGACCCGAGCATTATAATAAAATAACACCCGAGTCAGTCTAGAAAACCAGCATGAGAAAACACACCCAATTGAAACTTAATGTTTTAGGAATATTTTGAAAATAAATGTATCTCGTAAGACCATGCCGCACATAAACATGGATGGGTTTTTATCTTACGATAACCAAAATGTTTTCTATAGAAAATCCATTGATATTATAATAATGTCTAAGGGTCAAAGTAAAATACGACAACAGCTAAAATGCTTGCATATCACGTTTCAGCATAGCTGGGCACAACTAAGTCTGTACGGTGCTTATTGGAGAATGGATTCCATACAATGACTGTGCTACTAGGGTACCGCCCAACACGGTGCATCTCTAGATAAAATAACACCGAGGTCGAACCTATCGACCCCTAGCAACACAGGACAAGCCTTCCCTTTACTAGATAGTACCGAATATGATCACTCCTCCGTTAATGGGCCTCGAAGCATACAAATGAGAGATGATATCGACTCTAGAAAGGAATGATCATATCCTACTTGGGAGCGACCCACTTAGCCCTACTGCATCTCCCTTGTTTTAGTCATTCCTGGTTGATGAGGCTTGAGGTTACGTTTACCTTTTATATAGCACTTCCTACTTAGAATGCTAACACTGCCCCACAAGCAATAATGCAATGCCAGCATTCATCCCTACAAGTTCGTTCTGGAGTTGAACGAAACGCTTGAGAGCTCCGTCTTCCATCATCTTTAAGATATCTACACTTCGAAACACTTGAGTTGGATCAAAGTAGTTTTTGGATAACATATCCGATTCCGGTCTCTTCGAAACAACATTCGATAGTTTTCGGTAAAATCAATCCCAGTTCTTTAGGAAATAAATAGTCAAAGATAAGAGCGAATTTTACCTCATAACCGTTAGTGGAAGGATTTCCTTATCATTTCCTAGGAGAACGAAACAAGATT
The DNA here is from genome assembly GCA_030737815.1 of Allium fistulosum. Classification (NCBI taxonomy): domain Eukaryota; kingdom Viridiplantae; phylum Streptophyta; class Magnoliopsida; order Asparagales; family Amaryllidaceae; genus Allium; species Allium fistulosum. The sequence continues at coordinate 307,892,706 of CM060908.1, read as the reverse complement.
TTTACGCACAATACAGCATCATCTGATATGACCATGCCATATAACTCATGTGTTTCTCCTAAACAGTTCCAAAGTTACGTTTTCGGTCCATATTTGATAGTTGGTTATTTAACTATCCACAAACACACATCCAAACTAGGGATTTATTCCACAGGGAAAACAGCATTGGTTAAACACACGAGTAACTACTCGCCTTCTTAATTAATCTTTCATTAATTAAATCACTTTATAATACTTGCAGAAAAATAATTTCACAAAGATATATTCACATATCCCTATATTTTCAATACTAAGAAAATATCCATATATTTATCTCAACGGTATAAGTATATCCACAGAACGGAGGAAGATTTTCCTTTTTGCACAATTCCAAAACCATTTACAAACTCTTTTATAAATCTCTAAAATCATTTATAAACTTATTTATAATCCTTGAAACCATTTAAAAATATTTCTTAAGTCATTTATAAACCCTTTATAAATGTATGCAACTATTTATAGAACTCTTCTTATAAATCTATAACCCATTTATAAAATTCCTTTATAAATACTTAAAACCATTTGTGAAGCTCTCTTTATATATTGTAAACAATTCCTTTAAGTCTCTAAATTATTTAATAAACTCCCCTTATAAAACCCAAGTTTGTTTATAAAACCCTATTTATAAATCTCGAAAACATTTATAAATAAATAATAATCCATTACTTCAAACACTATTATATAATAATAATTAAACAAATTAAAACATTATTAATAACAATAATAATTAATCTTCACCATTTTTATAATTAATAATGATTAATTTCCAAAACATTATTAATAAATCATTATTATTAATTTCAAGTCATACTAATTATTTAAATAGTTAACTTTCCAGAAAGGACGGATATGAAGGTTGGAATAAAATAAAAGTTAAATCATTTAAAAATTAAATATTTTCGAAACCCAATTTCAGATTTTAAAATCATTTCCCGTCTCAAAAACCAACTTCAACTCAAATTGGAAATTTATAGTATTTTTAAAATACTATTTAAGGCCAACAATTATTAAATCCTTAACCAATGTCGATATTGATTTCCTATTTCTACTGGGTTTTAGCTTTTGAACATAAACAATGTCATAACCAATGGTGTTCATATGTAACGACCAGGATTTTTTACCCTCGAAAATCGACACTAATACGTCTACTATATTGTGTGCTGAGCAATCGATTGTCGGAAAACCCGATTGTTAGGGGAAAAGAAAGAAGGAAGAAGGAGAGAAAAGAAACTAAAAACAACACAGAATCTCACAATTGCAGCGGAACAATATATAATATAATATCAATGATCTTTACAAAATAGAACAGTTATATACATACATCCATCAGAGTACAAACAACAAATCACAATCACCAGCCTGGACAGTCATAATGACATGTCCTCACAATTACTAATGATTTCAACAACAAAGCAGCGGAAAATAAATATATACGTGAATACGACTTGAAGACCTTCAACTTGTCTCCTGAGCTCCAATGCATCTAAAGCAATTTGTAAATATGCCCGGTCTAAATCGAGCATTATAATAAAATAACAACCGAGTCAGCCTAGAAATCTAGCATGAGGAAACACACCCAATTGGATTTTAAAGTTGTAAAAACGTTTGAAATCAAAAGTATCTCGTAAGACCACGCCGCAAATAAACAAGGATGGTTTTTTACCTTAACTAAACCAAAGCATTTTCTATAGAGAATCCAATTATATTATAATAATGTCTAAGGATCAAAGTAAAATATGAATATAGCTGAAATGCTTGTGTCTCACATTTCAGCATAGTTGGACACAACTAAGTCCTACAATGCTTATTGGAGAATGGATTCCATACAATGACTGGGCCACTGGGGTACCGCCCATCACGGTGCATCTCTAGATACATAACACCGAGTAAATCCTCTAGATCCCCTACCAACCCAGAACCGGCCTACCCCTTACCGTATAGTACCAAATATGATCACCCCTCCGTTAACGGGCCTCGAAGCATACAATTGAGAGATGATATTGACTCTAGATTAGGATGATCGTACCCTACTTAGGAGCGACCCACCTAGCCTGCTGCATCTTCGATGTTTTAGTCATTCCCGGTTGATGAGGCTTGAGGCTATATTTTTCCTTTTATATAGTATTTCCCACTTAAAATGCTAACACTACCTGCCAGGCAACAATGTAATACCAGCATTCATCCATACAAGTCCATTTTGAGATTGAACGAAACACTTGAGAGCTCCATCTTCATTTCCATCATCTTCAAGATATCTTCACTTTGAAACGCTTGAGTTGGATCAAAGTGGTTTTCGGATAACAGATTCGATCCTTGTCTCTTCGAAACAACTTTCGATAATTTCCGGTAAACTCAACCCTGGTTCTTTAGGAAATAAACAGTCAAAGACAAGAACGGAGATCACCTTCAAACCGTTAGTGGATGAATTTCCTTATCATTGTCCTAGGAGAATGAAATGAGACATAGTACAACATCATCGGAGATGACCGTGCCATATAACTCACGTGTTTCTCCTAGATATTTCCAAAGTTACGTTTTGGGTCCTAATTCGACAGTCGGTTGTTTAAATATCGAATAACAAACATTCAATCAGGGATTTAATTCCATAAGGAAAACCAACAATGGTTAAGCACATAAGCAACCACTAACCTCCTTTTAATTAATATTTCATTAATTTAAATTCGCTTTGTAATACTTGAATGAAAATTCTTTTTACAAAGATATATATATACCCACAAATCCCTATATTCAAATACCTGGAAAATATCCATAGAGTTATCGGAATGGTATAAGTATATTCACCAACATTGAGGAAGATTTCCTTTTTATACAATTCTAAAATCATTTATAACTCCATTCCACAAAACCATTTATAAAAACTCCTTTTATAAATCTATAAAACCATTTCTAAAATTCTTTTATAAATATCTAAAACCATTTACAAACTCCTTTATCTTTTTAACCAACCTTCCTTTACATTTTCCAAAACATGCTATAAGATTCCTCTTATAATCCACATCTGTTTATAAAACCCTATTTATAAATCTCGAAAACATTTATAATATAAATTCTAATCATTTACTTAAAAACACCATTATATAATAGTAAACATTATAAATAGATAAATATTAACTTTAAAACATTTTAAAATAATAATTAACAAATTCCAAATCTTCCTAAATAAAACAATAATAATTTATCTTCAACATTTTTATAACTATTAATAATTAATTTCCAAAACTTTATTAATAAATAATTAAAATAAATTTCAAACCATATTAATAATTTAAATAATTAACTTTTCAAAATATTAAAATATTGATAAACCATTTTAAAACAATATTAATATAACTAAACAACTTTTAAAACATATTTATATTTCCTTTATAAAATCCATACTTAATTTCCAACATGATCGGTTCCATATTTTTAAAATTATATTTATAAATCTCCTTCTCTTTTATAAAACTTCCTTTCATAAAATCCCTTTATTTATGAACTCCATTTATAACTTTATTCCCTTTATAAATCTCAGTTATTCATAAATCCTATCTAAAAACATCAATCACCATCCGTTTTTTATGTTGCCCCATATGGTTAAATTCCTTTTTATTTATAGAATATCGTTTAATATTCATTATTTACCCTCATCTTAAATTTCCAAAATTTTCTAAAATATCATTCCACATCTTATAAAAAATCCACCGTTTGATTTATTTCACCAATTTATTAAATGATGATAGTTTTCTTTAATTAATAAACAACGTTTATAAATCCATACTTTTATTAACAAAACACGATTTTACAAATCTTCACTTTATTTGTAAAATTTCACTTTTATAAATGATCACACTTATAAATTTCACATTTGTAAATAATCTTTAATATATGTACATATACATATATACATACATATATATATATATATATTACTTTATATAAAATGGTTAATAAATATTTATATCAAAATATTTTTATTTTTCTTTAAAAACATATCTCTTTATTATAAAAGATGGACTTATTTTTAAGATTTTAAATATCTTTATTTTACAGTTTGAAAATCTCTATTTAAAATATTTCATAAAACTATTAATTTATAATATCTAAAAATCATACCTTTTTTTTATAAAAAATTTCTTCTTTTATTTATTTCAAGAAAAATTATTAAAACATATATAATTTCAAAAATAACTTTAAAAATCTTTTTAATCGAAATCATTATTGTATGCTATTTTAAGATACTAAAATTAAGGTCCAGTGCTACTAAAGCACTCAAGAAAAATCATATCCATGTCATCAAATACAGCATCCGACGTATCATATATAAATTTATATGAAAAATAAAATCAACAGTGTGACAAATCCTGTTGGATCCCTCCAACCTGTCCCCCTGCATCACATACAATATATAATCATAAAAATATAAATTAACCGCTTCGAGGTGGGATTCATATACAAAGGATCATCTGCTCTTACATGGGAACGTAATAGGATCTCATCCGCTTCAGGGGTGCGAATGAGTTATGTATTAATGCACAATATAGCATAGGTAATCTCGATACGATCCCAACACAACTCGTCTTGCTCGATTCGGACCTCGTATGAATGAGTTATGCATTAATGATCGTTTGAATAATTAATTTAAAATTAACTTAAAAATTGAATAAAATTTTAAAACCTTAATCACTTTCCCTCCTTCCCTCTCTTCACGCTCGAGAATACTCAGGCACGCCACTTCACCCATGCCGCTCCACCGCCTCCGACCTCAGTCCACCATCGTACGATCATTGCGCCTTGCCCCGACCACCATGACTCAATCGACGCCATCCTTTCCTCCCTAACTCTTGTTCACGCTCCAGTAACCCAACTTAACCATGCCAAATTGATCATCCCCACCACTTAACATCACTAGAGACGCTGTGAGTCCACCAGCGCTTGCGCCAGGCCGTGCTCTTCCCTCTCGACTCGTTCGACCGCCTCCCCCCCAAAACGCCTCGTTCGTGAGAATTTGACCAAGATCCACCATCGAACGCGTCCCAAATTCTCCCTCCACGCCTTGCTAGAGCCCAATCGCTCCATCCAAGTTGATTATCTCACCGACGCGAACCTTTTCCTAGTTGAAGTCGAGGCGTTAAAATCCCTCAAGTAGCCGCGATGAACGGCGATCATTGGATGAGGCAATGTTAAATTTGAAAATTTTGAACCTTTCTGTCATACGCGGTTATATAAATTGGAAAGGAGGAATGGGTTTGTACATGGAGGGTAAGGCTATGGTATGGGCTAATGTATGGTTAAAGAAGTATATACGTTATTTCTATTCAAAAATATTTTGCTTTTAAACGTCCGAAATTTCGAACTCCTATCGAGACTTGCCAACTGGAATTCTATATGTTATACCCTTACTTCGAACGCAATGGAACTAGTCTCGAGGCCTAATTCAATCATAAACAGAAGAGAGCCTTTCAAACCTAATTATAATATATAAATTCTACAATTAACTTCTATGCGTTCGATCTCGCACGCCCAAACGATACGTCCAATCGCCACGAAATTTGACGACGTATAATAATTCACTATTACGGATCCAATGAAATTGGTTTCGTCAAATTCCGAGGTAGAGCCCCGAAAGGCTATTTTTACACGTTAATTAAAATGAATTATTATAAAACCTAATTATTCACTTTTATTCAAATTTAAAAGTTTACTATCTTCATTCTTATTTAAATAGAATTTAAATCAACTTCAAAATCATTTTCATTCATTTTAAATTCAAGATTCAATTATATTAAATTCAATAATTTAATTACCCAATAAATCGCAATATTTGAAATTCAAGTTATTTAACTTATAAAAATAACTTTCCAATATTTAAAAGCAATTAAATATTTCAGATTCAAATGACTGAAATTCTGGGTCGTTACATTCTCCCCCTTGAAAGAATTTCATCCCCGAAATTTCCAAGGTATTAAAAATGCCCCAAATCCATTAACTTTCAAAACCAATTAGTTGAAATAGATTATAACATTTCTAAGCCCTTTAAAGTTTGTTCACGTTTTCCTACTAATTCCATCCATTCATTCATTCCAAGTTATAACATAACATTGAACTGTTAGTTATCAAAAAAATTCCAGAATTCTCAAAAAATTTCTAACTCCTTAAATTTGCAGAAAATTTCGTCAGCGTCTCCTTTGCGCGGCTCGATCGGAAAAATTTATGATATATATATATATAATCACAAATATACATCTCATCTTCGAGGATGAGGCATCCTGTGGGGAAAAATATAAAAATACGTTATGTAATTCGAGATGTGTACCTTATTTTAGCATTAGCAAAGCATATTCAACCAGTATAATGCGAAAGCGAGCTCCAGATGCGAAGCATACGCCATTTGCACCTACTAATCACTCAACAACCAATGAGAACATGTGTAGGGGAAGTAATATCAATATAACATATAGAACATACAATAACTATATGCAAATGTTACAAATGCAACAAGAGAAACCATCCAACAAATAATATCAATCCAATTTATTTATCATCATGTGAATTTGCCTTTTCAAATGTTAGCATTATATTTATACATTTTCAATTTTTATTAACACTTAATTGAATCGTTTTCAATTTATTTACATTCAATTTATTCCCATTCAATTAATTTACATTCAATTATTAACATTCACTTTATTTACACTCGGTTCATTTACGTTCATTTGTTAACATTTCTTATTTACATCCAATTTATTCATATCCAATTCGTTCATTCATGCCCAATTAATTTTCATCCAATTTATTCACATTCAATTAATCCATATTATGTTTAACAACATTTCATTCCATATTTAATTCGTTTATGGATCATTTTATAAAATCATTTCACTTTAACTTTTCCTAAGTTAAATTTTATTCCATTATCACTTAGTATATTTCTTTCAATACTAATATCACTTAAGAACCATTCCATTAATTTTTTACATAAGTTCATTATAAACATTTTATACAACACTTCTAATGTTTATTTTCACTTTATAACTTAAGTTCATATTCAACTCCATCAACCAACATTCCAAACCATATTTAATTCACTTTACAATTTAAACTGAATTTCATTTTATAGCTCAAATTCATATTCACTCTATTTCTTCATTTCAAATCAAATTCAAATTCATTTAACCTTTCTTAAGTTTAAACTTCATTTCATTCGATTTATTTCATTAACTCAATTTATTTAACTCTACTTAAGTTAAATTTTAATTTTATATCTCAATTCCAAATTTCTTTTCTTATCTATAGCATTTCCAAACTGTAAGTTCAAAACTTATTATCTTAGGTTTTCTCAAAACATTAAGATAAAATTTTCAGAATTTTAAACACCCGGTTTTATTTCAAATCATTTTGAAATCATATATATACATAACTCACTTATATATCAAATTTCACTTCTGGAATCTAAAACAAATTTGTTTTACCAAAACAAAACTTCAATGGTAGCAATCCTTCACTTACAAACTCAAAAATGAACACCGATGATGCTGTAGTCACCACCAGAATTGTTTTCCAACGACTGAAGTGAGTTTAGTGCTTTCTATTTCTTTTTAAATCCCATTTTGAAATATTTCTAACCCAGATAGTTTCAAAATAATACCATTATTATCTTTCAAAAACCTTTTTAAAACAATTTTTCAAGTCAATGGGTTTTAAATTCTCAAATTTCTTATTTTATTTCCATTTTATAAACAAATCATATTTATAAATATACTTAGGTAATTTCATTTCCTTTCCATTTATAAATCACGTTTATAAATCATATTTATAAAATATCACTTCTTATGTAATTCATTTCACAATTGTTGATTATTTTAATCATAATTGATATTCTATAATTCATACTTATAAATTAACTTTCTTATATAACTCAATTTACAATTGTTCATCTTTGTTTACATAATAATAATAACAACTTTTATTAGAACAACAAACAACAAATGATAATAATCAAATATTATCATTCTCTAACAACCAAACACTCCATATATAACTATAATGATTTCTGAAAATCATTCTTTTATGTATAAAATATAATTTAGGTAAAATTATTCCATTTACCAATTCTTAAAACAATACTGTGTCGGTTTGCCTTGTTTAAGCGTTTAGAAAGCCCAATTGATATTATGGCGTCCCACGTATCGATCAAAATTCATAAGCCACTCAACAAATAAATTAATGCAATATAAATTTTTTTTATAACCACTAACAAATATGCTCTCATATATATAATACAATCAAAATTTATAATAAGGCATTCCATTAACTTATCTCTTAATGTGAGTTGCCCCACCAAAGCCAAGTTTCTCGCTTAACATTGGCTTTGATACCAAGCTATAACTATAACATCCCGAAATTTTCAACCATTCGCATCCACACATGTCAGACTTGAATTGCTCATAATATCAAATTGTTAATTTATGTTTGGCAAAACTCAGCATATACAGTAAATAAAATAATAACAGAATCACAGACACAGAGTAATATAACAATAAGCAACGGAAACAAAAGAATAGTAGTTCATGAAGCTACTATATATATAACAGAGTAAAACAAGATACAACAGAAGTCTCAAATACATAGAAGTCTCAATACAATAGTCAAATACAAGGTAAGTGTTAATGCTAAAAATTGAACGCTAACACCCTGGTGTGTGTAGTAGTAATGTGAAAGCACCACCCGTTGGTACGGGAACAGAGTATAAGCTGAAAATTAGCAGAAAACGGAAAAAGACAGCGATTTTATAGTGGTTCGGCGTAAGATCAAGTCTACGTCCACTTTGAATTCTTTTATTGCTGATTTCGATTACAAGTTGATACAATGAACCTCAAAATACAATACACTTTGATTCCAAAACACTTCAGACTAGTAGCTCAAATTTCGATGTGATAAAGTTCTTCGAATCCATGTCGGATATGCAAAATCTCTTACGAAGCTTGTTGTAGTGTCTTTGATGTTTGGAGTTCTTCAAGTGTTGGATGAGTCAAGAATTCTGCAGAGTAACGGCGCTTCAAAGAATGATCGGAAAAAGTCCCCCACTAGTTGGAGTTAAGGCCGTATTTATAGGAAGATTCTGGGCAAAATTCCATCTCCAAGTCTTAGGTCGTGAACGACCTAAGTTAGGTCGTAGGTCGCAAGCGACCTAAGATAGGTCGCGGGTCTTGTTTGAGTTACACTGTCTTGTCTGAACGAGTCAGTAGGTCGTGAGCGACCTAAGATAGGTCGTGAGCGTCCTAAGATAGGTCGTGAAACTTTTCTCTGTTTTAGCTTGCTAGGTCGTGACATTGCTAGGTCATGACATTGCTAGGTCGTGACATTGCTAGGTCGTGACATTGCTAGGTCGTGAAGTTACAGAAGCCTTTAGGTCGCTGATCTTCTCAAGTGTTAGGTCGCTAAGCTTTTAGGTCGTTAGGTCGCTAAGCTTTTAGGTCGTTAGGTCGTGAGTCTTTTAGGTCGTCTCTGTAGTTAGGTCGCTGATAGCTTTAAGGAGTTAGGTCGCTTCAGCCACTAGGTCGTTAGGTCGTGAGTGTTTTTAGGTCGCAGTGCTTTAGGTCGCTAAGTCGTGAGTGTTTTAGGTCGCTCAAAAACAAGGAGTTAACATTTGCCCCTCGAAGTACACGCCTAGGTCGTTGGTCGTGTGCTTCGATCTAACTTTGCTAGGTCGTGAGCGACCTAAAAACCATGCTAACTCGCGTGCCTATTCGACTTCCTCTCTCAGCACCATATAAATTTGCTAGGTCGTTGCTTCTTCCTCACTTAATTACTTCGATTTCCCGCTCTGCCATTGACGAATCTTCGAGCTTCCAAGGCGAATTCAACCCATTTTAGTCACCGATTCATCTTCACCACTATATCTCGTAAGTGAATTCGATCTCCATCCCACCATAATCATCGTTGAGTTACAAATCCCTATTTTCCAACCTCAGTCCAATTCCATGAGTTGTGTTTCATTTCGAGTGATTGTTGCGATCGACATTTGATCGTTGTTTAATTGATCTAAGAGGGCACGGTAATGTGTTGAATCTGCGATGGATTGGGGATGTTTTGAATTGTTTTTGGGGTGATTCGGTGGTATGAAGGGATGGATAATTTCACGAAGAGGACGATGGATTTATACGTGTATTTGATAACGGGTTATCGGGTCTGGTGAGTTGTTGCGTGGAGAGGAAGTTAGTGGCTTAGGGAACTCGAACGACTTAAGATAATTCGCGACCTAATGACTCTTACGACCTTAGGAAAGCTTCAAACTATGCTAGGTCGCTGAACGACCTAAGATTCGCACGACCTAAGACTTGCACGAACTAAGAGCTGTACGACCTAAGAATCACACGGCCTGAGAACTGTACGACCTAATAACTGCACGACCTAACTTTCTTGCGACATAGGCTTTAGGTCGCGGCCGAGCTAGGACTTGAACAAATCTGCATTGCCTTGAACCTTTTAACTTGCATAGTACGACCTAAGGAGGCTCCGACCTATGCTAGGTCGTTGGACGACCTAACACTTGTGAAATTTGGGCAGAACTTGATTGAACTTTGAATTTTGATTAAACTTGAACTTGAACTGTGTTGCACTTCTTTGCAGATTGTTTTAATTTTAATGTTAATAACCTGTTAAACACAACATTTGCAGAAAAACGGGACAAATATACTGCCATTGACTGCCCACATCGAATGAAAGATTAGTCGATAAAGAATAATCAACTTAAATGAACTTTGTGAATGAAATGCTGTGAAACAACAAATTCAAATGAAGTATTAAAGCAAAGCTGAAATAATCAACTAAAGCTGATTTGTTTGCATCAACACAACACTGTACTTGGACTTAAAATGACAAGCCATGAAACTTTATAATCGACAAATGTCAACTAACTTGATTTAAGTTATATTTGCTTGTTATTGCATTAGTTTGGCACAACACTTCACATTTTTTAGGAAACGTGCACCTTCATATTTGAATATCCAGTTGATTGTGTAGAATGACATCTCAACAAGAAGATACAGGACCAGCTGGAGAAGCTTTCCCGATTGCTAACCCATTGATCGACCCTCCAGAAAGAACTTCGACCACCCTGAGCCACAAAGTTTTCAGACAACTATGCATCCAGTTCGGTATTGTCGAAGCAGATGCTTTATTTCCTGGAGCAAATGATACTGCTGACAGGCCACCTCTTGGTTTTGTCGCAGTTAATCGTCAGATGTGCTTGTGTGGAGCTATCCCGCCCTTCAACGATTTTCTTCGAGAGCTTTTTCTTCGATTAGCTATCTCTCCCTTCCAGCTACACCCCAACGGTTATGCCGTCTTGATGGGGTTGTGTGTTCTGTTTAGGAGGACGCTCAACCGTCTTCCAAGCTTTGATGAGACTTGCTATTTGTGCACCTTTGCGAAGAAAAAAGATCACCCTTCAATTATACTCGTAAGAGGTGCGAGAAACCGCAAATTGATTCTAGACATGCCCGATAGTGCACACGGGTTCTTAAGTCAATTATTCTTCGTTCGCTGTCCTCCAGGATTCTATGCTGTCTGGAGAGTCGGAAGTAAGATTGCCTTTCTCTGTTCATCTCATGAGCCTTTCGAAACTCAAACTATCAAATGTTTAACTCCATTTTCTACTTTTTGCAGCACTTCCTCCTCCACTTAGAAATCCCAGCCTCAAGTCAATCTTTGAAACCTTAAACGCTGTGGCTGCTGAAGAAAGAAGCACCAAATTTTTGTTGAAAGATGGGTTTTTGCATCAGTTTGGACTTCTACACTCCTCACGATCTACTCAGATTCACGAAATTTCTAGTTCTGAGACTGAAACATTGGGTGCCCCCGGTTTTCAAGCAGAGACATTAAATGCCCCAGTTTCTGCAGAAGATATTGTATCGGAAGGACCTATTGTAGAGGCTGCACTGGTGAAATGTTCTACCACTGTTGACGTTGCAGGATCATCCGGCAAACTCTCACTCTCTCCAGTAATTAAAGAGGAGGAATCTCCTCAACGCTTTGAGAAGACAGCCGATGAAGAAGCTAAAAAAGAAAGTTCCGCACGGCATGATGGTGAAGACATTTTTGGTGAGCTAAGTGACCTAATGGTGACTTCATGCGAGCTTTTTAAAGATGATGTCGTCAACGCTAAAGTTTCCTCTCCAGTGATCGAAGCAACATCTGCTTTACGACCGCTTTCGTTGTCCCAAGAGTTGACTCCTGCCGCAAAATCCGATATAATTTCTAAGTCGAAGAGTGGTTTGTATTCTGATGCGTGTAGTTTGCACGCCACACACTTAGGATTTTTGGCACTTATATGCACTTAGCTTCTTTAATTTTGATGATATCTAAGACTTGTCTTTTCTTCAATTTCAGGTTCTCCGATGGTGCGTAGCAGCTCATATTACGATGATTTCCGGCGTTATGGGGGACGCGATTCTTACGATCCCCGGCGCTATCTTCCCGGCCCACGAGAAATCGATGAAGAAAGAGCCTTCAGAAAAGCTCGTGAGAGACAAATTTATGAGGAGCAGCAAAGAAGAAGAGATGATGATTCCCACAAGAGAAAATCTTATGATGTCAAAGGGAAAAGTCATGTTACTAAAGACCCGAGCAAACGGGCCAGACTTAGCGAAAAAGACGCGTCTACAATTTCTGAGAAGACCACTGCTCCTCTCTCTCTTGACATTCCCCCTGGTTCTCCTGCTCTAGAGAAAACCGACATTCAGACAATTATAAACAGGCCTCAATATCAAGTCAGGGATGCTCCACCTAAACTTCAAAGCCGATTCCCAAATTGGTGTTTAAAAGGAGTGCGCTTTGACTTAGATTTGGTCCCCATTGATAAGCAGGCCATGCTGAGGAATCTCGATGCTATTAAGCTTGACATTGAGAGAATGTCTAGATGGCAGAAACTGGTTGATGAACTTCAAAGAGTCAATCATATGAATCTTGAGGCCATGTTGACTATGGAAAATGATCATTCGAAGTGGAAGAAAATTCTTAAGCAACACGATGCAGAAATGTCAAGCATCGCTGACGACAATGCGAGACTTGAGTCTGTAGTTAAGAAACTCAAGGAAGATCTTGCCACTTCTTCTGCTTCGCATACTCAAAAAGAGGAGGTCTTTCAAAAACAAGTGCGAGACGCACATGCTGCTCAGAGAGACACTGAGATGAAACTTGAGGCTGAACAGCATATTATTGAAAAGTACCGCAAAGAAACCGCTCAGCTGCGGGAAACAGTTAACTCCCAGAACATGGAGATCGAAGTGTTAAAGGCTCGACTTCTTAAAGTTGAGAAAGAGCGTGATGAGGCGGTTGCTGGACAAGTTGCAGCTGAATAATCTCACGAAGCAACCAAAGCAACTATCAGCTCTACTTTGTTCGACTTTTATGTCCACTGCGTCTTGGGGCGCGGAAGCCTCTCGTTTCTAGGACCGAAATATGAAATTACCTTGGCTGAAGTTTGGGAGGCTGCAATTGATATGCTTGGAGGTGCCGGCTACGATGAGGCGGAGCTTGAGGCACATTATTTTGATGATGCAACTCGTGCCGCTCTTGCTAGAGGAAAGGAGCAACTTGCTGAAGTTAGAGCTGAAGTAGCGGCAGGGGAGCATCCGGAAAAGAAAGTATCTCCAATTGCCCCTGCCCATACTTCGACTTTGGCCGACGTTGATATCATATGCTCCAGCTCTTATTCTCCACCTCCTACAAAGGCTGAAGTTATGTCTACGACTGCCGAGCCTCCCACCGTTCAAATTGAAGAAAAGTCCCAGGATGACGTTGAAGCCGAAAAATTTGAAATTGAAGTGATAAAACCGACTTCTCCAGGAAACTTCGAATCAGATCTGGCTCAAGTGGATTGCTCATTCGATTCAATTGAACTTGATGAATTTCTCGCTTATTACTTAAGTCCTGATGATCCAATATCTTCTCTTTTTTCGGAGAGTACTGATTTTAACTTCTTTTCTTCTGTAGCGGAAGCACCGAATGTTGCGCACACTTCTCCTCTTCCAGCTGTTCCTCCTCCATCCCTTCAAGTCACTCTTTCTTCTCAGCCGGGATCGCAGGAAGAACAAATAGAAGCCCTTCAAGGCTTGGAGGATCCACCTGCTTCGCAAGAGCAGAAGGCGGAAGATCTGGAGGACAGTGAGAAGACCCCGGAGCAGTCTTATGATGACGACACAACACTTTCTACGTTGCTTTCTCCGGGAACTGAATCTTCTTCGAAGAAGAAAGGGAAGCGTGCGATGAAGAAGAAGAAGAAGAAAAGCTCTTTAGCTGGAGAAGACAAAGTAGAAGAAGATCCGACTACTCGTCCTTCTCCTTCCCCTCCGACCCGTCCACAACGGCTTCCGAAACTAGTTATCAAGCAAGGAAAGAGCTCTAAGGGTGGCAGGAAGAGGGAGTGATAAGCTGGAAATTTTGCTTCTTGTTTTTTGTATGTATTGACCGGAGATTGTGCGGATGTCGGCCTTCGCTTTTTTGAGATCTGCACATGTAAAGAATTTTCATAGTATTGAATAAAATAATTCTTTTACTTGTACAAATTCTTGTGTATGCAAAAATGCATTTATTTCTCATTTTAGTGTAGAATAAACAATTCTTTTTACTTGTACAAACTTTTTGTCTGTGTTTGAGAATGCATTTACTCTACATCTTTTTTGCGTGATATTGTAATGAGTTTGTGGTATGTTGCTTGAATACTACTTTTTTTGATGTAGCTATATTATATGATATTGCCCCCATACCACAAATGCATTGTAATATCTTTTGCTTTGACGAGACTTGTACTCTTATTTTGGAGAATAACTATTCCATTTTTGAGGAAAAATTATTCTGCTTTAATGGAGCGTGTCTCGTTTGTGGAGAAGTTTTTTTTTTCTTTTTGTGCCTCCGAAGAGGGCTTGTGCTTCCGAAGCAATTCCTTGCTTACGAAAAAGTCTTTGTTTTTGTGCCTCCGAAGAGGGCTTGTGTTTCCGAAGTAATTTTCTGCTTACGAAGAAGTTCTTCTTTTTGTGCCTCCAAAGAGGGCTTGTGCTTCCGAAGCAATTCCTTGCTTACGAAGAAGTCTTTCTTTGTGTGCCTCCGAAGAGGGCTTGTGCTTCCGAAGCAATTCCTTGCTTACGAAGAAGTCTTTCTTTTTGTGCCTCCGAAGAGGGCTTGTGCTTCCGAAGCAATTCCTTACTTACGAAGAAGTCTTTCTTTGTGTGCCTCCAAAGAGGGCTTGTGCTTCCGAAGCAATTCCTTACTTACGAAGAAGTCTTTCTTTTTGTGCCTCCGAAGAGGGCTTGTGCTTCCGAAGAAATTCCTTGCTTACGAAGAAGTCTTTCTTTTTGTGCCTCCGAAGAGGGCTTGTGGTCTCCGAAGAGAAGCAATTTTGGTCTCCGAAGAGAAGCAATTTTGGTCTCCGAAGAGAAGCGTGTTTGGCATTTCAACTTTGGTGAAGTGGGTCTCCGAAGAGAAGCATTTTTGCACTTCAAGCTCGGTGAAATGTGCCTTCGAAAATGTGTGCCTCCGAAGAGGGCTTATGCCTCGTTAGAGGACTTTACTGCTTGTGTTCTTTCATCATCTATTTCTTAACGATTCCTCTTTATCACTTCAAGTATATGTTCCATTCTTTTGCAAGTTGTTTGCTTATTGCCAGAGGAGTGTATTTTACCATTGAGTGGATCCGCGGGGCAGACGCAAGCTATTTGATCGGATGTTCGTTTGCACAAACGATCACAATTAGTTAGCAAGGGTTTGGAACCTTCTCGTTAGGAAGGTGCCCACTTTGGTGGAATCATCAACTGTTTGTGAATAACACTTCTTTTGTGGTTTGACATTGTTGAGTGATTTGTAGGAATCGCTGAATCTTGTGATGTGTTGAATAGGTAAGCTTTGCTTTGATAGCCTGCAATATTAAATCGACATTTTAGCAATATTTTAAAGATACTTGCATATCGAAATGAGACAGGCATTTTATAGCATTAGAGAACACAAGATTTATAGTTCTATATTATTGATTCACACTGATTTCTCAGTGGTTTACAATACAAAAGTTATACATCCACCATCATTTTACAAATTTAAGCAATGCTGTTAAGTAAAAAACGGATCAGAGGCATCACCGGGCAGATCCACCATCATTTAGAGTTCTGCTTGGTGCAAATCCCCAATCGCTCTCATTTTCTTCCCTCTACAAGCTCTCTTTCATGATCCGATGAACCATTCCTGACAGGTATTCTTCATTGTTCAGAGGCATCACCGGGCAGATGTCAGCTGTTCTTTTGGAAGTTTTCCTAGGAAAATGTTCGCGAAAAGTTGGCAGCGGCCTTGAACCTTCAGCTTGGAAAGGTGGCGCTTCGGTGGTGCCAGCTGCTCATTGAGGAATTCCTTTTTCTTGGGAGTTATGGGCATCTTCGGCAAAGGTTGTTTCTTGATTTTCTGGCTGACGATTTGCCCCAAGCAGAGCGTTCAATTGGTCCATCATTAAAGCATCTTAAGCTTCAATTCGTTGGTATAATCCAGAAACTACGTCGTCTAATTCAGCCCTTGTGACTCCAATGGTAGGAGTTGCTTGGTCTGCTGTTGGGGAAGCAGAGGTCCCCTCATGAGCATTTCCAGATCTGGTAGGTCTACCTCTTCTTCCAGGAGCCATTTTTTCAGATAGACTTCTGGTTTTTAAGGAAACTTTTTCAACAAGATTTTGTGAAGCAATGGTGAGAAGATTCCTGAGTTCAATTCTCAATGAAAGCACCAAAAATGTTAACGCTAAAAATTGAACGCCAACACCCTGGTGTGTGTAGTAGTAATGTGAAAGCACCACCCGTTGGTACGGGAATAGAGTATAAGCTGAAAATTAGCAGAAAACGGAAAAAGACAGCGATTTTATAGTGGTTCGGCTTAAGATCAAGCCTACGTCCACTTTGAATTCTTTTATTGCTGATTTCGATTACAAGTTGATACAATGCACTTCAAAATACAATACACTTTGATTCCAAAACACTTCATACTAGTAGCTCAAACTTCGATGTGATAAAGTTCTTCGAATCCATGTCGGATATGCAAAATCTCTTACGAAGCTTGTTGTAGTGTCTTTGATGTTTGGAGTTCTTCAAGTGTTGGATGAGTCAAGAATTCTGCAGAGTAACGGCGCTTCAAAGGATGATCGGAAAAAGTCCCCCACTAGTTGGAGTTAAGGCCGTATTTATAGGAAGATTCTAGGCAAAATTCCATCTCCAAGTCTTAGGTCGTGAACGACCTAAGTTAGGTCATAGGTCGCGAGCGACCTAAGATAGGTCGCGGGTCTTGTTTGAATTACACTGTCTTGTCTGAACGAGTCAGTAGGTCATGAGCGACCTAAGATAGGTCGTGAGCGACCTAAGATAGGTCGTGAAACTTTTCTCTGCTTTAGCTTGCTAGGTCGTGACATTGCTAGGTCGTGACATTGCTAGGTTGTGACATTGCTAGGTCGTGAAGTTACAGAAGCCTTTAGGTCGCTGATCTTCTCAAGTGTTATGTCGCTAAGCTTTTAGGTCGTTAGGTCGCTAAGCTTTTAGGTCGTTAGGTCGTGAGTGTTTTAGGTCGTTAGGTCGTCTCTGTAGTTAGGTCGCAGATAGCTTTAAGGAGTTAGGTCGCTTCAGCCACTAGGTCGTTAGGTCGTGAGTGTTTTTAGGTCGCAGTGCTTTAGGTCGCTAAGTCGTGAGTGTTTTAGGTCGCGGAGTTTTAGGTCGCTCAAAAACAAGGAGTTAACAGTAAGAATATATCACAGGAGTCAATTGAATAACTGCAAGCTGAATAGATAGATGGATCTTCAAGCGAAGCTCCAACTCCAAAGGTGAGTCTCAAATGTTGTGACACTCAGTATGACCCGAGCGTAAAGCAAAAGCACAAAACACTCAAGTCAGGATTAACATTCTTATATTAATAAATCCAACTCAAGTGAAATATTAACTAAAATACAAGTAACTCAAAAGGATGTTTGGGATAACCATCCTCTAAGGATCCGTGGAACTATCTACTATGTAGTAATATACGCTATTATAATAATGTCTAAAGTAAACTACTAAAATAGCGTTAAGGCGTTACCCATATCCCCCTTAACACATTTTATATATTCCCATAGTCTATATAGTACCGTAATCTCCCCCATACTGGGCGTCGTCAGAGGGCACTCTATAGGTATGGTACAAAACAAACTCGTAGTGGTCTCGCTATGGTAGGTGACACGGCACAACTAGGCAATTCCAGGATAGATATACCAATTACACTTCCGGGCTCGTAGTAACGCCTAGCCGCAGCTACCGCCCACCTCGAGCCACACTCCCAAATCAAAGGTGCGCACCAAATCAATCACAAAGTAATAGAATGGCAATCGAAGAAGTGTGTCCGATCGGAGGAGCTACCTCACTTGGCCCGTCGATTGCTCCTGTTTTAGCCACCTTATGCTAACTCACGGGAGTTAGGTCCACGTATATACATCAAATAGAATGTCGCCAACCACCTACTCAATTCTGGAATCTCCACCGCGTACACGGTTGTTAAAGTGGTTTTCAGTATTGGCAGAGAGTATGACAATATCCGATCCCGATCTCTTTAACAACCAAACGTTATTATAACACCACAGTCATTTCAAAATAGTTTATACTTCAAAACAAAAATATCATTTCCATTTCAAAACCATATCAATACGATATCATTTCACTTCAAATATATTCATTTCCAAAATCATAGCATTTCAAAGTTATAACACTTTCGAAATTATAAATCTTAGAATTTGTAACACTTTGGCAATCATAACACTTGATAACATAATACTTTGAAATTCATAACTTTGAAATCATAACTTCCCACTTGAAAATTTTAGATATTAATAATAGTAGATATAATAAAATAGTTTATAAAATAATTAGTATATTAAAATAGTTTATATTAAAAATAGTTTATAAAGTAAAATATATAAATAGTTTTAAATATAATTTAAAATACTTTATATAATAAAATAGCTTCCTTAAATTTCATAAATCGATTCAAATCATCTCGAATTCAAAAATTCAAAATTTAATTAAATCTCAATTCATCAATTTCAATTCAATTCAGTTTCTCAATAAACCCTTTCAAATTATATCGATTTCAAATACAGATTTGAACCACAAAATAAACCATTTCAATTTCAATTATTTCAAAGCTTTAAATATTCCACATTTTCAAAATTAAGTTTGATAATTTCATATATTTCTAAATTTAACTTCATTATTATTTAGTTTTGAAATATCCACTTAATCAGTCCAATATCATTTAAATAAACTTTAAATTACATTTGAAATAAACTAGATATTCCTTCAATTTATTTAAACCTGAAATATTCAATTTATCACTTTAAATCAAATCAAGTTATAGAATCATATCTTTAAATCTCAAATTCAATAGGTTTCAAATCGATTTTAAAATTAATATAACTCGCAAAAGAATAAGATTTCAAATTAAATTAATTTTATCTTCCCAACTTTAATTTATTCAAATTATTATAAAAATCTATTTTTGAAATTATAAATTTAAATAAATACTTAAACATAGTATATATTAATTAAATAAAACTTACTATTAAACTTAAATCTTATTATTAAACTTATTTTATATTAAAACTAATTTATACATATTTTAAACTAGTAAAATTATAAGTAGATTCTTAAAATTTATAATTTCAAACTAACTTAAAATTTTAAAATTTTCAAAATATATAATTTTTAAAAATCAAGAATTTAACTATATATAAAATAACATTTATATATATAATATTTAAAAATCAATATTTATATGAAACCATATATATCTTTTTAAACCTTGAAAATCATTCCAATATATATATATATATACCAACGGTGTTTGTATATAATTCTCTATCCTATGGTCAAGTGATACAGATATTTATCATTTCAATCCGCAATTTAAATATCTACGGGTATATATCATTTCAACCCACAATCCCAAATTCAATTCAATGAAAATTGCTTGGGTTTATCATTTCAACCCATAATGATTTCCTCCTATTCTACAGATCGTTTGGGTATGTATCATTTCAACCCATAGGGAAATCTATACTAACAGGGAACTTGCAGAGTGATAACAGATATGATGATAAAAATATAACATATCAAAACAGGCATATATCATCAATATAAATAACAGATAGTGGTGTCAAATGTCACATGTGAACAGATACAAATAATAGCATATATATAGCAATTTAAATAACTAACAACATCATATTTCAATTGTCGTTTCAATCGAAATCAAATTTAATAAATATAAAAACATTAATCGTGAGTGATTGCTCACCTTTGGAGGCTAGAGAGAATAGACAATGAATTGAGTTACGGATCTGTGATGCCCCACCTCTATACCCACGCTAGCCAAGAACATTACGGAGTAATGTTGTCAACTTGCGCGGAGAATAAGGCTGTTGAGGAGCAACCATCCATGTAACTTCTTTGGGAGAGCACCGACGTGTCGGATTGTAACGACCCGTAAATTTCAACTGTTTTAAGAACGTAATTAGTTGAAATTTTGTGAAATTTTAAACGATAAAATTTTGAAATAAAAATTTAATATTTGGAATGCGTCTAGTTAAACATAGCAACTGGAAAATTTTCGTCCGAAAATACGAAAGTTTATTTCGCGCGTAAATTTACTTCAATTTAATCAGTTAAAAAGCGTTGAAAATAAAACGTTTTCAAAACCTAAATATTTTTACATAGAAAAATTCTAAACCATCTTCTGAGCAAGATGTTAGTTTGTCGTTTTTCCAAATTCGGACATCTTTAGCTCCGTCGATCTTATTTTTCAGTGTTTTTCTTGCATTTTCCGCTGGTAAAAAATTCGAATTTTTATAATTAAATCGAACCACTGATATCCGTATACCGTTTTGATCGTCTCGTCGTGCTGATCTCTGTAGTATAATCATTTCTGTATTTTGGAATCCGGTACGCGTCGAAAACCCTGAAACGGTAACCGTATCGATATCCGTTTAATTCTTTTCATTGCCATATGTTCTTTCATTTCCTTCGTCTATTCATTTCCCATCGTGCCAAGCTGTCAGCCACTGGCCATAAATCATTCTTTGAATTCATCAACAGGCTTTTATTATTCTACCATTCGTTTTGCATTCCATGGTTCATTTGTATTTTTACCTGTTCATCATCAACTCAAAACTTGCCTGTTCATTTTTCCAAAGCCTACACGTCATGTAACGACCCGATATTTTGGACCATTCGCATCCATTATAAGTGTATAGGTAGACACTCATGCCGGAGTTAAATTGCTCAAAATACCGCGTTGTTAATTTAAATTTGGCAAAACTGAACATATACAGTAAATAAATAATCACAGATCACAGACACAGAGTAATAAGTGCAGCGGAAATAAAAGAGATAGTAGTTCATGAAGCTACTATATGAATATATAAAATACATCAGAGTTTACAACAGAAGAGTAATACGATACATCAGAGTTAAACCAGATACAACGGAAGAGTAACAGATACAAATCAGAATACATCACTGGAATCATCGAATATCTGAAAGCTGGATAGATAACTGGATCTCCAAGCGAAGCTCCAACTGCAAAGGTGAGTCTCGAAAGCTGAACTACTCAGTCTGACCCGAGCGTAAAGCAAAACACAAAACACTCGAGTCAGGATTAACATTCTTATATTAATAAATCCACCTCAAGTGAAATAGCAATTGAAATACAAGTAACTCAAAGGATGTTTGGAATAACCATCCTTTAAGGATCCGTTAAACTATCTACTATGTAGTAGTGTACGATAAGTAGATAATGTCTATCAGTAATATAAAGATATCAAAATAGCGTTAAGTCATGGCCCATTCCACCCTTAACACATTTTTATTCCCACAAGCATATACAAGACCGTAGTTTCCCCAAAACCGGAAGTCACCAGAGGGCAATCCATATACTCAAGGTACAAAACAAATTCGTAGTGGTCGCGCATAAATGGAATATAAGTATGACAAGGCACATGAGGCTATACCCAAGGTAGTGATACTACCGTTCGCCTGATCCGGACTGGTGAGAACGCAACGCCGCAGCGCCCGCAACACCGTGAAACAACACTCCCAAAATCAAGGGTGCACCAATCGACAACAAGTATAAGTAGTTCGAAGAAGTGTGTCCACTTGAGGTATCAATCCTCCATTGGCCCGGCACAGCTCCTGTTTTAGTCATTTCCAATTTGACACAAGTGTCAAGGCTATCCATTATCGTTCTCTTTCTTCAGTCAACACGTACATCATTCCAACCACTTCATTCTGGATCATCACTCCGCGTATAGTTATTAAAGTGGTTTCGGTTTAGATAGAGAGTATATCCATAACCGAATTCCGGTCTCTTTAATAACTTTCGTAATTATTTCACCGATTGGTCGTTTGTTTATCTCAAAACCAAATCAATTACAATTTCAATTAGAATTCGTAAATCAACATTTCATTTGTCTTTCAAAACCAATTTCCAATAATTTACGTTTCAAAACTTCCAAATTATCATTTCACCATCTTATAATTCAATTTCAATTTCTATTTTAAACAATTCAAATATCAATTTAAATTCGTATATAAGATTCAATTCCGAAATCATTTAAATCAATTTAATTTAACATTCAAATCAGTTTAACTTCATTTATCGATTTTATTCAATATTCGTTAAGTAAAATTTATCATTCAAATCAATTATATTCAATTTCCAATTCATTAAATCAATTTCTTATGTTCAACTTCATTAAATCAAAACTTACAAATTGAATTAAATTAAATTCATCAAATCAAATTCTTTAAATTTCAAGTCTTACATTAATTGCAATAAATCGCATTTTCATTTCTTGTTAAAGAAATTCAATTTCACTTATTTAATTACTTAAGTAATTTTCCAAAACTTAATTAATAAAGAAACTCAATTTCAATTATTTACGAAGTAAAATTCACTTATTCAAAAGTTCAATTTTACTTATTAAAGAATTCAATTCAATTTAATCATTAAATAATTCAATCTTATTTAATTATTAAATAATTCAAACATAAATATTAAATAATTTCAAAGTTTAATAATTTCAAACTTAATTATAATTTCAAACTTAATTATTAAATCATTTCAAACTTAATTCAATCATTTCTCAAATTAAACAACATTCTTACATCAATTACATTGTTAATATTTTATTTCATATTTACATATTAACATTTTCCTTTCGTTACATTCAAATTCCAACTTCATTTCAAAACCATATTATTTATTCAAATAAAATCTTCGTTTTATTTTTAAATCAAATTATTGACCAATCGGGTTTTATTTAATTTTCTTTCCTAGGTCAAAGTTCAATTTTGGGTATTTATCATTTCAACCCGATTCCAATTCAATTCCAAAAATCAAAACATAGCAAAGGGAACTTGCAGTGTGATAACAGGGATGGTGTCAAGGTAAATAAACAAGCAATAACAACAATCAATATCAGTCAACAATCAATTTAAATAATCCCGAAATAACCGTATTAATTCGCATTGTTATTTGTACGAATTAATATAATTATTTCTAGAATCTACACTATCATTTCATGTAGATTAAAGATTATTACATTACAGTTTTTCACTTGTCATCTATTTACAATTTCATACATCATCAATTTAACATCATACATTCAGTGGTTCAAAGTATAATTAAACAATTCCTACGTGTAAATAAATTCAACAGTTAAAGGGGTCATATTATACAAATGTCAGTTAATCAAATTTAATATTTAATTATCCTACATCAAGTTCAATTTCATACTATTTATCATTTCAACATTAACAATTTAACGTCCAATATAAACATCAACAATCAATCAATTATCAGCCAAACTATATCATCATCGCATAAATAACAGATAATGGTGTCAGATGTCACAGGTTAACTGATACAGGTAATAACAGTATAAATATCTAACAACAGCATATTTCAATTGTCGTTTCAATTGAAATCAAATTTAATAAAAAAAAAACGTTAATCGTGAGTGAGTGCTCACCTTTCGAGGCTAGAGAAGAAAAGACACGAACGAGTATCGAATCCAAGCGCGAAGTGAGCCAGGCACGAATTCAATGACGAAAACAGGTACGACGGACCGAAAGCTGATAAAATGGAAATCGATGAAAATGAATCGAATTAATTTTGATATTACAGAAAATATATACATTATTATGATATTAATTCTCCTAAAACCAATATTTAATTTAAAATGTACATTTAAAATCTATATGTTGTAATTTAAACATAATTTCTCCAAATAAAACCATTGTATTATATTTCATTGTCAATATTTATTATAAAAATCAATATAACAAATTTATTATAATATATACTAACTTTAAAAGAATAAATACAACCCATGAAAGCAACCCATATATATGTTCATAATAACAATGTATATAAAATATAACACTGGAAAGATGCAAAGTAAAGAACAGAACAGCATTAAAGTTGAAAGAATATATGCACCGCCTCATATGTAAAATATTATAGACAGCCCTATACATTGTAATATAGCATATTACTCACTGCAAAACACAATACTTAGACATATATACATAAGTAATATAAACAGTTTATATACTTTTTTTTATATAATACCGCTTATGCGAAACAATGAAGCCCAGGTTACAACTATATTTCAAATACTATTAGAAGCTTATGCATGCATCACATCTAATATATGCAGGTACGAATATATGTAGCAACTGACACACTATTAACTATGTACATCAAATACAATATAAACTTACATACCAATATATAAGTTGCGACTAAATATATATATATATAAATAAAACAACTATTTTATAAAATATACGTATACTAACCTATATATACAGTTTGAAATGATGGAGGCTCGACCGCATGATTGTTGCTGCGCTGCTGCGCGGTGACGGGGTCGCTCGGCACTTGGTGAACGGGTCGGATCTGGAGCAGTGGCGGTCAGAGCGAAGGGAAAGGGAAGCGGTTGTTGAAACTAGCCGCGGCGGAAGTTAGTGATGTGGGAAGGAGCTTCGGCCATGGCGAGAGTTTGTGGCGGCAACTAGTGAAGGCGTGAGGTTGTAGAAGAGAGAGAAGAAGGGCAGACAGTGTTAATGAAAATAAGATATGTAGCCTGCAATCTAAAACTTTAAAAAAAATAATAGAGGGGTGAAGGTGGGGAGACGTGGCCAAAAGGTGGGAAGATGAGTAGGCTTTAATTAAATGAGTTAGAAATGTACAGAGAAAAAGGAATGAGAAGGAACCGGAGGAAATCATGAATGAATAGTAAAGGCCAAGTACGTTTGAATTCAAGGAAAAATAATAAAGGCTAAAGGCTATTGGGTTTTACACGGTGTATAACCAATGTATAAGGAATTCCAAAAGATTCAAAAATGCAGAACCGATATGGTCCAGCGTTTTACAGATTTCGTCGTCCAACTGACGTCGAAACACACATACGAATATACCACGGAGATCAGTACGACGGTACGGTCACAACGGTACAAAGATATCAGTGGTATGATTTAATTTTAAAATTTCGAATTTTCAACTGGCGGAAAATGCAAGAAAACTGCTGAAAAATAAGATCGACGAAGCCAAAGATGTCCGAATTTGGAAAAACGACAAACTGACGTCTTGCTCAGAAGATGGTTTAGAATTTTGCTATGTAAAAATATTTAGGTTTCGGAAACATTTTATTTTCATTACTTTTTAACTAATTGAATTGAAGTAAATTTACGCGCGAAATAAACTTTCATATTTTCGGACGAAATTTTACCAGTTGCTATGTTTAACTAGACGTATTCCAAATATTAAATTTTTATTTCGAAATTTTATCGTTTAAAATTTCACAAAATTTCAACTAATTACGTTATTAAAACAGTTGAAATTTACGGGTCGTTACACTCTCCCCCACTCAAAACTTTTCGTCCCCGAAAAGGAACGAGGTAGGAGAATAGAAACAACCAGAAAGAAAAACAGATTTGAAATACAAAATAACAATTAATTTAAACCATATAAATTCAAATTCAAATTAATTGATATTCAATAATTGATTTAATCCATTTTATTTTTTTACTAAAATCAATCTCACTATTTCAAAATTCATTATCTTACTTCCAATTATCCTCAATTTACAATTTCTAAAACCATAAATTTTGAATAGTCTTTTATTATAATCATATTTTTTCCAACCATTTTAAATTCTTCTTTATTCCAAATTATTATTAAATTTATTCTACTTAATATGTCTAATCACATATATTTAACCCATATAAATTAATTTAAACCATAAAAGTTTTGATTTAAATTAATTTACATCTATTAATTTCTTTTAAATTCAAGATATTTTCATATGTTGATCAAATCTCAATTTATTAATTCTTTCAAAACAAATTTATTTTTCAATTATCTTATTATTCTATTTATCTCTATTAACATTTTATAATTAAAATTTTAGTGTATCACATTATAACTACTCAAATTTTATTTATAAATTCAATATATATTATATATTATCCAATTACATATTCAACTTCTGAATGATTTAGGTAAGTTGTATTAGAATGTAGTTGAACAATATACAAATAAAATTTTCCAATTCAATTATTCAAGTTTAAATATTTATTCCAAATTTTGGTTTTATTTATAATTAAAATCTTCCTTTAACAAAATTTAAGAATTAGATTTCCGATTAACTTTAAACAATTTAGAGATATATATAATGTATTTATATCAATCAAATTAAACTTTAAAATAAGATACCTATATATGTAAATCAAAATATACTGAAGAAATTTACATCAAAATATATTTTTCCTTTTTTCTCAAAACAAAACCGTAGCAAAGCTACAGAATGATTTCTCCACTTCGAAACTCGAAAATGAATGTCGATGATGCGGCCGCCATCACCGAAATTATTTTCCAGCGACAAAGAGAAGAGCACTGATTTCAACATTTTAAAGTCCTTTGAAACGAATTTTTTTTTTATTTTTATTCGAAAATACTTTCAATAATATATACTTTAAATTTTAAAACAAAGTTCGAAATCACCGGAAACTAATAAATTCTCAAATTTCTGAATTAAATTCATTTCAAATTTCGATCAATTTATAACCAAGTTTATAAATTCATTTATTTATATTATGCAATAGTCAATGGTTTACAAAACAATAAATGAAAATCAAATATTATTATTTCCGACAACAAATTCATTAACAATTTAATTCCAGAAACTTATATATAAAGTAAAATCATACAAACTTTATTTTATTTACCAAAGTTGAAAACGAAATTGTGTCAGTTTGCTCTGCTCAAGTGTTTTGGAAATCCTATCGATAGCGTTGATCAGACGAATCGATCGGAAACCCAAATCAACATCAACAACTCAAACAACACAATATATATATATATTTTATTTTATTTTACATTTTAAATATAATTTATAAATACAATTCCTCGCTCGGCGATACATGAACAGATTTCAAACATGTATAGAGATTCGAATTTTGATGGGAATCAAATCAAAGAGAATTTTGATTCGATAATAAATTCGAAACAGAAAATAAGATAATTCAATTACCACAATCGGGAGATGGATGAGTTTATTTAATTCACGGGCAACCTTAACCGGGTCGTCCGTAACTTCAAGAATAAGATCGATGCTGAATTCCGAGGTAAATCAACACTCGATCTCAAGAGATAGAATTCAGGTATAACAGGGAATAGATAGCATCGTAAACCGAGGATACAGAAATCTCCGGTAAATCAATGCCTATTGTAAATGAGTTTACTCCTTTACGAATCATTCTAAGATTGGCGAGACCGCCGATCTATTATAGATAACATTCAGAATGGAGTTATGGGGTGCTCCATGATTGAAAGAAGACGAATAGTGAAGGACACGAATGAATTTTTGGAACCGCAGGGAACGTTCCAAAATTCAAAGGGATTGAGTCAAGGGAAGAGATTGAAACTCGAATGAGAGTGATTCTGTAAATACATTTACCCTATATGTTAAGTTTTGCCTAGAGCTACCAAAGCTCTGATACCAACTGTAATGACCCGATATTTTGGACCATTCGCATCCATTATAAGTGTATAGGTAGACACTCATGCCGGAGTTAAATTGCTCAAAATACCGCGTTGTTAATTTAAATTTGGCAAAACTGAACATATACAGTAAATAAATAATCACAGATCACAGACACAGAGTAATAAGTGCAGCGGAAATAAAAGAGATAGTAGTTCATGAAGCTACTATATGAATATATAAAATACATCAGAGTTTACAACAGAAGAGTAATACGATACATCAGAGTTAAACCAGATACAACGGAAGAGTAACAGATACAAATCAGAATACATCACTGGAATCATCGAATATCTGAAAGCTGGATAGATAACTGGATCTCCAAGCGAAGCTCCAACTGCAAAGGTGAGTCTCGAAAGCTGAACTACTCAGTCTGACCCGAGCGTAAAGCAAAACACAAAACACTCGAGTCAGGATTAACATTCTTATATTAATAAATCCACCTCAAGTGAAATAGCAATTGAAATACAAGTAACTCAAAGGATGTTTGGAATAACCATCCTTTAAGGATCCGTTAAACTATCTACTATGTAGTAGTGTACGATAAGTAGATAATGTCTATCAGTAATATAAAGATATCAAAATAGCGTTAAGTCATGGCCCATTCCACCCTTAACACATTTTTATTCCCACAAGCATATACAAGACCGTAGTTTCCCCAAAACCGGAAGTCACCAGAGGGCAATCCATATACTCAAGGTACAAAACAAATTCGTAGTGGTCGCGCATAAATGGAATATAAGTATGACAAGGCACATGAGGCTATACCCAAGGTAGTGATACTACCGTTCGCCTGATCCGGACTGGTGAGAACGCAACGCCGCAGCGCCCGCAACACCGTGAAACAACACTCCCAAAATCAAGGGTGCACCAATCGACAACAAGTATAAGTAGTTCGAAGAAGTGTGTCCACTTGAGGTATCAATCCTCCATTGGCCCGGCACAGCTCCTGTTTTAGTCATTTCCAATTTGACACAAGTGTCAAGGCTATCCATTATCGTTCTCTTTCTTCAGTCAACACGTACATCATTCCAACCACTTCATTCTGGATCATCACTCCGCGTATAGTTATTAAAGTGGTTTCGGTTTAGATAGAGAGTATATCCATAACCGAATTACGGTCTCTTTAATAACTTTCGTAATTATTTCACCGATTGGTCGTTTGTTTATCTCAAAACCAAATCAATTACAATTTCAATTAGAATTCGTAAATCAACATTTCATTTGTCTTTCAAAACCAATTTCCAATAATTTACGTTTCAAAACTTCCAAATTATCATTTCACCATCTTATAATTAAATTTCAATTTCTATTTTAAACAATTCAAATATCAATTTAAATTCGTATATAAGATTCAATTCCGAAATCATTTAAATCAATTTAATTTAACATTCAAATCAGTTTAACTTCATTTATCGATTTTATTCAATATTCGTTAAGTAAAATTTATCATTCAAATCAATTATATTCAATTTCCAATTCATTAAATCAATTTCTTATGTTCAACTTCATTAAATCAAAACTTACAAATTGAATTAAATTAAATTCATCAAATCAAATTCTTTAAATTTCAAGTCTTACATTAATTGCAATAAATCGCATTTTCATTTCTTGTTAAAGAAATTCAATTTCACTTATTTAATTACTTAAGTAATTTTCCAAAACTTAATTAATAAAGAAACTCAATTTCAATTATTTACGAAGTAAAATTCACTTATTCAAAATTCAATTTTACTTATTAAAGAATTCAATTCAATTTAATCATTAAATAATTCAATCTTATTTAATTATTAAATAACTCAAACATAATTATTAAATAATTTCAAAGTTTAATAATTTCAAACTTAATTATAATTTCAAACTTAATTATTAAATCATTTCAAACTTAATTCAATCATTTCTCAAATTAAACAACATTCTTACATCAATTACATTGTTAATATTTTATTTCATATTTACATATTAACATTTTCCTTTCGTTACATTCAAATTCCAACTTCATTTCAAAACCATATTATTTATTCAAATAAAATCTTCGTTTTATTTTTAAATCAAATTATTGACCAATCGGGTTTTATTTAATTTTCTTTCCTAGGTCAAAGTTCAATTTTGGGTATTTATCATTTCAACCCGATTCCAATTCAATTCCAAAAATCAAAACATAGCAAAGGGAACTTGCAGTGTGATAGCAGGGATGGTGTCAAGGTAAATAAACAAGCAATAACAACAATCAATATCAGTCAACAATCAATTTAAATAATCCCGAAATAACCGTATTAATTCGCATTGTTATTTGTACGAATTAATATAATTATTTCTAGAATCTACACTATCATTTCATGTAGATTAAAGATTATTACATTACAGTTTTTCACTTGTCATCTATTTAAAATTTCATACATCATCAATTTAACATCATACATTCAGTGGTTCAAAGTATAATTAAACAATTCCTACGTGTAAATAAATTCAACAGTTAAAGGGGTCATATTATACAAATGTCAGTTAATCAAATTTAATATTTAATTATCCTACATCAAGTTCAATTTCATACTATTTATCATTTTAACATTAACAATTTAACGTCCAATATAAACATCAACAATCAATCAATTATCAGCCAAACTATATCATCATCGCATAAATAACAGATAATGGTGTCAGATGTCACAGGTTAACTGATACAGGTAATAACAGTATAAATATCTAACAACAGCATATTTCAATTGTCGTTTCAATTGAAATCAAATTTAATAAATAAAAAAACGTTAATCGTGAGTGAGTGCTCACCTTTCGAGGCTAGAGAAGAAAAGACACGAACGAGTATCGAATCCAAGCGCGAAGTGAGCCAGGCACGAATTCAATGACGAAAACAGGTACGACGGACCGAAAGCTGATAAAATGGAAATCGATGAAAATGAATCGAATTAATTTTGATATTACAGAAAATATATACATTATTATGATATTAATTCTCCTAAAACCAATATTTAATTTAAAATGTACATTTAAAATCTATATGTTGTAATTTAAACATAATTTCTCCAAATAAAACCATTGTATTATATTTCATTGTCAATATTTATTATAAAAATCAATATAACAAATTTATTATAATATATACTAACTTTAAAAGAATAAATACAACCCATGAAAGCAACCCATATATATGTTCATAATAACAATGTATATAAAATATAACACTGGAAAGATGCAAAGTAAAGAACAGAACAGCATTCAAGTTGAAAGAATATATGCACCGCCTCATATGTAAAATATTATAGACAGCCCTATACATTGTAAAATAGCATATTACTCACTGCAAAACACAATACTTAGACATATATACATAAGTAATATAAACAGTTTATATACTTTTTTTTTATATAATACCGCTTATGCGAAACAATGAAGCCCAGGTTACAACTATATTTCAAATACTATTAGAAGCTTATGCATGCATCACATCTAATATATGCAGGTACGAATATATGTAGCAACTGACACACTATTAACTATGTACATCAAATACAATATAAACTTACATACCAATATATAAGTTGCGACTAAATATATATATATAAATAAAACAACTATTTTATAAAATATACGTATACTAACCTATATATACAGTTTGAAATGATGGAGGCTCGACCGCATGATTGTTGCTGCGCTGCTGCGCGGTGACGGGGTCGCTCGGCACTTGGTGAACGAGTCGGATCTGGAGCAGTGGCGGTCAGAGCGAAGGGAAAGGGAAGCGGTTGTTGAAGCTAGCCGCGGCGGAAGTTAGTGATGTGGGAAGGAGCTTCGGCCATGGCGAGAGTTGGTGGCGGCAACTAGTGAAGGCGTGAGGTTGTAGAAGAGAGAGAAGAAGGGCAGACAGTGTTAATGAAAATAAGATATGTAGCCTGCAATCTAAAACTTTAAAAAAAAAATAGAGGGGTGAAGGTGGGGAGACGTGGCCAAAAGGTGGGAAGATGAGTAGGCTTTAATTAAATGAGTTAGAAATGTACAGAGAAAAAGGAATGAGAAGGAACCGGAGGAAATCATGAATGAATAGTAAAGGCCAAGTACGTTTGAATTCAAGGAAAAATAATAAAGGCTAAAGGCTATTGGGTTTTACACGGTGTATAACCAATGTATAAGGAATTCCAAAAGATTCAAAAATGCAGAACCAATATGGTCCAGCGTTTTACAGATTTCGTCGTCCAACGGACGTCGAAACACACATACGAATATACCGCGGAGATCAGTACGACGGTACGGTCACAACGGTACAAAGATATCAGTGGTATGATTTAATTTTAAAATTTCGAATTTTCAACTGGCGGAAAATGCAAGAAAACTGCTGAAAAATAAGATCGACGAAGCCAAAGATGTCCGAATTTGGAAAAACGACAAACTGACGTCTTGCTCAGAAGATGGTTTAGAATTTTTCTACGTAAAAATATTTAGGTTTCGGAAACATTTTATTTTCATTACTTTTTAACTAATTGAATTGAAGTGAATTTACGCGCGAAATAAACTTTCATATTTTCGGACGAAATTTTACCAGTTGCTATGTTTAACTAGACGTATTCCAAATATTAAATTTTTATTTCGAAATTTTATCGTTTAAAATTTCACAAAATTTCAACTAATTACGTTATTAAAACAGTTGAAATTTACGGGTCGTTACACGTCCAATTCCTCTACTTTCTTTTTCCTTTTTTTTATACTACCTCCACCCCAAAGCACGAACCTACTTCATCTTCCCCCTCTTTATTTTGGCCGCAACCACCTCCAAGTGACGAGCCCATTCAGCTCCGACCAAACCTACCCAGACCCGCCTCGTGATAACCCCTCCTTCACAACCCACGACAGCCAAGTCAGCCTCGCCTACCCTACCTAAGCTCCGGCCTCCTCCACCACATCAACCCACTTCCGCCGCTCCTTCGCCTGAATCATCGCCCAACCGACCAAGCCTACTTCCACCGACAGCCCGGCTACCGCTTCCGCGTTTGAACCCATCTCCAGCCTACGGCTTACACCATGAGCACCTAACAGCCGCAAACCCAGACCATCCCCTCGCTTCTAAGCCTCCCGACCGAGCTACTGTCTCGCTACAATCCCCAAGCGCACACCCACACCGTGCACACACAGCCTTGCACTGCTGCAGCCCGAGCTTTCTTCTGCACTTTTGTTTAGGTAATATATATTGAAGTATATGTTTTAAATATAAAGTATATATTGTATTGTTTATTATAACATGTTAGTGTAAAAAAAATATTGTTAGTCATAGTTATATATAGCTTATAAGATCTGGTTATTTGCATATATTCTATTCGTATGTCTAATTATGTTATCATACAGTTTCAGATGAATTATGGATGTCTTGTTAAAATTGGTAATTTTAAAATGTTGATTTCAAGAATATATACATCATATTTTATTGTAATGGTATTTTGCTGGTAGCAATATTATGAAATCTGTTGAGTGCATATTTATATATTAACAAAGTAAGTTAAATTAATCTTATTTTAAAATAAATTATAAAAGATATACTATACGTAAATGGTCATTCATAATGTGTCTACATACAATTTGTTTATTTTGTTTACTTATTTTGTTGTTTATGACCTGCATCTGTTTGCCGTATATATTTTATAGTTTTATAAATAAGTTTCCATCTGTTAGTGTGTGCGTGTGTGAGTCCATTTGTTTATATATTGGTGTTAGTGATTTCAAAGTATATTTTTTTTAGTGTCTTATTTGGTTTTAATGAACATATCGACTTGCCTATTTATGTATATACGACATAAGTGTATTGATATTTATATTTGCTTCAGAAATGTATAAAGTTTTAAAATATATTTTATTAGGATAAGTATAGATGTTATTGTTTTAAAATGTTTTATATACATATAGAGATTTGTTGTATTTAGTGGGTTGTAAAAGAAAAAAAACGATTTTAGAATATTATATATATATAGCGATTTTTTTTATATAGAGTCTAAAAATGAAATGTCAAACTTTTAATATATATATATATAGGTAGTTATTCCTTTATATCGGATTTGTTCTGATTGTGCTTTCATCGAATTTGAATAGACTTGCTTTGCTGGGCCGCTATCCTGTTGTCACTTCGTGCTTATCCACATCAGTTCGATGATTTGTCAATTATCCATGTTTGTTCGTGCCCACTTCCATCTCGTCTCGTCTTTCTCTAGCCTCGAAAGGTGAGCACCCACTCACGATTAACATTCTTTTATTTATTAAATTTGATATCAATTGAAACGACAATTGAAATATGCTGCTGTTAGTTAATTACACTGTTATATATGCTATTGCCTGTATCAGTTCACCTATGACACTGGACACCATTATCTGTTAATTATTTATGCGATGATAATACAGTTTGGCTGATAATTGATTGATTGTTGATGTTTATATTGGACGTTAAATTGTTAATGTTAAAATGATAAATAGTGTGAAATTGAACTTGATATAGGATAATTAATTGTTAAATTTGATTAACTGACATTTGTATAATATGACCCCTTTAACTGTTAAATTTATTGACACATAGGATTTGTTTAATTACACCTTGAACCACTGAATGTATGTTGTTAAATTGATGATGGATGAAATTGTAATAGATGACAAGTGAAAACCGTAATGCAATAATCTTTAATCTACATGAAATGATAGTGTAGATTCTAGAAATAATTATATTAATTTGCACAAACAACATTGCGAATTAATACGGTTATTTCGGGATTATTTGAATTGATTATTGAATTGATATTGATTGTTGTTATTGCTTGTTTATTTACTTTGACACCATCCCAGTTATCACACTGCAAGTTCCCTTTGCTATGTTTTGATTTTGAATTGAATTGGAATCGGGTTGAAATGATAAATACCCAAATTGAACTTTGACCTAGGATAGAGAATTAAATAAAAACCCGATTGGTCAATAATTTGATTTAAAAATAAAATGAAGATTTTATTTGAATAAATAAAAATGATTTTGAAACGAAGTTGGAAATTGAATTTTTAATGAAATTTAAATGTGAATATTTAATAATCTGAAACAAAATTGATGAAAGAATGTTGTTTAATTTGAGAAATGATTGAATTAAGTTTGAAATGATTTAATAATTAAGTTTGAAATTATAATTAAGTTTGAAATTATTAAACTTTGAAATTATTTAATAATTAAGTTTTGAATTATTTAATAATTAAATAAGATTGAATTATTTGATAATTAAATAAAAATTTGAATTCTTTGATAAGAGAAATTGAACTTTGAATAAGTAAATTTGAACCTCGTAAATGAATAAAATTAAGTTTTGGAAAATTATTTAAGTAAATAAATAAGTGAAATGGAATTTCTTTAACAAGAAATAAAATGTGATTTATTGAAATTAATGTAAGACTTGAAATTTAAAGAATTTGATTTGATGAATTTAATTTAATTAAATTTGTAAGTTTTGATATAATGAAGTTGGACTTAAGAAATTGATTTAATGAATTGGAAATTAAAACGAAATTGTTTTGAACGACAAATTTACTTAATGAATACTGAATAAAATCGATCAATGAAGTTAAATTGAGTTGAAGGTTAAATTAAATTAATTTAAATGATTTGGAATGAAACTTATTTATGAACTTGAATCAATATTTGAATTGTTTTAAATAGAAATTGGAATTGAATTAGAAGATTTCGAAATGGTAATTTGGATGTTTTGAAACGTAAATTTTTGGAAATTGGTTTTGAAAGACAAATGAAATGTTGATTTACAAATTTTAATTGAGATTGAAATTGATTTGGTTTTGAAATATATAAATGACCAATCGGTGTAATAATTACAGAAGTTATTAAAGAGACCGGAATCGGTTATGGACATACTCTCTGTCTAAACCGAAAACCACTTTAATAACTACACGCGGAGTGTGATCCAGAATGAAGTGGTTGGAATGATGTACGTGATGACTGAAGAAAGAGAACGATGATAGATAGCCTTGACACTTGTGTCAAATTGGAAATGACTAAAATAGGAGCTGTGCCGGGCCAATGGAGGATTAGCTACCTCAAGTGGACACACTTCTTCGAACTACTTATACTTGTTGTCGATTGGTGCACCCTTGATTTTGGGAGTGTTGTTTCACGGTGTTGCGGGCGCTGCGGCGTTGCGTTCTCACCAGTCCGGATCAGGCGAACGGTAGTATCACTACCTTGGGTATTGCCTCATGTGCCTTGTCATACTTGTATTCCATTTATGCGCGACCACTACGATTTTGATTTGTACCTTTAGTATATGGATTGCCCTCTGGTGACTTTCGGTTTTGGGGAAACTACGGTCTTGTATATGCTTTTGGGAATAAAAATGTGTTAAGGGTGGAATGGGCCATGACTTAACGCTATTTTTGATATCTTTTTATATTACTGATAGACATTATCTACTTATCGTACACTACTACATAGTAGATAGTTTAACGGATCCTTAAAGGATGGTTATTCCAAACATCCTTTGAGTTACTTGTATTTCAATTGATATTTCACTTGAGTTGGATTTATTAATATAAGAATGTTAATCCTGACTCGAGTGTCTTGTGTTTTTGCTTTACGCTCGGGTCAGACTGAGTGTACCAGTATTCGAGACTCACCTTTGAAGTTGGAGCTTGCTTGAAGATCCAGCCATCTATTCTGCTTTCAGTATTCGATGATTCCAGTGATGTATTCTGATTTGTATCTGATGTATCGTATTACTCTTCTGTTGTAAACTCTGATGTATTTTATATATTCATATAGTAGCTTCATGAACTACTATCTCTTTTATTTCCGCTGCACTTATTACTCTGTGTCTGTGATCTGTGATTATTTATTTACTGTATATGTTCAGTTTTTCCAATTTAAATTAACAACGCGGTATTTTGAGCAATTCAACTCCGGCATGAGTGTCTACCTATACACTTATAATGGATGCGAATGGTCCAAAATATCGGGTCGTTACACAGATAGTATAACATGCATTTCATTTAAGGAGGAAATCCGACATACCGATACAAACTCAAAGCTATCACACAGTGGCTATATATAATCTTCGGAAACAAATATAGAAATAGACATAACATCAATCAGTCACAGACATCCATATCACAAAGGCGGAAAAAGATATGAATATATAGATAACACATGAAAGTGTACATCAGAGTAGTGGTCTGAAAGATCCACGATAATACAATAGAATAGCTGCAAGCTACACAAAAGAATAAGTATACATCACGGAGTCTATATCTCAAATGTATACAACAAAAACTACAATCTTGCAGTTAGCCAAAAGTCAGAGTAATCCCAGGAGAGAAGTCAAGAAGAAGCACCTGTAACATCTCGGTCCGACCCGAGTATTATTTCATAAGAAAATAATAAACAGATCAGTCTAGCTATAAATATCAGATGACATGATATAGAATAAGAGATATGGCATAAACATGTAATAACCATAATGGCATACTACTATAAGTATGTAAATGATAATCAACAAGAGATTAATCAATATCACAAGAATCTTCTCAAAGATCCAAATCCACAAAAAGGTAATGACACACGAATTCACCAATGCACAAAAATTGATAAAATATATCAATGAAAATCACGAAAATTGGTGAAGCACAAATTCCAGAAATCAACACACGAAATCCATAACAAATTCCAGAAATCAACACACGAAATCCAGAAATCACAAAAAAGGGGGAGAGGCCTATCACACGAACGGGAGCATGAAAGCTCACCAACATATGTAACACACGAACGAGAAGCTATCTCATGGAAGCTAACCATTTAATTTTTCGAACACACGAATGGCCCGAAGACCTTTGAACACACGAACGGCCCGAAGACCATGGGGCGCTACCCCATATATGTGAGTAGAAACATCACACAAGCGGGGTCTAGTCTCCCTCACAGACAAAGAGACATCGCTCAATTGCTAGTCTAAATCACAAAATGATCGTCATGATCATCAAGAATTGTCAATTACACTAAGCTAGTTAATATATGAGTTTAGCTTCGTGTCCCATAACCACTAGCTTAACTTAAATATTTACGAACAAACTGTAGATCTTCACTAGGAAATTGTCACAAAAGGTTCAGTCGAACAAGTCCAAGAATTAACCGACGAAGTAAACGCAAGCGTTTCATACCACCTGTTTTGCTAAGTCGTTTAATTAGATTTCTCATCCGAGTGAAGTAAAGGCTTGTATATACTAATAGATTGGAAAACGGTTTAGGAGAAGAGAGCTTTGTAATAAAATAGAGTTGAAATCGTTTTGGTGAAAGAGTTTTGATATTTACTACTAGTATTGAAACCTTTATATTTTTAAAGTGACAAGTCACAAAACGATTGTTGAAACAATTCAATTCACTAAAATTCACATTCGAAGACGTGAATAAAATCCAAGGAAATCAGTTCCAAAACCATTAAGGTAGAAGTTCCCATGCAACCAAACGTGGCCGAGTTAAAGTGATGCGCGACCTAACATAGTCGAGCTAAAGAATGCAAGCAGGTCGAGCGACCTAAGGAGTTAAAGCAGGTCGAAACATTGCGACCTAAAGTCCTAGTGGTTAACGAGCTAGGTAGAAAACAGGTCGAGCGACCTAAAGGGAACATCGCGACCTAATGTGGTGGTAAGGCCGAGCGACCTAAAGGAGAGGTCGAGCGACTTATCAAGGCAACAGGGCGAGCGACCTAAAGGTGAGCGACCTAACATGGCCGACCCATCAATGCGCAACCTAAGGATGGCACGACCTAGTATGCCGAACGACTTAACGCGGCGCGACCTAAGGATGGCACGACCTAAGGATGGCGCGACCTAGTATGCCGAACGACTTAACGCGGCGCGACCTAAGGATGGCGCGACCTATTATGCTCAACGACTTAACGTGGCGTGACCTAGAGGAAGGCAGGTCGAGCGACCTAACTCATGACCGAGCTAAGGAAAGGCGCGACCTAACGAAGGAACGAGCTAAATGCAGAGCGACCTAGGGCGATGCGAGCTTTGTCGAGCGACCTAAGGCGATGCGAGCTTGGGGCGAACGACCTAAAGGAGATGCGAGCTAGGGGCGAACGACCTAAGCCCAGAACGAGTTAAATGCAGGCAGAAACTTTTCCACGCGCGCAAGCTAGCAAGGCAGAACGACCTAAGCCCAGATTTTTGCCAAACACACTAAAAATTGGGGTTTTTCTCCAATCCAATCCAAATCAAATTCAAATATACATGCTAAAGTGATAGGAATTCATTCTCAACAATCCAATATAGTTATAGACAAGAATGTGAGATAAAAATCTCACCTTTTCTTGGAATTGATGATGGAGAAGCTTAAAAACAATTGAAGAAGCTTGAATCCAATGTCTTCTCTTTGAGTTTGGAGTTGAATGATGGATTTGCAAGAGAACTTGAGCTTGGAGTTTTAATTTCCCATTCCCTCCTCCATTTTTTGATAAAGCTTGAATGTTTAAGAAAATAGAAAGGAAGTTATGAAGAGGAGAGGGTGTTGGGCTGAGTTAGTAAATGATTCAGCCCAAACCAAAGCCCTACGCGAAAAAGTGACAAAATTCCACTATCTCCAAACATATCGAAGTTTACACTCAAAAAGATCGCAAACGTCATTTTGAACTCAATGGAGGTGGTCTCGAGTCCTAAATTGACCGTATGCAAAAAGTAGCTTTTCGGACTAAAATCCGACTAACGATAAAATATTTAAATATAAAATCGATAAATATGTGGGTTGTTACAGGATCCAAGCAC
This sequence comes from Allium fistulosum, assembly GCA_030737815.1. NCBI lineage: Eukaryota > Viridiplantae > Streptophyta > Magnoliopsida > Asparagales > Amaryllidaceae > Allium > Allium fistulosum. Next base: position 307,852,721 of record CM060908.1, on the reverse strand, counting down.
GAATTCCAAATCAAAGCTAGATTGGCACGAATTCGACGAACAAAGTTGATATATAGGAATTGATGAGAACAAATCAGAATCAACTTGATATATATATAAAATATATATGTTGGTTTCAAAATCAATTTCAATACATATATTTCAAATCGGTATTTATTTCAAACACATATTAAATTAAATGTATATATATATATATCAAAATCATTATTTTAAATTAAAACACACATATTAAAAATAAACATATCTACATGGTATATTTTGAAATAAATACATATATATATATATATATCATTTTCAATATATATATATATATACTTATCGAAAATGAAAAATACTTACATATTTGATGTATGTTAAATTAAAAATATCTACATATATTTTTAAATCAATTTAAACATATACGAATACAAAACCCAAACTCATGTATAAATAAACTAATATATACTTAAATATATAACTTAACTGAGTATCAACCCGCAACTGCGTATACATAATCATAGAGCAAAATATAAGTTCTAACTATATTTATAAGATATGTATATATTATATATATATTTACTTGCTAAACTGAATGGGAAAAATGTAAAACAAAGATCAAAACCCAATATAACAGAACACTATATATATACATGCTGTACTAAAATAAAATGTTGAAATCATATATATATATATATAATATTTTTGACATACTGTTGTATTCATACAGCAACATTAGTTATAATAGCCTATATAAACTTATATTTGCACCGAACATATATAATAAAAGAATCAGTAACACTATAAATATATATACAACAAATAGAATAAAATATTTATATAAATATACAAATAGCCCAATTATGTATAAACAGCTTTATCTATAACAAACTCCTTTAACATTTCATATAGCCGACTTTATATAACTATAAATATATATCATCACTTCACACTATAATATAAATAACATAGTATATATAAACACCAATATATATACAGTAGTCAAATATGTTTATATATATATAACCTATGTACAGATTATCTTCAACATATGTATGCTTCAAAATAAATGTGCAGACTAATATTTATAACTTTATATATAACCTTATGTGAATATATATACAACCAATCACAATATACAAAATGCCATAACCCAAAATATACATGTAGGCTTGAAACCGAGCAAAAGAAAATGTGAATGCAACTAAAATTTATATACATTTCAATAAAACAAAAGTAAATGTTAACATGCTTTATTGACTATATGTATATATATGTATACTTCAAATCAAACATATATATATACTAACGCATAAATCATTCATATATATATAATATATATATCTCCACAAAAAAAATCAGAAGTTATAAAATATAAATAAACACTTGTACAAAACTGGTATATGACCATACTGCCGAAAGTAGATAAAATACTATACTAACATATATATGAATATATATAACATTTTATATCCAGTTTTATATAAACAACATATATAAACTTATACTACATATAATAAATACTTTCATACTTACAAATAAACAGCATAGTAAAACCCATATAATTAACATAAAATATGATAAACATCTTATACAACAGAACGTATACATATATAACGAGACATATTATAAAGTAATAGGTTATAAACTTAGATACACTAACCTATTTTGTATATAATACTAATACATATATAAACAACCTATCAATATAATCTCCATAACTTATATGAACTCAACAGAAAGTATACAATATATATGTACCTATGAATACAAGCATGTAGGCTGACATGATTGGGCAATCGGCGTTGATAGGCTGCTCGGGTTGGAAGGGTGCGGAACGGAGAGGGCTGTTGATGGTGGTATGGGCATGGATGTAGGAGGAGGAGGACTTGCAGGTGGTGAAGGAGTTCGGCTCGGAGGTGGTTTGGGAGAGGCACGAGCATGGAGGAGAGAGGAGGAAGAAGGCTTTGTGGCTAGGAAGCTCGAGTGGGAAGGCCGATGAGCTACACGAAGGAACCGAAGAAGAAGAACGAACAGTTTTTATATTTATGTGTGCTAGCCAATATTATTTATTTTTTCTCAAAAGCCAAACCGAAACAAAAGAAAGACTCAGATGAAAAATGAACAATCCAAATTTAATAAGAAATGATGGAATAACAACAGTTAGAACGTGCATTCTGGAAATCGTAAAAGGCCACAGGATATTGGTTAATAGACGGTGGAATATAAAAAGGAAAGGAAAACAAAAAGCCAAAATACCAAACCGATACTGTAAATTGTTTCGCAGATTCCGTGGTGTACCGGACTCCGGGACATGCAATTGAACGTACCGCAAAGATCAGCACGACGAGACGATCAAAACGATATACAAATATCAGTGGTAGATCCATCCTATCAAAAGTCGATATCCGTTACCAAAAATGCTGCTAAAACGCCGAAAATAAGATAAACGGAGCAATAGCAATCCAAATTTGACGAAATGAAATATGACGTCTCACTCAGAAGATGGTTTACAAATTTATTATATAAAAATATTCAGGTTTGGAAAATATTTTATTTTCATCAAATATTAGCTGATTTGAATTGAAATAAAATTACACAATAAAATAAACTTCCATATTATCAAAAGAAAATTTACCATTTGTTATGTTTATATAGACGTATTTCAAATATCAAATTTTTATTTCCAAAACTAATTATTTAAAATTTCACAAAAATTCAGTTAATTACGTTATTAAAACTGTTAAAATTTACGGGTCGTTACACTCTCCCCCACTCAAAACTTTTCATCCCCGAAAAGGAAGGAAGTAGGAGATTGGAAACAACCGAAAGAAAAATAAATTGAAATACATATCACAACAATTAATTTTAGACCATATAAATTTCAATTTAAATAAATTAATATTCAATAATTGATTTTAACTTAAAAGTACTTCATTAAGTTGATTTGTTTTCAGTTTATATTAATATTTGTTACAAAAATTTCTTTCAAAACAAAATTCATTTTATTTTTCTCATTTATTAGATCCACTTGATTTTACTTAAGTAAATTTCTTATAACTCAATCTTAACTATTCCTAAATTCCTATTTATTTATTCATTATCTAATATTTAATTTATCTCAATTAACATTTTCTATAATCATAGCTTTAGCGAAAAATCATTTATTATAACCATTCAAATTTTATTTTAAAAAAAATTTTAACATCATTTTACATTGTAAATTATTCAATTACATATTCAACTTCTGAACTATTTAGGTAAGTTATATTGGAATGCAATTGAGTATTATACAAGAGAATTTTTTTTTTCGCTTCTGTAATTTCAAGTTTAAATATTTATTCAAACTTTTGGCTTTATTTATAATTAAAATCATTCTTTAACAAAATTTAAAAATTTGAATTTCCGATTAACTTCAAATAATTTAGAGATAAATATATATATATATATATACTATATATATCAAATCAAATATATAATCATATACTTACATATTATACGAATCAGATCATACTTAAGAAATTCAAATCGAATTCATTTTCAAAACCAAATTGTAGCAAAGCTACTGAATGGTCTCTCCACTCTGAAACTCGAAAATGAATGTCGATGATGCTGCAGTCATCACCGAAATTATTTTTCAGTGACAATGGAGGAGAGTACTGATCTAAACCTTTTAAAATTCTTTAGAAATGATTTCTATTCGAAAATACTTTTAAATAATATACATTTTAAAATTTTAAAACCAAAGTTTAAAATCACCGGAAATTAAATTCTCAAATTCTTAATTTAAATTCATTTCAATTACAAATCAATTCATAACCATGTTTTATAATTTCATTTAACTATTAAATTTCAGAAAAATTTACACTTATATAGATAATATAATCATACAAAATTATTTCTTTTACCAAATTTGGATACAATATTGTGTCGGTTTGTTCTGTTCAAGTGTTTTGGAATTCCTATTGATATCGTTGATCAGACGAATCGATTGAAACCCCAAACCAATCTTAACAACTCAAAAAACAAAATATAATCATTTTAATATCAATAACAAATACACTCCCTCACTCGATGATTTCATAATGGATTTCAAAGTAAGGATAGAGATCCAAATTAGAGGAACCCTAATCAAAGTGAATTCTAGTTAAGAAGATAGGCTTGAATGGGAGATAAAATAATTAAATTTTCAAAATAGGAAGATGGATAGACTTATATAAATCGCGGGCAACCTTAACCGGGTCAACCGAGACTTCAAGAATAAGATCGATGCAAAATAAGGTTGATCACAAGAGGATTACTCTGGTCATCCACTATAGAAACATTAGGGTATAACAAGAGATAGCAGCATCTAAACCGAGGATACAGAAATCTCTGGTGAATCAATGCTGGTTGCAGAGGAGTTTCACCCCTTTACAAATCATTCTACGATTGGCGGACCGCCGATTCATTATAGAGATCAACCGAAGTGGAGTTATGGGATGCTCCAGAATCAAGAAGAACACGAATAGGGAGAGACAAGAATGCATTTCAGAACGAATGGGAGAGTTCCAAAGTTCAAACGAAATTGAGTCAAAGAGGAAGAAATTCAAGCTCGAACGAAGGCGATTCTGTAATTAAATCTACTATATATGCTAAGTTTTGAAAGTCTATAGTATGGTGGATCGATTATACAAATAAAAAGTATATAACCAAATTAATCTATGGTGTAATGATAGTAAAGAATGTAAATAATAATAATCACACCAGGGTTTTTATACTGGTTCGGACCTCCCGTCCTACGTCCAGTCCCGAAGCTCCTCTTCGGAATTTCCTTTCACCAAATAACCCTCACTTCACCTGGAGGAACAGGTTTACAATAGTAGAGTTTCTTTGTCAACCATGTGTTCTCTATTAAATGGATTTTTACTATATAGTACAATTGAACTTCCTATATCTCTTGGATGATTGAATACAATATTGTTCGAGAGAATATAGAAGTGTATGATCTCCGATTTTCAGATTGGATAGCAAGTAGATGATTAGAACAAGAGACGATCAAGATAGAGAGTGGAGTTGTTAGGTGTATTCTTTCTCTTGATTCTTAATGATATATATAGTTGTAGAGAGGTTTCTTGAGTAGTTGCACCCATTAACAAGTGCTCTATAGTTGCTTCTGGTTATGATGAAGAGTTGCAGCGAAGATGTCTATTCAAATATGATAGTTGAAGTTTAAATTTAAATCCCGAGTTTGAAATCAAACGTCTGGTATTTGTATCAGATGTATGATACTATATATTTTTTGTACATAGTAGATTTTCAGACGTCCGAGTGCATCTACCAGACGTCCGGTCTTGTCTGTTTTGTTGTTCCAGAAAACTTTTTCAGACGTCTGGCTTGTGCACTCAGACGTCTGAAAACTCTGCATGTCTATTTTGTGTATGTTTCTTGTTGCTTCTTTGATCTTGTCGACTTGTAATCTCTTGTATTGTTCTTTGAGCCTCATTCTTGTCTTTCTAGTGATGTTGTTCTAGCAAGTTCCTGTATATATACATATATATGTACATTTGATTTTCATTGTATAGTTGTTGTCATTAAAACCATGGATTTGATTTCCTAACAAGTTTTGCCTAAAACCAGAGCTCTAATACCAACTATAACATCCCGATATTTTCAACCATTCGCATCCACACATGTCGGACTTGAATTGCTCAAAATATCATATTGTTTATTTATGTTTGGCTAAACTCAGCATATACAGTAAATAAAATAATTACAGAATCACAGACACAGAGTAATATAACAATAAGCAGCGGAAACAAAAGAATAGTAGTTCATGAAGCTACTATATATATAACAGAGTAAAACAAGATACAACGGAAGTCTCAAATACATAGAAGTCTCAATACAATAGTCAAATACAAGATAAGAATATATCACAGGAGTCAACTGAATAACTGAAAGCTGAATAGATAGATGGATCTCCAAGCGAAGCTCCAACTCCAAAGGTAAGTCTCAAATGCTGTGACACTCAGTCTGACCCGAGTGTAAAATAAAAGCACAAAACACTCGAGTTAGGATTAACATTCTTATATCAATAAATTCAACTCAAGTCAAATATTAACTGAAATACAAGTAACTCATAAGGATGTTTTGGATAACCATCTTCTAAGAATACATGGAACTATCTACTATGTAGTAATATATGCTATTATAATAATGTCTAAAGTAAAGTAAACTACTAAAATAGCATTAAGGCGTTACTCATATCCCCCTTAACACGTTATATATTCCCATAGTCTATATAGTACCGTAATCTCCCCCGTACTGGGCGTCGTCAGAGGGCACTCCATTGGTATGGTACAAAACAAATTCGTAGTGGTCTCGATATGGTAGGTGACATGGCACAACTAGGCAATGCCAGGGTAGATATACCAATTACACTTCCGAGATGGTGGTAACGCATAGCCGCAGCTACCACCCACCTCAAGCCACACTCCCAAATTAATCACAAAGTAATAGAATGGCAATCGAAGAAGTGTGTCCGATCGAAGGACCTACCTCACTTGGCCCATCGATTTCTCCTGTTTTAGCCACCTTATGCTAACTCATGGGAGTTAGGTCCACGTATATACCTCAAATAGAATGTCGCCAACCACCTACTTCATTCTGGAATCTCCACTGCGTACACGGTTGTTAAAGTGGTTTTCGGTATTGGCAGAGAGTATAACAATATCCAATCCCGGTCTCTTTAACAACCAAACGTTATTATAACACCGCGGTCATTTCAAAATAGTTTATACTTCAAAACCAAAATATCATTTCCATTTCAAAACCATATCAATACGATATCATTTCACTTCAAATATATTCATTTCCAAAATCATAGCATTTCAAGGTTATAACACTTTCGAAATTATAAAGCTTAGAATTTGTAACACTTTGGAAATCATAACACTAGATAACATAATACTTTGAAATTCATAACTTTGAAATCATAACTTCCCACTTGAACAATTTAGATATTAATAATAGTAGATATAATAAAATAGTTTATAAAATAATTAGTATATTAAAATAGTTTATATTAAAAATAGTTTGTAAAATATATAAATAGTATTAAATATAATTTAAAATACTTTATATAATAAAATAGCTTCCTCAAATTTCATAAATCGATTCAAATCATCTCGAATTCAAAAATTCAAAATTTAATTCAATCTCAATTCATCTATTTCAATTCAATTCAGTTTCTCAATAAATCCTTTCAAATTATATCAATTTCAAATACAGATTTGAACCACAAAATAAACCATTTCAATTTCAATTATTTCAAAGCTTTAAATATTCCACATTTTCAAAAATAAGTTTGATAATTTCATATATATCTAAATTTAAATTCATTATTATTTAGTTTTGAAATATCCACTTAATCAGTCCAATATCATTTAAATGAACTTTAAATTACACTTGAAATAAACTAGATATTCCTTCAATTTATTTAAACTTGAAATATTCAATTTATCACTTTAAATCAAATCAAGTTATAGAATCATATCTTTAAATCTCAAATTCAATAGGTTTCAAATCGATTTTAAAATTAATATAATTTGCAAAAGAATAAGATTTCAAATTAAATTAATATTATCTTCCCAACTTTAATTTATTCAAATTATTATAAAAATCTATTTTTGAAATTATAAATTTAAATAAATACTTAAACATATTATATATTAATTAAATCAAACTTATTATTAAACTTAAATCTTATTATTAAACTTATTTTATATTAAAACTAATTTATACATATTTTAAACTAGTAAAATTATAAGTAGATTCGGCTCGGAGGTGGTTTGGGAGAGGCACGAGCATGGAGGAGAGAGGAGGAAGAAGGCTTTGTGGCTGGGAGGCTCGGGTGGGAAGGCCGATGGGCTACACGAAGGAGCCGAAGAAGAAGAACGAAAAGTTTTTCATATTTATGTGTGATAGCCAATATTATTTATTTTTTCTCAAAAGCCAGACCGAAACAAAAGAAAGGAAAGAATCAGATGAAAAATGAACAATCCAAATTTAATAAGAAATGATGGAATAACAACAGTTAGAACGTGCATTCTGGGAATCGTAAAAGGCCACAGGATATTGGTTAATAGACGGTGGAATATAAAAAGGTAAGGAAAACCAAAAGCCCAAATATCAAACCGATACTGTAAATTGTTTCGCGGATTCCGCAGTGTACCGGACTCCGGGACACACAATTGAACATAGCACAGAGATCAGCACGACGAGACGATCAACCCATAACGGTTTATCATTTCAACCCATAACGGTTTCCTCCTATTCTACAGATCGTTCGGGTATGTATCATTTCAACCCATAGGGAAATCTATACTACCGGAGAAGTTGTAGAGTGATAACAAATATGATGATAAAAATATAACATATAAAAACAAGCATATATCATCAATATAAATAACAGATAGTTGTGTCAGATGTCACAGGTGAACAAATACAGATAATAACATATATATATAGCAATTCAAATAACTAACAACAGCATATTTCAATTGTCGTTTCGATTGAAATCAAATTTAATAAATATAAGAACGTTAATCGTGAGTGATTGCTCACTTTTCGAGGCTAGAGAGAATAGACAATGAATTGAGTTACGGATCCAAGCACGAATTCCAAATCAAAGCTAGATTGGCATGAATTCAACGAACAAAGCTGATATATAGGAATTGATGAGAACAAATCAGAATCAACTTGATATATACAGAAAATATATATATTTGTTTCAAAATCAATTTCAATACATATATCTCAAATCAGTATTTATTTCAAACACATATTATTAAATGTGTGTGTGTATATAATATATATATATATATCAAAATCATTGTTTTAAATTAAAACACACATATTAAAAATAAACATATCTACATGGTATATTTTGAAATAAATACATATATATACTTATCGAAAATGAAAACTACTTACATATTTTATGTATGTTAAATTGAAAATATCTACATATATTTTTAAATCAATTTAAACATATACCAATACAAAACCCAAACTCATGTATAAATAAACTAATATATACTTATATATATAACTTAACTGAGTATCAACCCGCAACTGTGTATACATAACCATAGAGCAAAATACAAGTTCTAACAATATTTATAAGATATGTATATATTATATATATTTACTTGCTAAACTGAATGGGAAAAATGTAACACAAAGATCAAAACCCCATATAACAGAACACTATATATATACATGCTATACTAAAATAAAATGTTGAAATCATATATATATATATATATATAATATTTTTGACATACTGTTGTATTCATACAGCAACATTAGTTATAATAGCCTATATAAACTTATATTTGCACCGAACATATATATAATAAAAGAATCAGTAAGACTATAAATATATATACAACAAATAGAATAAAATATTTATATAAATATACAAACAGCCCAGTTATGTATAAATAGCTTTATATATAACAAACTCCTTTAACATTTCATATAGCCCACTTTATATAACTATAAATATATATCATCACTTCACACTATAATTGTAACAACCCCGGATTTTATATAAATTTAAACTGATAATTAAATGAATTTTTGAATAAAAATTGTAAAATTTATTATAAACGGAAGCGAGTTTCCCCGATATTCGAATCGAAAATATATTAAGTCATGGATTTGAAAATTTGTATATATTGGATTTGAAATAAAATCTTAAAATAAATGGTTTTAAAAATAAATTATATAGTTTTATTTAATATAAAGTAAATATATATCTTAGTAAATCAATACAAAATAATACCAAGTGATAAAAACAAAGCAAAAAGAAAAAGAATTCAAACAAGTAAACAATTTGTAAATATCTTGCAAAAGAAGAAATACAACTAAGTACATATAAGCAAGCTAGAACAAGTAAAGAGTAAACAAATGAAACAAATAAACAAACAAAGTAATAAATACAAGTATCTTTACCTACCCCTATCTTCTCAGCCGAAATTAACAAGCAAAGATAAAGTATGAAGACATGGGCTAAGCATGGAAACAAGTACCAAAGCATTTAATGCTAGCTCAAAACAAAGTCAATTCGAGTTTGCTTAGGATCCTTTCAGCCACCAAACCAGACATCAGTAGACAAAGCAAGAAAAATCTCTGATTTCTTCTGTACAAAATAATATATACGCCCTGTACAAAGTTATACCCTGTCACTCTCTTTTCTATATGTTATAATCAACTTCATCTCAGTTTTGTTCCATTCTTAGCTATGAATACTGAAAGTAAAATACCATTTAAATCTGAAACAAAGCATCAGCTTAAAAACAAATCAAACCAGAGAGTAAGGAGGCAAGTTTCTAGCTTTCAAATTCAAGCCTGTTTCAACATAGAGGAAACTCTGTTCTTTCTCTGGAAATCTGTGAGTAACTTTTGGTTTTAAAACTTAAGTTTGAATTTTTTGAATACTTATCTGTGAGTAAACCATTTTAATTTAAAGCTAAATATATATCTGTATATCTAATGCCTGTGAAGTATGAAATTGAAGATACCTGTTATACATATATATCCATGATTTTTCTCTGTGTTAAATCATTTGAATGTGTGTAATATTAGAATTTAATTCACAGCAAAAACATTCACAATTCAGATCTAGACTTGAACTAATTTAACCCATATTATACCAAAACAAGACATAGATTTACTAACCTTGATCCATGCTCTTCAATTAATTAACTTGCAGCGGATTCCTTTGTTGCAATTATTTTCTTCCTTTGCCTTTTCCTTTATTTTGTTCTCTGATGGATGAAAAACTATATATGGACTTTCACTTTTCATTTATTTATATACAAAAGGAAAACAGAAGTAGTTTTTATAACTGCCTCTTTTGCACGTACAACATATATATTAGTTACCAGAAAAAGTAACTACCCTTTAATTTATATATATACAATTAATAAAAATATGAAAGTCAACATATTTAATTAATAGGCAAGGTAAGAGGGATATTATTAATCCCAGATTTTAATATCTTTTATTGAAACCATCCATCATGGTATCACCTTATATATTAAAATCATATTACGACTTAATCTTTTATAATTAAATCTAAGTTACATGGACCACCATAATATAGAAATATTCTTTCATTCTCCCACTTGGTCCATGTGACGATTTGATGACTTAACATATATACTTTAAGAATGCACTCTTATATCAAGTCCAACATAAACTCATTTACTTTAATCAAGTTAGAACTAATTGAATCATGGCAGTCACAAGTCATTTGAGCGACAAGATTCCTTCCATGTATTACAAACCAATCCCAACTTTAAATTTCTTTAAAATTTGAGCAATACCATAAATCTCAAGAAATACATATCATCAAACAACCATAAGTGTATACATAAACAATAATGATAACATGTCCAATAAAGCAAAAACACAACTATAAGCGAATTCTAAGTGTCTACATTATGAGCAAACTGTAATCAAAATAGCAAGGCTTTATCTATAACTCCCATACGCTCGACATGGCCAATGAATGCCTTGGGAGGTAGTCCTTTAGTCAACAGATCCGCTACCATGACATCCGTTCTAATATGCTCAAAGAACACTCTCTATTTCTGCACTTCCTCCTTCACTGATAAGTACTTCAACTCCATGTGTTTAGCACCCTTAGAGTACTTGTCGTTTTTAGAGAAGAAGACGGCTGCGGAATTATCACAATAAATTCTCAACGGCCTGGATATACTGTTGACAATTCCAAGTCCCGAGATAAAGTTCCGCATCCACAATGCATGAATAGTGGCTTCAAAGCATACCACAAATTCTGCCTCCATAGTGGAAGTAGCGATGACAGACTGCTTTCCACTCTTCCATGAAACTGCCCCTTCAGCTAGTAGAAACACATAGCCAAATGTAGATTTTCTACTATCTAAACATCCGGCATAATCCGAATCTGAATATCTAATGACCTCTAGATGCTCAGATCTCCTATATATAAGCATGTGCTCCTTGGTGCCTTGCAAGTACCTGAGGACCTTCTTAGCAGCTTTCCAGTGGTCCATGCCTGGATTACTTTGATACCGACCCAACATTCCAACAGCAAAGTTGATATCAGGTCGAGTACAAGTCTGAACATAGTTCAAACTCCCAACCACTGATGCATACGGAATTCTTTCCATTTCCTTTCGCTCCAGCTCATTTTTAGGACATTGCATTTTACTGAACTTGTCCCCTTTCTGTATTGGAGCAATTCCTGCGGAGCATTTATCCATTCTATATTTCTCTAAGATCTTATTTATATAACCTTTCTGAGAGAGTCCTAATAGTCCTTGTGATCTATTTCGAATGATTTCAATTCCAATCACATAGGATGCCTCACCCATATCTTTCATTTCAAAGTTCTTAGAGAGATACTTCTTTACATTATGTAACATCCCTAAATTATTTGCAGCGAGCAAAATATCATCAACATACAGGACCAAAATTACAAATCCGCTCCCACTGACTTTTATGTAGATACACCGGTCAACGTCAATCTCTACAAAACCATATGACATGATAGTATCATTAAACTTTAAATACCACTGTCTGGAAGCTTGTTTAAGTCCATATATTGACTTCCTAAGCTTACACACCATCTGTTCATTTCCTGTGGCCAAGAACCCTTCAGGTTGATCCATATACACTTCCTCCTCTAATTCACCATTTAGAAAAGCGGTTTTCACATCCATCTGGTGAAGCTCTAAATTATAATGAGCCACCAAGGCCAAAACGATTCGTAAGGAGTCCTTCTTTGAAACTGGAGCGAAGGTCTCCTTATAGTCAATGCCATCCTTTTGAGTGAAGCCCTTAGCAACAAGTCTGGCCTTATATCTTTCAATGTTGCCCTTTGAGTCTCTTTTCGTCTTAAAGACCCACTTGGACCCAACTGTCTTACAACCCTTAGGCAACTCAACTAAGTCCCAGACTTTGTTATCACCCATAGACTTAATTTCTTCTTTCATGGCAATCAACCATTTATCGGAATTGTCACTTTCCATGGCCTTACTAAATGAGAGTGGATCTTCATTAATGCTTAAGTCACATTCATTTTCAACAGCATAAACCACATAATCATCTGGAATAGCAGATCTTCTTTCCCTTACAGACCTCCTTAACTGTTCTTGTGGTTCATTGATCTCTTCTTGAATTATGACCGGTTCATCCACTATAATGTCATCTTGTGGGATTTGGACATCATTTGTTGTTGTTCCAATACGTCATGTGACTGTGTTGCAACAACTGGTACAACAACTTTAGGTGGAATAACAGGTGAAGGAACTTCAACCTGAATCTCTTGAATATCCACCTTTCGTGATTTCTTAGAATATAATTAATAAAACAATTATTCAATCAAACTCTAATGTCATTATTAGCATCGCTTTATTCATGAATAATTGAATACTGTTATTTTGTGTCTAAATTTAGATATAGCTAGGCCACTTTGGTGACTAACAAGTTATACCCTTATAAAGACAATACATTAATTACTTTAATGGGTAGGAACAAATTTTTCTAATGTGTTCAAACTATCAAGTCCTGCTGTCAATTTTTATGCGTCGGGACATCATACATTTGCATATATGTATGAAATGCCTGCCTACACTAATACACTATAAGCCTATATACTATGCTATTTCCTGTACACTTTGAATGCAAGCACTAAAAAATGGATGATAGCATAATAAATGTGACTTTTGCGTGTATGAAACTGATGTGAAGAGAATAGAAAATCTTTCATGCGCATTTAATGTTGATTTAGAATTGCAGCATTTGAAAGCATTTAATACTACGTGATTTCTTTTGCTGAGTGAAAGCATTTGAAAGCATTTGATACTACGATTCATAGAAAGCATTTAATACTAGAATTGCAGCATAGAAAGCATTTAACCCCAAACATTTAATATTGTTGAAACCTTTGTTTCTTAAAAAAAAACGAACCCAAATATCTCATCATGAACAGAAATCACGCACGCTTGATCCATACAGGCAATTCGAAATTAAAATTAGGGTAAATCAATCAAGCCTAAACCTGCTCTGATACCAAATATTAGAATTTAATTCACAGCAAAAACATTCACAATTCAAATCTAGACTTGAACTAATTTAACCCGTAATATACCAAAACAAGACATAGATTTACTAACCTTGATCCATGCTCTTCAATTAATTAACTTGCAGCGGATTCCTTTGTTGCAATTATTTTCTTCCTTTGCCTTTTCCTTTATTTTGTTCTCTGATGGATGAAAAACTATATATGGACTTTCACTTTTCATTTATTTATATACAAAAGGAAAACAGAAGTAGTTTTTATAACTGCCTCTTTTGCACGTACAGCATATATATTAGTTACCAGAAAAAGTAACTACCCTTTAATATATATATACAATTAATAAAAATATGAAAGTCAACATATTTAATTAATAGGCAAGGTAAGAGGGATATTATTAATCCCAGATTTTAATATCTTTTATTGAAACCATCCATCATGGTATCACCTTATATATTAAAATCATATTACGACTTAATCTTTTATAATTAAATCTAAGTTACATGGACCACCATAATATAGAAATATTCTTTCATATGCCTGTATATACTAGAATCATCTCTGTTTTCTTGATTCAGAGCCTCAAGACTTGATTAAAACCCAAGAATCAAACTTTCTTTGATCATTTTTAGGCTGGAAGATCCAAACCATATGTTTGTTTGGTTATAAATTAAAGAAATATATTTTTCTAACAAATTAAAATTCACATATGCTTGAAATCTACATAGTACTGATGACACTTGCAAGTATGATAAAAATCAAGTGTTATAATTTATTGATTCAATTATATGATGTGAATCATCTCTGAAAAATAGGATTTTTAATATATAAATCTTGATTTTTAATTAAGTATCGAAGGTGCAGTTCATAGTTGAACTGAGAATGGCTTTTGACCAATTCCTGGTGATCGACTATCACTGGGCTCTCGAGTTTTCAACTGGAGGTAGGGGAAAATACGACAAACTCGGCAAAAATGTCAGGAGAAATTCCTTATCGCCGTGGAGTAGGCGGTGGACGAAACTAGGGTTTAAGACTATTGTTTGTTGTGGTCGGAAATTGGATCATCGCGACTTCTAGAGATGATCGAGTTCAACGAGGTTTGGTGTGATGGAAGCTAGGTGGTAGTCGAGTTCATGGCCGGAGTTTCGCGAATTCCAGTGGTCGGAGCTGCGTGAACGTGGAGTTGCCAGGTTTCGTGGTGATGTTGTTTTCAATGTTTCCAGGTTTCATTTTTTCAACCTCGAACTCAAATTTCGAATGCGAGTTAATGGCGAAGTTCGAGTGGTCGGAGGATGGTTTGGAGGTGATCGTCGATTTGCTCGATGGCATGGGGTTGACCGGAGTTGGTCGTTGGTAACGTGCACATGCACGGCACTATCATTTCTGGTGAACCTGTGTTTGTTTGTTTGGGAAGAATAGGATGCGCTTGGGTTTTTTTTTTAGTAATGGTCATGAGTGTTTACTCGAGCGAATATGCATTGGGCTCGAAGCAGGAATGATGTGACTGGAGTAGCATGTGCAGAGGTTCAGGTTTTAAACCTATCTTGTTTGGAATTTAGGAATTTAAATTTTTTAAAGCGGGATTTGAATTAAGGTAAAACAAAGGTTTAAATGTGTATTCAAGTTCAGATTGAAACTTTGTGGGAGTAGATAAAGTTTTAAAATTTAAATTAAGACTTAAAAGTGGTTAAGCATTTAAGTGCTTTCAAAAGGAATTTGAATTTTTCAAAAAATGGTATTTGAAATTGTAAAGGAAGTATCTAAACAAAGTTTAAATTAACATTTTAAACCTGGACTTAAGTTTAAAACTGAAATTAAGATTTTGAGATAAAATGAGTTTTATAAATTTAAATGTTTAACAAGTTTAAAATGTGAAAGTATACTTTGATATGTGAACTTAAGAGGAATTTGATTTCAAACTCTTTTAAATTTCTTTATAACAAAAGTGATATTTTAGCTTGAGAATTTGGAGGTTTTAGATATTAGTTTTAACCTTTATAAAAATCAATTGGTATTCATTTTAAACCTTGAAATTTAAATGAATTTAAAAGCAAGATTGGAAATGAAAGTTTTAACATATTTATGAGTGAAAATTTCAATCACTATTAAGGATGAGTTTACCTTAAAATTTATGAAGATTTAAGGATTTGAAATTCATTTAATCATTAAGGTAAATAATTTAAGAAATGTTTAATCAGTTAATGGCTAATTGATTAGTGAAATTGATTAAGGAATGATTATTAAGGATTAATAAATTAATTAGTGTAAGAAATTAAGGGTAATTAATCAAAGGATTAATTATTTAATTAAAGGTTAATTAATGATTTAAGATTAATTAAAAGTAAGGGTTTCAAATTAATTAATTATTAATTAACCATGATTAGAAATTCATTCATAAATAAATGATTTGATCAGATAAATTATGAATGTTTGGATTGTGGTGAATGTGAATTGTTTGATATCCCTGATATATGATGATTTATGATATATTCTGATTTATGTTATGATCTGTAATTTACTTATCTGTGATGATTGTATGATGTTGCACTACTGTGTAAAACCCCTGGACCACACTCTTACACACACAAATATGGATTTCACATGGAAATCGGTTAAGTCACATATAATTTAAATTTAAGGATTTTGAAATTGAAATCTTAATTTCAATTGATTATGGAAATGAATTTGGGTTAAATATTAAAAGCTTTTGAAAAGGTGTTTTCAAAGATAAAAGCTATTTTGAATAACTTGGTAAAATTTCCAATTTAAATAATTTAAATTTGAATTTGAATTCAAAATAAGGAATTGAATTCCATGGTTGGAAATTTTAGTTAAAGATGTTATAAATATGTTTAAATGAATTTAACCCATTTTGAAAATATTGGTTTGAAAATTTGAATTTAACCCAAGAACCTCAGCTCGTATAAATGAATCAGATTTCCAAAATGAAAACTGTTTGTTTTCAAAAGAATAAAAGCTTTCAGATAAGAAATGAAATTCCAGTTTAATTAAAGGAATTTCAAGTTTGAATTGAAAAATGGTTTTCCAAGTTATAAATGAATTCTTTTTGAAAGCTATGAATTAAATCTGTTTATTTTTAACAGATCTAAAATGATGATTTGTTTAAACCATTTGAAATGGAATTGTTTTGAAAGCTATAAGTTGAATCTTTGATTTAAAGATTTAACGAGTTAATCAATTGAAATGGAAATTGATTTAGAAAATCTGTGAATGAATTTTTTGTTTAAAAGATTAAAGGTGTGGAAATTGTTTAAACCATTGAAGGTTTTTGAAATGAATCTTTTTATTTAAAAGATTGGAAATGGTAATTTGTTTTAACCAATCGAATGAAAAGTTTTGGGCTTTAAGCTGTGATTTAACTAAGACCCCAGTATCCATATGATTTTTAATTGCGCTCGTTATTCGGTTTAGCCGGGAGAGGACCTTTGTGTCGTATAACCCATTCCGAATAATGATACGTCGTATATGGATAGCATTTGAAGACCGGTGGTGAAGATCGGGTATTTGCGAGAACGATAGGATGACCTATCGATTGTCTCTGCACTGAGTCGCGCCGGTATAGAGATTTCCTAAGTGATGGGAAATTCGATCGAGATTGTGAATATCCGGATTTGCAAGGGCTTCTACGGAAGTGCCTTCGGTTCTGTTCGAACCCGGAACAGACTTGTATGGATGTGTGTCTGACGTTACACTTTGAGATGTAAAGCTGGTTTCTATCAAATACGTTTCTGTTGGTGGCGGAGAATTTATTCTCTTAGCTTAACACCCTTCTCTGAGACGTACGAGCTCAGAGGTTATGTAGTTGATGGTTACTAGTGATACATTCCCAATTTGGTAATGTGGCATACAAAGTGCTGCTGATCATTGGTTGATCAAAGCGTTGCTTTGTGAAAAAGCGTGGCTTTGTAAACGAGACTTCGTCGAGCCTCACAACCCGGTAATGGTCGAAACAGGAATGTTGCGACAAAGGTTTTTAGGGGTAGCGCCCCTAGGGTATGTCATTTCTTTCTGGATAAAAGGTGTTATCATGGTATGGAGCCCAGATATTTTACCTATGTTGATTATACATTGTGGCTGTTGCTTTATGATTGAGGATCCTCGGATAAAGGTCGGTGACGACCGGGGGATGACATGACTCGTGTGTTAGTTACCTAGTTACAGCTGTACAGCGTGAGGTAGCATCGGCCTTTTGTTTGCGGAGATCCGGTTAGGATCCGGGGCATCTTTCCAGAGGCGTTTCTATTTCGGTAAGGAAGTTCCTTAGCCTGATCATTTGTTTGAAATCCAAAGAAACAATACGAACCCTGTACGGTTTTAGTTCTATTACCTGCTATGGAATGTGGCGGTAACCTGCTATTGAACGTAGTAGCTATAGTAGGCATACGATGAAATGTTGTATGCTGGTTAAGATTGATATTATACTTTCGAAATGGTTTTCGACACTTTGCACTAATGATAATAATATCGAATGATTTTGCGTAGTAAGCATTTTTAACTATCATAAGAAGAAATCTCCTCCAATTCTGCGATTGCATTGTGTGTGGTGGGAGGTCTTATGGTAGTTTCATTTTCCAAAAGCATTGTGGATTTCAATGTTTAAGAGCCTTTGGTGTTTGTTTAAAGATAAACTGTTTTTGTTGCTCACACCAGTCCCATGACTGATCCGGAGTTTATTGTTCCCTTCCTAAACTCTGGGTGCCCACCATTTTCCACACGGGCAGTCTAGAGTTGGATTTTTCAGATATTCAGGTTTAGTAGATTATCTGGAGCTAGTTCAGTTCTTGGAGTTCATGGACTGACGTTGCTTATCTTGGAGCATTCTATTGGAGACATTCTATCCGCTGCTGGTGTTATCTATTTGCTTTCCGCTGTATCATTATTTATCTATGATATTGTTGTATCGTATTGATATCATTGTTGTATATCATTCTGGATATTGTATTCATTGGAGTTGTATATGATATTATTTATTTCTTTATTCCGCTGTGTTGTTATACTTACTGTGTTATAAGCTCCGGCGACTCGGATTTGAACGGTCGAATCTATGGCATTCGAGTACGATGTAAAGTATGGATGTCGATTTTCGAACGCGAAAAATCCGCTTCGTTACAATAATATAAATAACATAGTATATATAAACACCAATATATATACAGTAGTCAAATATGTTTATATATATATAACATATGTACAGATTATCTTCAACATATGTATGCTTCAAAATAAATGAGCAACTAATATTTATAACTTTATATATAACCTTATGTGAATATATATACAACCAATAATGATATACAAAATGCCATAACCCAAAATATACATGCAGGCTTGAAACCGAGCAAAAGAAAATGTGAATGCAACTAAAATATATATACATTTCAATAAAACAAAAGTAAATGTTAACATACTTTATTGACTATATGTATATATATATATGTATACTTCAAATCAAACATATATAGATATATATATATACTAACGCATAAATCATTCATATATATATAATATATATCTCCACAAAAAAAATCAGAAGTTATAAAATATAAATAAACACTTGTAGAAAACTGGTATATGACCATACTGTCGAAAGTAGATAAAATACTATACTAACATATATATGAATATATATAACATTTTATATCTAGTTTTATATAAACAACATATATAAACTTATACTACATATAATAAATACTTTCATACTTACAAATAAACAGCGTAGTAAAACCCATATAATTAACATAAAATATGATAAATAACTTATACAACAGAACGTATACATATATAACGATACATATTAAAGTAACAGGTTATAAACTTAGATATACTAACCTATTATGTATATAATACTAATACATATATAAACAACTTATCAATATAATCTCCATAACTTATATGAACTCGACAGAAAGTATACAATATATATATGTACCTATGAATACAAGCATGCAGGCTGACATGATAGGAGGAGGAGGACTTGCAGGTGGTTTGGGAGAGGCACGAGCATAGAGGAGAGAGGAGGAAGAAGGCTTTGTGGTTGGGAAGCTTGGGTGGGAAGGCCGATTGGCTACACGAAGGAGCCGAAGAAGACGAACGAACAGTTTTTCATATTTATGTGTGCTAACCAATATTATTTATTTTTTCTCAAAAGCCAGACCGAAACAAATGAAAGGAAAGACTCAGATGAAAAATGAACAATCCAAATTTAATAAGAAATGATGGAATAACAACGGTTAGAACGTGCATGCATTCTGGGAATCGTAAAAGGCCACAGGATATTGGTTAATAGACGGTGGAATATAAAAAGGTAAGGAAAACCAAAAGCCCAAATACCAAACCGGTACTGTAAATTGTTTCGCGGATTCCACAGTGTACCGGACTCCGGGACACACAATTGAACATACCGCAAAGATCAGCACGACGAGACGATCAAAACGATATACAGATACAGTGGTAGGTCCATCCTATCAAAAGTCGATATCCGTTACCAAAAATGCTGCTAAAACGCCGAAAATAAGATAAACGGAGCAATAGCTGTCCAAATTTGATGAAACGAAATATGACGTCTCACTCAGAAGATGGTTTACAAATTTATTATATAAAAATATTCAGGTTTGGAAAACAATTTATTATCATCAAATATTAACTGATTTGAATTGAAATAAAATTACACAATAAAATAAACTTCCATATTATCAAATGAAAATTACCATTTGTTATGTTTATATAGACGTATTCCAAATATCAAATTTTTATTTCCAAATTTAATTATTTAAAATTTCACAAAAATTCAGTTTATTACGTTATTAAAACTATTAAAATTTACGGGTCGTTACACTCACCTCAACTTAAAACTTTTCGTCCCTAAAAAGGAAGGAAGTAGGAGATTGGAAACAACCGGAAGAAAAATAGATTGAAATACATATCACAACAATTAATTATAGACCATATAAATTTCAATTTAAATAAATTAATATTCAATAATTGATTTTAACTTCAAAGTACTTCATTAAGTTGATTTGTTTTCAATTTATATAAATATTTGTTACAAAAATTTCTTTCAAAACAAAATTCATTTTATTTTTCTCATTTATTAGATCCACTTGATTTTACTTAAGTAAATTTCTTATAACTCAATCTTAACTATTCCTAAATTCCTATTTATTTATACATTATCTAATATTTAATTTATCTCAATTAACATTTTCTATAATCATAGATTTAGTGAAACATCATTTATTATAACCATTCAACTTTTATTTAAAAATTCTTTTAACATCATTTTACATTGTAAATTATTCAATTACATATTCAACTTCTGAATGATTTAGGTAAGTTATATTGGAATGCAATTGAGTATTACACAAGAGAAATTTTTTTTCGCTTCTATTATTTCAAGTTTAAATATTTATTCAAACTTTTGGCTTTATTTATAATTAAAATCATTCTTTAACAAAATTTAAGAATTTAAATTTCCGATTAACTTCAATTAATTTAGAGATAAATATATATATATATATATACTATATATATCAAATCAAATATATAATCATATACTTACATATTATACGAATCAGATCATACTTAAGAAATTCAAATCGAATTCATTTTCAAAAATAAATTGTAGCAAAGCTACTGAATGGTCTCTCCACTCTGAAACTCGAAAATGAATGTCGATGATGCTGCAGTCATCACAGAAATTATTTTCCAGCGACAATGGAGGAGAGTACTGATCTAAACCTTTTAAAATTCTTTGGAAACGATTTCTATTCGAAAATACTTTTAAATAATATACATTTTAAAATTTTAAAACCAAAGTTTGAAATCGCCGGAAATTAAATTCTCAAATTCTTAATTTAAATTCATTTCAATTACAAATCAATTTATAACCATGTTTTATAATTTCATTTAACTATTAAATTTCAGAAAAAATTTACACTTATATAGATAATATAATCATACAAAATTATTTCTTTTACCAAATTTGGATACAATATTGTGTCGGTTTGTTCTGTTCAAGTGTTTTGGAATTCTTATTGATATCGTTGATCGGACGAATCGATTGAAACCCCAAATCAATCTTAACAACTCAAATAACACAATATAAACATTTTAATATTGATAACAAATACACTCCCTCACTCGATGATTCCAGAATGGATTTCAAAGTAAGGATAGAGATCCAAATTAGAGGAACCCAAATCAAAGTGAATTCTAGTTAAGAAGATAGGCTTGAATAGGAGATAAAATAATTAAATTTTCAAAATAGGAAGTTGGATAGACTTATATAAATCACGGGCAACCTTAATCGGGTCAACCAAGACTTCAAGAATAAGATCGATGCAAAATAAGGTTGATCACAAGAGGATTACCCTGGTCGTCCACTATAGAAACATTAGGGTATAACAAGAGATAGCAACATCTAAACCGAGGATACAGAAATCTCTGGTGAATCAATGCTGGTTGCAGAGGAGTTTCACCCCTTTACAAATCATTATAAGATTGGCGGACCGCCGATTCATTATAAAGATCAACTGAAGTGGAGTTATGGGATGCTCCAGAATCAAGAAGAACACGAATAGGGAGAGACAAGAATGGATTTCAGAATGAATGGGAGAGTTCCAAAGTTCAAAGGAAATTGAGTCAAAGAGGAAGAAATTCAAGCTCGAACGAAGGCGATTCTGTAATTAAATCTACTCTATATGCTAAGTTTTGAAAGTCTATAGTATGGTGGATCGATTATACAAATGACAAGTATATAACTAAATTAAACTATAGTGTAACAATAGTCAAGAATGTAAATAAGAATAATCACACCAGGGTTTTTATACTGGTTCGGACCTCCTGTCCTACGTCCAATCCTGAAGCTCCTCTTCGGAATTTCCTTTTACCAAATAACCCTCACTTCACTCGGAGGAACATGTTTACAATAGTAGAGTTTCTTTGTCAACTATGTGTTCTCTATTACACGGATTTTGACTATATAGTACAATTGAACTTCCTATATCTCTTGGATGATTGATTACAATATTTTTCGAGAGAACATAGAAGTGTATGATCTCAGATTTTCAGATTGGATAGCAAGTAGATGATTAGAACAATAGATGATCAAGATAGAGAGTTGAGTTGTCAAGTGTATTCTTTCTCTTGATTCTTGATGATATATATAGTTGTAGAGAGGTTTCTTGAGTAGTTGCATCCATTAACAAGTGCTCTACAGTTGCTTCTGTTGATGATGAAGAGTTGCAGCGAAGAGAAGCGAAGATGTCTATTCAAATCTGACAGTTGAAGTTTAAATTTAAATCCCGAGTTTGAAATCAGATGTCTGGTATTTGTATCAGATGTATGATACTATATATTTTTTGTAAATATTAGATTTTCAGACGTCTGAGTGCATCTACCAGACGTCTGGTCTTGTCTGTTTTGTTGTTTTAGAAGACTTTTTCAGAAGTCTGGCTTGTGCACACAGACGTTTGAAAACTGTGCATGTCTGTTTTGTGTATGTTTATTGTTGCTTCTTTGATCTTGTCGACTTGTAATCTCTTGTATTGTTCTTTGAGCCTCATTCCTGTCTTTCTAGTGATGTTGTTCTAGCAAGTTCCTGTATATATACATATATATGTACATTTGATTTTCATTGTATAGTTGTTGTCATTAAAACCATGGATTTGATTTCCTAACAAGTTTTGCCTAAAACCAGAGCTCTGATACCAACTATAACATCCCGATATTTTCAACCATTCGCATCCACACATGTCGGACTTGAATTGCTCAAAATATCATATTGTTTATTTATGTTTGGCTAAACTCAGCATATACAGTAAATAAAATAATTACAGAATCACAGACACAGAGTAATATAACAATAAGCAGCGGAAACAAAAGAATAGTAGTTCATGAAGCTACTATATATATAACAGAGTAAAACAAGATACAACAGAAGTCTCAAATAAATAGAAGTCTCAATATAATAGTCAAATACAAGATAAGAATATATCACAAGAGTCAACTGAATAACTACAAGCTGAATAGATAGATGGATCTCCAAGCGAAGCTCCAACTCCAAAGGTGAGTCTCAAATGCTGTGACACTCAGTCTGACCCGAGCGTAAAGCAAAAGCACAAAACACTCGAGTCAGGATTAACATTCTTATATCAATAAATCCAACTCAAGTGAAATATTAACTGAAATACAAGTAACTCAAAAGGATGTTTGGGATAACCATCCTCTAAGAATCCGTGGAACTATCTACTATGTAGTAATATATGCTATTATAATAATGTCTAAAGTAAAGTAAAATACTAAAATAGCATTAAGGCGTTACTCATATCCTCCTTAACACATTATATATTCCCATAGTCTATACAATACCGTAATCTCCCCCGTACTGGGCGTCATTAGAGGGCACTCCATAGGTATGGTACAAAACAAACTCGTAGTGGTCTCGATATGGTAGGTGACACGGCACAACTAGGCAATGCTAGAGTAGATATACCAATTACACTTCCGAGCTGGCGGTAATGCATAGCCGCAGCTACCGCCCACCTCGAGCCACACTCCCAAATCAAAGATGCGCACCAAATCAATCACAAAGGAATAGAATGGCAATCGAAGAAGTGTGTCCGATCAGAGGACCTACCTCACTTGGCCCGTCGATTGCTCCTGTTTTAGCCACCTTATGCTAACTCACGGGAGTTAGGTCCACGTATATACCTCAAATAGAACGTCGCCAACCACCTACTTCATTCTGGAATCTCCACCACGTACACGGTTTTTAAAGTGGTTTTCGGTATTTGTAGTAAGTATGACAATATCCGATCCCGGTCTCTTTAACAACCAAACGTTATTATAACACCGCGGTCATTTCAAAATAGTTTATACTTCAAAACCAAAATATCATTTCCATTTCAAAACCATATCAGTACGATATCATTTCACTTCAAATATATTCCAAAATCATAGCATTTCAAAGTTATAACACTTTCGAAATTATAAAGCTTAGAATTTGTAACACTTTGGCAATCATAACACTTGATAACATAATACTCTGAAATTCATAACTTTGAAATCATAACTTCCCACTTGAAAAATTTAGATATTAATAATAGTAGATATAATAAAATAGTTTATAAAATAATTGGTATATTAAAATAGTTTATATTAAAAATAGTTTATAAAGTAAAATATATAAATAGTTTTAAATATAATTTAAAATACTTTATATAATAAAATAGCTTCCTTAAATTTCATAAATCGATTCAAATCATCTCGAATTAAAAATTTCAAAATTTTATTCAATCTTAATTCATCAATTTCAATCCAATTCAGTTTCTCAATAAACCCTTTCAAATTATATCGATTTCAAATACAGATTTGAACCACAAAATAAACCATTTCAATTTCAATTATTTCAAGGCATTAAATATTCCACATTTCCAAAACTAAGTTTGATAATTTCATATATATCTAAATTTAACTTCATTATTATTTAGTTTTGAAATATCCACTTAACCAGTCCAATATCATTTAAATGAACTTTAAATTACATTTGAAATAAACTAGATATTCCTTTAATTTATTTAAACTTGAAATATTCAATTTATCACTTTAAATCAAATCAAGTTATAGAATCATATCTTTAAATCTCAAATTCAATAGGTTTCAAATCGATTTTAAAATTAATATAATTTGCAAAAGAATAAGATTTCAAATTAAATTAATATTATCTTCCCAACTTTAATTTATTCAAATTATTATAAAAATCTATTTTTGAAATTATAAATTTAAATAAATACTTAAACATATTATATATTAATTAAATCAAACTTATTATTAAACTTAAATCTTATTATTAAACTTATTTTATATTAAAACTAATTTATACATATTTTAAACTAGTAAAATTATAAGTAGATTCGGCTCGGAGGTGGTTTGGGAGAGGCACGAGCATGGAGGAGAGAGGAGGAAGAAGGCTTTGTGGCTGGGAGGCTCGGGTGGGAAGGCCGATGGGCTACACGAAGGAGCCGAAGAAGAAGAACGAAAAGTTTTTCATATTTATGTGTGATAGCCAATATTATTTATTTTTTCTCAAAAGCCAGACCGAAACAAAAGAAAGGAAAGAATCAGATGAAAAATGAACAATCCAAATTTAATAAGAAATGATGGAATAACAACAGTTAGAACGTGCATTCTGGGAATCGTAAAAGGCCACAGGATATTGGTTAATAGACGGTGGAATATAAAAAGGTAAGGAAAACCAAAAGCCCAAATATCAAACCGATACTGTAAATTGTTTCGCGGATTCCGCAGTGTACCGGACTCCGGGACACACAATTGAACATACCACAGAGATCAGCACGACGAGACGATCAAAATGATATATAGATATCAGTGTTAGGTCCAACCTATCAATAGTCGATATCCGATACCAAAAATGCTGCTAAAACGCCGAAAATAAGATAAACGGAGCAATAGGAGTCCAAATTTGACAAAATGAAATATGACGTCTCACTCAAAAGATGGTTTACAAATTTATTATATAAAAATATGCAGGTTTGGAAAACATTTTATTATCATCAAATATTAGCTGATTTGAATTAAAATAAAATTACACAATAAAATAAACTTCCATATTATCAAATGAAAATTTACCATTTGCTATGTTTATATAGACTTATTCCAAAATATCAAATTTTTATTTCCAAATTTAATTATTTAAAATTTCACAAAAATTCAGTTAATTACGTTATTAAAACTATTAAAATTTACGGGTCGCTACAATAACGACTGGGATTTTTGACCCTCGAAATTCGACACCAACACGTCCACTATATTATGCGTTGAGCAATCGAATGCTGGAAAACTCGATTATTAGGGGAAAAGAAATAAGGAAGTAGGAGAGAAAAGAAACTAAAAACAACACAAAATCTCACAATCGCATTGGAATAATATATAATATAATATTAATGATCTTTACAAAATAGAACTGCTATATACATACATCCATCAGAGTACATCCAACAAATCACAATCATTAGCCTGGACAGTTATAATGACCTGTCCTCACAATTACTGATAATTTCAACCACAAAGCAGCGGAAAATAAACATATACTTGCATACTCCTTGAAGACCTCCAACTCATCTCCTTAGCTCCAATGCATCCAAAGTAATATGTAAATATGCTCAGTTTGACCTAAGCATTATAATAAAATAACACTCAAGTCAGTCTGGAAAAAAAGCATGAGGAAACACACCCAACTGGATTTTAAATTTATAAAAGCCTTTGTAATAAAAAGTATCTCGTAAGACCACGCCGCACATAAACACGGACGGGTTTTTACCTTACGATAACCAAAACATTTTCTATAGAAAATCCATTTATATTATAATAATGTATAGGGATCAAAGTAAAATATGAATATAGCTGAAATGCTTGCATCTCACGTTTTAGCATAGTTGGGCACATTTAAGTCCGTATGGCGCTTATTGGAGAAGGGATCCATATAATGACTGGGCTATTGGGGTACCGCCCATCACGGTGAATCTCTAGATAAATAACATCGAGGACCTTGCCTGCATCTCCTGCCAACACAAAATTGGCCTACCCTTTACTAGATAGTACTGAATATGATCACCCCTCCATTAGTGGGCCCCGAAGCATACAATTGAGAGATAATCTCGACTCTAGATAGGGATGATCATACCCTACTTGGGAGCAACCCACTTAGCCCTGCTGCATCTTCCTTGTTTTAGTCATTCCCGATTGATGAGGCTTAAGGCTAAATTTTACATTTTATATAGTACTTCCCACTTGGAATGATAACACTGCCCTGTAGGAAACAATGCAATACCAGCAGTCATCCATACAAGTCCGTTCTGGGACTGAACGAAACACTTGAGAGCTCCGTCTTCAATTCCATTATCTTCAATATGTCTTCACTTTGAAACGCTTGAGTTGGATCAAAGTGGTTTTCGGATAACAGATCTGATCTTGGTCTTTTCGAAACAACTCTCAATAATTTCCAGTAAACTCAACCTTGGTTCTCCAGGAAATAGAGAGTCAAAGATAAGAGTGGAGACCACCTTCTAACTGCTAATGGACGGATTTCCTTAGCATTGTCCTAGGAGAACGAAACGAGATTTATACACATAGTACAACATCATCGGAGATGACTGTGCCGTATAACTCACGTGTTTCTCCTAGATATTTCCAAAGTTACGTTTTGGGTTCAAATTCGATAGTCGGTTGTTTAACTATCGAATAACAAACATTCAATCAAGGATTTAATTCCATAGAGAAAACCAACAATAGTTAAGCACACAAGCAACTACTCACCTCCTTTTAATTTATCTTTCATTAATTTAAATTCACTTTGTAATACTTGAACCAAATTCTTTTTACAAAGATATATATATATATATACACCCACAAATCCCTATATTTCAATACTTGGAAAATATCCATGTACTTATCTAAATGGTATAAGTATATTCAGCAACACTAAGGAAGATTTCCGTTTTATACAATTCTAAAATCATTTATAACTTCGTTATAAATACACAAAACAATTTATAAAACTCCTTTTATAAATCTATAAACCCATTTCTAAAATTCTTTTATAAATATGTTAAACCATTTATAAACTCCTTTATCTTTTTAAACAATCTTCCTTTACATTTTTCCAAAACACGTTATAAGATTCTTCTTATAATCCATATATGTTTATAAAACCCTATTTGTAAATCTCGAAAACATTTGAAATATAGATTCTAATCATTTACTTAAAAACACCATTATATAATAGTAAACATTATAAATGAATGAATATTAACTTTAAAACATTTTAAAATAATAATTAATAAATTCCAAAACTTCCTAAATAAAACAATAATAATTTATCTTCAACATTTTTATAACTATAAATAATTAATTTCCAAAGCTTTATTGATAAATAATTAAAATTAATTTCAAACCTTATTAATAATTTAAATAATTAACTTTTCAACATATTAAAATATTGATAAACCATTTTTAAACAATATTAAATAAGTAAACAACTTTTAAAACATAATTATATTTCCTTGATAAAATCCATACTTAATTTCCTACATGATCAGTTCCATATTTATAAAATTATATTTATAGATCTCCTTCTCTTTTATAAAACTTCTTTTCATAAAATCCCTTTATTTATGAACTCCATTTATAACTCTATTACCTTGATAAATCTCACTTATTCATAAATCCAATTTAAAAATATCAATTATCATCCGTTTTTAATGTTGCCCGCATGTGGATAAATTCCTTTTATAAATTCCTTTCTATTTATAAAATATCGTTTAATATTCTTAATTTACCCTCACCTTAAATTTACAAAATAGAATCAACTATTTTCAAAAATATCATTCCATATATTATAATAAATCCACCGTTTGATTATTTCACTAATTTGTTAAATGATAATGGTTTCCTTTAATTTATAAACACCATTTATAAATCCATACATAATAAAACATGATTTTTCAAACCTTCACTTTGTTTGTAAAATATCACTTTTATAAATTATCACACTTATAAACCACACATTTGTAAATAATCTTTAATATATGTACATATATATATATATATTACTTTATATAAAATGGTTAATAAATATTAATATCAAAATATTTATATTTTCCTTTAAAAACATATCCCTTTATTATAAAAGAGGACTTATTTTTAAGATCTAAAAATATTTATTTTACAGTTCGAAAATCTCTATTTAAAATATTTCAGAAAACTATTAATTTATAATATCTAAAAATCATACCTCTTTATTTTTAAAATAATTTCTTCTTTAATTTATTTCAAGAAAAATTATTAAAATATATATAATTTCGAAAATCACTTTAGTTACTCCTTTTTAATCGAAATCATTATTTTATAGTATTTTATGATACTAAAATTAAGGCCCAGTGCTACTAAAACCCCAACAAGCAAAATCATATCCATGTCATTAAATATAGCATCAAACATATCATATATCAATTTATATGAAAAATAAAATCAGCAGTATGAGGAATCTTGTTGGATCCCTCCAACCTCTCCCCCTTCATCACATACAGTATATAATCAAAAAAATATAAATCAACCGCTTCGAGGCGGGATTCGTATACAAAGGATCATCCGCTCTTACACGGGAACGTAATAGGGTCTTATTCGCTTCAGAGTCGGGAATACATCCAAACCAACTAATAAAATAGTAAATCATCCAAACATCCAATTAACAAATTTTATAACCAATGTATCATACTAGTTAACCAAAAAGGTGAGTTTAACTCACCTTGATTCCAGAAGTCGCCGAAGCGATCCCATTCGACATAAAATTGAATAGGCGTTCAATTTTAATTCAAATTCCTACAATCTCCAAATTCATCCAATCTAAATCCATAGCGTAGGTAATTCCGATATGATCACAAGACAACTTGTCACGCTCGATTCGGACCTCGTATGAATGAGTTATGCATTAATGATCATTTGAATAATTTATTTAAAATTAACTTAAATATTAAATAAATTTTTAAAACATTAATCACTTTCCCTCCTTCCCTCTCTTCACGCTCGAGAATACTTAGGCACGCCACTTCACCCACGTCGCTTCACCGCCTCCGACCACAATCCACCATCGTACAACCACTGCGCCTTGCCCCGACCACCATGACTCGAACGACACCATCCTTTCCTCCCTAACTCTCGTTCACGCTCCAGTAACCCAACGCGCATGCCATGCTATGCTCTTCCCTCTCGACTCGTGTGACTCCCCCCCCAATACACCTCGTTTGCCAGAATTCGACCAAGATCCACCGTCGAATGCAGCCCAAATTCTCCCTCCACGCCATGCCAGTGCCCAACCGCACCGTCCAAGTTGATCATCTCATTGACGCGAACCTTTTCCTAGTTAAAGTCGAGGCATGAAAATCCCTCAAGTCGCCATAAGGAACAGCGATCGCTGGATGTGGCAACGTTAAATTTGAAATTTTCGAACCTTTCTGTCATACACGATTATATAAATTGGAAGGGAGGCATGGGTATGTACGTGGAGGGTACAGCTATGGTACGGGCTAATGTATGGTTAAAGAAATATATATTATTTATGTCCAAAAATATTTTTTTTAAATGTCTAAAATTTCAAAATCCCATCGAGACGTTATGTCTGGCGTTCTATATGTTATACCCTTATTCTGAATGCAATGGAACTAGCCTTCAGTCCTAATTCGATCATATACAGAAGATAGCTTTTCAAATCCAATTATAATATATATAAATTCTGAAATTAACTTCTACACGTTCGATCTCGCATGCCCAAATGATACGTCCAATCGCCACTAAATTCGATGGCACGTAATAATTCACTATTACGGATCCAATGAAACTGGTTTTGTCCAATTCTAAGGCAGTGCCCCGGAAGGCTATTTTTATGTGTTAATTAAAATGAATTATTATAAAAACAAAATTATTCACTTTTATTCAAA
This sequence comes from Allium fistulosum, assembly GCA_030737815.1. Lineage (NCBI taxonomy): Eukaryota > Viridiplantae > Streptophyta > Magnoliopsida > Asparagales > Amaryllidaceae > Allium > Allium fistulosum. The sequence goes on along the minus strand of CM060908.1, from coordinate 307,821,095 downwards.
TTTAAAAGTTTACTATCTTCATTCTTATTTAAATAGAATTTAAATTAACTTAAAAATCATTTTCATTCATTTCAAATTCAAGATTCAATTATTTTAAATTCAATAATTTAATTACCCAATAAATCGTTATATTTGAAATTCAAGTTATTTAACTTATAAAAATAATTTTCCAATATTTAAAAGCAATTAAATATTTCAAATTCAATTGACTGAAATTCTAGGTCGTTACACCATAAATCAGTTTTTATATCCAATAATTCATATAACAGGAATTTTATTGGAAATAAATCAATATTAGCGAGGAATCCCATAGGATCCCTCCAACCTGTCCCCCTCCATCACAGCTTATGTATATAAGCATATGTGTATATATATATATATGTGTGTGTGTGTGTGTGTGTGTGTGTAAATAAAATCGACAGTGGTAAGGAATCCTGTTGGATCCTTCCAAACTATCTCCCTACATCACTATCATTATATAATTATATAATATGGGTCATCCGCTCCAAAGGCGGGAATAAATCCAAACCAATTGATAAAAAAAGTTAATCATCAAAATATCCAATCAACAATTTTTATCAACCATATAATATTACTGGTTAGCCAAATAGGTGAGTTTAACTCACCGAAGTTTCTATTGTCCCGGAGGCGTTCAGGTTTGGAACTAAAATCTAACGACGTCCGATTTTATCCCAAATTTCAATAGTCCACAAATTTATTCAAATTAGTTCCATCGTGAAGCTTACGCCATCATGAGCGCAATGCAAAAATCCACGCCTCGGTTGGAACTCGTATGAGAGAGTTATGCAAAGTTTAATTAAACGATTTTAAATTAACAATTTTTAAACTAATTATATTTATATTAATATAATTACATTTAAATCCCCTTTCTTCCTCGTTCAAACTTGCTCTCCCTCCCTATAGTAAACCACCATAGCCGACCCCTTTACCCCGCCGTACCTTCCTCCACCGACCATGAGTGACCAAACCAACGGCGCCGCCATCCTCCTCACCAAAAACCACCCCTCATCAACACATCAAAAGTCAACCATAGCAACTTGAGAAAGTCATAATATGCCATGTTCCCACGTTGACCGTACAGGTCATGATCCCCTCCAAAGCACCACACGCTTCCATAAGATGCCAAACGATGATCCTTCCTTCAACGAGTTCGAATCAAACTCCAGATCATGCTAACTCCTCCTTCATCCTTCGAGATGACAAACCCTAGCTCCAAACCCGTGTCGGGAATACTATCGATCAACAAAAACAAGGGTTGGACCCTTCCATCCCTATGCTAGATGATAGATCACAACATTTCCAACCAACAGATTTAAGCTTTAAATTAATTTCTCATTGTTTTGAATTTTTTTTAATTTCTATAAAAGGATAAATTGGTTCACTGGCAATGAATATAAAAGGGAATGGAGGGAATAATGTGAAGTGATGGGGTATGGTTCATATGGGTGATGGTATGGTGTGCACAGTGCTCTATATGGGTAAGTTTAAGGCTAGCTATTATTTTATTTAAAATAATCGGTTCAACACGTTCAAAAAAAATCTCAAACTCGAAACGAGGCATCATGCCACCTGGTGTTCTACATGTAATACACCTATTTTGAACATAATGGAACTAGTCTCGAGACCTAATTCGATCATATGCAGAAGTTAGCATTTCAAACCCAATGATATTATATAAATTCCATAATTAATTTACAAGCGTTTCAAATTCGCACGACCAAACGATATGTCCAATCATCATAAAATTCAACGGCATATACTAATTCATTATTATGGATCCAATGAAACTGGTTTTTTCAAAATCCGAGACAGTGCCCAGGAAGGCTATTTTCACACGTTAATTTAAACGAATTATTATAAAAACCAAATTAATCACTTTTAAATCTAAATTAAAAGTTTATTATCTTCATTCTTATTTAAATAGAATTTAAATCAGCTTTTGAAATCAATTTTATTCATATTAAATTCGGTATTTAATTATTTAAACAATTCAAATATTAAATTTAACAATTTAATTATCAAATAAATTGTTGTACTTGAAATTTAAGTTACATAACTTATAAAATCAACTTTTCAATATTTAAAATCAATTAAATATTCCAAATTTGAATGACTGAAATTCTGGGTCATTATACTTCTTTGTTTAACTCTAAATCCATTTATAAAACAATTTTATAAATATCCAAAAATCATTTATAAAACTTCTTTTATAGATCCCCAAAATCATTTATAAAACTTCTTTTATAAATCTTCAAAATCATTTATAAATCTCTTTTATAATTCTCCAAAATAATTTATAAAAATCTTTCATAATTCTCCATTCATAATTCCCTTTTCTTAAAATATCATTTACAAATATCGTTTGTAAATCTCCTTTAAATAAATCCTTTATAAAATTATATTAAAAAATATTATTATAAATACCTTTATCAAAATAATTGGATAACTGACAAAATCATTTAAAACACTTATCCTTAAATTGATATAAAATTAGAGTAAATTTAAAAACCATAACTTTTACAAATTTGGAAGGAGACTTAGTGACCACGAAGGTACTAAGTCAAGTTACCATTTTAATTAAATTTTGACTCCAAGTCACATAACAGTTATTTACATAAGCTAACATATTTGTAAACAAAATTCATAATCAAATTAAAGAATAACATGTCAATACAAACCAAATAACAGATACATGTCTAGATAACATAATAGTAGGATGGTGATCTGTCCTGCTAAATAAATGTCCAAACAATCTATTCAGTTTAATATAGGAGAACGAGGATTTATTATCTTAAGAGATGTCTAATAATCTACTTAATTAAAGTATAGCAGTACAGGGATTTATTCTGCTAACAAATGTCAAAGTGTAGTATTATTTATTCACATTTATATGCTTACTTAATGGTATCGACAATAGATTTCCTTACGGTCAAAACTATTCTTTGTAAAAGAAAGTTGCCTTTAAAAAATTTATCCTTGGAAAACAAAGTAGTTAAAATTAAACCTCTATTTAAATAATTAATTCAAGTTAAATCCTTTTAAAAACATAATTAGATATTAATTAAGTCTTAAATTAAACTAATTATAAAGTAAGAAATAATTAACCTTTAATAAATAATTTGTTTATAAATTAAACTATTAATTAATTTATAATTAGAATAATTAAGTACTTACTTAATAATTAATTAATAATTAACCCTATACTTTTATTTTCTAAGTTTCCTTTGAAATCTTACTCCTTTGAAAAACATAGTTACTTTTACAAACATAAAATAAGTATTCTGAAAACTAAAACAAAGTTTCGACTTGAAAAAGATTTTTGATTTTTCAAACTAAAAACCATAGTTTCACATAAGGATTACTTGTCGCTTAACCATACAAAAGTGATAACTCCCTTAACATATAACTACATATTCATGTCCATAGCTTACAAATCATATTACAGACCACAAACACATATAAAGGTCCAAACTTTATCACATAAAGATCACAACTTGCAACTTTACTAACTTTTTGACTTCATTTCAAGTCAATAACCAATACCACATACAAGCACATATAAACACATGTATAATCACATAAAACAACATCAAATTACAACCAATCATCCAACAAAAAATAGAAATAAGTAAAGAAAAATAAAAAGGTTAAAACTTGTTAAAGATGTGAGCATTACTCACCAAAATCTTTTCAAATCTTTTTCAAACTTTGAAATAGCCTAGAACTTTGAAAACCCTTTAGAAAAAATTGATTTTTGGACCTAAATAAAGAAAAGTGGGCTCGGCCATGGTGCCTTGGGCTCGGCCTAGAGTACTTGAGCACGGCCATGGTGTGTAAAGGTGAGTATGAGTGTTGTTTTGAAGAAGAAGAGGTTGTAAGAAGAAGAGTAAGTGTTTTAAACAAGTTTTAAAATGATTTAAAGGAAAAAGTTATGATTTTTAACTTTAGATTCAAAATGGAAGCCATTAAAGGTTTTTGAAAGCTTTAGAAAGGAGATAAACTTTTGAAAAACTTTGAGAAAATGAAAATGAATGAGAGAGAAGAAATTTGAAGTTGTTTTTATATAAAATGGAATTTCAAAATTACCTTAATACCCTTTTGTACCATACCCTCCACAAAATTCATGCCACATCCTCACTCACCCTTTCCCTACCTTTTCATACACGTTAGTATAAAGGGAAGCCCTTATATCCACTAGGTACTACCCTATCCACTTAGGATATGAAATAAAGTGATGTTTCATATTTTCTTTTATTTAAATTAGATTTTTCACCTGAAAATGGTCACATCATCTTACATAAGTACACACATATATTTATACTTTTAACACACTTAATTAAATACACATTATTTATTTAAGTGTGTGTTTTAAATATATTAAGGTGTTTTACAACCATTTTAATAACTTTTAGATGATAAAAAATTAGGATTTTTGAAAAGGCTTTCCAGTCACATTTTCTAATTTTCTTTGAACTAAATACTTTTGTTAAAAAATTCAAAAACGGATTTTCTATCATTTGTTATAAATTAAAAGAGGGCTATTTTATTAAAACCATTAATTAAATATTTAAAATTAATTAAATATTCACAAATCAAAGCGATAAAATCCCAAGTCATTGCAAACTTCCCCCTTAAAAGAATTTCGTCCCTGAAATTTCACCCTATGAATACCAAGTATTATTCATAAGCTCACATCATGTTCATAGATCATCCATATGAAAAATCTAATTCGATCTCTACTTGATTACATAACTTCACTTCGGAGCTAGTATCGCTCTCTCGATTCACTAGTGCAGACTCTGATCAGGCTTCTTGACTAGAAACCTACGTTCTCCTTACATAGCCATATACTATGAAAGAAAACTTTGGTTCCCTATCAAGAACCTTCATCAAGTGCTTACCGTCAAAATTGAGTTATAAATCATTATCCGGAATGGTGTAAAACACCTCAAGTCATATACTCGAATCTTGGATTGAGAACTATATGAGAAAGGGAAATGATCTACGTATAACCTACGTACTCATCTAAAGGTTTTTATTTACCCATTTACCTTCTTACCCTCCCACAAATATTTATGAAATCATTTCATAAAAATTCCAACTTAGGTTCAAACATTTTTAAATGATACAACTTATTTATGAAAGCTTTTATAAATTCATCTAAAACTATTAACTTGGATAATACCCTCCTATATTCTAAGAGTATGTGTGTGTATATAACATCTGATTTTTAATTCTATTCACTTTTAACTATTCAGATGTAGGCCCAAAGAATATTGGGTCTTAGAAACTGAGTCGACCAATTCAACCTCTTTACTCATTCGGTCTGGTAAGTAGCTAAGAAAAGTAGGATGTTGGTATCCAAACTTAGTTTTAGAGTCTACTTTTTCTTGGACATCTCTAAGGTAAAGGTGTTTATTAGCTGTCCCAATAACATTAAATACTATTTAACCTCCTAAGTGTTAAAATCCAAAAGACACTATTTAATAAAACCAAGTTTATTAAACCTTCTGATTAAATTAATTCAATTTTAAAACTTCATTTATTAACCATTTTAAATCAAGACACCTTTACATCCTGAAAACTTAGGAGCCAAATACCCAATTTTATTTCAAAACCTTTTTTGAAATGAAACTATATATTTTAACTGTATAATATATATATCACCCGAGGAACCCCAAACGGATACTAAGGAACTAGGTACTACCGAACAGTATCATACATTCCCTTACCAAGAAGGGTAATATGCAAGAGAAGTGTTTACCATCCGAACACATCTCTTTCCCATTTTAAGTTATTTTTGGGCCACTCGAACTAGTGAACTTAAAAATACTTCTTCTATTTCAAAATCCTCTTTTTTGAAACAATACTTTACACATTTCCAACAAATATTTATTACCAACTTGCTTTGGGTTCGCGGATTTTAATTTGTTTCGATCGTACAATGATAAAGAGAATAATTTACTAAGTGCACTACAACGTTCACCTAAGCAAATATCATATCGTCACTTAGAAGATTATTCAGATTGTCACAACACAAATCGAGACTGGTTATCTAAACCAATCCAAAGAAAATACTTCTTACTTAAAATTTCCATACCCAAAAATTTTATACTTAAACCAAAATACTTTTAAATAATACTATTATTACTTTCCAAAACCTTAAAAACCATTTTTCAAAAGCACCTAGATTGAAGTACTTAATTTTTCTACTTAAATTCTTTTTATTTATAAGTCACATCTTATAAATAAATTCTATAAATTCATTTTCTTATGTAAAATCATTTCAAAATATTCTAACTTTTAATAAAAATCCATTATTAAACCAAATCTTGAGCCCAACATTAACATCGAACGCCTTATAATCAAATTGTGAAACTTAATTCATAAGGTGTTTGTTTCAATGTTCTCTGATTTTCTATTTACCCAACCCATGTTTAAAAAAAGGAAGCTACCTATAACATTCAACAACAGTCAATGCTTAAACTGGATGAGCATGACTAAACCAAATCCTAAATGAAAATAATAGAATATTAGTATTCCTATTAAACAAGCATCTCAAAAATACTATACTACGTCATTCTTGTATATATAAAATATATTCCTAGTAAAATTATTTCATTTACCAATTTTAAAGCAATACTGTGTCGGTTGGTCTTGTTCAATTGTTTAGGAACCCATATCGATAACGTTGGCCAGACACATCGACTAGAATTCATAAGCCACTTATCATATCAATTAACATAATATAAAATATTTTTATATCACTAATAAATACGTGCTCTTATATAATACACTCAAACCCATTCTAGGGTGTCACTTACCCTCTCTCTAATGAGATTACCGCACCAAAGCCAAGGTTCTCGCTTAACCTTTAGCTCTAATACCAAATGTAATGATCTGCCTTTCTTACTACTAAAGACGATGCTTAATATATTCTCGGTATTCATGTGCCGATCATTTAGTCATCTAAAAGATAGGTCATTAAAGGTGAAAGAAAGAAAAAAGATAGAATAGAATCTCACACAACGTGATGAATAATATATAATATAAAATCAAGTCTTTACAAAAAGAAAGAACTTTAATTTACATACACATCACAGTACAACACTAGCCTATGAACAGGCTTGGACAGTTATAACAACTTGCCCTTACAATTTGCTGATATCTACAACAATAACAAACAGCAGAAAATAAAAGGAAATACGAAAGTACGTCTTGGGCATCCAGCTTGTCTCCTAAACTCAAAGCATCTAAAGCTAATCCGAAAACATACTCGGTTTGACCCGAGCATTATAAGAAAAAAACGTCCGGGTCAATCTAGTAAAACAAGTGTAAGAAACTCAAATCACAAAGAATTTTATTTATTACAACTTCTAAAATCCTTTAAAATCAAAAGTATCTCGTAAGACCACGCTGCACATAAACGCGGACGGGTTTTTACCTTACCATAACCAAAACATTTTATATTATTAAAATGTAGTGCTATTAAAATAATGTCTATGGTTTAAAGTATTTAATAACCAAGTAGCTGTGATGCATGTACATGACAGCAATAATAGGTATATAATCAAAAACCGAAGGCGCTTATTAGAGAATATATTTTAAACAATAGCAAGTAAGGGACTGCTTTCCGAAAGGTACACCTCTTGATAAAATGTACCTGAGGGCCTTGTCGGGACCTCTACTAGCAAGACCGGCCTATCCCTGACTGGTTAGTACCGAATATGATCACTCTTAGGTCGTGATCAACAACCAAAGTGGGCCCTGGAGCATATGTATAAATATCGACTCTAGATAAGGTAACGATCATACCCTAATGGTAGCGACCCATATAGCCTTGTGGCATACCCTGTTTTAGCCATTACCGGGATGTGAGGCTTGAGAGGCCACGATTACCTTTTTCCTTATAGCAGACCATCTTGGAATGTTAACACTGCCCTCCGGGCAGAAATGCAATGCTAGCATTCATCCATACAAGTTGTTCCGAGATCGAACAAACATTCAACATTTACTATCTTCCATTTTGGAATCACTCTCAAGAAGAATAATATAGCCCCATAGCATACTTCATAATGATCCATCATGAAAGTTATTAGTTTGGAGTGGTTCAGATAAATCATACTTACCCAGAATTGGTGTCTCCCAACTAAACGGTAATTCCCGGCTAATTAAATTTCGGTTCTTTGGAAGTATGCAACAAGTATTCGGGTCCTCACCAGGGAACTCAAATATACACAACATACTTCTTGAGTTAAAACAGGTCAAGATTTGATAGTCGGTTATTTAACTGTCAAATACACAATCAAACGATAATCCAGAGATTTAATTTTCCCATGGCAACCACTAAGCTTCAAAATAAATTTTCATTTATTTAAATACATTTTCAGAATACTTATCAAAATATTCGTTTACTTGTCACACCGGAATAAGTATATTCACAAAACATTGTGAAAGATTTCTCATTTCAAAATCATATTAAAAGGATCAAACAAATGTTATTTAAATTAAAGATAAGGATAACCCCAAACACTACTCCCTCGGTGTTAAGCATGGAACAATTGTCCACACCACCATAATTAAGAAGGTCCGTTAAGGGAAATCCCATCTCCAATTCTTTTATAAATTTCTTCAATAAATCCTTTTAATAAATCATTTCCATTTATGAAATCTTCTTTGTTTAAATTCTAAATCCATTTACAAAACACTTTTATAAATATCCAAAAATCATTTATAAAACTTCTTTTATAGATCCCTAAAATCGTTTGTAGAATATCTTTTAAATATCTCCAAAATCATTTATAAAACTCTTTTATAATTTTCCATTTATAATTCCCTTTTCTTAAAATATCATTTACAGATATCGTCCGTAAATCTCCTTTAAATAAATCCTTTATATAATATTATTTACAAAATATCATATGTAAATACCATTATCAAAATAATTGGACAACTTACAAAATCATATAAAACACTTATCCTCAAATTGATATAGAATTAAAGTAAATTTAAAAACCATAAATTTTACAAGTTTGGAAGGAGACGTAGTGACCACAATGGTACTGAATCTATAACAACCCAGAATTTTGATCATTTAATTTTAAATGTTTAATTAATTTTAGATATTTAAACTATAGGATTTTTGAAATTTAATAATTTGAATTCAAATACGTTGATCATTTAAATATTTGAATTGTAAATTAAATATTAATTAAATGGATTTAATAATTTTATTTAACTCCTTTTTAATTAATAAATAATATTGATGAATTCAATTTATAAATTATTTACAATAATAAATAGATCAGATAAATATCGATAATTGGATAAAAATATAAAACGATATTTAGATATGTGAAAATAGCATTCCGGGGCACTATCTCAAATTTTGACGAAACTAGTGTTATTAGATTCGAAATAATGAATTATTGTACGCCGTCGAGTTTCGTAACGATCAGACGTGCTGTGTGGGCATGCGAGCTCGAAATGCATAGTGATTAATTCTAGTTATAATTCGATTTAAGAAGCTAACTTCCATATACTTTGGAATTAGGTCTAGAAACTAGTTCCATTAAGTTCGGAAAAGCAGTGTTTAGTATAGAACGGCAATCAGCACACTTCGATTGGAGTTCGATATTTTTGGGTATGTAATATCGAATATTTTCGAATAAAATAATATATACACATCAATTCAACTCCATATCCTATCATTGCAAATCCTATACCGTCTGTGTTGTCCATACCTATGCATGCACCCCAGACTTTCTCCTCCTTATAAAGCATGCCTGTAAACATTGAAAACCTCCTCTTTAAAAAAAATCAATTTTCAAAATTAAAACTAAAATTCCACAATCCATAAAAAATTCCCAAACTAGCTTCATTAATCTCGTAGGAGCATAAGCGTTGAATTGGTATGGGTATCATAGCTCACAATCGTGGATAGGGAAGATCGACTTTTCTAGTCGCATGCTAGGGCTTCGGGGTAGCATACGTTTTAGGCGTCGATGGTGGAATCCGACTTTGCCATTAGCTTTCTCGTGTTGTATTGCATCTATCCCCGAAGTATGGCTGCGTGCATCGCTCATTTGAGGAGTGCGACATTTTACTATTGCTGAGGAGGAGGCACGGATCACATTTTTAGGAGGATGGTTGGAGGGGATCTCATAGTGGTTAGCAGGGCGAGTTCGTCGAGTGGAGCTCGATGGTGAAGCCGGAATCGAGTTTAGCGGAGCGTAGCTCCGTATCAATGCTTTTGCGTGCATGGTAATGGCACACATGAGCTTCGCGTACATGTAGTTTTGAGTGATGATGGAGAACAATGGTTAAGTGGTGGGTTTAAATTTAATGATGTGATTAAGGTTTTAATTATTTTAATTAAATCCGAAAACTTATGAAATGTATAACTTTTGCGTACGAGTCGGATTCGAACGTCGTTTATTGCATTGCACTCATATGGACATTATCTTCACGATGGAGTTGGTTTAGTCGAATTTGGGGCAAGAGGAAATTTGGGTTAAAATCGAACGCCTGTTCGGTTTTAGTTCAAACAGGAACGTTTTAGCGAAAAAACTAGTGTCGATGTAAGTTTAACTCACAATCAATTTTATTGTATCATATCTATGATGCTATAAACTATTATTGATTGCTTGAATGTTAGTTAAATTTTTTGATTGATTGTTTGGTTGAATTTTCGTTTGGAAAATGGATGACATATTAACTTGATTGTTATGAACCCATATGATTATATATAATGTCCTTAACCATTGTTTTGCAGGGAGAATTTGTAGACAGACCCCGAGGGGTTTTTCACCAATAATTATTTATTTACATCCATATGCTGTTATATTGATGTTTAATTAAAATTAATCGTGATATTCCATTTAAATTATTTAAGTGTCGTTATAGCGATTTTCGTTGTACCATCATTTATTGCATATCACCCCATAAACCCGTGTATGGGCGTTTTGGACTTAAGCTTGTATTTTCACAAAATAGATGTTTGAAGTTCATTAATCATTTTGATCAATGATAATTTAAATCAATTAATCATTCTAACTAATGATTTTTAAAATTTATTATTCTTTTTGATTAATGAGATTTGAATTTAATTAATCATTTTAAGTAATGATATTTGAATTTAATTAATTATTTTAATGAATGATATTTGAAAAATTAATAATCATTTTAATTAATGATATTTAAAAGTTATTAATCATTTTATTAATGATATTTGATTTTAATTAATCATCCTAATTTCTGATATTTGAATTTATTTAATCATTTTAATCAATGATGTTTGAAATTTGTTAATCTACTTGATTAATGAGATTTGAATATTAATTAAATTATTTCAATTAATGATTTTGAACATTAATTAATCCTTTTAATTAATGATTGTTTTAAATTTAATTAATTGTTTTAACTAGCGATATTTGAAATTTAGTTAATCATTTTACTTAATGATGTATTATAGTTAATTAATCTTTTTAACAAATGACGTTTTTAATTCATCATTTTAACTAACGATGTTTGAATTTAATTAATCCAATTAATTAACGATTATTTGAACATAATTAATTATTTTAATTAATGACATTTAAAATTATTTAATTATTTTAATTAATGATGTTTGAGATTAATTATTCATCTTAATTAATGATTATTTGAATTTAATAAATCTTTTTAATTAATGATATTTAAAGTTAATTAATTGATTTAATAAAATTTATTAAAGTAAATTACTAGTATAATGAAAGTGTTTTAAAGTTAATTAACAGATTTAGTGTTTTAAAGTTCATAAATTGTTTTAATAAAGATTTTAAAGTTAGTTTACTGATGATATAAAAGTGTTTTGGAAATAATTAACTATTTTATTTAAAATAATTGATTTGTTTATTTAAGATTATAAATGTGATTAATTATCTTTCAGCATAATTAATACTATTTTAAATTTATATAGATATTTAAATTGTTTTATTATCTTTTGGGATAATAAACATTGTTTTAAATTTATAATTTTTTGAGATCATGGGAAACCTTAAGATCATGGTATTCATTGATACTCACTTAAGTAAACCACGCCGTGTGTCTACCCCGATTTTATTTAGTCGTCGCACACGGATGCTTAACATTGAAACTCTCACTGATGGTTTGGCGCTGGGATTCGAACTTGCCCGGACACAGTCCTTTGGTTCCCATCTCCCAGCTCCCAAACCAACCGAGCTACGAACGGCGGGTGTTTTAAATTTATAATTAATGGATTATAAGTGAGAAAATCCTTTAAAAGGAATTATTTATAAATAAAGCTAAGTATAAATTGTTTTGGGTTTATAGTAAACAATGTTTTAACGACATTTGTTTTTTACCCTTGTTTTAATACACTTAGTACTATAAATTTTGCCTTATAAAAGAACATTTTTAAAGAGTATTTCCAAAGTGTTTTTACCGATATTGTAATATGGAAATCAAGCAAAAGTTCAGTTTTTAAAAGTAAAGTTCGATTTCGGTTATGGAAAAGTAGTTTTGTAATCGATATCGCTTATATGGAAAGGATTTCGGATATGGAAAATGCTTTTGGAAATCCCGATGCTTTTCATTTTTTATATATATGGGTTATAGGATTTTAAAAGTGTAAATTTGAAAGTAAACTATAGATAAAGCAATTTAAATATCATTTTCTATATGATAAAATTATATTAATTACTTTCACCTTAAAAACGATTTGATGCTCTTTTGTGCTTTGTTATCCTTTGATGGAAATTACTAAACCCAAAGCGCGAGAGGAAGCCAAGCTATGTGGTGTTGCTCCCATTAAAAGAGTATTTTCACATCTCATTTAGTTTGGATTCAGTTGTGCACTTTGATGTGGAAATATTCAGATTCTCGGGAAGGTTTGGCGGGATCCGGCTTAGTATTGTCTAAGAAGTGTCATAGGGTAACTGAGCTTCTTAGAAGTATATTGCTAGAGGTTTACTTCAAGGGGAGTGAACCTTCCTAGCCATTTGTTGGAAAAAAAAATTTCCTTATTTGATTCGAACCTTCGAAATTTTTTTTCTGTAATTGCAACTAAAAGAGTTAACCACTCTTCATGATGTATAATTATAGGTTTTGTCCATTCTATAAAGTTTGGATAGTTATCTTGTTTTATCCATTCTGTCCAGTTTGGATTTTGCTTGGATTATTTTCATTCTTTCAAGTCTGGTTTTTAATACTATTTATGCCTGTAACGACCCGTAAATTTTAATAGTTTTTAATAATATGTTAATTGAAATTTTGTGAAATTTTAAACAATAAAATTTGAAAATAAAAATTTATTATTTGGAATACGTCTATTTTAATATGGCAACTGGTAAATTTTCATCTGATAATATTGAAGTTTATTTTCCTGTGAAATTTCATTTCAAATCAAACCGGTTAATAACAGTGAATTTAAAAGTTTTCCGAAACCAAAATATGTCAACAAGAGAAAATTTATTCAGATCATTCTGAATCAGACTGTGAAATTCGTTTTTCCAAATTTGGACTTCTACTGCTCCGTTTATCTTAATTCTGGCAAAATAGTAGCATTTTCGGTATCGATTTTCGACTTTTGATCGGATGATCGTACCACCGATATCTGTGTACCATTTTGATCGTCTCGTCGTGCTGATCTCAAAGGTATCTTTATTTCTATGTTTTGGAATCCGGTACACGACGGAGACCAAAATATGTTCGTTGTAACGACACCGTTAATTGTGACCGTTGATTTTCCTTTACATTTCAAATCTGAAACGCGCTGTACAATTTATGCTCCATTTGTTTTCTGAATCTATTGGTAGCCATTACTTTTATATTCTCCGAAATTTAAGGGTGACTATTACTATTTATGACCTTTCCTTTCCTACCATTCACTGTTTCCTTTCCTTTTATTATAACCGTTCATTGTTTGAAATGCTGCCGATCTGGTTTTACACGTTCCACTTGATGAAACGTATGATTTGGTATTTGTGATATTTTTCCATTTATTGTGGACAGCTAATTCCTTTCTATTCCTTCTATTTTCTAAAATATATATTCACTACTCTTTCCTCCATACCCACTCTTTCTCTCCTCCCTTCCTATTCCTTTTTCTTTTCTTGTCTCGTATGCTACTGTCTACCTACAATTGAGAAAAATACAATATTATAAAGTTAAACCTGTACATTCCCACATCGTTCCCCTTCCCTCTCCCACTGGCGCAGCCCAACCCGTTCGACAACTTCTACCGATCCTCACTCTCCCTCCGCCGTACACAACAGCCGGCCATAGCCGCCACCACAACCACCAAGACCCGCCGATCTTCCATGTCGCCTGTCCCATCGCCTTGCAGCTGCTTCCCTTATCTCCTCCTCTATATAATGGGTATGCAATATTATTTATATTGTATGCGGTGATAGTATATATATAGGACTGAGATATATTTATATTGATACATATTGGCATTGTAAACATGTCTATGCGTATATTTATAGTTTTACAAAATTTGGATATTAACTTTGTTACACATTTTGTTTATATGGTTATATAAGTTTTAATATGTTAGTATATTTTAGGCAAATGGTTTTGTTTATCTGTTTTACATTTTTCCTTCTCTTTGCTTACTATATAACATATTTCATACTATATGAAAGTATTTTGATATGTTAATATATATATGGTATTCTGTGTTTTATAAAGTATAAGTCATCTTTGATGTGTATAAGCCTATATAAAATGATGAATCAGTGATGTAGTATGGTGACAGTAATAATGTTAAATATATTAAGTCAGGCATGGTTGAAGATAATCTAGTATTATGTATATAAGTAATGAGCTAGTTCTGATTTCAAAATCTTATATATAAACAATAGTATGTGGTTTCGAAATGTGCAACTGGGCAACTAATATATGTTTGTGATGTTCTATACATGTGTACAAGTTAGGATATTGCCTTATAATTGGTATATTGATTTCATATAAGCCTGTATATAACTAAAGTTATATATGTTGTTATATATATTATGCCAGAAGCTATATACATATTAATATTCATATATGATGTGTGTACAGTATATTATGTATGTTAGTTAAATTCATATATATTCTGTTTCAGTCAGTATATATATTATATTATATAAAGTAAGTTATATAGGTACATTTGTTTACATCTAGTATAGATCCTATTGATTGAAATTATTATGTTAGTTCATATATTTGGATAAGTTTAAAGTTGCAATTGCTGTTATTTATATGTGTATATATATAGGTTTTGAAAGTTATTTGTTTATTTTAAATTTTAAGTTGTATATGATTTAGTAATAACCTATATATATATATACATATATACATGTATTTATTTCAAAATTATATAATGTTTATATGTTTGATTTTTTTATGTCTTAATTTAAACAACGAGTTATATATAGTTATATATATATATATACATTCAATTATACCCTTTATCTTCATCAATCCAGTTCTGATTCATTTCGTCCATTCCTATCTATCAGCTCTGACTGTCGAATCTGTGTTCTGCTTACATCGCTTTGAGATCTGTTGTCGGATCGGTCGATAGACTATATCGTGACTCAAACCGTAGCTTGTCTTGTTGTCTATCCTCTCTAACCTCGAAAGGTGAGCAAGCACTCACGATTAACGTTCTTTTATTATTTAAATTTGATTTCATTTGAAATAGCAATTGAAATATGCTGCTGTAGTTATTTACATTGTTATATATGCTATTATCTATAACTGCTCACCTGTGACATCTGACACCAGTATCTAGTATTATATGCCTGTTATTACTATTATTTATATCTGTTTACCTGTGACATCTGACACCCGTATCTGTTATTTATACTGATGATATATGCCTGCTGTTATATTTTTTTGTATCTGTTATCACTCTGCAAGTTCCCTGTTAGTATAGAATTCACTATGGGTTGAAATGATACATACCCGAACGGACTTTAGAATAGGAGAATTTCGTTATGGGTTGAAATGATAAACCCAAGCGATTTTCATTTGAATTGAAATTGGGATTACGGGTCGAAATGATATCTACCCGTATCACTTAACCATATGATAAATATATATACAAACACCGTTGGTTCATATATATAAATATTTTGAAATTAAATTCTATGGTTTTGGAAAGAAATATATGGTTTTATTTAAATGTTGAGCCTTAAAATTAGTATATACAAAATGGAAATGATTTATATAGATTTAATAATGATATTTAATTTAATTAAGATTTATTAAATACATATAATATGGTTGAGTATGTAAATTTATGTTCCAAATAGATTTTTGGTAAAAATTTGAATAAGTTAAGGTTGGGAAGAAAATTTGAATTTAGTAAAGAATTTTATTTAATTAAACCAATTTAAAACTTATTGAAATTTAAGATATGATTTATAACTTGAGTTTGATTTAAATAATTTAATGAATATTTCTTGTTTAAATGAATTTAAGGAAATATTTAGTGAAAATGAAATTTAAGGCTAGTTAAATGATATTGAATTTATTAAGTGAATATTCGATTAAATAATAAATGAAGTTAAATCAAGAGCTATATGAAACTGTTAAATTTAACTTTGAAAATGTTGAATATTAAAGCTTTGAAATATATTGAAAATTTAAATGATCTGTTTAGAAATGAATTAAATTGATGAATTGAACTTTGAATAAATTTGAGTTTGGAATTTGAAGTTGATTTGAATCGATTTGTGAGACGTTAAACACTTTACTTATAAATTAATTATATATATACTATCTTGGAAAATAGTTATATTTGAAATAAAATGATATTTGGGTTTTGAAGTATAAATTTAATTGAAATGACCACGGTGTTAAAATGTATATTTCCACCTTGTAGATAGTTCTGAAGATCCTTAGAGGATGGTTATCCCAAACATCCTTTAAGTTACTCGTATTTCAGTTGATATTTCACTTGAGTTGGATTTATTTATATAAGAATGTTAATCCTGACTCGAGTGTTTTGTGTTTTGCTTTACGCTCGGGTCAGACCGAGTGATACAACATTTGAGACTCACCCTTGGAGTTTGGAGCTTCATTTGGAGATCCCACAATTGATTCAGCTTTCAGCTTTTCCAGTTGATTTGTTCAGAGAAGTCATCTGTTTGCACTGAAGACTTCACTGCATTTGAGATATTCTGTTGTATTTTATTTCTAACTCTGATGTTTTATAGTAGCTACATGAACTACTATTTTATCTATTCCGCTGCGTATTATTGTTTTACTCTGTGTCTGTGATTATGTGATTGATTTATTTACTGCATATGCTGAGTTTTGCCAAATTTAAATTAACAATCTGATATTTTGAATTATTCAAGTCAGACATGTGTGGATTTATTGTCGATTTGAATGGTCCAAAATATCGGGTCGTTACAATGCCCATTCTTATTTGGATTTGTTTCCTGTTGTTTATCTCTACTCTTTTCTATATGGATGTTATTATTGTGAGGTAAAAACCCATTCTGCGTTAGTGGTTTGGTCACAGAGAACTTTTATATGTTCCCCATTATTTGAGTTTTCTCACGCTGGTATTTCCAGACTGATCCAGATGTTATTTTATAATAATATTCGGGTCAGATTGAGTATTTTTCCAGGATGGCTTTGGTATTATGGAGATCTTACAGGAGTTGGAGGTTCACCTATCTTAGTGTTTTATTTTCCGCTGCATTATATAGTATCCTTATCAGCAATTGTAAGGTCAGGATTTTATAATTGTCCAGCTAATAAGGTTTGTTTTTAACTCTTTATTTTTTTGGGTGACAATTTTATTGTCCTTGTTATATATATGTTGTCGATTCCGCTGTGTGAATCTGATTTTCTCCGTTCTCTATTCAATTCTTTTTATTTACCCTAATAATTTTCCTTTTGTCAATTGGATGTTCGATATTTGAACACAGTGGTAGTTTTCGGTATCGACTTTCGATGGTCAAATAGGTGGGTCATTACAGAATCAAGTTACCATTTTAATTAAATTTTGACTTCAAGTCACATAACAATTATTTACATAAGCCAACATATATGTAAATAAAATCCATAACCAAATCAGGGAATAACATGTCAATACAAACCAATCGGCAGATATATGTCCAAATAATATAATAGCAGGATGGTGATTTGTCCTGCTAAATAGATGTCTAATAATCTATTGAGTTTAATATAGCAGAACGGGGATTTATTCTACTAAGAGATGTCGAATAATATACTTAATTAAAGTATAGCAAAACGGGGATTTATTCTGCTAACAAATGCTAAAATATAGTATAACATATTCACATTTGTATGCTTACTTATTGGTATCGACAATAGAATCCCTTGTGTTAACTATTCTTTGTAAAAGAAAGTTGCCTTTAACAAATTTATCCTTGGAAAATAAAGTAGTTAAGAACTTAAACCTCTTTTTAAACAATTAATTACAAGTTAAATCCTTTTTAAAAACATAATTAAATCTAAATTATGTCTTAACTTAGCTTAATTATTAATTGAGAAATAATTAAGCTTTAATAAATAATTTATTTATAAATTAAACCCTTAATTAATTTATAATTAGAATAATTAAACACTTATTTAATAATTAATTAATAATTTACCCTATACTTAATTAATAGTTAATTAACAATGAATCATATACTTAATTCATAATTAATTAAAAATAAATCTTACACAAATCAAAGATTGATTAAAATTAATCTCACTTTTAAAAGACAATTAATTAGTAATTAATCTCCACTTAATTATAATTAATAAACCATGTTTAATACTTAATTAATTATTAATTACCAAACTTAATTAATTATTAATTAATTAATAAATGCTTAATTAACTATCTTAAACATCATTATTAAGTTTATAAAAACATTTCTAAGGTTTAATTATGTATAAAAACTAAAGTTCATAAGAAGTTGAATTTTTTTCGAAAAACTGCATCCATAACGACTATCGCTATGGATGCCATAACTTGAAATTGTTCTCTAAGTTTCCTTTGAAAGCTTACCCTTTGAAAATCCTACTTACTTTTACAAACAAATAATAAGTATTTGGAAAACTAAAACAAAGTTTAGACTTGAAAATGATTTTTGATTTTTCAAACTAAAAACCATAGTTTCACACAAGGATTACTTACCGCTTAACCATACAAAAGTGCTCGCTCCCTTAACATATAACCACATATTCGTGTCCATAGCCTACAAGTCATATCACAAACCACAAACACATATAAAGATCCAAAAGTTTATCACATAACGAACACAACTTGCAACTTTGCTAAATTTTTGACTTCATTTCAATCAATAACCAATACCATATACAAGCACATATTGTGACGACCGCCCATGACCCCTGCACTGAACCTAAAGAAAGTGCGCTGTAAAGTGTGCTAGGCGACCATGGACGATTGTCAGGGTAAATTAAAACCACAGAATCTATCGTATTACTCACAGCGCATGGACAAAATACAATAGAATATATATAGTGAAGCTTCACAGAAATAAAATCTCATCAATAGAACTTCATAATAGCTGGTTACAAACATCTAAATAGTAAATACATCTAGCCTCACTACATAACACTCAGAGAATACAAAGCAGCGGAACATCCAGTACATATAGTAAGAAGATAATATGCAACCCTCTAGCTCGTCTTCGATATCAGCATCGTGAAAAGCAAGAACAGCACCTGTCACCTGCTACCTAGTCTGCCCGTCCCAAAATAGACGAACAGCCCAAGGCAATAAGAGTTAAAACATAAAGCCTTGAGTCAGACAACAGTCTTAGTGAGCAGTAAATTAACTAACAACATACCAAAAGAGCATAAAGGAAAAGGAATAGGAACACAACCCTCCCACTCCACCTCTTTCTACAGTGATAGCCCCCAGACACACTAAGCAGAAGCAAGCATAGCAAAGCATACAATTTAAATTAAAGCAATAATCACTCGAGTCAAGGGCGATGTTTTCCAAGTACAAACCCCCAAGGCCTAAACCAAGATCAGATAAGCACCCAGAAAATACCGCTCTTGAGACCGAATGACGATACAACCAAACATCCATGACTCGGGCTATCACTGTTATCATTGCCTCGATATCACCGTTAATTGAATGACCGGCACATTCTTTCAGCCGTCCGTCTAGGGCTAATGGAAACCCCGGTTCTAGACATAACTCTGCACGTCATCGTGACCCGTGCCTAGGACTATCGAATCTGCCCAGAGTACTTGACTATCAATCATTAGCCTTCAGGGACTATCGAATCTGCCCAACGTACTCTTGCTTTGAGAATGCTAGAACCTTCAACAATGATGAGATCTCAGCCTCCTAGTCATCTTCCTCGATGACTATTTCCATACTAGCTCAAGCGCCTCTCGAGCAAACCATTATCCTCAACTCGAACCATTTCACCGAGTTATCAACATGCTTGGAATGATCCCGTCTGGATTAGACCAATACTATCTCATATCATACTTCGCCTCATCATCATCATAGCAAAGTCTCGTCTCAACATCATCATCAAATCTATCCATATGAGCTTCATCATCCGCTACATATGCCACAAGTAGCTTTTCCAATTCAAGAGCCTTTCCCTTAGCCTTTGAATCATCTTCGACCATCTTGTCTAAATCAAATCATCAATTATCTAATTCATAGCAATCAATCAAGTCAAACATTAATCCAAGTAAACAAGCATTCAAATATGATCTAAATGGACAATTATAACAATAATGGCAATTTCGTAATTAAAGAGTTGAAAGTTTAACAAGCATGAAAACATGAGAACTATCTCTACAGCTTGATGAATGAACTTGCATAGGTTAATCATGTAGTAAAATGGTTGTCAAATCATCATGAACAATGGATCTACATGGATCTACACTTAGGTTTACAAAAATGCATGGAAATCACTAATTTAACACCAAATCAAGCCAACGATCCGATATACTCCTTTGGATCCGTGTGAGAGATAATCACAACTCACCAAATCACCAAAACAACTCAAAAGCAACACACCTCAGATCTGGACAGCGAAGGATCTAACTTGATCTATCACCAATCTGCTTCAAACGATGAAATCTCTCTTCGAAGAATGTAGATCTTCAATCTAAGCTCTTCGATCTTCGATTTGATCTTCAATATGGATGAATGGAATCACTAGATTAGAGTGGAGAAAAGAAGTGAAGAAGTGTAGAAGTCAAGCTCTCAAAATGGCAGCACTTCGTCGCTTCGAAATCCGGATCCCAAAAATGAAGAAAACCCCTCCTATTTATAGGCTGAATACCCTTAGGTCGTCCGCTCTTAGGTCGTCCACGACCTAAAAACCCCCGACCTAACAAAACCCTACGACCTAACAACCAAAGCTTCTACGACCTACGACCTAGCACTTAGCAGATCAGCGCCTTCATACGACTTACGACCTAATGAATGCGCATCCGCGTCCTACGACCTAACGAATATGCGACCTAACACAGACCGCTTCCTTGCGACCTAACACTCATTCGACTCAACAACTCCTAGGTCGCTCACGACTTAACACCCAGCTACCTAACACCTTAAGCCTTCACGCGACCTAAAACATCACGATCTAAGACTTAACTATAATACGACCTAGCACTAAGCCAAAACCCAGCGACCTATCGTACGCGCGACCTAGCAACTCACGCGACCTACGACTTAGCAAACTCGCGACCTAACACACATGCGACCTAACTATCTTAGGTCGCCTACGACCTAACTCAACACAGAACTCACAACCTAACTCTAGCTAGGATACGACCTAACATCTTAGGTCGCTCACAATTAGGTCGCTAACTCCTATAGGTCGCGAACTACTAGTTCTCCTTAGGTCGTTGCCGACCTATCACTTAGGTCGCTCAAAACCTTAGGTCGCTAACATCCTATAGGTCGTTCCAACCGACCTAATCTATCCCACGACCTAAGCTATCATACGACCTAACCCCAAACTCCTTAGGTCGCCAGTTTCTATAAGTCGGTCGCTACCTTAAGTCGGCTACTAATCTTAGGTCGCCTAATTCTATAGGTCATCCTACTGCTAACCCAGCTTCCTTAAGTCGTCGCCGACCTACCCCTTAGGTCGTCCACTACCTTAGGTTGCTCCAACACCCTACGACCTAAGCTACAACGACTTAACTTCTATATGACTTAACTTCCTTAACTCGTATCTTCCTTAAGTCGCCCCAAAACTCCCATACGACCTAGGGCAACTCCTAACTCGCCGAATTCCTTAACTCAGTCATGACTTAGGACTTAAACAAAATACTGCCCAAAATCTGAAACGACTCAACAACGCTAAAAATTCTAGATTTTTACGAACTTTTCGATCCGTAAAAATACGGGTCGTTACACATATAAACACATGTATAATCACACAAAACGACATCAAATTACAACAAATCATCCAAAAAACATAGTAATAATTAAAACAAAAAAAAATGGTTAAAACTTGTTAAAGTTTTGAGCTTTACTCGCCAAAATCTGTAACAACCCTGTATTTTGTGATTATTTTAATTGTGTATTTTAATTTCTTTAATTTAATTTCCTGATTTAAAAACTTTATTTTATTTATTTAAATTTGATAATTTTGTTATTTTAAATATGAATTTTTGATTTTGATGTGAATTAGAATTTCAAACATGAATAAATAAGATATTTTCCAGAAATGTGAATTTTGGTCAATATGGTCAAACTTTGACTTTTAATTTAAAATTTTAAAATTTGAATTATTGAAATCTTTCTTTATTTTATGAAAGTAAATAAAATTTCAAGAATAATGCTTTTTGTTTCGTTGAAATCTGATTTATAATGTGAAAGTTATGCCCTTTTAAATATTGTGTGTAATTTGCTGTATTTAACAAAATTGTTTATTTTAAATTATATAAATAATATTTTATTTGGTCATGTAATGTTCTAATTTATGTTTATATGGGTAAAATAACATGTTATGTATATATTTTGGTTTTAAAACATTTTTCAAAGTGTAATTGACATTTTCCAATGTCAGTTGTATTCTGTTTATAATTTCTAATTTCTAGTTTCATTTAATTAAAGAAATTCTTTGTTT
Source organism: Allium fistulosum (assembly GCA_030737815.1). Lineage (NCBI taxonomy): Eukaryota > Viridiplantae > Streptophyta > Magnoliopsida > Asparagales > Amaryllidaceae > Allium > Allium fistulosum. The sequence continues at coordinate 307,797,972 of CM060908.1, read as the reverse complement.
ATTTTCTAATTTCTGAAGACTTTATTTTATTTTCATTTACACTTCATTTTTTTCAGCATTTATTTTATTTTACTTGACTTTTATTGGTTAGAAGTAAAGTTATAATATTTCTAAAATTAGTGATATTCTATTTGTAATTTTTAAGTCATGTTTTGAATTTTTAAACAATTTCTTTAGTTCTTTTTCTAATTTCTCTAAATTTAATTATTTATTCCATTTTGAAAATATAAATGAATTATTTTACTTCACATTTTTGTTTTAAAATATTTTTAAAATGAAGTAGATATTTTTCTAAAGCTTGTGATGATTTAATTGTAATTTTTGAACCCTGTTTTCAATATTTAAGCAATTTCTTTAATTCTTTTTCTATTTTCTTTAAATTTATTGTTTATGTTATTTTATTTTACTTTGTTTCAGTTTTTAAATTCATTTAATGTAATTTTATTTGTTTAATTGATTTAATAGAAAAGGAAATATGAAGAGACTAAAGGTTTTTAACGTGTGACTTTTCGGCTGCTAGTCTTTTCATCTTCTTTGTCTTTTCATTTACTTTGCTTGGCCATACACTACCTGATCTTTAGCCGTGAGTTTTTAATTGTAATTCACGTGAAAAACCTTCCTCCTCACTTCATTTTCACGGCCAAAAGAATGGGTAATTTCTTCTCTTCATTCTTCTACTTTTTCTCCTTCTTTTTTCCACCTTTTCTATTTGTTTTGGCCTTGTTCTCTTGCTATCTTGCTCGGCCACCCCTAGCTAGCCTTGGCCATCACCTCCACCACCTCCTCCTCTTCACCAGCAACCACTTACCCCTTTGATGTGACCAGGCCGTACCACCCCATGAGGCAAAATTCCTCAAAACATGGCAACATCCCCTTGAAAACATGCATAGCCACCACTAGTTGCAACATACCTTCATCCATCACCTTGGCCACCACCTCTAGCCGCCACCACCACCTTGCTACCACCACTACACATCATATCAACCTTTGTCCATACCTGAACATGATAGGGCCGAGCCCAAACACCCATGGTCGAACCCAAAGTATGAACCAAAACCACCATATTGCATAAGCCTCTTCATATTCATGCGTAGTAACTCCTCCACCACTTCAATGCCTTGTAGCCATGCCTTTTTAGGTTCAAACCTGAACCAAAAAATGTCCAAACCTGAACCAAAACATGACCAAACCTGAGCCAAACCAAGCCCTAGGCCGTGCAAGCTTATGTAGAAAATAAGGCAAAAGTTTGTGTCTACAATTTGCTTTTTATTTCAAAGTTATCTCTATTCAATGTTGTATTGAATTTTAATTTTATTTGGTTTTGTTTTGGGTTGTAACACAAGATCTATAGCTTGGATCTCGCTCTCCACTCAAATTCATAGTCTTGTCATTGTGCTTTTGATTCCGTTGTGTCAATTGTATTGCAACCTCCAGCTTATAGAGGTGAGTAAACTCACCTGACATTTATACTTATGCAAATGTGAATTGACAATAATTGAACGTGTAGTACTATTATGTTATGTTATCCCTGTCTGTGATTATTAATTATATGATGTTAAATCTATTTATTTACCTGTCATCCCATCTGTTACTAATATATGTTGTTAAACTGTTCATTTATATCTATTTATCACACTACAAGTTCCCTATAGATTAGATCACTATGGGTTAAAATGATACATACCCGAACGGACTTTAGAATAGGGAAATATCATTATGGGCTGAAATGATAGGCATGAACGATTTTTGTTTATTTTATTTTACTTGGGATTGCGGGTTTGAAATGATAGAACCCGGATTTTTTCTTTGTAAACTGCGGATTGAAATTATATATATCCGTATCACTTGACCTAGGTTAGAAAACTATATACAGGCCCGTGGTTATTTTATAAAGTATTTTGAATATTTTAAATATGTTTAAGAGTGTAAATTTATGAAAATTTGATTTAAATCGGATTTTTAATGTTTAAATAAAGAAATTTTGATTCTTCTATAAGTTAAAAATGTAATTAAATGAATGGTTAAATTTTAATTATTGAAATATAACTTAAGTCTAGAAATTTTGGATTTTTGGGTTTAAAAGAAAATTTGAGTTATATAAATAAAAATGGAAATTTAATTATATTGGAAAAATGGAAATAAAAATTTAAGTGTTAAGTTTAATTGTTAAAATGAAGAGAATAGAAATTTTACACTTAAATTTTATTAAGTGAATTCTTGAAAATTGATTTTTATTTATAAGAAAATTTATTATAAAAATCATAAGTTAAAAGTATTTTTAATGAACATTTTGAATGTTAAAGTATGATTTTTATAATGTTTAATGGTTTAAATTGGGATTTATTGTTTGCTGGAAATGATGTCTTTGCTGAATTGAACTAATTTTCAACTAAAATTGAGATTTTACAACAGTTTTAAATGTTGTCTTTGCTGAATAAAAATGTATTCAAGTATAACTTATACCAGCATTTTCTAAATGTTGTGAAAGGCTGAAATTTTCAATGTTTATGGTTTTTAACCAAGTAAATGAGCTCAGAATGGCTCGAAACTTTGGAAATTTAATACTTGACTTGAAAGAATAATAACTTCACTTTTAAATGGTTAAATGAATTAATTTAATTGGAATATAAACTATTAAAAAGGTGATTTGAAATGAGATTAAATTAATGATATCTTGGAATTTAAAAGGTATTTAAAGTTAAATATGGGCTTTGAATTCAAATGATTATTGGATAATGAAGTTTTTGAATGATATGATATTTTGAAATATTGAAATGGTTTAGAAATGATTTAATCTTTAATTTGATAAAGATTTGAATTTGAAATGGTATTTTGTTTTGAAGTATAAAATATTATTTTGGAATTTTATAACCACGAGTATACTTCTCTGTATGTCATTTGATCTCCTGGTGATGGTTTGATGCACATTAACATTGTTAGTGCATGGCTTACTTCGATATGGACATTTATGTGATATTGTTATTACTGTTTAATTGATGGTTTTATGGATCCTTAAAGGATGGGCGATCCCAAGCCCTTTAAGTCATTATGCATTGCTATTACAGTTCACTTGAGTTGGTTTACATTGTATAAGTATATATGTCCTGACTCGAGTGTTTTATGTTTTACTTTACACTCCGGTCAGCCTGAGAATCACAGCTTTGGATTCACCTTCTGGATCTAGAGTTTTGTTGGAGCTTATCTGTCTATCTATTCGTCTACTTCTTCTAGTTAGTTCCAATTCTGTATTTGTCTCTGTATTATTGATTTATGTATCCTGACTTCTACTGTATCTATTTTACTATGATAATTTTGTATATATTTTGAGAGTTTGTATATAGTAGCTTCATGAACTACTATGGTATTTTATTTCCGCTGCGAGTTATTCTGATATTTCTGTGTATGTGATTCTGTGAATGATTTTATTTGCTCCAAATTTTATTACAATCTGTTATTTTGAATTATTCAAGTCAGACATGTGTGGATTATTGTCGATTTGAATGGTCTAAAATAGTGGGTCGTTACATTTGGCATCAGAGCTTTGGTTTTAGGCAACCCTTAGCCTGCGGAGCAAAAACTCATTAGAGATAGGGTAGAAATACCCTAGAATGAGTGAAATCAATCTCAGAATCATTTCTTTGTGAGAGAACGTATTTTCGAAGTATAAAATGATTTTCAAATGATTTTTAAAGGATTTTTAAAGATTATTTTGATATAAAAATTTACTTGTTTTGAAAGAAAATTTTCTGGTCTTTATCCCTTTTGTATTCACCTTGTTAGAAATTTCTTTGATTAGGATTTCCTTAAAATTCTGAACTTCTATCTTAGTTGGGATTTCTTCGATTAGGATTCCTTTGAATTTTGGAATGCTCCCACTTGTTCTGAAATCTATTCCTGTCTCCTCTATCTATATTCTTTTGATTTTGGAGCATTGCATAACCCCACTTTTAATGACCTCTAAAAAGATCGGCGATTTCGCCAATCTTTGAATGATTTGTAAAGGGGTGAAACTCCTTTACAATTGGCATTGATTCACCGGAGATTTCTGTATCCTCAGTTTATGATGCTATTTATCTTCTGCTATATTTAATGTTATCTCTGGCGATCGAAGGTCGATTTGCCTTAGATTTTCCGCATTGATTATATTCCTGAAATCACGGTTGACCCTATTAAGGTTGCCCGCGATTTATATAGGCTATCTTCTATTTGGTAATTTAATTGTCTCATCTTCGTTGAGCTTATCTTCGAATCATAATTCTATTTGATTTAGAGTTCCTCTAAATTGAAAATCTGTTTGTTTTGAAATCCATCCTTGAATCATCCATTGGAAAATTTGTGGTTGATTGTCTTTTGAAATTGTGTATTCATTGAAGTTGTTATTTTGATAAGGATGACCATATTATATATATATAAGTGAAATGTTGTCGATAAGGATTATATACCCTTTTAAAATGAGAATTTGAAGTTTCGAAAGGATTTGGAATTTTGAAAATTATATAAGAAATGGTTTCATATAGAATAATTTATAACTGAAGGTTTTGAATGTGAATTTGAGTGATTGAACTCCGGCATTTTGGAACTGGTTTAAGATTTTGAAATAAAATAATATGATTTGAAAGTATTTTCCGAATATGAAATGTTTCAAATGACTTTAATGAGTTTCAAATGGTTTCGAAGAACTTTCAAAAGAAGTTTGAGAAAATAGAAGTCCAGAACCCACTTATGTCGCTGTAAAATAATTTCGGTAATGAATGCATGCATCATCGACATTGATTTTCGAGTTTCTAAATGGGGGAGAGGCCACTTCGGTAGCTTTGCTATGCGATTGATTTGTGAAACCAATTTTTGATTTCAAATTCCGAAGTATGATTTGATATCTGAAAGATATATGTATATATATTTGAAACAATTTTAAATGAGCCGGTGTTCAGTCCTTGAGTTTTGGATTTGATTTGATATAACCCTATCTTTTGGAATTTATTTACTGATTTAATTGTGATTTCCAACTCTTGGATTGAAATATGATTTCTTCGACTATTTTGAAGGTTCGAGCACTTCCAAATCAAGGTTAACTTTTCAAAGCTAAGTAATTTTGAAAAGTATAAAGTATATAAGTTTGGTATGTAGGTTTAAAGTATGTAGTAATATGATTTAAATAAGTTGAAACTGTTTTGTTAAGTAAACGAATAAGGCTATTTTGATTTTTTTCTAATATGAAATTTAGATTTTGAAATGTTTTGAAAAGAATTTGGTCTTCAAAATATTTTGAATAAAATTTAGTTTAAATGTTTTAACTGGGTAAGATCTTTATAAAACTATATATTGAACAAGTTGGAATAGATACATAAGTTGTACGTACGCTGTTTTATTCACATAATTAATTTGATTCAGGTTTGAGTACACAAGTTCGAGGTGAATTACACCATTTCATGTTAGGATTTTTCATTTGATTCTTGATGGTGAATATTTGATATGGATTTTGGGCTTGATTCTAGATTTCTCTATCATAGTATATGGCTATGCAAGGAGACTGATGGCTTCTAGTCGAGAAACCATATCGAAGTTCGCATTAGGGAAGTCGAATGGCCAATACTAGTTTGAAAGCGAACTTGTGTGATCGAGCGAGCGATCGAATGTAATGTTGCGAAATGATGAAATATGTACATCTTATATTCTAATATCATTGATACACTGGATGCTGAAATTGGAAGTTGTTGGGTTGGATATCTTTGTAATTTAATTGGAATTTTTCCTTTATGAAAAACTACTATCAATTTAAAACCATTTTTCAAAATATTTTTCTTTTGTTCTTCTTAAACAAACTATTTTATTCTATTTTACATACAAACTATTTTACAAACTATTTTATATACAAAACTATTCTAAATTAAAAATCTTTTATAAAGCAAAGATGTTCAATCCCATATGGCTCTTCCTGCAGTGAAATTTATTATTTTTGAAAAATTTTGATCCTTATATAAGATGAACTTTATGTAAGTATAAGATGATTTTGAAAACCATTGATTTTGGAAATGAATTGTTTGACTTAAATTATATTGATTTAGAAACTTGGATTATTCTCCAAACCTATTATTTTGGAAACTTTAAAACTGAAGATATTTAAATTGAGAAGAAATAATTTGGTGGAATTGTATATGATTTTGAAACTGAACTGATATTGAAACAAATTGAATTGAGAACCTTATTTTAAATACTTGATTTGGGAGTTATCGAACTTATATAAAAATTTGGTTTGTATATGTATGATGTTGATTCGAAAACTATGGATTTGAAAAGGTACTCAATTTGAAAAGTGAAATCTTATATAATTGAAGTCTATATAAGTGTGATTTGATATACTTTTTATTTTAGAAAGGTATTTGATTTGAAAATAAAATCTTATATATAATGGACTTTATATAAGTATGATATTTGAAAGTGATTTGAAAAGGTACTATATGATACATATTTTCGAAGTAAAGATGTGAAAAGTGCCTTCTGCTTGATATCCGCTTTGTGGCCACATTGTGGATTCATTCTATCGATATTTCTCTGATTTTGGTTTTCCAGATATGATACTCGAGTGTCCATCAAATTCCATGGTGTTACCCATGGTCTTACGAGCGCGACTGCATAGCGTAATTCACCTGGCTGGATGGCCCAGGGGTACGGATGTTTCCTGGGGGATTCAGGCGTAACCATTGTGTATCCTGTGATCTATGTAGGTCGTATTAGTAGCGAAATCTGCAGGGCTGAGAAAGCTTACAGATACGGATGTTTCTTAGGGGATCCAGGCGTAACCTTTGTGTATCTGCGATCCATGGTTAGACAAAGGTTTTGTTTTTTTTCTGTTTGGATTGTACTTTCCATATCTGTTGTTAAAAGTTTTTCCAGTATTTTCACTAGGTGTTGAAACAGGTCGACTAAGTAGCTGGAGAATTCTAGCTTTGCGCCTGATCAACGCACTGCCAGAGTCTGTAGGAATGAGGATAAACTTGTTAAGACATCGAGTTATAAAAGTATTTTGATAAAAGTATTATATAAAGGATATTTTATCAGTTATTTTCCTTTCTAAAGATTTTAAAGTGTTTCAAATATTGTTTACTTCTTAACTAACAAGTTGAATTTAAAAGACTTTTATGGATATAATAAAATGGATTTAACCAAATTATTAAGTATTAAAGAATTCCAATTGAAATTTATATGGTTTTAAATTAATAGCTCATCCTTGTCTTTCGTCCTATTTTCCCTTCTAGTTATTCCTATTCTCCACCTTGTTAAACTTACCTATAACAACAGTTATCAGGTATAATTTCAATCTTCTTGTCATCTTGTCTTAATCTTATTTCATTTTATCTTTTCTGTGCTTTTACCGTACCTCATTCCTTTTCGGGGATGAAAAGTTTTTAGTGGGGGAGAGTGTAACAACCCTGTATATTGTGATTATTTTAATTGTGTATTTTAATTTCTGTAATTTAATTTCCTGATTTAAAAACTTAATTTTATTTATTTAAATTTTATAATTTTGTTATTTTAAATATGAATTTTTGATTTTGATGTGAATTAGAATTTCAAACATGAATAAATAAGATATTTTCAAGAAATTTGAATTTTGGTCAATATGGTCAAACTTTGACTTTTAATTTAAAAATTTAAAATTTGAATTATTGAAATCTATCTTTATTTTATGAAAGTAAATAAAATTTCAAGAATACTGCTTTTTGTTTCGTTGAAATCTGATTTATAATGTGAAAGTTATGCCCTTTTAAATATTGTGTGTAATTTGCTGTATTTAACAAAATTGTTTATTTTAAATTATATAAATAATATTTTATTTGGTCATGTAATGTTCCAATTTATGTAGATATGGGTAAAATAACATGTTATGTATATATTTTGGTTTTAAAACATTTTTCAAAGTGTAATTGACATTTTCCAATGTCAGTTGTATTCTATTTATAATTTCTAGTTTCATTTAATTAAAGAAATTCTTTGTTTATTTTCTATTTTCTTAAGATTTTATTTTATTTTCATTTACACTTCATTTTGTTCAGCATTTATTTTATTTTACTTGACTTTTATTGGTTAGAAGTAAAGTTATAATTTTTCTAAAACTAGTGATATTCTATTTGTAATTTTTAAGTCCTGTTTTTGAATTTTTAAACAATTTCTTTAGTTCTTTTTCTAATTACTCTAAATTTAATTATTTATTCCATTTTGGAAATATAAATGAATTATTTTACTTCACATTTTTGTTTTAAAATATTTTTAAAATGAAGTAGATATTTTTCTAAAGCTTGTGATGATTTAATTGTAATTTTTGAACCCTTTTTCAATATTTAAGCAATTTCTTTAATTCTTTTTCTATTTTCTTTAAATTTATTTATTTATCTTATTTTATTTTACTTTGTTTCAGTTTCTAAATTCATCTACTGAAATTTTATTTGTTTATTTGATTTAATAGAAAAGGAAATATGAAGAGACTAAAGCTTTATAACATGTGACTTTTCGGCTGCTAGTCTTTTCATTTACTTTGCTTGGCCATACACTACCTGATCTTTAGCCGTGAGTTTTAATTGTAATTCACGTGAAAAACCTTCCTCTTCACTTCATTTTCATGGCCAAAAGAATGGGTAATGTCTTCTCTTCATTTTTCTACTTTTTCTCCTTCTTTTTTCCACCTTTTCTATTTGTTTTGGCCTTGTTCTCTTACTATCTTGCTCAGCCACCCCTAGCTAGCCATGGCCATCACCTCCTCCTATTCACCAGCAACCACCTACCCCTCTGATGTGACCAAGCCGTACCACCCCATGAGGCAAAACTCCACAAAACATGGCAACATCCCCTTGAAAACATGCATCGCCACCACTAGTTGCAACATACCTTCATCCATCACCTTGGCCACCACCTCTAGCAGCCACCACCACCTTTCTACCACCACTACACATCATCTCAACCTCTGTCTAGACCTGAACATGACAGGGCCGAGCCCAAACACCCATGGCCGAACCCAAAGTATGAACGAAAACCACCATATTGCATAAGCCTCTTCATACTCATGCGTAGTAACTCCTCCACCACTTCAATGCCTTGTAGCTATGCCTTTTTAGGCCCAAACCTGAACCAAAACATGTCCAAACCTGAACCAAAACATGACCAAACCTGAGCCAAACCAAGCCCTAGGCCGTGCAAGCTTATGTAGAAAATAAGGCAAAAGTTTGTGTCTACAATTTGCTTTTTATTTCAAAGTTATCTCTATTCAATGTTGTATTGAATTTTAATTTTATTTGGTTTTGTTTTGGGTTGTAACACAAGATCTATAGCTTGGATCTCGCTCTCCACTCGAATTCGTAGTCTTGTCATTGTGCTTTAGATTCCGTTGTGTCAATTGTATTGCAATCTCCAGCTTATAGAGGTGAGTAATCTCACCTGACATTTATACTTATGCAAATGTGAATTGACAACAATTGAATGTGTAGTACTATTATGTTATGTTATCCCTGTCTGTGATTATTAATTATATGATGTTAAATCTGTTTATTTACCTGTCATCTCATCTGTTACTAATATATGTTGTTAAACTGTTCATTTATATCTGTTTATCACACTGCAAATTCCTTGTAGATTAGATCACCATGGGTTGAAATGATACATACCCAAACGGACTTTAGAATAGGGAAAAATCGTTATGGGCTGAAATGATAGGCCTGAACAATTTTTATTTATTTTATTTTACTTGGGATTGCGGGTTTGAAATGATAGAACCCGGATTTTTTCTTTGTAAACTGCGGATTGAAATTATATATATCTGTATCACTTGACCTAGGTTAGAAAACTATATACAGGCCCGTGGTTATTTTATAAAGTATTTTGAGTATTTTAAATATGTTTAAGAGTGTAAATTTATGAAAATTTGGTTTAAATCGGATTTTTAATGTTTAAATAAAGAAATTTTGATTCTTCTATAAGTTAAAAATGTAATTAAATGAATGGTTAAATTTTAATTATTGAAATATATCTTAAGTCTGGAAATTTGGTTTTTTGGGTTTAAAAGAAAATTTGAGTTATATAAATAAAAATGAAAATTTAATTATATTGGAAAAATGGAAATAAAAATTTAAGTGTTAAGTTTAATTGTTAAAATGAAGAGAATAGAAATTTTACACTTGAATTTTATTAAGTGAATTCTTGAAAATTGGTTTTTATTTTTAAGAAAATTTATTTTAAAAATCATAAGTTAAAAGTATTTTTAATGAACATTTTGAATGTTAAAGTATTATTTTTATAATGTTTAATGGTTTAAATTGGGATTTATTATTTGCTGGAAATGCTGTCTTTGCTGAATTGAACTAATTTTCAACTAAATTGAGATTTTACAACAGTTTTAAATGCTGTCTTTGCTGAATAAAAATGTTTTCAAGTATAACTTATAACAGCTTTTTCTAAATGTTGTGAAAGGCTGAAATTTTCAATGTTTATGGTTTTTAACTAAGTAAATGAGCTCAGAATGGTTCGAAACTTTGGAAATTTAATACTTATCTTGAAAGAATAATAAGTTCACTTTTAAATGGTTAAATGAATTAATTTAATTGGAATATAAACTATTAAAAAGGTGATTTGAAATGAGAATAAATGAATGATATCTTGGAATTTAAAAGGTATTTAAAGTTAAATATGGGCTTTGAATTCAAATGATTTTTGGATAATGAAGTTTTTGAAAGATATGATATTTTGAAATATTGAAATGGTTTAGAAATGATTTAATCTTTAATTTGATAAAGAATAGAATTTGAAATGATATTTTGTTTTAAAGTATAAAATATTATTTTGGAATTTTATAACCACGAGTATACTTCTCTGTATGTCATTTGATCTCCTGGTGATGGTTTGATGCACATTAACATTGTTAGTGCATGGCTTACTTCGATATGGACATTTCTGTGATATTGTTATTACTGTTTAATTGATGGTTTTATGGATCCTTAAAGGATGGGCGATCCCAAGCATCCTTTAAGTTATTATGCATTGCTATTATAGTTCACTTGAGTTGGTTTACATTGTATAAGTATATATGTCCTGACTCGAGTGTTTTGTGTTTTACTTTACGCTCGGGTCAGCCTGAGAATCACAGCTTTGGATTCACCTTCTGGAGCTAGAGTTTTGTTGGAACTTATCTGTCTATCTATTCGTCTACTTCTTCTAGTTAGTTCCTATTCTGTATTTGTCTCTGTATTATTGATTTATGTATCCTGACTTCTACTGTATCTATTTTACTATGAGAATTTTGTATATATTTTGAGAGTTTGTATATAGTAGCTTCATGAACTACTATGGTATTTTATTTCCGCTGCGAGTTATTCTGATATTTTTGTGTATGTGATTCTGTGAATGATTTTATTAGCTCCAAATTTTTATTACAATCTGTTATTTTGAATTATTCAAGTCAGACATGTGTGGATTATTGTCGATTTGAATGGTCCAAAATAGTGGGTCATTACAAAATCTTTCCAAATCTTTCTCAAACTTTGAAACAGCCTAGAACTTTGAAAACCCTTTGGAAAAAAATGATTTTTGGACCTAAACAAAGCAAAGTGGGCTCAGCCACGATGCCTTGAGCTCTGCCTAGAGTGCTTAAGCACGACCATGATGTGTGGAGGTGAGTATGAGTTTTGTTTTAAAGAAGAAGAAGAGGTTCTAATAAGAAGAGTAAGTGTTTTAAACATGTTTTAAAATGATTTAAAGGAAAAAGTTATGATTTTTAACTTTGGAATTCAAAATGGAAGCCATTAAAGTTTTTGAAAGCTTTAGGACGGAGATAAACTTTGAAATGAGAAATTGAAATGGAATGAGAGAGAGAAAATTTGAAGTTGTTTTTACGTAAAATGAAATTTCAAAATTACCTTAATACCCTTTTGTACCATACCCTCCACAAAATTCATGCCACGTCATTACTCACTCATTCCTTACCTTGTCATATAGATTAGTACAAGGGGAAGCCCTTATATCCACTGGGTAATACCCTAATGTGTACTTAGGATGTGAAATGAAGTAATGTTTCCTATTTTCTTTTATTTATATTAGATTTTTCACTTGAAAATGCTCACATCATCTTATATAAGTAGACACATATATTTACATTTTTAATACACTTAATTAAATATACATTATTTATATATGTGTGTGTTTAATTTATATTATGGTGTTTTACAACCTTTTTAACAACTTTTAGATGATCAAGAATCAGGATTTTTGAAAAAGATTTCCGGTGATATTTTCTATTGTTCTTTGAACTAAATACTTTTGTAAACAAAATTTAAAAATGAATTTTTATCATTATTTATAAATTAAAAGAGAGCTATATTAATTATTAAAACCATTAAGTAAATATTTAAAATTAATTAAATATTCATAAATCAAAGCGATAAAATTTTGGGTCGTTACAGAATGGGTTTAGGGTTCTATATATAATACTTCTAACCAACACTATTCACGCTCGAAATTTTCCGAACTCAAATCGAGGCGTGCTCACATGCGTTCCTTACCAAATACCCCTATTTTGAACTCAGTGGAACTAGTTTCGCAACCTAATTCTATCATATACAGAAGTTTGCTTTTAAAATCAAATCAGATTATATTTAAATTCCTAAAATTAATCGCTACGCACTTCAAGCTCGCATGACCACACAGTACATCCGATCGTCAAGAAACTCATTGGTGCACCACAATTTATTATTCCGGATCTAATGGCCCTAGTTTGATTATAATTTGAGACAATGCCCTAGAATGATAATTTCACACATTAAATATCGTTTTATAATTTCGATCACATTATCGAGATTTATCCAAACCATTTATCTTTGTAATTAAATTTACAAATTAAATTCACCTATATTATTTATTAATTAAAAAGAGTTAAATAAAATTATTAAATCCATTAAATAAATTTTTAATTAAAACTCCCCATTTTAATTCACTATTTAAATATTAAGTTCACGATTCAAAAATTTTAAACATTCCCTATATTTGAATTCAAGTTATTTAACTTTTGAAACCAAGATTTTAATATTTATAATTTACTAAATATTCCACAATCAAATTACAAAATTCAGGGTCATTACAATTGATTTAGTTTTGTGTTTTCCAAATTTATGTTCATAACATAAGTTGCTCAATTAATATTGGTTGCCTCAAACTGCTTTAGGGTAATCCACTCAAGGTCCCCCATAAAAAAAATATCACGTGCAGCCTCTTGACTTACCCAATCCATCAACTCCTTGACCTAGGATATGTTGGGGTTTCTTATAAACATTTATCTTGTATGATCTTGTAAAATATGCCTTGACTGAAATTAATTTCAACCTATGTACTTACTCTTCAGTACACATCATATCAGAAAGATGTTAACCCAATTTCACTCATCATCAATTGTTGTTTGTCCAACAAAGTTTAATTACTCCTTATCGACACATAGTTGTGTATCACAGGAGGAGCGACTTTTGAGATTGAATCTGATTTGTTTTAGGTACTTTTAGAACCTTTTCCGATACACTCATCTATCCGATCAAATTGAATTCTTTTTTTAATTTTCTATTGCACGTTATGTTATTCACTTCCATTTTATATTTTGTGAACTTAGTACAGACATATTATAAATGTATCAAATATACATGTTCATGTCTGTGATAATTCATCGGTGAATTTAACAAAGTATGCTAAATCATTTTGGTATCATTAGACTTATGATTACAAACATCTATATGTATCAATTTGAAGAGTTTACCAAATCTTATGTCACTCCTACTGTATAGGTGCTTTGCCTTAGTCATTTGGGATACAATTTACAAATACCATATGGTTCTTAACTATGTAGTTAAAGCCCCTCTAAAGCCCCGTAAGATCCCTACTATAGCGCACGGCGCTCTTTGGTCGCTATGCTTTTTCAATATAGTGCTATTAAACAGTATATCTATTGTAAACCTGCTATATTCCGCTACACTTGCTAAATTAAGGCTCTTTACCATCTACATTAGCAACATCCATAAAAAAATGTTAATTTGACTAATTTTCTTTTAAACCAAAATAGTAAAGTTAGGGACCTAATTTTAAGGCGTAAGTGCCCAATATAGGTTAGAAATCTATTGTAATCACCAAAACTGGACTGCATAAATCATGATATTCTTCGGTTTTGTTATATAAGATTAAACAATAGTTATTTTTCCTACACAAACTATGTGGGAATAACTATAAATATTTGGTTTTATATCTAATGAAGCTTTTCGCACCTCTGTTATTTTCCGCTATATCCCCGCTTTTTCCTCGCTATAACTTTTCACACCTTTACGCTTATAAAACCTCTAAGCGCTTTAACTACACAGATCATAATCATATGGTTAAAGAATTATTTCTTATCTATTTGGCTCAGTCTATAATTTAAAAATAATTGTAAAATTTTTAGGTACTTTTATATTTTCTTTATCTAATGCATCACTTTCTTTACAAAAACAACTACCATTATTATTGTTTTATCTTATATCGAATATTCATATTAAAACAAAACTATGTTTATTTTCAATTAATATTGGAGCAGTTATTATTTCTTAAATAATATTTGATATATTTACGAAAGCGATTTTTCATAACTTGATGCATCTACCGAGAAGTGTTATATGGTATGTTCCCACCATTTCTCCATTACTATAATAGCTTACAAAACATGTAGCTTCATTCAACCACTTATTATGCAATTTTATTTTGTATACTGTAACTAGCTTACAATGGAGTTTTTAGGTCAAATATTTTGAGCTCGAAGAATAAATTTCCTAGAAAATAATTTTCTTTATGAAAATATATTAGGAATAAAATCATGTTTCTTATTCCATATTATCTATCTACTAGTATTTTTTACAATTCTCATTTCTGATGTCTTTTCATGAAGCAAAGGTAACCGTTCACTTTCTTCATCCCAATTGTACCTTAGATACATCTACTCTTGCACATTCACTTTCCTTTTAAAACAGTCAAACCATTAATGTAACATCCCGTATTTTTAAGCTATTGAATTTGAACATTTAATTCATTTTAAATGTTTAATATGGGTTTAGGATTTATTTGAACTAAAAAGAATTGGTTTAAATTAAAATAACAAGTGATAATTTCTAATGTGAAGATTTAATTTGAGATTGGATAATAATAATTAAATATTCGGAATTGAGATAAGGGTAAATCTGAATGTAAATAGTGATAAAAATGGTGTTTAAATGTATTTTAAGTTCAATTGGTTATAAATAATATTGTTAGAATTTTAGATGAATTTTAAAGTGAATAAATTAATATTTGAAATTTTATATTAATTTAAAAATGAATTTAATATTATTAAAATGCAAATAATCAGATTTTGAGTCCGGATTGAGCCGGAATGATTTTAAATGTGGTTATACATTTTATATGATTTATTGTTAAGTTATTAAAATTTTAAAAGTGAATTTTAAGCGTTTTCGTCAATTTTGAAAATCGCCCGATTTAATAGACGAGTTAAAATAGCCTTCCGGGGCACAGTCTCGGAATTCGACGAAACCAGTTCCATTGGATCCGTAATAGTTAGTTATTATCGGATTTCAATTTTTGAAGCAATCGGAGTTGTTGTTTGACCGTGGCAGCTCGAAACGCATAGAAATCGTTTTAACCGATTTAATTTTAAATTGATCGTTTAATCCCGTAACTTGCGCGTACGATCAAATTAGCTTACGAAACCTGTTCCATTGTTTCCGGAACACGGAAAAACCTCAGGGTAGCCTGTCGGAACGCGAGAAATAGAGGTCGTTTGCATTAACTGTTAGGTTGAGATATTTTCTTAATTAAATAGTATTAAACTATTATATATATTTGTTTAAATCTCTAAACCCTAAACTATATCTTCTGGCCGCCGCTCAAAGGCATTCAATGGCCGACAATTAGCCTCGTTCCCCTTCGTCTTTCTCTAAATCCACACAACCATTTCGAAAACTTCCAATACGAAAGTCGTAGAACGTGTTGAGCTCTACAACGTGACCGGTGGTGATGAGGTTTCGTGGCGTGGATGGATGGCTATGGGGGCTCGAACGCGTGACGCTTGAGTGGGATTCGCGGCTCCTAGAGGCGACCGAGTCGAGCCAAGCTACAGCCGAAGGTAGGGGTCGTGGAGAGCTCCGTAACGATGGGTTCTGATCGATGTTTAGTGGACCGTGGTTGGAGCGGCAACGAACCCTAGTTCGCGTCGTTTGGGTTCGTTTCCTGTTGATGTCGCGAGGGAGAGGAAGAAGCAGGTCGGGCCGATTTTCTTTTGGGTACCGTTTATAAAAAAAAAAAAAAAAAAAAAAAAAATTTGTTATAAAATTTTATTCAAAACTTTATAAAATCGTAACTCGTTCATACGTTAGCAGATTTTAACGAAACTGGAACCGTTGGAATCGCAGAGAGATGTACTTCGTGATGGTGCAGATCCGGAGTCATTCCGGGCAAGTAGGAATTTGGATTAAATCGGACGTCGTCCGGTTTAATTTAAATTTCGATCGCTCGCCGAAACTTAAAGTGAGTTTTCTCACTCACATCTGGATGCTAGGCATTTTAAATAGATAATATTTAAATATCTGTGTGGATGGCTGAATATAATTGTTATTATCAGTCTGGATTGATATTTATATTGTGATGTGCTAATATTTGTGGATGCAGGGAGAAACAGGTTGGAGGAATCCAACTGGATTCCTCACAATGTAGCAATTATTTTATAATTGATAGTGATACCTGTTTATATGTTGTGATTGATAAATCTGGAAATTAAATTGTGTTGTGAAATTATTGTATAAATCATAGTTACAGAATTTAATTTATAAATGGACAAAATTTGGTTTTTACGAAATAAGTAAATTGTTAAATTAAGAATTTTTGAAAAATAGAATTTGAAATCTGGTTTGGAATGGGAAATGAAAAATTGGTAAAATTTGGATTTAATATTGTGGGAAAATTTATCAATCGATAAATATGAAATATAAATTTTCTGGAGATTAAATTTATGAAATTATAAATTGTTTAAAATAACGATGTTTATTTTAATAATGGCTAATGTTATCCGGAAATTAAAAATATGTTAAATGGAGTTTCCAACTATAAATTAACAAGTTCAAATAAAAAAAAAAAATAGAATGTTTTGAAATGCCGTATTTCATTGGAATTTAATTAAGTGAATTGGAAATTTGGCTTTCATTAGAAATTCACCAAAAATGTTTAATTTAAAATGTTTTAAACTATGATTTAAAAATGAATTTCCGGATATGGGAAATTGGGTGTGAACTTCGGATGAAGTCATAGTTAAATATGGAATTGGAAATTTATGTTGAAATCATAAATTGACTTGAAATAAATCAGTGGATTTATATGAAAGAGTACTTTGGAATGTTTTGAAAATGGGAAAGTGTTACCCTGGGAAAACCAAGTAAATGTTTATAAAAAGATTTTATTTAACTAAGGTTAAGTTTTAAATCGTTTTAAAAAGTATTTTTAAGAAATCGTTATTTTTAAAGGAATAAATTAATAATTTTAATACCGTAATAATTTGGGAGTATATTAGCGATTATTTTTACAAATGGATTTATTTAAAAGTTGGTTTTAGCTTAAGCTGTTAAAATTAGTATTTTTCTTCTTATCACGCTATTTTGAATTTAGTTAAACTAAAACCCTTATCTTTAAATCAAAGTTTATGTGTTAATGACTAGTTTTCTTCACATATTTTAAATTTATATTTTGAGAAAATAAATAGAAGAAATTTTCATAATTTAAAGTATATTTCAGTATAAAGTATTTTTAACTGTTTTAAATGCAAATTGTTTTATACTTGGTTATTCCCGATGGGAATAAAGGGTAAAGGATTTACCTTGTAAAGGAAGAGGGGAAAATTGTTTTCAAACGAGTTTTGGAAATTTGAAATATATATCTTTGAAAGATATTAGAAGAAAATAAATAATATGGAGATTATTTATTGTGTGATGGATGTGTATGGATGTTTGTGAACATTAATTGATAGTTAAATCACCGACTATCAATATTGGCCAAATGCGCGATCGTTTCGAAGAGACCGGGATCGAGTTTCCGTATACCGGGATTCTAGGTCTGGAGACTCGAAAACCACTTCGATCCGGTTTGTACGTTTCGTGTAACGTGTTCGGAGTCGAAGATGAAGCAGTGAAGAGCAAGGGCTAGTCGCTACTAATCCTGAGGATATTTCCAAAATGGATGTAGTAGGGGTAGTGCCTTCGGTTCCGTTCGGACCCGGGACGGACTTATATGGACGAATGCTTTCGTGACATCGTCAGGTGGACGATGGGCATTCTAAGGGATATGTGCTATAAAGGTATCGTTTAGCCTCAAGCCTCATCAACCGGGAATGACTGAAAATCAGGGGTTATGCAGCAAGGCTTCGTGGGTAGCCCCCACTTGAGAGTAAGGTCATCCCTGTCTAGATGTCCCTTTTATATTCGGCTTAGTGGTGCGGTTGCTGATCCCAACCGTGGGGTGATTTTACTTGGAATTATCCAGTAAGGGATGATTCCGGCTTTGTGTTGCAGGGGAGCGGGCGTACTCCTCGGTACTGTGATCTAGGCCACGTACTGTGACAGGTGGTACCCCAGTGCCTAGTCATTCGTTGGAAATCCATTTTCCCTACGTGCCTTGTACGGTATTTGTTTGTATACCTAGTATGCTGGAATTTAATCATGTAACAATTTCAGCTATTTTAATAAGTATTTGTAAATAGACACTATTATAATATCAGAGGATTTTTATAAAAAGTGTTTTAGCTATCGTAAGGTAAAAACCCGACATGTTTATTTGTGGCATGGTCTTACGAGATGCTTTTGTTTCAAAGGATTTTCGAACTTTAATAATCAGTTTGGATGTATTTATGATGCGCTGGTATTCCAGACTGACTCGGGTGTTATTTTATTATAATGCTCGGGTCAGACCGAGTATATTTTCAGGATAGGTTGCTATGGAGCAGGAGAGGAGCTGGAGTCGGAACGTATCATTTGTACTTGTATTATTCCGCTGCTGTGATTGTTGTATTGACTGATTGACTGGAAATTGATGATTGTATTCTGACATACTCTGATGATGATGTATTGTATATAAACAGATATAGTTTTCATTTTGTGTAAAGATCTGTTCTATATATTATATTTTATCCGCTGCGACTGTGAGGTTCTGATTTTGTTTAGTTCTTTCTTCTTCTATCTACTTTCTTATTCCTCTACAATCTGTCTTTTCCGGCATTCGATCGTCGGCATATTATACTGTTGAGTATTTTGTGTCGATCTTCGAGGGTCGAGAAGGGCGGGTCGTGACAGTTGGTATCAGAGCTTAGATTGGCGACAACCTAGGCTTTGGTGGGGAAATTTACTCATTTTAAATAGAGTCAATAGTACTCTATTATGAGTTGAGTGTATTAATAGCTATGAGAGCGTACTTGTTAGTGGATATAAAATTGTTTTTATACTGTGTTGACTTATCGGTTGAGTGTTTATGAATTCTGGTCGGTGCGGGAAGTACAACCGTATCGATAGGGGTTTCTAAACTCTTAAACAAGATAAACCGACATAGTATTGTTTTTAAAGTGGGTAAATGAAATAATTTTACCCAAAATTGTATTTTGATATAAAAAGAAATAATTTTCTAAATTATTATATATATTGGATGTTTGTTTGGTTGTTTCTCCTATAATCAAATAAGAAATTAAAATATGATCTAAAAGTCGAAATGATTTATAAGCCAATAAGAAGTTAAAATATTAAAATGGTTTATAACCAAATGGAATTGACTGAATATGTTTTAAATAAGAAAAGTAAAAAAAAATTAAAATTTGATTAAAACTAGAATTTTGACCTCGGAAATTTTGAAAGGGATTTCAAATGGAATTAAACAAAGTTTTGGGAGTTTGACTTTGTGGAAATGTTAGAAATGTTTCCAAAAGCATTTGTAAGAATGGAGTATATTGGGGAAATATTTTTGAATGGAAATTGATTTGAAGTGAATTTTGGAAGTGGAAAGCATTGAACTCACTTCAGTCGCTGGAAAATAATCCTGATGATGCTGGCCACATCATTAGAATTCATTTTCGAGTTTCTAAAGTGATGGATTGCTACCAAAATAGTTGGTTATGACATTGTTTGGACTTGTTTGGGAAACAAGTGATTTTGGAATTTTCAAAGGAAAATTGTTTGGCAAAAAGCAGTTTGTTTTGGAATTTGGTATTTGATTTGAATATCAAAGAGTAATGTGTTGATTTTTATTTCGAATTGGTTTTGAAATAAATCCAGGTAAATTGAATTCTGGGAATTCTATTTTGTAATAAAAATGTGGAAGTTGAAATGAATCAACTATAAACTTATAAGATAAAGTTGATGTAATTAAGAATTTGGGTTAAAAATTGAAATACATCAACTAGAATCGTGCAAGTGAAGTTGATTTAAGTAAGAAGGGAATGAGATTTTATCCTGAAATTAAAATTTAATTTGAGTATATATGGAAGTAAATGGAACTATTAAAATGAATGGGAAGTTGAATTTAACTTGGGATAAGTTAAATATAATTGGGAATTGGAATTAAATTGGTTTGGGTTAAATTGAAATGTAAAATAATTTTGTAATTATGGGTCGTTGTGTAATAAATTGTACCCATAAGCCATTAGGTATTATACTTACAATCTAAAATTTGTGAATTCAAAATGGTGCAAATAACTTCATATTCTTAAGTTATAAAGTGTTATAATTTGAAGTTGTGATTTAATGGAAATGGACTTAAAAGAGCAATATAAACCCTTAAATAGAAGTGAAATTGAAGTTCATTAATGGAAATAGCTGGATGGTGAGGCAAATTCAAACCCAATACTAAATGAAATGTAAAGTAAGATAAGGTAAGGTGAGATATAAAAGATGTGAATAAACTTAAAATGGTAAATGAGTTTTAAACTTATGTATGGAGGAATAAAATGGATCGAAGTGAAATTCAAAATATCAGATGCATCATAAACAATATTGAATGAAATTCAATTCTTATTTAAGTAGTAAAGAAGTGGGTTAAATGAAATTTGACTAAATAAAATTTAGTTAAACTTGGAATAAATGTGGATAAGAATCAAATTGAAAGGGAATTTGGTTTAGTTGATATGATGTTGAATGAAGTAAATGCTTACTCAATTAAGTCCAAAATGATTGTTTGGAAATAAATTAGCTAAATTAAATGGGATGTGTATGGTAATGAATAGAATTTTGATAGTTTGGTCAAAATTTGAAAGGTTAATAAAATCCAGTTTTGGGATGGGATTTAAGTTGGTAATAAGTGTTGGAAGTGAGGATGAATAATGGAATTAACTTATAATAGAGATGATTTGAATTGTAAATAAAATTCAAATGAGAGAAATAATTTAAATGGTCTCTTTGTTAATAAAATAAATTTGTACATGGATTGGATAAATAAACAAAGAGCATTAAAGTTGTAAAGGAATTGAAATTTGATTTGAATGAGAATCAAATGAAAATAAAATAAAATTGATATAAGAAGATGATGGAAATTTTGTGAAAGAACTTAAGTAACTTGGAAGAAAAACGAAATGAATGTGAATGAGCTTTATTAAGTAATTTTGAATGACATTTCGTTAAATAATAAAATTTAATTTCAAGTGAAATGATGTTAATAAATTATTGTGATGTGATTTGAATATAGGGGTTATAAATAATCCAGGATGGAAGGAAATTTATATAAGCTTGAATTGGTTAATGGAAATAAAGATGTAAGGAAAATCTAATTTAACAATTGCATTCGGAAAAAGAAAATATTTGGTTTGTGAACCTTGTAATGGAATAAAATTTATATGAATCCAAGTTGGAAATAATTTTAAATGGTTATAAGCTTAAGTGGCAATTGTTTTGCTTGAATGACATGGAAATTCGCATGTATTTGCAATTGAGTGTTTAAAAAGCAATTGGAATTGAATTGTGAATAAATTGATATGAATGGGAACCCAATTCAAAGAGTTTTGTATATAAATGCAAGTGAATTGATTTTGAATCAGTAGGAATGAATTGACCTCTTAATGAGTAATGTTTGCATATGAATGAAAATGGATCATAAAAGAAATGCAAATGTTTCAAATTGGAAATAAGAATTGGTTGGTGAATCAATTTGGAATTGAATTAAAATAGATTGACGTTTGTGAAGCACATGTTAACCATATGTTAAATAGAAATGAATTGGAAGAGATAAATTTGGATTGTATGTAGTGAACTTGAATTTAAAGCATTCAAGAGAAATAAAATAGTTGGACTTGAATAAGTAACTTGAAAGGTGATTGAAAACTTGAATTTAAGGCATTCAAGTGAAATAAAATGAGGTAGACTTGAATAAGTGATTCGGAAGTGATTGAAATTTTTGGATTGTTGAAAATATAGTGACATTGTTAAATTATGAACTATGCTTGGTTTGGTTATGAAATGGACATGTTTGGCTTGCATTGTTTTGGAAATGTTGTTAAAATGCTCATATCATGGAAACTGATGAGTTTGTTGAGTTTAGTACAGGTACGGGAGGCGTTCGAGAGTGTTGGAGCGCGTATATGCGATATATTAGCCGCTCGCTATTAAAAATTGCTTAAAAGGTACGCCTACGCAAATATAATTGGGAAAATGATATATATATTGTGATATATTTTGGTTTCCGGCCATGTGAGCCGATGTATATATATTTGTGTATCCTGCGATATCGCAGAAGCTCCTCCGTACAAAGGAGACTCCGCCAAAATTTTCCAGAAATTTTGGGAGTTAGAAAATTTTTGAGAGTTTTTGGGAAAATTTATTAATAAGTAAAGTTATTTTGAAAACGAGTGTTAAGATAAAGGCTTTAGAGTAAATAAAGCAAATGGTTTTAGAATGGAGTTGAAACTTTTTGGGAAGTGGATATATGTTTTTAACTAAGCCAATTGGATAAGTAAATGGATTGGAGAGTATTTTCTACCTTGGCAAATTTCGGGGACGAAATTTTTATAAGGGGGGAGGAATGTAACATCCCGTATTTTTAAGCTATTGAATTTGAACATTTAATTCATTTTAAATGTTTAATATGGGTTTAGGATTTATTTGAACTAAAAAGAATTGGTTTAAATTAAAATAACAAGTGATAATTTCTAATGTGAAGATTTAATTTGAGATTGGATAATAATAATTAAATATTCGGAATTGAGATAAGGGTAAATCTGAATGTAAATAGTGATAAAAATGGTGTTTAAATGTATTTTAAGTTCAATTGGTTATAAATAATATTGTTAGAATTTTAGATGAATTTTAAAGTGAATAAATTAATATTTGAAATTTTATATTAATTTAAAAATGAATTTAATATTATTAAAATGCAAATAATCAGATTTTGAGTCCGGATTGAGCTGGAATGATTTTAAATGTGGTTATACATTTTATATGATTTATTGTTAAGTTATTAAAATTTTAAAAGTGAATTTTAAGCGTTTTCGTCAATTTTGAAAATCGCCCGATTTAATAGACGAGTTAAAATAGCCTTCCGGGGCACAGTCTCGGAATTCGACGAAACCAGTTCCATTGGATCCGTAATAGTTAGTTATTATCGGATTTCAATTTTTGAAGCAATCGGAGTTGTTGTTTGACCGTGGCAGCTCGAAACGCATAGAAATCGTTTTAACCGATTTAATTTTAAATTGATCGTTTAATCCCGTAACTTGCGCGTACGATCAAATTAGCTTACGAAACCTGTTCCATTGTTTCCGGAACACGGAAAAACCTCAGGGTAGCCTGTCGGAACGCGAGAAATAGAGGTCGTTTGCATTAACTGTTAGGTTGAGATATTTTCTTAATTAAATAGTATTAAACTATTATATATATTTGTTTAAATCTCTAAACCCTAAACTATATCTTCTGGCCGCCGCTCAAAGGCATTCAATGGCCGACAATTAGCCTCGTTCCCCTTCGTCTTTCTCTAAATCCACACAACCATTTCGAAAACTTCCAATACGAAAGTCGTAGAACGTGTTGAGCTCTACAACGTGACCGGTGGTGATGAGGTTTCGTGGCGTGGATGGATGGCTATGGGGGCTCGAACGCGTGACGCTTGAGTGGGATTCGCGGCTCCTAGAGGCGACCGAGTCGAGCCAAGCTACAGCCGAAGGTAGGGGTCGTGGAGAGCTCCGTAACGATGGGTTCTGATCGATGTTTAGTGGACCGTGGTTGGAGCGGCAACGAACCCTAGTTCGCGTCGTTTGGGTTCGTTTCCTGTTGATGTCGCGAGGGAGAGGAAGAAGCAGGTCGGGCCGATTTTCTTTTGGGTACCGTTTATAAAAAAAAAAAAAAAAAAAAAAAAAAAATTTGTTATAAAATTTTATTCAAAACTTTATAAAATCGTAACTCGTTCATACGTTAGCAGATTTTAACGAAACTGGAACCGTTGGAATCGCAGAGAGATGTACTTCGTGATGGTGCAGATCCGGAGTCATTCCGGGCAAGTAGGAATTTGGATTAAATCGGACGTCGTCCGGTTTAATTTAAATTTCGATCGCTCGCCGAAACTCAAAGTGAGTTTTCTCACTCACATCTGGATGCTAGGCATTTTAAATAGATAATATTTAAATATCTGTGTGGATGGCTGAATATAATTGTTATTATCAGTCTGGATTGATATTTATATTGTGATGTGCTAATATTTGTGGATGCAGGGAGAAACAGGTTGGAGGAATCCAACTGGATTCCTCACAATGTAGCAATTATTTTATAATTGATAGTGATACCTGTTTATATGTTGTGATTGATAAATCTGGAAATTAAATTGTGTTGTGAAATTATTGTATAAATCATAGTTACAGAATTTAATTTATAAATGGACAAAATTTGGTTTTTACGAAATAAGTAAATTGTTAAATTAAGAATTTTTGAAAAATAGAATTTGAAATCTGGTTTGGAATGGGAAATGAAAAATTGGTAAAATTTGGATTTAATATTGTGGGAAAATTTATCAATCGATAAATATGAAATATAAATTTTCTGGAGATTAAATTTATGAAATTATAAATTGTTTAAAATAACGATGTTTATTTTAATAATGGCTAATGTTATCCGGAAATTAAAAATATGTTAAATGGAGTTTCCAACTATAAATTAACAAGTTCAAATAAAAAAAAAAATAGAATGTTTTGAAATGCCGTATTTCATTGGAATTTAATTAAGTGAATTGGAAATTTGGCTTTCATTAGAAATTCACCAAAAATGTTTAATTTAAAATGTTTTAAACTATGATTTAAAAATGAATTTCCGGATATGGGAAATTGGGTGTGAACTTCGGATGAAGTCATAGTTAAATATGGAATTGGAAATTTATGTTGAAATCATAAATTGACTTGAAATAAATCAGTGGATTTATATGAAAGAGTACTTTGGAATGTTTTGAAAATGGGAAAGTGTTACCCTGGGAAAACCAAGTAAATGTTTATAAAAAGATTTTATTTAACTAAGGTTAAGTTTTAAATCGTTTTAAAAAGTATTTTTAAGAAATCGTTATTTTTAAAGGAATAAATTAATAATTTTAATACCGTAATAATTTGGGAGTATATTAGCGATTATTTTTACAAATGGATTTATTTAAAAGTTGGTTTTAGCTTAAGCTGTTAAAATTAGTATTTTTCTTCTTATCACGCTATTTTGAATTTAGTTAAACTAAAACCCTTATCTTTAAATCAAAGTTTATGTGTTAATGACTAGTTTTCTTCACATATTTTAAATTTATATTTTGAGAAAATAAATAGAAGAAATTTTCATAATTTAAAGTATATTTCAGTATAAAGTATTTTTAACTGTTTTAAATGCAAATTGTTTTATACTTGGTTATTCCCGATGGGAATAAAGGGTAAAGGATTTACCTTGTAAAGGAAGAGGGGAAAATTGTTTTCAAACGAGTTTTGGAAATTTGAAATATATATCTTTGAAAGATATTAGAAGAAAATAAATAATATGGAGATTATTTATTGTGTGATGGATGTGTATGGATGTTTGTGAACATTAATTGATAGTTAAATCACCGACTATCAATATTGGCCAAATGCGCGATCGTTTCGAAGAGACCGGGATCGAGTTTCCGTATACCGGGATTCTAGGTCTGGAGACTCGAAAACCACTTCGATCCGGTTTGTACGTTTCGTGTAACGTGTTCGGAGTCGAAGATGAAGCAGTGAAGAGCAAGGGCTAGTCGCTACTAATCCTGAGGATATTTCCAAAATGGATGTAGTAGGGGTAGTGCCTTCGGTTCCGTTCGGACCCGGGACGGACTTATATGGACGAATGCTTTCGTGACATCGTCAGGTGGACGATGGGCATTCTAAGGGATATGTGCTATAAAGGTATCGTTTAGCCTCAAGCCTCATCAACCGGGAATGACTGAAAATCAGGGGTTATGCAGCAAGGCTTCGTGGGTAGCCCCCACTTGAGAGTAAGGTCATCCCTGTCTAGATGTCCCTTTTATATTCGGCTTAGTGGTGCGGTTGCTGATCCCAACCGTGGGGTGATTTTACTTGGAATTATCCAGTAAGGGATGATTCCGGCTTTGTGTTGCAGGGGAGCGGGCGTACTCCTCGGTACTGTGATCTAGGCCACGTACTGTGACAGGTGGTACCCCAGTGCCTAGTCATTCGTTGGAAATCCATTTTCCCTACGTGCCTTGTACGGTATTTGTTTGTATACCTAGTATGCTGGAATTTAATCATGTAACAATTTCAGCTATTTTAATAAGTATTTGTAAATAGACACTATTATAATATCAGAGGATTTTTATAAAAAGTGTTTTAGCTATCGTAAGGTAAAAACCCGACATGTTTATTTGTGGCATGGTCTTACGAGATGCTTTTGTTTCAAAGGATTTTCGAACTTTAATAATCAGTTTGGATGTATTTATGATGCGCTGGTATTCCAGACTGACTCGGGTGTTATTTTATTATAATGCTCGGGTCAGACCGAGTATATTTTCAGGATAGGTTGCTATGGAGCAGGAGAGGAGCTGGAGTCGGAACGTATCATTTGTACTTGTATTATTCCGCTGCTGTGATTGTTGTATTGACTGATTGACTGGAAATTGATGATTGTATTCTGACATACTCTGATGATGATGTATTGTATATAAACAGATATAGTTTTCATTTTGTGTAAAGATCTGTTCTATATATTATATTTTATCCGCTGCGACTGTGAGGTTCTGATTTTGTTTAGTTCTTTCTTCTTCTATCTACTTTCTTATTCCTCTACAATCTGTCTTTTCCGGCATTCGATCGTCGGCATATTATACTGTTGAGTATTTTGTGTCGATCTTCGAGGGTCGAGAAGGGCGGGTCGTGACAATTAAAAAGGAAACCTTTGCTACAAGTCCGTAATTCTTAACAAAAATGCATTTAGTCTTCTTTAACATTTAAGAATATCGAAAAAGTTGCATTTTGCATAAAATGATCAAACCGACATTTCAATGATCAAATTCCTTGGTACATCTTATAGTTCTTGCTCTAGTGCTACATCTAACACAAAAAAATCCTTATTGTAATCAATCATATTGAATACACAATCTTGCATTATGGTTCACCTATTTATTTCGAATGAACTAATTTCATTGAAGTTTCATACATTACGACCCATGACCGTTCGCCATATAACATCTGTATGTGATTGAATATAATCAAATATCAATATTCTTTTGTTGCTTAAGAGTACAAAAACCATAAAGGATAATGCACGGTATCATATAAACAACACTTAAGCAACCAAGACATGGATATTTTAGTGGTTGTGTATAGTGGCTCTTGCATGGGTCTTAAAGTGATGACATGCTAATAGATTTATTGGTAATTATATTTTATATTACTATCTCTATCTTAATTCAGCACATTTGTGTATTTTAACTAATAAACATTTTATCGGTTATATTGGTTGCATAAATTTATCGTAGTAGATTACTTTAATTTGTGTAGCATATATTCTTACAATATTGGATATGTTAAATTTTTTCATTTCATCTATCTAATAAGCTTTCACTAGACTTTTATATTTCTTAAAATTCTAAGAGAAAAGATAGAAAAGTTTTGATTTCTCCAGTAGGTGTTAGGACTAGTTTGCCATAGGATTCTGACCTTGAGGAATCTCAACAAATCATCAGCCTGCGTTGTAACAACCCACATCTTAATGGGCTCGATATTCCGACTAAATTGAAAAACCAAAGTCCATTAGGGTATGGATCATTGGTGTTGGTATACTACAATAAACATAAGTATATCAAGGGCTATCTATATATGAACTCACAATGGAATAATAAAGTATAACAAAAGATATACATACTGACTAAGGCTAATACCTTCAAACCAATAACGTTCCTTGGATATCTAGTGCTCTTGTCAGTATAGAGCATGAATGAGAGAATCTGCCTTCTCATCGTTCCCGCCTTGTACTCATACCTTCCCTTCTAATATATCCTATGGGTTCCAATGAGGAGAGAGTTAGAACAATGTTTTGGTGACTGATAAATTACACTTTATCCATAACATTAGTTTATGATGTTTGGTTTCCATTACGTGTTAGGTCTTTTATTCATAAATTAGTCATTTTGACATCATGTACACATACGGTACGTCCAACCTGCCCGAGGTATGAAATAGATATATACATGTGGGTGTGTGTGTAAGCATCACCGTCTTCCATGGACAAGGATACATTCCTCACTAGTGTCTATAACTATGCACTACATCGGGCATCCACAACAGTGTCTAGGCCGAATAGCCCACATACACAGGAGAATCTCCCGTTGGTACTTAATAATGGCATTACAACTAATTAGCCATATTACTATATCATCTTAAAGACTTATCTAAGGGTTAATTAGCCCATCTCCTAATGACAACAAACAAACAAAATTTAAGGCAATTGCATAACCCATACAGAACCTACGCCAATAGAAATTGTAGTCTGTCTCTAGGTGTAACCCAAGTCTTTCTAATAACCACTATAGGACCAATGGTGCTATCGCCCTAATATATACAACCCTACTTCTCAGTTATATGATACCAGTAATGCTAATATAATGTCGAACCTTCGCCCACTGTCCAATTTAGATTGCCTAATCCAAATCAAAGAAATGCCTACTTGGTTTCTTAATAACTCGTGTTAGAATTGAGGTAGACCCCAATTGGGCATTTAAGACTTCAAATCCAAGGCAAACCCACTTTGTTATATTCCCTAAACCTATACGCGAACGTATATCTCCACGGGTCCTACAATGGGGATGTCCTACATTAGAATGTATACACAACTGCTGGTAGCATCTTGCGGAGGATGGACTTCTGTTGTGTAATATTACCTCTCATCCTAACCCATGCTAACGACTGTGTCATTTATAATTAACCTAAATATTGGGCTTGACCCAATAATCCACACCTGTCATAAACGTATTTTTACGGCTATATAATTTCAACTTGAAAATTATTATGTCTCCTAAGTTCAAATATTAGTATTCATTTACTTGCCATGAACTTACTTCTTATTTCATTACTGTCGATAAATATCATTTATTACTACTTTTCTATTAATATGATTAATTATCATTTACTGCTTTTTTTTAGTTAATACAATTAAGTATCATTTACTACTTGTTTCCGATTAATATAATTAAGTATTATTTACTACTACTTTTCAATTAATGTCCATTTTAACTTGATTACTATAACCTTCCGAACTCTCCAATTCATTGTCTTATTCATATTTTGTGTTTATCATTTATTTCTCAACTTATATTTAATAATATATATTTAATCGACAATGGAATCATTATTATTTCTATTTATAACACATTTAGTTTTACATTTAAGAATTTCCACATTTTAATGCGCTGGAACTGTAACTTTCCCAAAAAGGGAATGTTATCACTGTAACTTCCCATAAATTATCTAAAAGAGGAATTGTGTTGTGTTCGGAATTACCTTTTTTATTTCTATTGAAATAGACAATATAAAATACGGTAAACGTCCCTCTTTTGCACATCTCTTTTCTTTGGGCATATCCCTTGTTATTTCAAACGACACACTTTAATATATATAATTGTAAAGTTGGATAATTTATGGAAATTCACATAGAAACATCCTTTATTCCGATGAATTAAAATAAAAACTTAAATCCCAATCAAATTAGAAACATCTTAAATTCAAGTTTAACAACTTATAACATTCTACTAACGAAATTTGGAATTAACATATAATTTTATTCATGACTTATCTCATAACTTTTAGGGACTATTTTCTAGGGTTGTCAATGGATACCCGAAATCCGTCCGCATCCGCATCTGAAAAGCGGATAAATTCGATATAAAAAAAACGAATAAGGATGCAGATATGAAAACACCCGCATCCGAAAATTATCCATCCGGTTTTTGTCAAGATTATAGTTCAAATTATGTGTATTTTAGTATAGTGAAAGATACTTGTTTATTGTTTTATTAAGTTGGTAATTTATATTATATGCACTTAATGCTTTTTAACTGCTTGAAACTATTTATTACCATCATATTTGTTAATTTTTAACACTTTTATAATCGATGGGATTGAAAAATATTTATGTTATACTAAAATTTTCTTTTTATAATTCTTGATTTATCGGTCGTTAGCGGATAGGATAATTATCCGATATCCATCCTTATCCACAGATGCAGATATCCGATATCTGAAAATAATTTCAGATGCGGATGTGAATATGGCACTATCTGCATCCGAAAGCATCCGTTGACATGCCTACTACTTTCATCCTTGCATCCCTAATTGTGGTATATACAATATTTAATCAAATTTAACAATCTACCGAATATGTAAGCAAAGATCTCAAGGTCATTTTATACATATTTAAGCCTACAATTCCATAATTTATATTTAGGCATAAAAGCACAATGATATAAATATAATATTATGTAAAAACATATAATTTCCCACACAACTTTTAGCTTCAAAATCTCCATATCTAAATCCGTTCTCCTAATTTGACTCCCTTTGTTTCTATAAAATATGTATCAAATAGGCATACATATTTATTAGAATTATAGATCTGAGAAGAGATTTGAATTAAGCATAGTTTAAATTTAGATCTAGAATTTACCTCTTTTCGCGGAATTGATTCAACCCTATTCTTCTTCTCTTTTATTTTTCACTATTCTCCATATGTGTGTGTGTGTGTGTGTAATATTTTGCAATTTCTATAATTTCTAAAAATAATGGAGAAAAGAAAATGGCAGAGCTTTGTTCCTTGATTTAGAAAGTATAAGAAAAGAAGTGAGGGCTAGGCTTGTATTTATAAATGCTCGAATCAATTCCATCTGTTAGAGTAAATTATATTAAATTAGGGCCGTTAAGCCAAGGTTTATTCTAAAACACCACACTACCACTGGTCGACCGGTCAAAAGGGGACAGTCAACCGTTAGGGGTCAACCGGTCCTTATACCAGCATCAATTGGTTAACGTTATTTAATTAATCTGATTTGTTTCCTTTGATAATTTATTTCCTTTAATATATTTTGAATTATTTTCGATTTCTAATCTTTAAACATTAATAACTTTTCAGTTTGAATTCCAATCGTAAAACTTTATATATGAAAGGTATCAGAAAATTGCCAAGAACATAATGGTACAAGTTCGTACCCAAATTTGACACTTGAAAAAAAATTATTTTTAAGCTTTAATAATTATTATTAATTCTTTTAGTTAACTACTATTTAGTTTACGAGGTGTTACATTCCCCCCCTTAAAAGAATTTCTTCCCCGAAATTTCTGAAGGACTGAATCATATAACATATTCTACAACCATTCTAAACTACCTAATCAATTAGTGTGCAACCAATTTTGTAGCAAAACACGTACAAGTGCACGGTGTATTTCAACACATATGGTATGTATGTTGAATAATACTAAATCAACATCTTCTACATGAATGCATTCTTTAAAACAAATCTGAAAATATAGTGCAAACAACTATATATACTGGCAGTTTTATATATATGCACGTTTTCAGAAATTAAAAATCCTTTTTCACACAACAATTTCCATACTCCTATGAATAAGAGTATGGTCCAACAAATTTTACATCCAATCTCTACCATCCAATATCTAGCATATAATTTTTAACATCCAAAAATTTTAAAAAACTGCTTTTTGTAAATATATACACTTATGCCAAAAAAAGGATTTAGATGCAAAATTTATATTTCCACCCTTCTTTTAGGTACCCATTCCGCTGTACCTTGGAACCTTCTCTTTTGCCCTCAATACTTTTCTAACTTTTCCAAGTACAGTTCACATAAGGAAGTTCATTTTTAAAATTTAAAAGGAAAATATTTTATAAACAAATTTTCTTTTACTATCAACAAGGTATGGAAAAAGAAATTCCAAAGCTAAAATAGCTTTATTCCTCGTCGTTATTTATGTTTTACATATTGTCATCCCTACTGAACAGTAACATTCGTATTTGCTAACTCATCTACTTTCCATATGCTTAGCATGTGGCATTTCTAAAATCAGAAATTTTCTCGTTTTCCATTTAGAAACTTATCCGATTAAATTTGTGAAATAGTTGGAAAATTTTAAAATAAAAGTCACTTTTCAAAACTTATTCAAAAGTATTTCATATTTTAAAAATCAGAAACTTTTGTACAAAATTTGTCAAAAGTATTTGTTTTTACCTTTTCGAAACAAACCAAGCCACGTCCCAACATAATCCGGATTCAGTCAATGGTTTAACGTCTTTGATTGACCTTAGCCTATTACATAGTAAATTGTCAAATTTTGAAAACCTTTTCTTTTATTTTAGAACAACAATCAGCATACAAGTACATTTATAAATTTCAGCTTCTAAGGCATATAGATAGTGATCTGTGGTACCACAACAACCTATCCCTCTTCCTCGCTTGCTAAAATTTATTTCTCCAACATTTTAATGCTTTTTGGGACTTAACATTATTTACTTTTAGTAGCTAATTTAATAAGTTTTCTAATTTATTTTATAAACTTCCAAACTTACATGCATTTCATAACTAGCTAAATATGAGATTTTCCTTATTTATACTGTTTTCAAATATATAGCGATTAAAGCTCATTCAGAAAATCAACAGGTAATAAAATAGGAACTCTCATATCATATCGTATGCTTTTTCAATACCCAAAAAGTGACAACTAGCAATTACAATCCAAATAACCTAAAAGAAACAATTGTTGGAAGCTGTCCTTCAACATCAACTGATATTAATGATGTTGTGGTCCTATCACTTCTTACTCAATTAAGATGGACAATTCTAGTATGACATTCTATTATAACCCACAAATCTTAACTCACATTTTTGCTTCACTATGCATTACTTCAATTCTACACTGCATTTCTACAACCAAATATAGGATAAACTATGCATTTCTACACTGTAGTCGGTAAGAAATATAAACTCATCGAAAAATTAGCACGGCGGAATAACTTTCCTACCACCTATCTTGCCTTCTTGAGATAATCGACGTCCTCTATATGTGTTTTCCATCTCATTATTCTCTTCTCCAATCATATTACTATCTTCTTTTAATCCAAATCTCTTGATAGTATTCTCAAATTTCAGTATATACTTTCTTTCTTTGATCATTCATGTGAGTATACTCTGGAACTCGCAAAAGCGTACTTTGATACCATTCCTCATTCCTTTGTGGGTTCTTCTTATAGCTTTCACACATGTCTGATAAAACATTCCTAAGTTCATACCAATATTCCTTATATTATACGGGGATCTCTTATTGTTACTCTATGAGCATTCGTGGCTATTTCATTCATAACCTTAACTTTTACCATGTCTTACTTAGGCAGTCATCCATATCTACTCCATATCAAAGTTGGTTTGATTTTCACTACTCTTTATAAAAATTATTAAACTTCACAATCATAAAGTACTTAATCTAAAACTTTTATCTTTAAAAATATAGACTTAAAATTTTAAAATTATATTTTAGGATTTATGAAGCAAGTTATCTATTAAATTCCAAACATTAATGTTGGAAATTTAATCTAAAAAGATCCTTTCCTTTATAGCCATTTCACAATAAAGATTTTACTCCACAGAAAGTAGAGTTTTTAACTCGAACCATTTATTAAGTTTTTTATTCCAAAAACTCGATTTTTATACCAAATCATTTTTCAAAAATGCACTTTACAGTGTTTCTAAAATATCTTTTATAAATTTAAACAATAAAAAGTGGAGTAGACAAGGACAACTTCCATTCTATTATTTTCCTATCAATTATGCTATTTCCAATTTCAACCTTAGCAGAGACTCCGATAGCATATGAGGGGGAATTTTAAAAGAAATGTGCAATCAATACGCATAATTATGAAAATATCAATTCTCATATGTTTTTCCTTTAATTTCCTATATTTTTTTCTAATTAGATTACTAACATTGTTTTAATATCAATTCCTAACGTTAATTTTATATAAATATTCTAATGTTGCACTATTTAAATTTCTTCTATCTAAATTGCTCTTATTTAAATGGCTTCTCCATATATAGCTCCCTTTATTTTTGATTGTTTTCTTCATCGTAGTGCATTCGCCTATTAGTTTAGCCATTAGGCTTTTCTTCATTAATACGATACAATTTACCCTTTTCTGTATAAATCTATCTTAGCTATTTTTCTTCGTAATTTTCTTATACGAGAATATTATTCTTATCTTCACTATCAGATGTTCTTAACCTTCCATTATCTTTGTCCTGTTTAAAACCAGTACCAGTTCCTATTATCTACCCTTTAAAAGAATTTTAGAACTTTAAATTTTCAAAATCAGAAAAATCACAGACCTATACATATTGTAACAACCCGCATATTTATCGATTTTATATTTAAAGCTTTTATTTAAATATTTTATCGTTAGTCGGATGTTAGTCTGAAAAGCTACTTTTTGCATACGGTCAAATTAGGACTCGAGACCACCTCCATTGAGTTCAAACTAACATTTGCGATCTTTTTAAGTGTAAACTTCGATATGTTTAGAGATAGTGAAATTTTCGTCACTTTTCCCACTTGTGACTTTGGTTGGGACTACACCTTCTTAATTCAGCCCAACCCTCTTCCTCACTTGATAAAACACTTCAAGCTTTGTCAAAAATGGTGGTGGGAAAGAGAAATTAAAACTCCAAACTCAAATTCTATTTCAAATCCGAGATTCAACTCCAAATTCAAGTAGAAGATAGTAGATTCAAGCTTGTGGTTGTTTCTTGCATTGATTTCAAGCTCCATCTTCATCAAATTCGTGAAAAGGTGAGATTTTTATCTCACACTCTCGTCTATATCTATCTTGGACTGTTGGGAATGGTTCCCTATCATTTTAACATGCACATTTGCATTTGGTTTGGATTGGATTGGCGAAAAACCCAAAATTTTAGTGTTTTTGGTGAAAAACTGCACTTAAGTCGTTCTGGGTGTGCTAAGTCATTCGCGAGTTAAGCCTAAGTCATAGGTCGTTCGCGTTGAAAAGTCACACAGAGCATAAGTCGTTCCAGGCCTTAAGTCGTTCTGGGTGTGCTAAGTCGTTCGCGAGTTAAGTGCTAAGTCGTGCGCGAGTTAAGAGTTAAGTCGTTCCAGGCCTTAAGTCATTCTGGGTGTGCTAAGTCGTTCGCGAGTTAAGTGCTAAGTCGTGCGCGAGTTAAGAGTTAAGTCATTCTGGGTGTGCTAAGTCGTTCGCGAGTGAAGTGCTAAGTCGTGCGCGAGTTAAGAGTTAAGTCGTTGCCTTCTGCTACCTCGTCCTGGCTTAGGTCGTACTGGGATAAGTCATTAGGTCTTACTGGGATAAGTCGTTAGGTCGTATAGACCTTAGCTCGTAGCTCGTATTTGAGCTTAAGTCGTATCGACTTTAAGTCGTTGGGTCGTGAACCCTCTTAAGTCGTTAAGTCGTACGACTTTAGGTCGTTGGGTCGTATACCCTTTTAAGTCGTAAGTCGTTTGCGAGTTAAGTCTTAAGTCGTAAGTCGTTCGCGGGTTAACCCTTAGGCCGTTAGACCTCGTTTTGCTTTAGGTCGTAGGCCGCTTGTCTTCACCTAGGTCGTACCGTTTTGACGGGGCGCTGCCCCCTGGACCCCCGCGACCTGACCGGGCAGGTCGAACCCCGTACCCCTCTTCGTAGGGGATCTTATCTGAAAAACATTCAATAGAAATTCCTACTTTGATGGTTTTGCGATTGATTTCTTTGGACTTTACTCACGTCTTCGAACGTGAATTTATGTGATTCGATTTGTTTCAACAATCGTTTTGTGACTTGTCACTCTAAAGATATGAAGGTTTCAATATTAGTAGTAAATATCAAAGCTCTTTCATCAAAACGATTTCAACTCTATTTTTATTACAAAGCTCTTTTTCCTAAACCGTTTTCCAATCTACTAGTATATACAAGCCTTTACTTCACTCGGATGAGAAATTGACTTAAACGACTTAGTAAAACGAGTGGTATGAAACGCTTGCGTTCACTTCGTCGGTTAGCTCTTGGACTTGTTCGATTGAACCCTTTTGTGACAATTTCCTAGTGAAGATTTACAGCTTGTTCGTAAATATTTAAGTTAAGCAAGTGGTTATGGGACATGAAGCTAAACTCATATATTTACTAGCTTGGTGTGATTGACACTTCCTGTTGATCATGACGATCATTCTTATGATTTAGACTAGCAATTGTGCGATGTCTCTTTGTTTGCCAGGTTAGACTAGTCCTCATTGGTGTGATTCCAACTCACACATATCTATTTGCCTGCGAGGTTAGTCTAGACACCACTTGTGTGATTCCACTCACACATACCTTTTTGTTTACGAGGTTAGACTAGACACCACTTGTGTGATTCCACTCACACATACCTTTTTGCTTTTTGGTTAGTCTAGACCTCAATCTGTGTGATTCCGACTCACACATATGGGGTAGCTCCCCATGGTCTTCGGACCATCATGTGATAGGCCTCTTTCTCTATTTATGATTTCTAGATTTCTTGCTTTGATTTCTGGATTTTTTTTATGTCATTGACTTGTTATGAGTACAAGTTTAGGGTATGATGCCCTCTTTGGATCTTTGAGAAGATTCTTGTGATATTGATCATTTCTCATCGGTTGATCTCATGTTGATCATCATTTGCATACTTATAGTAGTATGTCAGTATGGATATTTTATGTTTATGCCATATCTTTTATTTTATATCATGTCATCTGATATTTATAACTAGACTGATCCGTTTATTATTTTCTTAAATAATACTCGGGTCAGACCGAGATGTTACAGGTGCGTCTGCTTGACTTCCTCCCGGGATTTGCTACTCTGACTTTTGGCTAACTATTTAGTTTAGCAGTTTTTTTTGTATACACTCGAGACATGGGCTCATAGTTGTATTCTTTTGGTATAGCACGTGTTGCTATTCTTTTGTATTATTGTGGATCTTTTTGACCACTACTATGATGTACACTTTCATGTGTTAGTTATATATTCATATCTTCTTCCGCCTTTGTGATATGGATGTCTGTGTTTGATTTGTGTTATGTTTATTTCTATGTTTGTTTCCGAAGATTATTTTATAGCCACCGTGTGATAAGCAATTACATGGATGGTCGCTCCTCAACAGCCTTATTCTCCGTGCTAGTTGACAGCACTACATCGTATTGTTCTTGGCTAGCGTGGGTATTGAGGTGGGGCGTTACACATATGCTCTATTTTCTATTTATTTGAAAGGAAATGCCTCATTATTAAAACCCTTTTTACTGCAATTTTAGGTCTAAACAGTTTTAATTTTAACTAGAAATTCGATTTAAATAAAATATACAAAGATATTTTATTTTGTGAAATTTTTTAATATATACTTGCTTTTTAAAAATAGGGTTCTCCTACTTTTAAATAAATCCTTTGAAAATCGCTTCATATATTTTTAGGAAAATTTACAAGCTTTTATTAAATTCTTTCATATGGGGTCGCACTTAGAGTGGGTTTTATCTATCCCTTCTTTTGGACTTTTCTTCTTTTCCACCTAGTTTCTGACTTATCTTCATTCAGAATATATATTAAAAATCTAACTATCATCTTGAAGTGATTATTACACACCTTCCTTTGGGAACTTGCTGGATTCTTACTTTTGGATATCTACAACACATAGATTCTTTATTTCCCATTTATCTAGATAAAATGTATGCCACCAATCGGTAATCTAGCGGGGATCCACAACCATAGGGCAGTCTAGGCCTAATAAGGGAATCAAGTAACATCGAGCTTTAGGGACCCTTTTATATCCCACACTTATGCTCTTCTTAAGTCAACGCCATACGATACAGCCTATTTCTTATGGGGTGATCAGGATAGGCGTACACTTCGAATTTCATTTATTATTCCAACTCATAATCGTCCTAACTATGGTCACAACTATTTCTATTGTCGAAATTTGTAGGGGTTGGCATATAATATATATATATATATTTGTGTGTGTGTGCGTAATTATAGATAAAAATACAAATACGTTCACTCGATGTATCCTAATTCTTATGATCTACTAACCTCAGCTCTGATACCAAATGTAACAACCCTCACCATAATGGGCCTGATATTTTGACTAAATCAAAAAATCAAAGTCCATCAGGGTATAAATCGTTAGTGTTATCCTGTAATAAACATAAGTATATTAAAGGATTATTTATATGAACTCATAGTAGAATAATAAAGTATAATAAAACATATACATACTGATTAAGGCTAATACCTTAGAACCAATAGCATTCCATGAATATCTAGTGCCCTTGTCAATGCAGAGCATGAATGAGAGAATCTGCCTTCTCACTGTTCCTACATTCTGCCAGTACACGTCCTTCAAAATCTATCAAATGAGTTGTAATAAGGAGAGGGTCAGAACAACGTTTGATGATTGGTAAATTACATATTTCATCTGTAACACTAGTTAATACCGATTGGTTTCCATTACATGTAATGTCTATTATTCATAAGTCATTTTGATTTCATGTACGCGTACGATACATCCAACCTACCCCAAAGTATGAAATATATATATACATATGTGTATATAAGCATCGCCGTCCGATACGGACAAGGATACATTCCTCGCTGATATCTGTAACTACACACCGCTTCGAGCATCCACAACATTGACTAAGCTGAATTTCCTACATACATAGAGGAACCTCCCATTGGTGCCTAATAACTGCATTACAACTAATTAGCTGTATTACTAACTCATCTTAAAGACTTATCTAAGGGTTAAATAGCCCACCTCCTAACGGCAACAAGCAAACAAAATTTGAGGCAATTGCATATCCCGTATGGAATCTACACTAGTAGGAAGTGTAGTTTGTCCCTAGGCGTAACCCTAGTCTTTCTAATGATCTTTACAGGATCGATGACAGTCTTGACCTAATGTATACAGCCTTACTCCTCGAATATATGGTACCAACAATGCTGACATAGCGTCGAACCTTTGCCCATCGTCCAATTTAGATTGCCTAATGCAAATCAAGGAAATGCCAACTTGGTTACTTAATACCTAGTGTCGGAATTGAAACATACCCCAATTAGCCATTTAAGATTCAAATCCAAGACGAACACACTTTGGTATATTCGCTAAACCTATACATGAATGTATATCCCTATGTGCCTTACAGTTGGAGATGTCCCACATTAGTACAATGTATAAACAACTGTGGGTAGCCCCATGCGGAGGGCGGACTTCTATTGTGTAACATTATTTACCTCGCATCCCAACCTATGTTAATGACTGTGTCATTTATAATTAACCTAAATATTGGACTAGACCTAATAGTCCACATCCATCATAAATGTATTCTTGAGGTCATATAATTTCAATTGGGAAATTATTATGCCTCCTAAGTTCAATTATTAGTATTCATTTACCTACCTTGAACTTACTTCTTATTTCATTAAATTCAAAAGAATATCATTTAATGCTTCTTTTCTATTAATACTATTATCTATCATATACTGCTTCTTTTCAATTAATACAACTGAATATCATCTACTGCTTCTTTCTGATTAATACAATTAAGTATCAATTACTGCTTCTTTTCAATTAATGCCCATTTTAACTTGATTACTATAACCACCCTAACTCTCCAATTCATTGCCTTATTCATATTTTGTGCTTATTATTTCTTTCTTAACTTATATTTAATCACATATATTTAATCCATGATGAAATTATTATTATTTCTATTTATAACACTTCTAGTTTTACATTAGGGATTTCGACATTTTAATGCATTGGAATTGTATCTTTCCTAAAAGGGAATGTTATCACTATAACTTCCCATAAAATATCTAAAAGAGGAATTGTGCTGTATTTGGAATTAAAAGCAATTACCTTTTCTGTTTTTATTAAAATAGACAGTACAAAATATGGTAAATATCCTTATTTGCACATCTCTTTCCTTTTGGCATATCCCTTGTTATTTCAAATGACGCACTTCC
Source organism: Allium fistulosum (assembly GCA_030737815.1). Taxonomy (NCBI): domain Eukaryota; kingdom Viridiplantae; phylum Streptophyta; class Magnoliopsida; order Asparagales; family Amaryllidaceae; genus Allium; species Allium fistulosum. The sequence continues at coordinate 307,757,395 of CM060908.1, read as the reverse complement.
ATATATATAATTGTAAAGTCGGATAATTTATAGAAATTCATATAGAAACATTCTTCATTCCAATGGATTAAAATATAAATTTAAATCCTAATCAAATTGGAAACGTCATAAATTCAACTTAAAATTCAACTAACTAAATCTGGAATTAACATGTAATCTTATTTATGACTTATCTCATAACTTTTAGAGACTACTTTCACCCTTACATTCCAGATTGTGGTGTATACAACATTTAATCAAAGTTAACAATCTACTGAATATGCAACGATTCAGAATTTTATCGCTTTGATTTGTGAATATTTAATTAATTTTAAATATTAAATTTATGGGTTTAATAATTAAAATAGCCGTCTTTTAATTTATAACTAATGATAGAAATTTCCTTTTTGAATTTGGTTTACAAAAAATAATTAGTTAAAAGAAAATTAAAAAATGTGACCGGAAAGCTTTTTCTAAAATCCTGATTTTTGATTATCTAAAAGTTGTTAAAAGATTGTAAAAAACCTTAATATATTTAGAGACAGGCTTATAAAATTAATAAGGAATTGATTAAGTGTGTAAAGGATAAGATATGTTTACTTAAGGGGAAAGAAAGTGAAGTTACAATTTTCAAGTTTAAAAATTAAATAAAAAGAAAAATCATGACATGTCCTTATCATCTTACATCTTAGTACACTTAAGGTCTTTACATGGTGGTTAAAAGGGTGTTCTATGGGCATAACGTGTAAAGGAGAGGAGGAGTTGATGGGATGATGATGTGGCATGAATCTAGTGGGGGGTAATGGTACTGAGGGGCATTTTGGTGATTTCATTTCCATCTTTTCTATAAAAACTAATTTCAAATTTCTGCCTCTTTCCTCATTTTATTTTCTATATTTAAAAAAAAAATTCTTCTTTCTTAGAGCTTTTAAAATATCTTTAATGGCTTCCACTTTATTATCAAGTTTCAAAAATCAAAACTTCTCTTTTTAAATCTTTCTAAAAGTTGTTATAATCCTTATTCTTCTTTCTACACACCTTCTTCTTTCTACACACCTTCTTCTTCATAAATCTAGCCCCATCACCTATTTTCACCACATGGTCGAGCCAAGACCACCAAGACCAAGCCCTATAAGGCTTATGCCGACCCATTTTCCACTTACTTGGCCAAAATCAAGTTTTTATAAAGAGAAATGCAAGATCTAGGCTCTTTCCAAGTTTTAAAGAGATTTAAATAAGTTTGGTGAGTAAAGCTCACATATTTAAAAAATTTAACATTTTTATTTTGCTTTACTTATTACGATGTTTTGTTGGATGATTTGTTGTAATTGTTAAATTTTGGTGATACAAAATCACAATAGAAGGAAACAAATATGCAAAAGGGAAAGTAATCACGTTTGTTCATTATGGAAATGCATTAATAATTGGATTGCATTTGAATGAGATGGCAAGGAAATTTATGCATGCGCACGTTATGGAATAATATATATGCAAAAGATATGCATATTATTTCTTTCTTCGTAATCGCATTGCTTTGGGATTATTTTCTTCCATCTTTGGAACGAGTGAATTACTTGCTATGTTTGCGTGATTTGTTACCGTTGTAATTTGCCTCCATTATCTTCTTACCATATTTTGGTAATTTGATTGATGACTCACATGAATTTATATTGGCTATATATTGAGGGTAGACTTCATTGTAAACCCATCCTGGTATTCAGCCAGTGATCTCCAAATAGAGTGTCTCTTTTTTATCCCTAATTGGGGCTTTGGTATGTAAACTCTTATCTTGTAATCTCTTGTAATTCTCTCATGTGGAATAAAATCTCTCTACTTTGGACTGGACGTACACTATCTAGATGATAGTGGAACCAGTATAAATATTGTGTCTACTTTTTCTTTATAGTTATTTGCTATTTATTTGGAGTATAGAATAATTGCTGCTAGTTAAGTGGTGTTCAAATTGGCAAATCTAGATCCTGTTTATTGTCTTTCCGCATTGGTGCAATTTTCTGCACAACAGTAATTTGATGTTGTTTTATGTGATTATACATGTGTTTATATGTGTTTGTATGTGGTATTGGTTATTGACTTGAAATGAAGTCAAAAAGTTAGTAAAGTTACAAGTTGTGATCTTTATGTGATAAAGTTTGGATCTTTATATATGTTTGTGGTTTGTGATATGATTTGTAGGCTATGGACATGAACATCCAGTTATATGTTAAGGGAGTTAACACTTTTGTATGGTTAAGCGACAAGTAACCCTTGTGTGAAATTATGGTTTTTAGTTTGAAAAATCAAAAATCCTTTCCAAGTCTAAACTTTGTTTTAGTTTTCAAATACTTATTTTATGTTCGTAAAAGTAAGTAGGTTTTTCAAAAGGGTAAGATTTCAAAAGAAAGTTAGAAAACAATTTCAAGTTATGACATCCATAGCGATAGTCGCAATGGATGTAGTTTTTCGGAAAAAGTTCAACTTCTCACAAACTTGAGTTTTTTTTACATAAGTAAACCTTAGAAATGTTTTTCTAAACTTAATAATGATGTTTAAGATAGTTAATTAAGTATTTATTAATTAATTAATATTTAATTAAGTTGGCTAATTAATAATTAATTAAGTATTAAATAAGGTTTATTGATTAAATTAAGGAGCGATTAATTACTAATTATTTGTCTTTTAAAAGTGAGATTAATTTTAATTAATCTTTAATTAAGTAAGATTAATTTTTAATTAATTATGAATTAAGTATATGATTTATTATTAATTAAGTATAGATTTAGTTATTAATTAATTATTACGTATTTAATTATTCTAATTATAAATTAATTAAGGGTTTAATTTATAAACAAATTATTTATTAAAGGTTAAGTATTTCTTAATTAATAATTAAGTTAAGTTAAGATTTAATTATGTTTTTAAAAAGGATTTAACTTATAATTAATTATTTAAAAAGTGGTTTAAGTTCTTAATTACTTTGTTTTCCACAGTTCGCTTTCTTTTATAAAGAATAGTTTTGAATACAAGGGATTCTATTGTCGAAACCATTAAGTAACCATGCAAATGTGAATAGGTTATACTAAACTTTGACATTTGTTAGCATAATAAATCCTCGTTCTGTTATACCTTAATTAAGTAAATTATTAGACATCTTTTAGCAGAATAAATCCCCGTTCTACTATATTAAACTTAATATATTATTCGGACATCTATTTAGCAGGACAAATCACCATCATGCTATTATGTTATCTGGACATATATCTGCTAGTTGGTTTATATTGACATGTTATTCCCTGATTTAGTTATGAATTTTATTTACGTATATGTTGGTTTATCGAAATAACTGTTATGTGACTTGGAAGTCAAATTTAATTAAAATGGTAACTTGATTTAGTACCATTGTGGTCATTAAGCCTCCGTTCAAATTTGTAAATTATGATTTTTAAATTGACTTTAATTCTATATCAATTTGAGGTTAAGTGTTTGTAAATGATTTTGTAAGATGTCCAATTATTTTAATAAGGGTATTTACAAATAATATTTTGTAAATAATATTTTATAAAGGATTTATTTAAAGGAGATTTACAAATGATATTTGTAAATGATATTTTTAAGAAAAGAGAATTATAAATGGAGATTTACGAAAGAGTTTTATGAATGATTTTGGAGATTTATATTAGAAGAGTTTATAAATGACTTGGGATATTTGTAAAAGGAGTTTTATAAATGATTTTTGGATATTTATAAAAGAGTTTTATAGATGGATTTAGCATTTAAGCAAAGGAGATTTCATTAATGAAAATGATTTATTGAAGAAATTTAGAAAATAATTGTAGATGAGATTTCCCTTAACTAACCTTCTTAATTATAGTGGTGTGGACAATTGCTCCATGCTTAACACCAAAGGAATATTGTTTGGGATTATTCTATCCTCTAATTTAAATAACATTTGTTTGATCCTTTTAATATGATTTTGAAACGAGAAATCTTTCACAATGTTTTATGAATATACTTATTCCAGTGTGATAAGTATATGAATATTTTGAGAAATATTTTGAAAAGGGATTTAAATAAATGAAAACTTATTTTGAGGCTTATTGGTTGCTATGAGAAAATTAAAACTCTGGATTATTGTTTGGTTGTGTAATTGATAGTTAAATAACCGACTATCAAATCTTGACCTGTTTAACTCAGGAAGTGTTGTGTATATTCAAATTTTTCAGTGAGGACTCAAATACTTGTTGCGTAATCCCGAAGAACCAGAATTGAGTTAGTTGGAAATTACCGCTTAGTTGGGAGACACTGGTTTCGGGTAAGTATGATTTATTCAAACCACTCCAAACTAATAACGTCTGTGATGGATCTTTATGGAGCATACTATTTAGCTATACTATTCTCCCCGAGTGTGATTCCAAAAGGGAAGATAGTAAATGTTGAATGTTTGTTCAAACCCGGAATAACTTGTATGGATGAATCCTGGCATTGCAGTTCATCCCAAAGGGCAGTGTTAGCATTCCAAGATCGTCTACTATGAAGAAAATATCATCATGGCCTCTCAAACCTCACACCCGATAATGGAAAAAATAGGGTATGCCACAAGGCCATGTGGGTCGCTCCCATTAGGGAATGATCATCGCCTTATCTAGAGTCGATATCTATATGTATGCTTAGAGGCCAATTTTTGGTTGTTGATCACAATATAAGGGTAATCATATTTGGTACTATCTAGTCAGGGGTAGGTCAATCTTGTCATCCGGGTAGCAACTGTAACTGCAGCCTGCAGTACATTTTATCTTAAGGTGTACTGTTTCAAAAGATAGTCCATTACCTTGCTATTTGTTGGAATCCATTCTTCAATAAGAACCTTTGGTTTTCGATTTTATACCTATTATTGTTGTGATGTACACACACCACAGCTACTTGATTATATATTTTAAACCTTAGACATTATTATAATATCACTGCATTTTATAATAGAAAATGTGTGACGCCCCACCTCTATGCTCACAATAACAAAGAGTATTAAAAGAAATACTGTCTGTTATTACGAAGAATAAGGCTGGATAGGAGCGGCCATCCGTAGTTAGGCCTTACACTAGTATTGGTTACCTCGATAGGAGTGGTATATTCTTTATTTTTCATCTCTGTTTATCTACTCCCATCGACATATCCAATTCCAGTATAAAACGAACTACGATGGTTCATAATAGTTTAGGACATCATATATAATAATAACACAGATAAGCTAAATGCGGAACATAGATAATACAAAATCTCATATATATATATAACTGAAGGCAGTTACAATACATGTGATACAATACATATGATACAACTACAACTGTCGACACTGGAAGTTACATATACAAGTACATTATCGTAAATAATATACATGAATACATATCATCCTATACTATGACACGACTACTCCAAAAGATATGAAAAGTCTTCATAGCTCAAGCAGCAACCCAAAGCAAGATATCAACAACCTGAAATAACTCGGTCTGACCCGAGTATTAAATTCAAAAGAAAATAATACACGGGTCAGTCTAATTCAAACTCGGTTATTAATGCACAGAAGCAATAATAATTAATCAATCAAATAGACGGCAGTCACAGAAATCTCGTTTATCCAATCCTTCAATAGGAGAATCGGATAACGGTAAATATAACACGTAACCATGTTAAACAACAAATCAGCAAATTCAAATCATCAACAAGGATAAATAAAAGATTATCAATGAAGATAATTTAGAAAACAACAGAATTGCCTAAACGGCAATTAACAACAAAAATCTAATTATTAAATACATAATTAGAAACTCATAATCTAATTATCTAGAAGATAATTAGTCAACAACAAATGATCAAATTAAACCAAATCAAAATGCAACTTCAAATATTGAATTGAACACACAAAACAATTCAAGCAATTGAAATATCACTTAAAAAGTCAATACTGTGTGGCTGTAGTACACGCTCGCATGCACTGCCTCGCTACTACAGTGATGAAACACACAAAAGCTCAATGAATCAGAAACAAATAACATCAACTCAAATCAAAATGAATCAGATGGAACGGCAACAGCAAGCACAGCATCCATCCAGTAACCATCAAATGAACAAAGTGCACATGAATGCACAATGAAGCTACATACAGTCTCAAGTGCAAGGTCATAGTAAAGACTGTATGCAAACCAAGTGCACAAATACTAAACAGGAGAATGGATGATAAACCCAATGCCAACCAGTGACAGGGAAGGCAACCTGACACAGTTACAAGTCGGGATGAACACTGCAATAGTGGTGATGCAGTGCACTACAACATGAATTACTGGAGCAAATGCAACAACAACGCGACCTGATATACAACATGAATTACTGGAGCAAATGCAACAGCAACAGCAACGCAACCTGATATACCACATGAATTACTGGCAAGAAATATGCACCAGCCTTTCAAACACAAACCAAATTATATCACAAAACCAAACACGAAAGATACAACAATGATTGATACAACCGATAGTGCAAGTTAATGACATGAGCAATGCTACGAATCATATCAGTAGACATACATAAACAATGAATCCAACAATCCAACAAGCCACAACGGTCAAACTAATGATCCATATACTCGAGCTCAAGACAGTACAACCCAAATGCAAACTGCAAATACATGGGGGATGTCACAATATAATATGAACCAGAGAATGCAACTACAACATCATGTGATACTAAGTGCAACAGAATCTCAAGCATTATCAACAAAAGAATACAACAGTCAAAACATAATAGCCGGATTCATGAAACAGTAAGAAAATCGAACAAGGTCGAAAGTCAAACAAATTCAACATAGTAAAATCAAGTGAAAGCCGAAGCCATCAAAATTCATGAAATCAGAGAACGAAGTCAGAAATCATCAAATACAGTTCCATGAAATCAAATGACCGAAAACATTATCAAGTCATGTAATCGCCTAAACAAAGTCAAGTGATTTTTGAACTAGATGTGAGTGAATAAAATCACTCACCTTTGTCGAAGAACTCAAATCCAACTGTTCAGCGTCGAAGCCGATTCACGCAACCTCGAACTCGCTTTGGATGAAGCTACCACGAACGAATCGATTAAAGAAGCAATCGAAGCACCCACCATCAATATAAGTTGCGACTTCGAAATCACCCAAAACCCTAATTTCTGAAGGAAGAGGAACGAACGAAAACGAGAGCCACCATTTATATTCTTTCGTATGTTTTGTTAGGGTTGTGAAAAATGAATAATGGGGAATCGGTTTGCCTTTGATAATCACGTCACCAAGTATAAAGAAAATGTGGGCCAAGATTCAACACATGTAAAGCCCATATAATTCCTTAATCAAATTATTAAAGAATCACAACCCAATTTAAAAACTCCAAATAGCCATTAACAACCAATTTTTCAAAGAATTTCAACTCGATTAAAAATTCCAATAGCAATTTGTTAGCAATTTTAATCGTCTAATGATGATAACTAACTGGGGTAAAACCCCGGGTTGTTACAGACTTCCCTCCTTATAAAAATTACATCCCCACAATTTTCATAAATAAAGTCGTCACTAACAATTATTTTTCTAACATAAACTGGTTAAGCTAGAAAAATAAAGGTCAAGAATACAAACGCCAAAGAAATCTTTTAACTTCATAAAAGAAATTCACAAATTTTCAATAAAATCTAACTATCAAATAGATAATCAGAAAACAACAAAACTGAATAAATGTAATTATCGGCAATATTCAATTATCAATTAGATAATTAGAATACAGAAATCACAAAACAACAATATCTAATTATCGATACGATAATTAGAAAACAGCAAAATCTAATTATCAACAAAGATAATTAGAAAACACAAATCACAAATCGCAAAACCGCAGATATCTAATTACCTAAAACAATAATCAGAAAACTCAAATCAACAAATATCTAATTATCAAAAACGATAATCAGAAATCTCAAATCAACAAATATCCAATTATCAAAAACAATAATCAAAAACAACAAATATATGATTATCAAAAATGAATAATCAGAAACAACAAATATCTAATGATCAAAAACGATACCAGAAACAACAAATATCTAATTATCAAAAATGATAATCAGAAACAACAAATATCTAATTATCAAAAACGATAATCAGAAAAAACAAATATCTAATTATAAAAAACGATAATCAGAAACAACAAATATCTAATTATCAAAAACAATAATCAGAAACAAAAAATATCTAATTATCAAAAACGATAATCAGAAACAACAAATATTTAATTATCAAAAACGATAATCAGAAACAACAAATATCTAATTATCACAAAAGATAATCATAAATAACAATTATCTAATTATCAAAAACGATATCTAATTATCAAAAACGATAATCAGAAACAACAATTATCTAATTATCAAAAACGATAATCAGAAACAACAAATATCTAATTATCAAAAATGATAATCAGAAATAACAATTTTCTAATTATCAAAAACGATAATCAGAAACAACAAATATCTAATTATCAATAACGATAATCAGAAACAACAAATATCTAATTATCAAAAATGATAATCAGAAACAACAAATATCTAATTATCAAAAACGATAATCAAAAATAACAATTATCTAATTATCAAAAACGATAATTAGAAACAACAAATATCTAATTATCAAAAACGATAATCAGAAACAACAATTATCTAATTATCAAAAACGATAACCAGAAATAACAAATATCTAATTATCAAAAACGATAATCAGAAAAAACAAATATCTAATTATCAAAAACGATAATCAGAAACAACAATTATCTAATTATCAAAAACGATAACTAGAAATAACAAATATCCAATTATCAAAAACGATAATCAGAAACAACAAATATCTAATTATCAAAAACGATAATCACAAACAACAATTATCTAATTATCAAAACGATGATTAGAAACAACAAATATCTAATTATCAAAAACGATAATCAGAAACAACAATTATCTAATTATCAAAAATGATAATCAGAAACAACAATTATCTAATTATCAAAAACGATAATCAGAAACAACAAATATCTAATTATCAAAAACGATAATCTGAAACAACAAATATCTAATTATCTAAAACGATAATCAGAAATAACAATTATCTAATTATCAAAAACGATAATTAAAACTAAATCAGCAAATATCTAATTACCTACAGATAATTAGAAACAACAAATATCTAGAAATCAACTAAGATAATCTAGAAAATCAACATAAAAGGTGGATCGATCCCATCATATGGCGAGTCTAAGCTACGCCGCACGTGCATCAACATATAGCCGAAGCCTACCAAGTACTGTCATCATAATTTTTTTTTGGCGCCCAACATATGACCCGAAGGTCTAGTACTGGTATTTGACCCGAAGGTCCATCATATGACCCGAAGGTCCAACATAGTGGCTCGAAAGCCCAACAAAATCATCAAAATCATCAAACAGCAAATATTTCAATTAACGAGTCCGGAATTAACCGAAATAGTAAAAGTGTGGTTCCATACTCTGCACTTTTTCTAAATCGTTTAAATCTCTTCATCGTTTCCTTGAAAGTGCAAATTTGTGTATTTTGTAAATACAACATTTTACGTTCTCAAACGGACAAGTCCGGAATTAAGCGAAATAGTAAAAGTGAGGGTTCATAGTCCTCAATTTTGCTGAAACGTTTAAATCGCTTCCTTATTCTTTTGAAAGCGCAAACTGTAAAAATTTTGAAAACAATTTTATTTTAAAACTGATTTTTCAAATACGTGATTAAAGTAGCAACATCAGTAGCAATTTTGAAAAGGAAATTGCACTTCCCAAAACATCGCAAAAACGAATCTCAAAATCAGCATTGCGGGCTAACCGCTTGAAAATCCACTTTTAAAATTTGACGGTTACTGAAGTCAAAGCGACAGTAATTTTTATACGTCAAAATCTCATCAAAATAATTCACATCAAAATATAATACCAGTGAATTTTCATTCATTAAAAATGTCAACAAAACACCGTGCTTCAAAAATTTAGGACCGATGTAAAAATCCCGTTATAAGAATAACGGCAACAAAATACGTTTAAACCAAACACCAGTTCAACGTATAATTAATGTAGTAACGTGCAACTTAAATTTGCACGTACACTACAAAATAAACAAAGAAATCACTCGATTATATCTTCAATGAAGATATTCAAAACAACAAAATTCTCAACAAAACCACATAGCAGCAATCACTTCGGATCCTCAAATCGGATTCGAAATTTTCAAAGAAAACAAAATAAACACATCTATGTAACATCACAATGAAATTTATTTCATTTTCATATATTCATTTTTAAATCAAAAGGGTTATCAGCTGTACTCAGCGAAAGCAGTCGTACTGTTTCGGCTGCGCTTTGATAAACAGAACACAAATTAATATCTCATCAAAACACAATTTCACTTTTAATTTTAAATAAAGATATTTAAAAATTTCATCATAATTTCAAAACTTTAGTTTTGACTCAAAGCACAAATAAAATATCAACAATAGTTGTAACACATGTTCCATCTAAGTTATGTTATATATTATGTCCATAAACCCCTCGCTCTGATACCAACTGTGACGCCCCACCTCTATGCTCACAATAACAAAGAGTATTAAAAGAAATACTGTCTGTTATTACGAAGAATAAGGCTGGATAGGAGCGGCCATCCGTAGTTAGGCCTTACACTAGTATTGGTTACCTCGATAGGAGTGGTATATTCTTTATTTTTCATCTCTGTTTATCTACTCCCATCGACATATCCAATTCCAGTATAAAACGAACTACGATGGTCCATAATAGTTTAGGACATCATATATAATAATAACACAGATAAGCTAAATGCGGAACACAGATAATACAAAATCTCATATATATATATATAACTGAAGGCGGTTACAATACATGTGATACAATACATATGATACAACTACAACTGTCGACACTGGAAGTTACATATACAAGTACATTATCGTAAATAATATACATGAATACATATCAACCTATACTATGACACGACTACTCCAAAAGATATGAAAAGTCTTCATAGCTCAAGCAGCAACCCAAAGCAAGATATCAACAACCTGAAATAACTCGGTCTGACCCGAGTATTAAATTCAAAAGAAAATAATACACAGGTCAGTCTAATTCAAACTCGGTTATTAATGCATAGAAGCAATAATAATTAATTAATCAAATAGACGACAGTCACAGAAATCTCGTCTATCTAATCCTTCAATAGGAGAATCGGATAACGGTAAATATAACACGTAACCGTGTTAAACAACAAATCAGCAAATTCAAATCATCAACAAGGATAAATAAAAGATTATCAATGAAGATAATTTAGAAAACAACAGAATTGCCTAAACGACAATTAACAACAAAAATCTAATTATTAAATACATAATTAGAAACTCATAATCTAATTATCTAGAAGATAATTAGTCAACAACAAATGATCAAATTAAACCAAATCAAAATGCAACTTCAAATATTGAATTGAACCCACAAAACAATTCAAGCAATTGAAATATCACTTAAAAAGTCAATACTGTGTGGCTGCAGTACACGCTCGCATGCACTGCCTCGCCACTACAGTGATGAAACACACAAAAGCTCAATGAATCAGAAACAAATAACATCAACTCAAATCAAAATAAATCAGATGGAACGGCAATAGCAAGCACAGCATCCATCCAGTAACTATCAAATGAACAAAGTGCACATGAATGCACAATGAAGCTACATACAGTCTCAAGTGCAAGGTCACAGTAAAGACTGTATGCAAACCAAGTGCACAAATACTAAATAGGAGAATGGATGATAAACCCAATGCCAACCAGTGACAGGGAAGGCAACCTGACACAGTGTGACGACCCGGAAATTTTGAACATTTGAAATATGAATATTTAATTAATTTTAAATATTCAAAGGTTAATTTTTAACTTGAATTTCAAATATCATTAATTATTGGATAATTAATTGTTGAATTTAATTATCGAAATTGGTAAATTATTGAATCTGGAGCTTTAAGCCTGTTAAAAATAATTTAAAGGATTGTAAAAATTATATTGATAGTACTGAAGACAGTAAAAGTGTTGAAACTGAATTTGGAAGTAATTTGTTAAGTTTTAAAAATATATTGTTTAAATTGAATTTAAAAATAGCCTTCCAAAGCACAGTCCCGGAATTCGACGAAACCAGTTCCATTGGATCCGTAATAGTGTATTATTATCGGATTTCAATTTTCGTATTATTTGGAGTTGTTGTGTGAGCATACGACTTATAAACGCGTTGAAATTATATCGAAAATTTAAATATAATAACTTATTTACTGGTTAAACTTATCATATCAGCCACCCTACCTCTACTCCTTAATTGAAACTTATGACAGGCTGATAGACAATGTTTTATATAAAATTTTATAAATATCAAATCAAGTCCTTTACCTTCTGTAATAAGCCACCGTTCACCTTTACATCGCATGCCACTTCTTTTCCTTACTCTCATAAATCAAAATCGAATGAGAATTGGGGCTTTTTCTCTGTTAAAAAAAATAAAATGAAGGACTGCATGATTTCGTTCAAATCGAACGAATTCATTCGTTCATTCAAGAAAATCGAATGGCTTCCTAAAGAAACCAGCTTCTTCCCAAATCAAAACACGAATTCGTTCGTGTAAATAAAAAAAAAGGGGGGGGGTCTCCTTTCTATTCTAACGAGCGGAAATCATTATCTAATGAAATCAACATCTTTCCTTCTCCTTGTTCGATTTGTTCTGGAGCTCGTCTTCGTCAAGCCGCGTCCAGACTTTGGATTGACTAGGGGTATGGTGGCGCGGTGAGCCTGGGCTCGCGATTAAGGAGAGGTCACGGCATTAGAGATAGATGGGGAGGGGAGCCAAGTCGGAGTCGCGGTCGTTTCAAGCAGTGGTGTTTGGTCTCGCGAAAAGCTGAAGGAGGATGTGGGTCAGCGTCGAAGGGTGGATTCGAGCTCGACCTCGAGAGCTTTATCAATTCCGAACTGATCGCGACTGCGACATTGGGATCGGCGATTTCACGGCGTTGGCAATTTCAGTGTTTTCACGAGCAGGGCTTGAGGTAGGGTTTGTTTTCTTTGATTTAATTTTTTTAAAAAAAAAAAAGAGAATACATACAGGGAATAATATGTAGATGCACGAAATTTTGTTTTTACAAGAAGATTTAAAGGAGGATTTTCTAAGATTTATATGTGTAAATATTTATATACAATTATTTCAGTAAAAGCAAAATCGGTTTTGGAAAAAGATATATAATTATTTTAGAAGAATTAGTTTAAGTATATCGAGTTAAAAATTTATTAAATGGAAAATAAATTGTTATATTATCTCCAATATTAATAAATCATGTGACATTTATACAAGGGTTAAAATCTTGGAAGATCAAGCTGGATTGGAAATAGATTGCAAAAACAAAAATAAAAGGTGAGTTAATCTCACTCATCTGGCTTTAGTTTAAATTTAAATAGTTAAATTTAAATATTTGATTGAATGATTGCATTGGTTGGATGTGCTATATATATATAGTAGTATATAAAAATATATACATATTGGCATATGTATATATTGGAGTTGTTGATATTCCCGCATTATATAGTGGATGAGACCCTATGCGCCGCATAATAGCGGATGATATTTTATAAACCCATATACCGCGATATTCCACCTCGAAGTGGAATTGGTATTGTGCTAACATCTGTGGATGCAGGGAAACAGGTTGGAGGGATCCAACTGGATTCCTCAAAATATTTAATTTTTGTTTAAATATTCCGTGATATGATTGTTGTTATCCTGTGATAATTTATATTGGATAATCTGGTTGGATTGAATTTCCCAGTATAATGAGTTATCAAAAGCAATTGAATTGGATTTTTGGAAAATATAAAAGAGTAAAAAATTAAGTTAAGTAATTCTAGTGAATTCGAATAAATTAAATATGGAAAAGAGGAATTTTGAATAAATAGAGAAATGTTGAATTTAAAGAAGACTTATGTAATGTTATTTAAAGGGATAAAAATTTATTTTAATTCAATGTTTAAATGTAATTAAAAAGAGAAGGAATTTGGGAGAGATAAACTGGGTTTGTAAAGTAAAATAAAATATCAGAGGATATTTGAAAATATAATTTCAAAGTGGGAATTTATAAAAGGATATGGTTTGGTTTAAAAATAAATGTTATTTTATTTTTAAAAGATGGGAGTGAGAAGGATATTTCTCTGTATAGCCAAGTACGTTTTCAAAGCAATTTTAATTTAAGTTAAAAGTTCTAATTGTATTTTTAAAAGCATATTTTAGAAAATTTATTATTTCTAAATGTTAATTTCCTAAGTAAGTATGTTTTAGGAAACCTATTCTTTTTAAATATTTAAACTTTAAAGTAAGTATTTTTCAAAGATCTATTATTGTAGAAATTATGTAAAAGTGATTTGGTATTGTATTTTAAAAAGAGAAATTTAGTTTATATTTGTAAAGTGGTTTCATTTGAAATATTTCTTAAGTATATATTTTGTTAAGGTATTAAAGTAGTTTTTTTTAAATTTCAATATTATAAAGTATATTTATAGTAAAGTGTTTTAAGATTATTTTAAAATCTAAGTGTTTTGTACTTGGTGTTTCAGAGGAAATAAATATTTGGAAATGTATTCCGTAAGCGGAAACTGTTTGAAATTGTTTTCAAAAGGAGTTTGAAAATAGAAATATATCTTGGAAAGATATTTGGGCAAATAAATAATGTGGGAAATTATTTATTGTGTGATGGTTGCTATGGATGTGAATTGATAGTTAAATAACCGACTATCAATATTGGCTAAATGCGCTGATCGTTTCGAAGAGACCGGGATCGGGTTTGCTACATTACAGCGTGATAGGGGGTTCTCGCTTTGCGTTAGGTGGCGAACGGGAGACTCTTACCCCTACATGTCCCCGGGGGTAGTATAAGGCCTTTTGGGGTTGGTTGCGACTCGAGAGGGTGGCCGTAAAAGCAAACCCGAGGTATCACTGTGAGCCACAGCGGGGCTGGGATGGTTGAAAAGCCTACGACGTTACAGTGGTATCAGAGCTTAGGCTAGCGATAACCTTGGCTCTGGTGGGAATTTTGAGAGTATTAATAGATATGAGCGCGTATTTGTTAGTGAATATAAAATGGTTTTATATTGTGTTGGTTGGTTTATTGAGTGGCATATGAACCTTCGTCGGCACAGTCTGGACAACTGTATCGAAGGGGTTTCTAAACACTTGAATAGAACAGTTCGACACAATATTGTTTTAAATAGGGTGAATGAAATAATTTTGCCCAAATTATTTTGTATAAAAGAAATAATTATTTGAAATTATTATAGTTATATATTTGGATGCTTGGTTGTTAGAAAATAACAATAATGAGTTAGTCTCATTATTGAGTAGAAATTGAATCAGAAATTGGAAAAAAGTATAACCAAAGATGAAAGAATAAATTTATATAACAAAATGGAATTTGAAATATAGACTATAAATGAAATTTATAAATTGAGATAAACTTTATATACAAATGTGAATTACAAATGTGATTTATAATCAAAGGAGATAAATTCATAAACAAATGAAATTTGTAAACGTAAATAGTAAAAGTGACTTATAACTTGGAATAAAATGTGATAGAATTCCAGAGTAATGTTTGGATATAAAGTTGAATAGATTTTGAATTTGAAGTTTTGGGAAAGATTTAAATTCCTTTGGATTTAAAAATAGTTTTTAAAGGTTTTGGGAAATAATAGTGATATTATTTCATGAATATTTTTGAAATTGAATTGAAATCTGGTGGAATTTGGGATTTTAAAAATGTTGGAAATGTTTTAAAGTGATAAAAGCATTAAATTCTCTTTTGGTCGCTGGAAAATAATTTCGGTGATGACTGCAGCATCATCGATGTCTATTTTCGAGTTTCCAAAGAGAAATTGCTACCAAACTGTTTTAAATTGGAAGTGATTGTGAACTGGGTTGGTTTTGAAATTCAAAGGGAAAATTTGTTTGGTAAAAGCAGATTGTTTTGGAAATTGGGATTTGATGTGATATACCAGATGTGTATGAGTTATTTATGGATTCAAAATGGTTTTGAAATAAAACCGGGCAATTGGATTCTGGAAATTCTATTTAAAATTTAAATGTGGAAATTTAAATGAATCAACAATATAAAGTATAGAATGAAGTTGATTTAAATAAGAAGGGAATGAAAGTTAAATTCTGGGATTATAATTATGAGATGAAAATAACTTAATGAGTAATATAAGTTGGTAGATAAAAGAGTTAGAGAACTTGAAGGTGAATGAATTGTAAAACTTGTATAAAATTTGTATCCTGGAATTAAAATTTAATTCGAGTATATGAAGGTGAATAAAATATATTTGAATTTAACTTAAGATAAGTTAAATAAGAATTGAGAATTTGAAATTGAATTAAATGTAAGTAAGTTGAAGTTGAATTGAATTGGATGTAAAGGTAATGTAAAATGCTTATAATTGTGTAAAGAAATTCATATTCTTAAGTTCTTAAGTGTAATAATTTGAAATTTGATTATAAAGATGAAAATGGACTTAAATGAATAGTCCTAGATCTTAAGTAAGTAAGTTAAACTTATGAATAGAAATGAAATTGTAAGTCATAAATGGGAATCCATTACTTTGAACCATTAAGAGTTATAATTTGAAATTGTGATTATCAAATGGAAATGACTAAGATGAGCAATCTTAATAAATCCAAACTTGAATTATAAAATAAATTGAACTTAAGATAATTAAGTGAAGTGATATTAGGAATTAAAAAGAAAGTATTTAATCTTAACCAGCGGGGGAACTAATGAGATAATAAATTAGTTAATGAAATTGAATTGTGAGTTAATGAAATTGGATTAAAATAGTGATGGTTTGAATGGCGAATGAAATCCAAATAAGGAAAATAAATTGGAAATGGCCTGGTTATTAATAAAATAATTCCAGATGAATTGAGTATGGAAAATAAAATTCATAATGATTGAGTAAATGAATCACTTATATTAAATAAATAAATGGATGGAATTTGATTAAATAAGAATCAAATGAAAGATGGAAATAAAACTTTAAAAGGTTGGTTAAATGGAAAATAAACTTAAGTTATTGACTTAAGTAAATGTTGAAGGGAAACTGAATTTAAACAAAGGAGTGGTTTAAATAAGTTGAGAAATAGTTATTTAATGAATTAACTTGGATTGTTTTCGAGCTAAATAAAATTCATTTTTTGGAAGTTGGAAATGAATTGAATTTAAGAAAAAAAAATTGGAAATGAAGTAGTAAATTGAAGTAAGTTGGAATTCATATGAAATGGGAGTTCAATTTGAATATATACACTTCGGTGGTGAAGTAGTAAATAAGTATAAGAAAATTTATATTGAACTTAAGAATTGAAGAATGAAATTCTTAAGAAAATTTGTATTGGAAATATACTTAGTAATTTTGGAATGGAAATATATATATATACTAAGTGAATAGTTGAATGAAGACTAAAACTGAAGTTGTGAAATGGGATAGTTGTGAATAAGGGAATAACAATCAAAAAGGAATGTGAATAAAAGAGAATTGATATAACTGATAATCAATTGAAATTAATACGTAAGGTGTACGTATATTATTTATTCGCATAGCTATTTGATCCGGATTCGAACACAGAATTTCGGGATAGATGTATCGATCCGAATCAGGATTTTTCACTCGATTTTCAACGGCGAACCTGGATATGGATTGTTGATTGATTCTGGATATTCTCTATCATAGTTTGTGGCTATGCAAGGAGAATGATGGTTTCTGATCAAGAAACCAGATCTGAGTCCGCACTAGGAAGTCGGGTGGACGATACTAGTTCGGAAGTGAGATTGTGTGATCGATTGAGCGATCGAATGTGATATTGCGTACGGATGATATATGTGCATCGTACGGGCTTAAGTAAAGCAAATATTGAAAATTTGTAAAGGAAAGTATAAAATGACTTTGGGATTTGTGATTGAATATTATTGCTTAGTAGGATATACAGGTGTATAAAAGCAATGGATAATTGGGATTTTTGATTTTAGAAGGTAAAATTTAATGGCCCGACAAAAGGTATGTATTTGAATTTCTATATGAAATTTGATTGGGTTTTGGATCCAGCCACTTGGCTTTTTGTTTTCTTTTTGAGATTGGGAGGCCGTAGAGCCATTTTGTAGTAGTACCGAGCTAGCCGCGCAAAGGAGACGCTGGCGAAATTTTTCGGAAATTTAGGGAGTTGGAAAAAAATTTGGAAAATTTTGATAATTCAAAATTTGAATTCAAATTTAAATTTGAATGGATAAGTAGGTGGTATGGGTTGAACTTATGAATAAGTTTGGGAAGTTAAAAGATGATTAGAGTATCATTAATAAAAGATTGTTTGGGTATTGTTAAAACTGTTTGAATTTGGAAAATAGTTAACGGGAATGGAATCATTCTTCCTAACTGGTAATTTCGGGGACAAAATTCTTTTAAGGGGGAAGGAATGTGACGACCCAGAAATTTTGAACATTTGAAATATGAATATTTAATTAATTTTAAATATTCAAAGGTTAATTTTTAACTTGAATTTCAAATATCATTAATTATTGGATAATTAATTGTTGAATTTAATTATCGAAATTGGTAAATTATTGAATCTGGAGCTTTAAGCCTGTTAAAAATAATTTAAAGGATTGTAAAAATTATATTGATAGTACTGAAGACAGTAAAAGTGTTGAAACTGAATTTGGAAGTAATTTGTTAAGTTTTAAAAATATATTGTTTAAATTGAATTTAAAAATAGCCTTCCAAAGCACAGTCCCGGAATTCGACGAAACCAGTTCCATTGGATCCGTAATAGTGTATTATTATCGGATTTCAATTTTCGTATTATTTGGAGTTGTTGTGTGAGCATACGACTTATAAACGCGTTGAAATTATATCGAAAATTTAAATATAATAACTTATTTACTGGTTAAACTTATCATATCAGCCACCCTACCTCTACTCCTTAATTGAAACTTATGACAGGCTGATAGACAATGTTTTATATAAAATTTTATAAATATCAAATCAAGTCCTTTACCTTCTGTAATAAGCCACCGTTCACCTTTACATCGCATGCCACTTCTTTTCCTTACTCTCATAAATCAAAATCGAATGAGAATTGGGGCTTTTTCTCTGTTAAATAAAATAAAATGAAGGACTGCATGATTTCGTTCAAATCGAACGAATTCATTCGTTCATTCAAGAAAATCGAATGGCTTCCTAAAGAAACCAGCTTCTTCCCAAATCAAAACACGAATTCGTTCGTGTAAATAAAAAAAAGGGGGGGGGTCTCCTTTCTATTCTAACGAGCGGAAATCATTATCTAATGAAATCAACATCTTTCCTTCTCCTTGTTCGATTTGTTCTGGAGCTCGTCTTCGTCAAGCCGCGTCCAGACTTTGGATTGACTAGGGGTATGGTGGCGCGGTGAGCCTGGGCTCGCGATTAAGGAGAGGTCACGGCATTAGAGATAGATGGGGAGGGGAGCCAAGTCGGAGTCGCGGTCGTTTCAAGCAGTGGTGTTTGGTCTCGCGAAAAGCTGAAGGAGGATGTGGGTCAGCGTCGAAGGGTGGATTCGAGCTCGACCTCGAGAGCTTTATCAATTCCGAACTAATCGCGACTGCGACATTGGGATCGGCGATTTCACGGCGTTGGCAATTTCAGTGTTTTCACGAGCAGGGCTTGAGGTAGGGTTTGTTTTCTTTGATTTAATTTTTTTTTTAAAAAAAAAAGAGAATACATACAGGGAATAATATGTAGATGCACGAAATTTTGTTTTTACAAGAAGATTTAAAGGAGGATTTTCTAAGATTTATATGTGTAAATATTTATATACAATTATTTCAGTAAAAGCAAAATCGGTTTTGGAAAAAGATATATAATTATTTTAGAAGAATTAGTTTAAGTATATCGAGTTAAAAATTTATTAAATGGAAAATAAATTGTTATATTATCTCCAATATTAATAAATCATGTGACATTTATACAAGGGTTAAAATCTTGGAAGATCAAGCTGGATTGGAAATAGATTGCAAAAACAAAAATAAAAGGTGAGTTAATCTCACTCATCTGGCTTTAGTTTAAATTTAAATAGTTAAATTTAAATATTTGATTGAATGATTGCATTGGTTGGATGTGCTATATATATATAGTAGTATATAAAAATATATACATATTGGCATATGTATATATTGGAGTTGTTGATATTCCCGCATTATATAGTGGATGAGACCCTATGCGCCGCATAATAGCGGATGATATTTTATAAACCCATATACCGCGATATTCCACCTCGAAGTGGAATTGGTATTGTGCTAACATCTGTGGATGCAGGGAAACAGGTTGGAGGGATCCAACTGGATTCCTCAAAATATTTAATTTTTGTTTAAATATTCCGTGATATGATTGTTGTTATCCTGTGATAATTTATATTGGATAATCTGGTTGGATTGAATTTCCCAGTATAATGAGTTATCAAAAGCAATTGAATTGGATTTTTGGAAAATATAAAAGAGTAAAAAATTAAGTTAAGTAATTCTAGTGAATTCGAATAAATTAAATATGGAAAAGAGGAATTTTGAATAAATAGAGAAATGTTGAATTTAAAGAAGACTTATGTAATGTTATTTAAAGGGATAAAAATTTATTTTAATTCAATGTTTAAATGTAATTAAAAAGAGAAGGAATTTGGGAGAGATAAACTGGGTTTGTAAAGTAAAATAAAATATCAGAGGATATTTGAAAATATAATTTCAAAGTGGGAATTTATAAAAGGATATGGTTTGGTTTAAAAATAAATGTTATTTTATTTTTAAAAGATGGGAGTGAGAAGGATATTTCTCTGTATAGCCAAGTACGTTTTCAAAGCAATTTTAATTTAAGTTAAAAGTTCTAATTGTATTTTTAAAAGCATATTTTAGAAAATTTATTATTTCTAAATGTTAATTTCCTAAGTAAGTATGTTTTAGGAAACCTATTCTTTTTAAATATTTAAACTTTAAAGTAAGTATTTTTCAAAGATCTATTATTGTAGAAATTATGTAAAAGTGATTTGGTATTGTATTTTAAAAAGAGAAATTTAGTTTATATTTGTAAAGTGGTTTCATTTGAAATATTTCTTAAGTATATATTTTGTTAAGGTATTAAAGTAGTTTTTTTTTAATTTCAATATTATAAAGTATATTTATAGTAAAGTGTTTTAAGATTATTTTAAAATCTAAGTGTTTTGTACTTGGTGTTTCAGAGGAAATAAATATTTGGAAATGTATTCCGTAAGCGGAAACTGTTTGAAATTGTTTTCAAAAGGAGTTTGAAAATAGAAATATATCTTGGAAAGATATTTGGGCAAATAAATAATGTGGGAAATTATTTATTGTGTGATGGTTGCTATGGATGTGAATTGATAGTTAAATAACCGACTATCAATATTGGCTAAATGCGCTGATCGTTTCGAAGAGACCGGGATCGAGTTTCCGTATACCGGGATTCTAGGTCTGGAGAATCGAATACCACTTCGATCCGGTTTGTACGTTTCGTGTAACGATTTCGGAGTCGAAGATGGAGCTGTGAAGTGCAAGGGCTAGTCGCTACTAATCCTGAGGATATTTCCAAAATGGATGTAGTAGGAATAGTGCCTTCGGTTCCGTTCGGACCCGGGACGGACTGGTATGGACGAATGCTTGCGAAACATCGTCAGCGGACGATGGGCATTCTAAGGGATATGTTCTGAAAAGGTATCGGTTAGCCTCGAACCTCATCAACCGGGAATGACTGAAAATCAGGGGTTATGCAGCAAGGCTTCGTGGGTAGCTCCCACTGGAGGGTAAGGTCATCCCTGTCTAGATGTCCCTTTTTATTTCGGCTTAGTGGTGCGGTTGCTGATCCCAACCGTGGGGTGATTTTATTCGGGATCATCCAGTAAGGGATGGTTCCGGCCTTGTGTTGCAGGGGAGCGGGCGTACTCCTCGGTACGGTGATCTAGGCCACGTACTGTGATAGGTGGTACCCCAGTGCCTAGTCATTCGTTGGAAATCCATTCTCCCTACGTGCCTGTACGGTTTTGATTGTGCCCAACTATTGTTGAAATGTGAGATGCAAGCATTTCAGCTAGATTATATTTTACTTTCTGTAGACACTATTATAATATCAGAGGATTTTGATATAAAGTGTTTTAGCTATCGTAAGGTAAAAACCCGACATGTTTATTTGTGGCGTGGTCTTACGAGATGCTTTTGTTTTCAAAGGATTTTGAAACTTTAATAATCAATTTGAGTGTGATTTTCTCACGCTGGTTTTCCAGACTGACTCGGGTATTGTTTTATATGATGCTCGGGTCAGACCGAGTATTATAGGTTACAGGATATGATGATGTGGAGCTCAGGAGACGAGCTGGATGACGATACGTACTCTCGTACTTGCTATTATTTTTCCGCTGTGTATTCAGTTGTATGATATTGATGTGATGTACTCTGATGATGTATTTGGATGTATATATATATATATATACAGATACAGTTTGATTTGTGTAAAGATCTGTTGATATATATTATATTTTATTCCGCTGCGTATGTGAGATTCTGCTGTTGTTTTCTATTTTTCTTCTTCTACCTCTTCTTCTTAACTAAAATGGTCCGGTTTTTCGTGTTAGAAAAACTCGGGTTGTTACACACAGTTACAAATCGGGATGAACACTGCAACAGTGGTGATGCAGCACTACAACATGAATTACTGGAGCAAATGCAACAGCAACGCGACCTGATATACAACATGAATTACTGGAGCAAATGCAACAGCAACGCAACCTGATATACCACATGAATTACTGGCAAGAAATATGCACCAGCCTTTCAAACACAAACCAAATTATATCACAAAACCAAACACCAAGATACAACAATGACTGATACAACCGACAGTGCAAGTTAATGACATGAGCAATGCTACGAATCATATCAGTAGACAAACATAAACAATGAATCCAACAAGCCACAACGGTCAAACTAATGATCCATATACTCGAGCTCAAGACAGTACAACCCAAATGCAAACTGCAAATACATGGGGGATGTGACAATATAATATTAACCAGAGAATGCAACTACAACATCATGTGATACTAAGTGCAACAGAATCTCAAGCATTATCAACAAAAGAATACAACAGTCAAAACATAATAGCCGGATTCATGAAACAGTAAGAAAATCGAACAAGGTCGAAAGTCAAACAAATTCAACATCGTAAAATCAAGTGAAAGCCGAAGCCATCAAAATTCATGAAATCAGAGAACGAAGTCAGAAATCATCAAATACAGTTCCATGAAATCAAATGGCCGAAAACATTATCAAGTCATGTAATCGCCTAAACAAAGTCAAGTGATTTTTGAACTAGATGTGAGTGAATAAAATCACTCACCTTTGTCGAAGAACTCAAATCCAACAGTTCAGCGTCGAAGCCGATTCACGCAACCTCGAACTCGCTTTGGATGAAGCTGCCACGAACGAATCGATTGAAGAAGCAATCGAAGCACCCACCATCAATATATGTGGCGTCTTCGAAATCACCCAAAACCTTAATTTCTGAAGGAAGAGGAACGAACAAAAACGAGAGCCGCCATTTATATTCTTTCGTATGTTTTGTTAGGGTTGTGAAAAATGAATAATGGGGAATCGGTTTGCCTTTGATAATCACGGCACCAAGTATAAAGAAAATGTGGGCCAAGATTCAACACATGTAAAGCCCACATAATTCCTTAATCAAATTATTAAAGAATCACAACCCAATTTAAAAACTCCAAATAGCCATTAACAACCAATTTTTAAAAGAATTTCAACTCGATTAAAATTTCCAATAGCAATTTGTTAGCAATTTTAATCGTCTAATGACGATAACTAACTGGGGTAAAACCCCGGGTTGTTACAAAATGTTTTGGTTATCATAAGGTAAAAACCCATCCGTGTTTACGTGTAGTGTGGTCTTATGCGATACCTTTAATTTTAAAGGGTTTACAAGTTATAATAAATAAAATTCCTTGTGATTTGAGTTTATCACGTTGGTTTACCAGGTTGACCCGGGCGTTGTTTTCTTATAGTGCTTGGGTCAGATCGACCATATTTTTAGATTAGCTTTGGATGCTTTAGAGCTTAGGAATCGAGATGGATGCCCAAGACGTATCCCTCGTATATTTTCTTATTTCTGCTATTTTGAATTAAATTTGTATCAGTTATGTAGGGACATGTAGTTATAACAATCCTTGGTAGGAAGTTGTACTATTATGACTCTGATGTACCATTTTGGAAATGATTATGTAAAATTTTATATTGATTATTATATATTGTTCCTTTGCGTTGTGAGATTATGTGTTCATTAGTTTCTCCTTGTCATTCTTTTTCTTTCACCCCTAATAATCTGTCTTTTCGGCATTTGGATGTTCGACATGTGAATACCGTGGATGTATTTGTATTGACTTCTAAGGATTGAAATGTCGGTTTGTTGCAGAATATGTAAGCAAGGATCTCAAGTTCATTTTATACATATTTAAGCCTACAATTTCATAATTTATATTCAGGCATAAAATAAACAGATTCACGATGATATAAATCCAATATTATGTAAAAACATATAATTTTCCACACAACTTTTAGCTTCAAAATCTCCATATCTAAATTCATTCTCCTTATTTGAATCCCTTTCTTTGTACCAAAATATGTATCAAAAGCGCAAACATATCTATTAAATAATAGTAAAGCGGAAGAATTTTATGCTCTCTCGTTAATTCTAGAAATTCCCTCCATTCTCCTTCATTCTCTCTAGATATTTTGTTTCCAAATCGCTTCAATTAATTATTATAATTATAATTATTATAATGTGTCTAGCGCTTCTCTTTTCTAACGTTTTATATTTAAGTACAAACATTTAATAATTTTTTCAATTATTTGCAAATTTCTCTTCTTATGTTATTTTACATTTAAGTCCATTTTTTAAAATTAATTAGATGTTATTAAATTTAAAAATTTTAAATAAATACAATTAACAAATATTCACTAATTTATGTAATAAATTCTTAAAAAATGACAATTCAAAGTGAATCTCATATTCATGTTGACAAAATAATAAAACTAATTTTTCATTCAAGTCAAATTTCCATGATTATATACAAATTATTACAATGTTCTTCCAATTTTGTTCTCTGTCATTTTACATTTAAATACCAACATTTAATGGTTTTAACAATTATTTATGGGTTTCTCCCACGGTTTCTTATATTGTTTTACATTAAATCCATCTATTTGAATTAATTAAGTTAACTTAAATTTAAAATTTTTAAATAAATCCAACTAACAAATATTTATTAATTGATCTATTAAATCATTAAAAATGACAATTCAAAGTGTATAGCAGATTCCTATTCACAAAATGGTAAAAAAAATCTTTTCATTCAAGTCCATATGATTCTAAGTTTTTACAATTATATACAAAATTTTATTAAATATCATTATATTTTCTACATTCAAGTTCACAAAATTTTTCTTTCTAAAATTAGTATTTTAATATAGATAAATACATAATTTTTTCCTTTCTAAAGTTGGTATTTCATTGCAAGCAAATATATACATATTCCTTTCTTTTTAAAATTAATATATCATTACAAACATATATAACATTTTTCCTTTTCAGATTTGGTATCTGTTGTGCAAAAATTGCACAAATGTGGAAAAATAATAAACAAGATCTAGATTTGCCAATTTGAACATCACTCAATCTAGTAGCAATTATTCTATTACTCCAAATAAATAGAAAATAACTATAAAGAAGAAAGAGACGCACAACATTTATACTGGTTCCACTATCATCAAGGTAGTGTACGTCCAGTCCAATGGAGAGAGATTTTATTACACCTGAAAGAGTTACAAGAGATTACAAGATAAGAGTTTACATACCAAAGCCCTAAATTAGGGTTAACATGAAGAGACATTCCATTTGGGGATCACTGGCTGAATACCAGGATAGATTTACAATTAAGTGTACCCTCAATTTATAACTAATGTAAATTCATGCGAGTCATCAATCAAATTACCAAGATATGGTAAGAAGATAATGGAGGAAAATTACAATGGTAACAAATCATGCAAACATAGCAAGCGATTCACTCATTCCAAAGATGGAAGAAAATAATCCCAAAGCAATGCATTTACAAAGAAAGAAATAATATGCATATCATTTTGCATATATATTATTCCATAACGTGCACATGCATATATTTCCTTGTCATCTCATTCAAATGCAATCCAATAATTTATGAATTTCCATAATGAACATATGTGATTACTTTCCTTTTTGCATGTTTGTTTCCTTCTATTTGTGATTTTGTATCACCAAAATTTAACACTCCACTTGATGCAAAATCACATATCTCCAACACTGCACCTCGAGTCAAATTCTCTTTTCAACATAAAACCCTTAAAAATGAACTCCACCTTCAACCAAAATCTCTTAACGAGATACAGACCAAAAATGAATATTTACCTAATGGGTTCCGGCAAGGCCACCCCCCATCACACCTTGCTAACGAGCTCAGACTATGTCCCTGCCTACCAACAAAATGTTGCAAATATCCAAAATCTAAAGAAGGTAGATACCAAAATAATCTCAAAGCCACCAAGGCCAAAAAATCCTCTAAATCACCAATCCAAATATAGAACCAAAAAACAAAAGCCAATGGACATAACAAGCCTAATCCAAATCTCTGTATGCAAGACAAATCTCTCTCCTCCCACATACCTTATCTGCAAACAATAAATTTTCCATGGAAATCAACATAAGACTCTCACATCAACATTGAGCCATGAAGCAGATACAGGTTCCCAAATCCAGATGTCCCTTCAACATAGTAAACTCCTTATCACCAAATTTCCAAGACTGGAACGATCCTCTCCCTCAACATAATATCCTCCATCTTTAACTTCCATATTGCACAAAATCTCCTTTTCCATCCAAATGAGTAATAGCATAATCACCATCAAATCTACCGCTCTTTCAAGAAGTCATTGATGCACAAATTTAAACAAATCGCCTTGCTCTAATACCAATCTGTTGTGCAAAAATTGCACAAATGCGGAAAAACAATAAACAAGATCTAGATTTGCCAATTTGAACATCACTCAATCTAGTAGCAATTATTCTATTACTCCAAATAAATAGCAAATAACTATAAAGAAGAAAGAGACGCACAACATTTATACTGGTTCCACTATCATCAAGATAGTGTACGTCCAGTCCAAAGAAGAGAGATTTTATTACACCTGAGAGAGTTACAAGAGATTACAAGATAAGAGTTTACATACCAAAGCCCTAAATTAGGGTTAACATGAAGAGACATTCCATTTGGGGATCGAAGGCTGAATACCAGGATTGATTTACAATTAAGTGTACCCTCAATTTATAACCAATGTAAATTCATGTGAGTCATCAATCAAATTACCAAGATATGGTAAGAAGATAATGGAGGCAAATTACAATGGTAACAAATCACGCAAACATAGCAAGCAATTCACTCATTCCAAAGATGGAAGAAAATAATCCCAAAGCAATGCGATTACGAAGAAAGAAATAATATGCATATCATTTTGCATATATATTATTCCATAACGTGCGCATGCATATATTTCCTTGCCGTCTCATTCAAATGCAATCTAATAATTTATGCATTTCCATAATGAACACATGTGATTACTTTCCTTTTCGCATATTTGTTTCCTTCTATTTGTGATTTTGTATCGACAAAATTTAACTATTATGAAAATAGTAGCGCTTTGCGGAAGCTTTTATCAACGAATCTTTGTCACCCAAATCACAAAGTGATAACTTGGATTGAAAACAAGACGGAATTGAAATCAAAACGCAATAACATAAGGTATTCCACCCAACCACCCACTTTATTGATTCACCAAAATTTTGTTTACAATTAATAGAACAAAACTAAAATAAACAAAATACCATTGAATCAATAACCAAATTGAGAAAGGAAGCAAATATCTATATGGCTAAAATTGTTGGAGAAGAAGAACAAAGATGGAGAAGAGAAAATTAGCAAATAGATTATCCACCATCCTTTTACCCTCTCTTCAAGTCTCTATTTATATAATCAATTACTTAATTCCCAAGTTAACATTGGATGGAAAATAATAATTTGATTAGCCAATTAGAGAGAGAAATAAACATACTCAAATATGCCTATTAATTAGAGGAAACAAAATCTTCTCTTTCTTTCTTTTGCATATTTATTTCCCTCTATTTGTGATTTTATATCACCAAAATTTAACACTCCACCTTGATGCAAAATCACATATCTCCAACATATCAAGCATGTCATATCTAGATCTATCACAAATCCCCATATCTTAACCACACTAAATTACAAACCTCAACCATCGTCTGCAAGTGATGCATCTCTCACATGAGGTGCACCACCCAAATCCGATCTCAAAAACATTTGTAATACGACAAAGATCTCCGTCTTGTCTTTGTGGATTTTGCAATTCGACACCCGTCTATCACTTGATCTGAGCTCATTCCCTGATCACTATCAATCCCTCGAGCATCATCAACATAAAGACCCCTGTCTAAAATATGATCCTCAATGCTAGAATCATAAACAGTGACCACATTAACCTCTCCACCTTGTTGTGTACTAGGTCCTTCAACCGTCACTCGCTTTCCATTGTCGACTACAGAACCAACCAAGCTATAAAGGTTTCCTTCTTCCAATACTCCTCTCATCCTTACACGACCACCTTTCTTCACTCTCAAAACTCCACCTTGAGTCTCATAAGTGCAACCACGATGATCCAACTGACCGAGAGAAATAAGATTATGCGAACAAGTGGGTACATGTCTCACTCTAGAGACTTCTCTGACCACACAGTCATGCATATGAAACCGGATAGATCCAATACCACAAATCGGTAGCTCTTCTCCATTGGAAGTCCTAATCATGCCGACACTCTTCTCATAAGAAGAAAAACTATTCACATCTCTACAAATGTGAAAATTGGTTCCCGAATCCATCTTCCAAGGCTTATTTTCACTAAAGAGGACATCACAAGAAGAATCACTATCGGTACCTTCAGCAAAACCTGCATGTGCATCACTACTAGTATCACCATGCGCAGCCTTTTTCTGATCTCTTTTATAAGCATAACACTTGCTGCGTATGTGACCTTTCTTATTACAATAATGACAAGTGATAACACCTTTAATATTAGCGTCCTTCTTCTTCCAAATTGTATCTTTCTTCGACTCCCTTGCCACCATAGCCTCACTTTGAAATGATTTTATACCTGACCCTTTTCTTCTAACCTCCTCATTCAAAAGACTGCTTCAAACAGTTTCCAGATAAATAGTTCCATTAGCATTGGAATTACTCAATAAAACAACCAAAGTTTCCCAACTTTCTGAAAGCGAACTCATTAATAAAAGAGCCTGTAACTCATCATCAAAATTGACCTTCATATTTTCCAATTGATTTATTACATCTTGAAATTCATTCAAATGCTCTGCAACAGACTTATCTTCATCTAATCTCAATTGTACCAACTTTCGAACCAGAAAAGCCTTACTAGTAGCACTCTTTGACTCATACAAAGATACCAACTTGTCCCACAAAGTCTTCGCGGATTCACAACTAGCCACATGATGGAAAACTGAATCATCAAGGTACTGGCGAATCAAAGCAATCGCCTTCTTATCCATCTTTTTTCATTTTCCCTCATCTACATCAGAGGGCTTCTTTCCATCTCCATCAATCGGATCATGAAGATCATTAAGGTATAGAACATCCTCCATCTTAGGCTTCCAAATACCCCAATTTTTCCCATCCAAAATAGCCATCTTCGAAAACGAAATCATATCCGACATCAATAATTTTTCAAACCAAAATTACTCTAAGCTTTGCGATGGTCTGTGCTCTATACTAAACTGTTATGAAAATAGTAGCGCTTTGCGGAAGCTTTTATCAACGGATCTTTGTCATCCAAATCACAAAGAGATAACTTGGATTGAAAACAAGACGGAATTGAAATCAAAACGTAATAACACAAGATATTACACCCAACCACCCACTTTATTTATTCACTAAAATTTGTTTACAATTAATAGAACAAAGCTAAAATAAACAAAATACCATTGAATCAATAACCAAATTGAGAAAGAAAGCAAATATCTATATGGCTAAAATTGTTGGAGAAGAAGAACAAAGATGAAGAAGAGAAAATTAGCAAATAGATTTTCCACCACCCTTTTACCCTCTCTTCTAGTCTTTATTTATATAATCAATTACTTAATGCCTAAGTTAACATTAGATGGCAAAAAATAATTTGATTAGCCAATTAGAGAGAGAAATAAACATACTCAAATATGCCTATTAATTAGAGGAAACAAAATCTTCTCTTTCTTTCTTTTGCATATTTATTTCCCTCTATTTGTGATTTTGTATCACCAAAATTTAACAGGTATGTCAAGCGAATTCTTGGTCAATAATAAAATTTATTTTTGTGAAGAATGACATTGCAATTAATAATAAGTGGTGAATATTTGTAATCTATAATGTTGAAAAATAATAAAAAAATTCAGTTGGAATGTTTTTGTGAAAAACAAATTACATTTTGACTGTTTATATCTGTAATTTACAGTAATTAGTGGACAAATATTATGCTATATTTTGATTAGAAATATTTTTCTTTTGTATTTTATTATCTTTTAAAGGTAAATGTTAAATATATTTTGAAATTTTTATTATAAATTAAAATTATATCGAGGTATGAAACAATGGATTAAAAAAAAATTATAATTAAAATGACAATGTGATTTGTAATGTTATAGATTTTATTTTCACTTAATATTTCTTTTAATATAAAATAAATATTTTTTTTATCACTTTGATAATATTAATAGCGTATTTTTGACAAATATATCAAAACTTTAAATATGCTATTAAAACTTTAAATGCATATAAATATGTTGATTTGCTAACATTACACTTCCATTTTTAGGTATTTTCGTTAATTCTCAACTAATATTTGAAATTCAATCTACATATTGTTTATCTTTTAGTCAAATATATCAAAACCTTAATGTCAATTTTAAAATCTATGTACATGAATATATATTCATAAAATTTTATAAAAATATTAATTTCAAAATTAATTAAAAATATTAATTTCTATTTATTTGCTTAACAAGTATTGAATCATAAAAAACAATAAATCTATATATAACTCATTTTAATCTACAAAAATGATAATTTAATTATATATTAAAACTACGTAAATCTTATAACAATAATTATACACTTAGAAATATACAAAGTTCAATTTATAACTCGTGTATCCTAACAAATTAGCATGTATTGCATAATAAATCATATTCTTAAAAAATATTTATATCATTGTTTTTCAATCACATACCGTGTGCAATGCACAAGTTACACACTAGTTTATTAGTATTATAGATTTGAGAAGAGATTTGAATTGAGTGTAGTTTAAATTTAGATCTAGAATTTACCTCTTTTCGTGGAATCAATTCAACCATATTCTTCTTCTCTTTATTTTCTACTATTCTCCACACACACACATATAATATTTTATAATTTCTAAAATTAGTGGAGAAAAGAAAATGATAGAGCTTCGCTCCTTAGTTTACAAAATATGATAAGAAAAGTGAATGGCTTGGCCTGTATTTACAGAAATTGATTTTACGATTGAATGACAATATACAGAAGGTTTTAAAATTAAATTCAACAAGTGGCAATTCTATATACAAATATGTCTGAATTTAGTCAAGTTTAAACATCGTGAATAAATAAATAAAAATAGAAGGATCGAACTTGAAAATCTTGCTCTTTGTAACACCTTAATTTGAGATTTCGCCTTAAATCTCTAACTAGATCCCTACCTAGCTTTAAATGAGAAGGATGAACCGCTTAGTTTTTATTTGATATTTTCACCAGATTTGGAGTTGATTTTGTTATTGAAAAGATAAATAAAATTTTGGCCATGTATGGTTAGGAGGAGAGAAAAGAAAAGTGAATGAAAAATAAACTAACGAAGAAAATGGATTAGTGGATTTGTTTTAACTGAAAGAATGAAACTTTCCCATTCTTTTATTAGAACATCCCTAATTAATTCCTCAATCCCCTCTCACTCAAATCACTCTATCATTGATATGGCTGCCCAAAATCACCACTAAATGATACAAAATTTCCACAAATCCCTTTATGCAATTATCTTTTATTTAAACCCGTTTAACGTTACATGGATATTGTATATCGATGCGCACAAATATAACTTTCGTATATGCATTCAGATAATCATAAACAACTCCTAACATCAAATAAATTAAATATAATCAATATTTTTAAAATATTAACTAATTTAATTAATTTGCAATATTTTATAAATTAATAAAATCATGTAGTTTTTCGGAGAATGTGTGATCAGATATGTGAATTCAGTCAGTGGTTAATTGTAAATAATCAAAATATTAACGTTTATACGTCACGGTAGTTTGGTTGAATTTATCGCTTACATGCATTTCTAGAAAAATCAAATTTCATATTTTCTTAAGCGGTGCCTTTTAGTAATGATGAGTTATACACCTTTTCTTCTACAATACTATATTGCTTTAGAATTTATGAAATTTGGTTTTGGTCAAAATTCCAATATCATTCTTATTCAACCAAGTTAGTCCATAAAAAAATCATTGGTTCAATAATAATATTTATTGTTAATAGTATTACTCTAGCAAGAGAATTTGATTTTGAGTTGACTATAGTTGATTGTAATACTAAGTACAACTTAGCAGACGAATTCTTTATTGAATAGTATTTCATTTGCTTCAACTCAGACTCAACCATAGTTGTTAGATGGAAGTCATGCCACGATTTCACTATAATAAAAGTGGTGTTTTCATATTGAAGTTTCACAGTATTCTCAATTCGAGGAAACTACGTAACATCGTCATCTTGAGATTTCTTATTTGACTTGGTTGCTATTAACCAACATGAAACTGTCGAGTGAGTCAATCCATAGTTATCTAATAACCATAATTATGTAACCCTTTGATGCCTCAAGCAGCCATGAGTAATATATTGTTTAACATTTGGAGAGCGTTATGCACTCTGATCTCAACGAATATATCGATATCATTTCTCGAAATATCTTAACCATGAATATTTAAAAAATATATTATTTTATATTGTGATAATTTTCTCACGATTACAACCTTTTGTAATTATTACCGCATAACATATCATTCAAGGACTTTCTTATAATATATTTTAAATTAATTACTAAATTAATTATTTCACAATATAACAAAGTGTATTAAAGTATACCAATACCATTAGTATGATAGATACATAACAAATTATATAAATACTCCCGAGGCATGCCACTAATTAAATTTTTTTAATAGAAAATTAAATCTGGGGTAGGGATAGCGCTAGACCATTGATTTTATAATCCATTTTAGTGCAAACTCTACTTCTTCGTTTCACCATTCTGGACACTGTTTCTACTATCCAAAACTCAGCAGATAACCAAAAATAATCTCCAACAATAACTCAATAAAAATTCAAAATTGTAGAGGCAATGTGTGGGCAGGCACGCATAAGTGTTTCCTGCTTATATATACTTCTGGACATATTGATAACACTACCAAAAAAGTAGAAAATAGGCTGAAGTACAAACTTTGAAAAAAAATTAGGCTGAAGGACAACAAATTTCATTTTTAGGCTGAAGGACAAACTTTGAAAAAAAATAGACTGGTGGAAAATGCTTAATACAGCTAGCATTTTGTAGAGTGTAAAACTGAATATAATGCTATTTATAACTAGCATTTTGTATAATGTAAAAAACTAAATATAATGCTAGTTAGAATTAGCATTGTCCTTCAATCTAATTTTCTTTCAAAGTTTGTTCTTCAGTCCGGAAATGAAACTTTATGTCCTTCAACCTAAATTTTTTCTAAAGTTTGTCCTCTCGCCTAATTCTCTCCACTAAAAAATTCAATTTTCAATTTTTGACATTAAAGACCGAAATGCAATCTTTAATAAAAAAAATTTCAAGACTGAAGCAGGGTCTCTTATCGGTATTAAAACAATTAAACATATGAAAGGTTGAGATTCTTTACTTTTCATGAATCCTAAGCTCATTATTGTTGATCCATGTCATAGTTTCCAAGTAAATAAAATAAGTTTTTAAATACAAACAGAAGCTGAATCAATTCCTGCATTTAAGGTCTTTTTTCACGCATGACCTTTCTCCACTGTCTCCATTAAAATAACTAGTATAACCGCACAACGGTGGGTAAACCGACCGTTATGGTATTTGATATCAAAGAAAAATGTTTTTGTTTAATTTTTTTCTTTATTATTAGTCTGATACAAAATTAACCGCTTTTTAAAAAAATAAAAAAATTTGAAACTGTGTAAATTCTATTATATCAATATACATCATCATATTTGTTAAAAAAAATATGTCACCGCAATATACATCATCATATTTTTCAATACCTAATTAAAGAAGACTACTAATGCAAAAATTGATTTAATAAATAAATCTCATATTATTGAACTATAATGTTTAAATAAATTACCTAAAAATAACATTATTATATGAAAAACTAACACTGCTGAAGAAAAAACAAGAAATAAACTAAAATTACTGAAAGAAAAAAAAAACTAAACTTTGGATTCTGCCATTGTTGATATTTCTTCTAACAAAAAACTTGATTTCGCCACATAATCAATAACTGATTGAGACATAACATTGATTTTTTGTTTTTTTCATTTATGTACTCTATTTGGGTAACACCAACTCTGAAAAGACGAGGGATCCATAACAACTCCTTTAGTTTTTGTTCGTATATATCTTCACCTTCATCATTCTTAATCTTATAAAGGTCGTTAGCATTGCAACCTATGATTTCCTCTACTGGTTCATTAAAAGCAGTAATCCAAGCTTCAACGGTTGGATCATTAATTTTCATTACCATAATATATCTGCATTAAATGAACATATTATTACATATATTACTAATTACTATAAATAATTAACTAAACTTTGGTGTCATGGGTCACAAGTTCGAAATTTGCGTAGCGTGATTCGAACATTTATTAACATGTGATATATTATCCCATTGATATATTGTATATAAAGTACCATTTCAAATAATAATAATAATAATCAGCTCTTAAATTTTTACCTCAAAGTACAAGAGCTTTCATTCTGTTGGCATGCTTCACACCAGTAGCCCGATCCTGCAGATTCAGTTACCTTTTTTTTGCAACTCTTATAGGCTTGATACCACAATTTCTGACTCTTAATATAAGTTATGTAAGCAAACACGCTGAAGAATGCAGACTATGAATGGAATAAAAATAAACAATTAATATGAAATTATTAATGTACAATATAGTTCGAAACGATATGGACAAACCTTGTCATGATCCAATGTTGGATCATTTATTATATGAGAAAGCATAACTCTATCGTAAGTGGTAGATGAGATTATTGTGTTTTTGCCTTCACAATTGTACCAACTTCTAAGCTTTTTAGCTTCTGGTATGTTTGGATTTATATATAAATTGCTTTTACTCAATGTGGATAAAGATAAACCTGCAGTAAGATTAAATAATATTAAAAAAATGATGGCTTGGCAAGGACTAAAAAAACAGAATAATTTTTATCTTGAAAATCTCCAACTTTGGCATATGTAATAGCTACTATAGGACATTCATCAAACATTTGTACCAGCTCAGCATCGACTTTCATAGCAAGTTCTTCCCATAAAGTCACATTAACAGTTTTACTTCTGTAATTTAAATCTAAGCATAAATATGTTGAGTAAACAAAATTAATGGTTTAATATGTGTAATGGCCGGTAGAAGTACCGAATAGTATGCAAATATAATCATGGGAAATTTGACGTAGGTAATAGGTCCGGATGTGATAATTCTGCAGATATGGAGCACCACATGGTATGACGAATGTCAAGGTTCAACTCAAAGAACAACTAAAGGAGTAGGTTAACGGCTTACTTAATTTTGCATATCTGGACAGTTGATTCATTATTCGACTCCATTGCAAATGCTAACGAAAACAGAGTGAAATAAACGGCACAAAATTCAACGTCGTGACGTAAATTATATATAGTAGGAAAATTGTAATTAACTACTAAGCAACACAAAAGGAACGGTAACAAAAGGTTGAAATATTTATATGTAATTGCCAAATCGTTCTTATCAGATTTAGTACAGTGTATATAATTGACGATTGTCATCACATCCTGTGCATATGCACCACTAAATCAATCTCAAACTGAACACGTGCTATAACAAAGAAATCCTCTTTCGTCCTGCAAATTTAGAAATATAGGCTAACTAAATGTGGCATTGAGTGTAGCAGTTAAAACCCGCAAAGAACAAATTAACCTTACGTAGGGGATGAGATATATGTTTGAGGGACTTTCGTTCAGGCAAAATGCTAGTAATAATAACAGTGGTTGCCTTCAAGATTTGTTGTGCACTGACGTCCACGCTTCAAGTTGTTTCTACTAACCTCCTAAATCCATCAGGTTGCACACATGGCACGTGCAATCAATGCTCTACTTGACATTAAAAAGGTCAACAGATAAAAGAAGTAGAACCATCATACTAATGTGATGATACTCAGTGGTCCATGTACCATAATACTCAGACAGAAGGTTGAAATATAGATTTCCATTGTAAATATGACATGCATTTAGACCCGTCAAACGGATCGGATCGGGTCATAAATGAATCGGGTAAAATTTAACCCAATCCACTCAAGGCATAAACAAACCCGACTCATTTAATGTACGGGTTGATCGGACTCGACCCATTTAATATACGGATTGATCGGACCCGACCCATTTAATAAAAGAATTAACCCGACCCGACCCGTTTAAAAAAAACTGTTGCATAAGCAATAAAAACTGCACCATACTAAGCTGTTACATAACAAACAAAATCGATAGTAACAAAATAAAAATCTGCACCAAACTACATCAAATTCTACATAAAAACTGAAAACAGCATCATAAAACATCAGACAAAGGTTTCAATGAAATAAAATATCCACTAGTTATATACAAGCAAGCAACAAGATGTCCGTTAAGAAAGAAGAAGCAACCTATAAATGCCAACGCTAAGGCCTTGTTGTACGGTGCTATGTATCATAGAAGCGCGATCTTTGTCTTGCTGTCACTGGTGCCTGGCTGCAATGTAAAAATATGCAAAGCTATCAAGCCTCTAAACAGCAATAGTATCATGAGGCTCAAATTCAAAACTAAAAAGACGTGGAACATGACATACAGGACAAGATGACTCAGTTCCTAACATATATCAGAAGTTATCCCATGTTTCAGTTTGACATTCTACAGTATCATATATGGCAAAAGAAGACCAAATTCTCAAAAGCAGGTTGAGCTCACAACCAATAAAGTATATGGCAAAAGAAGACCAATTCTCAAAACATGGACAACAGCATGGTATGCAAGGTAAAAATACACAGGCACACTCAAGTACACGTGCACAGTACATACTAATACAGACGCGCATCACCTACATACCTAACATTCACACTATAACACACATGGACACATGCAGTATATATATACGTATATTATTATTATTATTCCAAAAACAAATTAAACCAACAAAGTTAGACCGAATAAAAGCAAAGCCAGTAGCAGCAAGAGCAAATGACGAAGAAGAAAAAGAAGTGTACACAAAGACTTACAAATATAATCAAGGCAGATGAAATGAACAGAGCATTGAGTTGCATATTACAGCTTATGAATGATGAAGAGGGGCAACAAAGGTTAGCTTAGCAAGAAAGTCATTTTAAGAAAAAAGAAGTACAAGGAAAATTAAAAAAACGATAAAATATAAAGCTGGAAGCT
This sequence comes from Allium fistulosum, assembly GCA_030737815.1. Classification (NCBI taxonomy): domain Eukaryota; kingdom Viridiplantae; phylum Streptophyta; class Magnoliopsida; order Asparagales; family Amaryllidaceae; genus Allium; species Allium fistulosum. The sequence continues at coordinate 307,719,273 of CM060908.1, read as the reverse complement.
AGTAAATATATAAGCATATACTTACCTGGACGGAAGCTAGTAAATATATATGCATATACTTAACACGTTCAAGATTCATGCACATAAAATACTCTTATCACTCATACAACTATAGCACAACACACATAAGGGCTGTGACACAATAGACCCACACACGCTAGCTACCCCACAATCATTCATAGAAGCTGTAACTACAGGAAAATATAAAGAAAAGTAACCCAAAATTAATTTAGACATTACAAATGCCTCAACTCACACAGCAATGCGAAGACTAACGCTCTAAACATTTATGAGAGAGGAAGCCCTGAAGTATGGCACGAAAACCCACACTTCCGCTTGTAAAAGTGTTTATTCAATCTACATGCATTGTTTTGATGTGTGTATTATATTATCTACATGCATTCAATCTACACGATATCTTTATTGAAACTCTTCTATTACTTCCTAATATGTTCACTAACACATTCCTATACTACAGGTCTCAAGTTTCACCAACACAAGTAAGCGGCTAATAAGATTTAAGATTGGATTCTGAACAATTGATGCTTCTAGCTTGTTTCAAACACATATCTTGAATCCAGAATGACAATTTTAAATTACTTAGCCTTGTAGAATTCAAACAGTATGTCCCATGCATCATCAAATCACAATCCCAATAAAATAAGTTGCTTCATCGACCACTCAACTAGAGCATAATGCAGTCAATATGACTTAAACTATAAATTAGTAAATCAAAAAATATGCAATTATATCACAAATAAACCTTATTGAAATCTTCTCATTTTCCATGAAATTTAGGTATTTATGCCAATTTTCAAGCTCCAAAGCATCAAGAGGTCTGACATGGAAGTAGGGCCTTCTGATGCCTAATTCAAAGTCAATGATTTTAGATTCGTAGTCTTAAAAAATTACATAAATCAACAAACCTAAAAAATGTTTGAAACAACAACAAAAACCTCGAAGATAGGCATCCGATGCATGGCGAGCTGGAGCAGTGGTATTGAAATAGGAATAAAGCTAATACCTTTCAATCGGTGGAGGCAAAACTGTATGGATCTAGCTGCGACGTCCATGTTGGAGGCAGTAGTATCTGACGAGCCACCGACGGTTTACAAGGTGCGATTTCTTTGACAATGCTGGCGGCGTGAGGAATAAAGGAGGCTGGTTATCAAAGATGAAGAGGAGTATCGGTTAGATTTATGAATTGATTTTTAGCCTTTGATTTTGCTCCTTCCAGATCATGGTTTTCTCCATACACAGAAATTTTGAAATCTTCAATTGCTCGAGCCATTTGCTTTTTGGATTTTGGTAAAATCGGATCTTTTAGGGTTTTATTTTGAGTTATCGGAAATTGCGGTAATGGCATCTTTAGAAGAACACGGCGAAAACGGAGAAGAAGAATAGGTAAAGAATACACGGAAGCAACAACAGAGAGGAATGAGGCATGTAATTTTGGCTTCAGGAAAATTGATTTTGCCTAGTAGAAGTAGGCAAACCTCCCTACGGTCGGTTTGATAAATTTGTTCTTTCCATCCACTAAACAATAACTTACGTCATGTTCTTCCCATCTCTTCATATGCAAAATAGCGTGACAAACTCTAAAGTTTTGATTAGATTTTGTCTACCAAAATCAAGTGGTATTATCGAATTTCATTCGCTGATTTATTTCAAGTTGGTTTGTAGTTGTTAAGCAAGAAATTACAACATATTCTTGGTAGTTCCGGTTGTTTGCATTTGATAATTACACGACCGTGTTTAGGGTATCATGGCAGCCCTCAGGCGTGGATCAGAATCTCAACCTACCATTTGCCAATGTGGAGTTTGATCTGAGATACTCAGCCGGTAGAGATCTTGTGAATTGATACATTTACTGGGTGAATTTCGGGTGGATGATGGAGAAATTAGTCAGATGAGTAAGGGAATCACTCAGATAACTGAACGATGGGGATAACAGCGAGTGGTGGGTCTCCAAGGGCAGGCTTTACTTTACTGTTGGGCCTACAAAGTCCAGCGGTTTGAAATTTTCAGTCTTTATTTCAGTAATTTCTTGTACTGCAAGCATGTCAACCAATCACAAGGATGGATTTATATCAACATCTCCTTTGTATTATTGGTGTAGCCGTTGCTTACAGAAATTTAATGTATAACAGTTTTCATGATTTTGGTTAATAAATGTCAACAGGGACAGACCTTTGAATACAGACTTTTGAAACGTTTCTACAAAACTCAAACGTAGCAGAGCCTTCTAGGCTAGGCTTAACACTCAAAATTTAATGCTGTGCTCTACAAACAATAAACATGATTGAACATTAATGCAGATAAATCTGAAAGGACAAAAACATACAGACTCTTTGCGAAATTTGCTAGTGACGCTGTCAGTATCTACACTGACCACTATTCATGAATAAAGCTGTATGAGATATTGTCATGTATCAGTACAGACAAAAGTTCAACTGACAATGTTCAGTTCTGAAGAAGCAAAATAAATAGCTAACTTTGTAGCACATGTTCGTTTCAAATTACTCTTGTGTAAGTAGAAGTAGAAGCTTACTGAAAGTGGCATGGAGAAGAGAAAAGGATTGCCTAAAAGAGGCCAAATTAAGAAGAAGATTTTCAAGTTTTTCTTCACATCTATTGCTTCTGTTATGTGCAATGCAGGGGGAAGAAGTTGATGCAGAAGTTATATAATAGGTAATCATTTTGGATATTCAATTTGCATACTAGTGCGGTGTAATTCTCTATATTCTGGGTAGAAGTTTTGGATATGCTTGTTTCTTTTACATTTGGAGTCTTCTTTTATTTTGTTGATGGAGAGAAACGATTTAGGCTATGTTTGAGTTGAAATTAAGTTTATGAGATATAATGGATGTTATCTTATTTCTCTTAGAAGTTACGTGGAGATGATATAGCAATAGTCATCTTTGTTTATCTCTCAATGCCTAACGGATCCATATTTTATTATGTACACGTTAATTCCAGTGGCTTAAAAAAATGTAATGAGAGATTAATGTTTCCTTTTGTATGAGATTTATGGCAGTATATATATCGTCGACTTTAATTTTGTTGATTTTTTTAGCGGAGTTTAGTATTGAATGAGATTATCCTTACTCTGATGATCAACTCTGATTATACTATACAAAATTCTTATTGTTCAGTGCTAACTAACTTAATGACATGACTAATGAGTCAAGAATGCCAACTGATCTTCAGTTTATTTCTAATTTCTGCTAAAAAAACTGACTGATTCGATTGATGGTAAATTAAACAGTTTAACTGAAAATGATAAAGAAAAGAAGGTTGTGGTGGAATCATGTTTGTCTGCGACATTGTAAATGATGTACGTTAACTGAAAAATGCTGAAGAAAGCAAAAAACGTAACTGTAAAGCTCGTGATAGACATATATCCGAGCAATAATAAAAAGTGTCAGACTGCAGTCAGTTAACAATACAAATTACTGAGTGGTGAATATCCTACAGACCATATTACGAAAAGAAAGCTTTGACCGACTGTCTTCTGGACATGTTTATTCAGATAGAATTTATTGGTGGAATTTTTCTTTTATAGTAGGGAAAGATAAAAGGTTTGGGGAATGGATTTTTTCTTCGTAAAGAGAAAAACTTTATTGTTTAAACTGGTAGGAAAGTTAATATTTTTTTCTTGTTCTATTTCTACATTTTTTTCTTGAATTCAAAATGAGTGAATATCTCTATTTAAAAAGTTCACATCTCGAATAATTGCAATGATGAAGATTTATTTAATCTAATGGTTATTCATAAATATCTTCTAAATATTCTATCATAAAATTTCAGATATATTATTTTATAAATACCTTGTAAATGTTTTTTTATACAATTTCAAATATATTACAAAAATATCTAGCATATACTCTACATATTTTCTATATGGAAAAATCTAGAATAACAAAAGCATGTTTATTTTCAACACCCCTTATAACCTTGATTTTGCAACACAAGTAATGCTTGAAATTTTTATATTTTACGTAATTTGGTAGGAATAGAGATATTCTTCGAAATTTCTTCATTACGTTAGCCTTCTTACCAAACGTCGAGAAAATTTATGCAAGTTACGAATTCTTGTTTTACCTCTTTCATTTCGTCCTTCTTCGTTGCAATAGAATTTTTCCATAAAATAAGCGTTCTTACATCCGCCTTATTTCTGTACCATAAATTTTTAATGAGTCGTATATTCTATCTTTACATTTGTTCATAACTTTGCTCTTGCGGCTTTTGACAAATCTAATTTCTGTGTATGTATTTTAAAATTATTTTTGCATGTTATTTTAGAAAACATTACTTGAAAAATAGGTTTGTTCAAAATTATACAAGCTTTGCTTACCTCTTTGTTTTCATGATCATGAAATTTATCGCTTACCACTTTGACTTTCTCTTTAATAATTTCTATTTCTATTGCTTTAGTATTCTCCATTTCTATTTCTTCAGATTTTTGCTCATATTTCAAGTCTCTTCCAAGCTCTTGAATTTTATCTCATTGATTATGTCTTCTTCATTTTCATCTCGTTTACTTTCGTACTCATCATCGTTGATGTCATCTTCGCTTACTTTGTTTTCTTCATCTTCTTCTTTTTCGTCATCTACATGTTTTCCTTCTTCTTCCAATTTATCCTTCCCTAACTCCTCGGATTTTAGCAATTCTTCAGCATCTTTCTTCTTCTTTCTATTCGCCTTTTCCTCTTTCTCGTCAATTAGATTGTCTTCTTCTATTATTTTTGCATCATTCTTCCAACAAATTCAGCAACTCCTTTGCGGAACTTTATTCAAGAATACGATCATACGCTATTTCATCGACGTTCTCACTCATCACTCCATCGTAATTTTGCAAAAGCTTTCTTGTTTATTTGCGACATACTCTCTAAATCATTCGGTCATTCATAACCATTTTCAACGATCTTCCATGATTCTTTGCCTTTCACCTCATCTTCAAATGTCACGTTTTCCTTCATTGATTCATTAAGTTCCACGAACATGTTTTTTCTTCCGTACATATGATTGCTTGCACCGCTATTTTAGGTACCATTGATTATCCTCAACTCTTTTTTTTTTGTAAGCTAGCAGTAAAGTACAGTCTTTTTGACTTTTTTTTCAATATAATTGGTCTTCTCTTCAACTTTGTTGTTGCTAGGAGGTCGAAATTCAAAAGTATAATGTCCAAAATTTTCACAATTGTAGAATTTGACGCGTGACTTGTCATGCATATATTGACTTTAAATTTCCTCTCACATGACCTCTTATTGATCTTTCTCCTCTTTAGTTATTGTTGTCGTTGTCGTTGTTGGGTCTCGAACCTCGTCCGTGTCTCTATCCAAAACCTCATTCTCGTTCTTGACCACAACCTCGTCTTTGTTGGCTTCAATTGCTTTCTTGCTTTTTCGAATCAATTCGTGTCTTGAGTACTTGTTCTACAATCTCTTCCTTCTTCCTTTTCTTTTCATCATAAGCTTGCAATGAACCGGGAAGTTCCTCTATTGCCATGACCTCCAAGTTTTTGGTCACTTCGATGATGGTGATAATATGTTCGAACTTTGAATGTAATGATTTAAGAATCTTTTCCATAATTCTTACATCATTTAACTTCTCATCGTTTCTTTTTTTGTTTATTAGTAACCATTAAAACTCTTGAGAAGTAATCAGTGACAAGTTCTCCTTTTTTCATATGTAAAATTTTAAACTATCTTCTTAAAATTTTGAAGACGTACCTTTTTGCCTTGATCGGCTCCTTTGTAAGATGTTCGAAGCTTCTCTCATGCTTCTTTAGGTGACTTTGATCTTGAAACCTTTTCAAAAGTATCGTCATCCAATACTTGGTAAATTAGATAGAGAACCTTCTTGTCTCTCGTCCTTGAGTCTCTCAAACTATCCATTTGATTTTGAGATAGAATATCTTTGTTCTCTTGTTCGGTGTAGCCTTTCTCGACCTTCTCTCATATATCGTGTATTCTAAGGAGGGACATCATCCTTAAACTCCAATTGTCATAGTTGACCTTGGTAAGCATTGAGACTTTCAAGAGAACGCTGCTATTCGCTATCTTTTTAGAAGGAATTTCAAGTTCCAATACTACTTTGTAGAATGTTTTCTTCAATAGCTAATAGATTTGCTTTTAGAGAAAGATAAATAAGAGGTTGGAGAAGGGAAAAAATGATTTTTTTTCTTATAAGGAGAAAAACTTTATTGCAAAAGCTCATATTTTCTTCTTCTTACGTTTCTTTTTTTTCTCCTGCATCCAAGATGATGAGTGAATCCTTTGCATCTCAAATAAATATGAAGATTCACTTAATCTAACGGTTCTTTACATAAATATCTCATAAATATTCTCTAATACAATTTTAAATATATTATTACATAAACATCGTCTAAATATTTTCTTATACAATTTCAAATATATTCCATAAATATCTGACATATACTCTAGATATTTTCTATATGGAAAAATCTAGATTAACAAAATCAAGTTTATTTCCAACAATTTATTGCATGACCGATGATGGGATGCAATGCTTTTCCCAAATAAATGCAGAAGATAAGATAAACATGAATACTTGTGATAGGAGTTAAACTACAATTAACAAACTAGTATCGGGAAATTCAAATGTATGTATGTTACAGGTTATCAGCAGGACACATTATCAGCTTTTATTGTGTACATAAATGTTGCATTGACTCTCCGGTTTGGATTTGTTGTCAAATGCTGCTATTTATATCATATTCTATTATGTGGACTGTCGAGCCTTTGTAGAGCGAAGGAACAATTACTCTACTCTAAATGTTTATTTATATGCCAAAATAATAATATGCACTATTTGGAAAGCAGAAAACATTATAGAGAACTTTATATGTAATTGTAGAAAAGGAAAGATGCAAAATGATTGTTTTAAAAGTTTAAATTATAATATTTTACCAGAAATATAAATGTGTATTCAGTTATAGATGTGACTGGCATATATGAAGAGTGACTACTTGGATTGACCTTACTAACTACGGGGATTGGACTTGCTATATAATATCTCCACAACCAGGAAATATGAAAAGAAAAAAAAAGTGTGTTATATATATGAGATTATAAAAGTTTAATATTGGGAATATATTTTCACTACAAGGGAAATAAGCTATTCCAACGGCTCCTAACCGTTGGTGGCCGTTGGTAGCCGTTGGAAATAGCGTGGGAATAGAGTACCACGCCTTCCAACAGCTTCCAACGGAAGCAACGGGGAATTAGCAACGGCTACCAACGGCAAAAAACTGACCAATAAGCCGTTGTTAGCCGTTGGTAGCCGTTGTTAATCTGGGTGAATTTTTTTTTACAGCAGCACGCGATTCACCTTCCAACCACACACAATCAATATATATCAATTTCCATTCCATTTCCACTCCATTTCACATATATATCACATATTCAACACATTATACCACAAACAATATAAACAACCAAAAATCAACATCAAACATTACATATTCAAGTCCAACTCCATATTCAAACATTACAACCAAACCCTCACCAACTCCAACTCCATATTTAAGTCAATATGTACAATGCAAACACTTAAACCTCACCACCTCAAAGTCAATACATACACAATAACCATCAAACACAATCCTCACCACCTCAAAGTCAATATATACAATAACCAACCACAAAACAATAATCATCATACCTCTCAAGCATCATCATCACCTCCGGAAGCACCAGACGACGAAGGGAAGGAACCATGCCTCTGCGCGTACTCCGCTAAACGTTGATTCAGCTGCTCCATTTGTATAGCGCGAAGACGGTCCTGCTCTTGCAACTGCTCAACCATGGTTCTAAACTCTTTTATTTCAGCTTTGTCACACGCCTTTTGAGCTGCCCGAACCTGCAAATAAAATATGAGATGTTCACATTTGTATTATAATCATTTTCGTAAGCAATGTATATTTTAAAATATAAAAACGTAAATGACGTGATCTTAAGCAATGCATATACCACAAATAAATGCATATTTTTATTACAATATATAGGTTAACTTATTAAATATATAGGTTAACTCAACTAGAAATCATCATATGTATAGTGTATCTATATGTTAATTTATTAAATATAATATTGCAATGTTTATAAGATTACCGCTTGGTTTTCATAGCCATAGCGCCTATTCCGCTGCGTCGGATCCATAATAACGTCGAAAATATTATCTTCCTCCTCTACCGTCAACTCATCGCGATCCGATTCTGAAAGCAGCTCTGCCCGTGCCTCCTAAAACTTTGCCTAAAATAAAAAACAATTACAGGTTAAAATTAGTAGAATATGATTTAAACATATCGATATTAATAAAATAAGTTTTAAAATATGCATACATATGCAGCCGTCGCCTTATCATCACCATCCCACTGATATGTAATATTGCCAGCATTGTCTGTTTGTCTTGATGCGTGGGTGCGGGTAAATACCTCCATCATAGACACGCGACGTCCAACCGATCTTTCCTGCAATAAATAATTTATATATTTTATTTTTTCATAGCTAATTATCGAACTAATTAATATACAAAATGTAATAACGGTTTAGATAAATTTACCAAGTCCTCACGGTGATGCTGAAAAGACTTGGATCCGCCACGATGCGTTACAGGGTTCCTACTTCTATTGGCAGAGTTCCTCTCCGACTCCATCTGCAATTTTATAAATTGAATATTATATTTATACTAATTGCGAAATAATTAACTATATATTAGGTAGAACATTTACCTTGAACTCGTCGGTCTCCCACCACCTCATCCAAGAATCCCATACGGAATCGCCCATCCAGTTCGGTTTCTTCCCCGATTTTTTAAGAGCTGACATTACCTTCCTGTAATTTTTGGCGACCTTCGAATTCCAATGGCGCTGAACCATGACGACATCGGCCTCCGCCAAGTCCACTTGCCCCTGTACAAAGAGAAAACATTACTAAGTGTTCATTTATACTTATTCATATAGTAAAGTAGTATATATAAACTCACCAGAAAATCCTGCCATATGGCCTCCCTGACATGGTCAGGGATCTTACTCCACTTAGGCCAGCAATCTGTCATCCTGCTCATATATGATTGCTTGGAAATGCCAAGCACAACTCCTGAGGGCTCCAAATCAAATCCCCTGTGTTAAATAAAACAAAGCTTTAGACAAGTATATATATGTATGAACAAATTTATATTGTTATCATTTTAATTTTGATACTTACGCTCCATCAGCCTTCGGCTGCAAATATACAAGTGGTCGAGCTGGAGGCTCACCACTACGGGATTTAAATTTGGTTTTTATGTTACCGTTTTATTAAATATATAAAATAAGGCATATTATGCATTATATTCTATTATTTTAATAAATACATATATAGTAAATTATATGATTTTTAATATTTCACAAAATATATAATTCATGTTCGTAAAATATTTCACTAATTCATGTTTTTCTAACATTTTACAAAACATACACAAAATAATTTAAATCAATCATAACTAATCTAATGCTAATTCACATGCGCATTTATACTAAATTATAAACATATTTTACATATGTGCATAATATATACATACACAAACAATTTGGACATTTGGATGACAATAATTGTAATTAGCATTTAGTTTGGTGTAATAAACAAACAATATGTCATTGGATACAAATATAACAGCAAATTAACACAAAATTAAAAAAGATAAAAATTGTAGGGTTTTAGAAAAACCTGATTTTGGAGACTTCTAGGAATGGAGAGAGGATGTTGGCGTTGAGTGATGGCGTTGGAGCAGCTGTTGGTTGCGTGGGGAAGGTTGGAGGTGGAAAAGAGGAGGGGAGGAGAAGGGTTTTGGTTGAATTGGGGAAGATGAGAATAATGTTTTGGTCTCTGTCTGGTTGCAGGTATACGCAAATTTCCAACGGTTACCAACGGCCGCAAACGGCGTTATTTCCAACGGTTACCAACGGCAAGTTAAAAAAAAACGTGCCGTTGGTAGCCGTTGGAAAATGCCGTTGGCGGCCGTTAGAAAGCCTTCGTGGCTATATACTGTATTTCTAGTAGTGTTTGTTACAATCAAATGTTGCATAAATTTAAACTTCAAAAAAGTTTTTCATGAACATTTGAAAGGGAAAAACATTCTTAAATGATGATGATTCAATGTCTTGGTGCCAAAAATCAAACCCTACTTACATCATTCTTGAACACAATGATCAAGTCAATCAAACTGTATATGCCTGTGTAGTTTTCTAGTACGTTTATACCAACAGTGGTAAAGTCTTGTTTGAAATTCTTACAGAATGTTTATACTTATAGCTTGCTAACATAAACAAATATAGGTGAGTCAAAGCAAAACTCGTATTCCTAGTCAAAACTGTTAGGGTTGTCTCGCATGTTTAATGACGGAACGACGGTTCGGATTTAGAAAGTCCCACATCGCTAAATAACTTGTAGAAATGGTGTATAAATATAGGTTGGTAGGCACGTAACATTAGGGATTCCTTTTGTTACAACAAAGTGTGTTCCAACCCATATGCGTACGCCACGTGCAGGAGATGGGGAGCTTGGTCCGACCGCCGTTGCACAACAAAAACATGTGTTATATAGTTCTTCTCTGTATGCATAAGTTGTCCAAAATCTTCAGTAGTACCAATTATCAAAGCCATCCTTGTTTCGGACACAGTCATTGTCAAAATAAAGATTCGTGTTATTATTCTCTCTTGCCCTTTTCTGGGAGCTTTCTTGGTTAACCAAATTCACCATATGAAAATACAAACAAAACATTCAGGAGTTGACCAATTGAAATGCACATACATTTCTATAGGTTCAGTGTTAGGTCAAAATGTAAAAAGTCCACGAACTTTGGCAAAAGTAATAAACCAGAAAAAAAAATCTGTAAGTTTTGTGATGTAAAACGTGCATGAGACATATACCTAAATGTTATATCTCTAAGACAATATTAGTATGTGGAACCCAGTGTTTTTTGACATCAAGATAATTCCCTTTCAATCCACATATATAGGATATAATTTAGACAGTTGTAAAGACATTAGAAGCATTGAATAGTACCTGGACGGTAATACTGCCCCCACTTAGAACTCAAATGTCAAACATATGTTCAAGTGGGTCTTACCTTCATCGCAATTTCCTAATATGTCCTATATATCACCTCCATTTGATCATATTTATGATTCAGTTTCCTCTGTTTAATCCCTAAAGCAACACCAAAACCACTTTTCTTTCTACATGGCAACTAATAAAACAAGCATCCATACCTTAAAGGAAGAAAGTAATTTCGTAATGCCAAGGCGTGGGCAAATCAAAGCAAAAATACTCAGTGAGATCATATCAGCATTGACGGGTAGTCGACCAAAAGAAGTTGAAACAGGCCATGAAAATGCTTCAACTTTGAAGACTTCATCACAAAAAACAGGCTTTTCTGCTTAACCTTGATGCTAAGGTTGAAGACGTGTATCGTACAATCTGCTACAAGATATTAGTGTGCTATTATATTGAATACCGAGGCCAAGCTTCTTAACCATTGATGCTATTGTTTTTTAAGCATCAGAAAATGAGCTTGGGCCATACATATTAGTGTGCCATAGGTAAAATAAAGTGGTTAATTGTTTTTGTATTGCCCACTTTTAATAGCATAATTCAAGAGGCTTGTTGGTTTTGCATAATTTAGTAAGTTGATTTCTCTGTATCATTTTTTGAAGCATCAGAGTTAGCATTGTGTTGTTTGTACTTATCTTATCGTATTTTATATTACATACGTACGTGCTGTTTATGTTCATAGATCCTTCAAGTATCAGAATGGTGTTTGTCACGTACTGTTCATTTTTTAATCAGATCGTAATGGTGCGTTCAATGAGTAATTCCTGTCCACAATAAAGCATGTTGTAACAAAATTGGAATCAATTCAGTGATCAATACAGCTTTTATGTCCACTTTTCTTTTATAATTCATCCTAAACGCATTTCTTTTTCATGATGCGATGGCGCTTTAAATAAAGAAGGAAAAGGTGGAATCTTTTCTAAGTTAGGTACAACCAAGTTTCATCCATCATCATTGTTAATATGTAAAAATAAAGAAAATTCGCATAATAAAAGTATGAAACACAGGACTCCAGTGTGTATTAAATATTCGGAGGTAATTGAATGGAAATAAAATTCCACCTGTGCAATCACTTTCTCTCGTTCGGTTACTTCAATTGTAGTGGATTCCAACCATGTTTCCAATAGTGGTGTAGAAATAATTTAATGGCAGACTGATGTTTTTGATTTTATAAGATTTACGTGGGCTGTTGGCAGTGATTACCGTTACCATTTTACAAATACATTGTTACCGTATTGTTTTCACTAATAAGCTAAAATAATCAATTGTTATAATTGCTTGAATGATATACCGATAAACTAGTAATATTAAATTAATGTTTGTCTAAAAAATCAATAACTTGACATACTTTTATATTCTAACGATCCTTCATTGTACATTTTATTGTGTTACTTAATAAATGATATGAGTGTAATATAAAAACAATGTATTTAACATCGTGTAAACTGAATTACGGAACTAAATTTAATTATTTATTTAATTCTAAATGTCTATAATATATTTTATTACAAAATGTCTCTGTATCATAAATGGATCGACAAATTAACGTTATCATTGGATTTGAAAGAATATTACCAATGTCTTATCGATGAAAATGATAAATTTACCATTATCATGCCGATTATACTGGTATATCGATTTTACTTAAAATGGATAACCGATTTATTGGTAATGGTATGGTTTGATAATAGAAAATTTATTGTTAACATAACAACCTTAGATTTATGTAATATACCATTCAAGTAATTTGTCCTTGCGATATAATCATATAAATACCCAATGGTCTTTAATTTATTTCTTATTTCTTTAGAGAGAAAAAAGGACTATATATTGGCAATTCTAATGATATACCAGTTTAAGCACTGAAATTGAAATGGTGAACGAAAATTATATGTGCGATAATATAAATGTTGTGCCATAACTGAAAATTGCTGAAGAAAGCAATATTGTGACTGTCAGCTCGTGGTGGAAATTTATCTGCGCGATAGGAAAAATGGTCAGACTGCCACCAATAAAGTAGCGAGAATGACTATCTTCTGGGCATGTCTACCAAACTAGTATTTATTAGCCTTTAGACTATTCCAATTAGAACTGTAAATGAATACCAGAAAAATCGGAAATCTGATCGTATCCGCATCCGAAAAATCGATAAATATCCAATATTCAAAAAAACGGTTGCGGATGCGGATACGAAGACATCCGCATCCGAAAATTATCCGTTCGGTTTTGGTCAGGATTATAGTTCAAATATCGTGTATTTTAGTGGAGGGAAACATATTTGTTTATTATTTTATTAAGTTTGCAGTTTATATTATATGCACTTAATTCTTTTTAACCGCTCGAAACTATTTATTATCATCATAATTAATTTTATAATCAATAGAGTTAAAAAATATTTATATTAAACTAAAATTTTCTTTTTATAATTCTTGATTTATCCGTCCGTATCCGCGGATGTAGATATCCGATATCCGAAAATATTTCGGATGCAAATGCGGATGCGGATATGCCACCATTCGCATCCGAAAACATCCGTTGACAGACCTAGTTCCAATATATTGAGAGTTCCAAGTTGGATAAAATGATTTTTTCAAAAGGCAAATTTTATTTAGAACGCCGATAGAAAAGTTTATTGCAACTTTAGCCCTCGATAAAAACTTAATACAAAATTAGGATCGGTTTTCACTAAGTCGTACTTGCACAATTTGAAATTGCGCAAACACAAAATCTCAATTGAATGTACGCGCAAGTACAAATTTCTTTTCAAAAAAGTTTGTAATTGTACACAAGTAAATGATGTTATATGTAAAAAAAATGTCTATTTTTATAATAAGTTTTGAACTAGTGGTTTTTTTTCCTTTTACATGTAAATAAAATTTGTGCATTTCAAAATAAATGGAGATGATCAAACAAAAAACATGAATGTCTATTATTATGGTTGTTAAACTAAAGTAAATATCGGGTCATCAGCATGATGCATAGTTGCATTGACGTTTCAGTTTGGATTAATTGTCACATCCTTTTCTTATATATCTTATTCTATTATGCAAATGCAAATGTATATTACCTGTCAAATTCAGATGTAGGCATATGGTCTTTGTAGAACAAAGGAACAATTAATTCTTTTTTTTTTGAAAGAAGGTAATTGGGCCAAGCCCAAAGTTTTACAAAGCTAAAGGGCAACCGGGTAAAAACAAGGCAACCCGAACTCATTATACAAACCCTAAAACACAGAATAGGGTTACACAACACCGCCTCCAAAACACAACGAATAAAAATGGCGGATCGCCAAAGGCGATTCAGCTGAAAACGCCTCCAAATCAAGCACGAGCTTTATCATGTCTTCTTGCTACTTTCACCTCTCTCCCAGTAAGAAAGGCACTGGTTGAATTTACTTCTCATGCTAATATCGGCGTTAACAGAGCTGAAATGATTTCTCAAGTCATCGTTGTGCTTAGCGTGACTACAAGTTGCAGATCTGGTGTTAGCGCAACCCAGATCTGTAGCTTTGTAGCTACCATCGCCACCTACGAGATTGTTGTCTGGAGGCTCGTTGTTGACATGATTGGTATGCTGATGAGTACTGGAATCAGTTTGATAATCTTTCGGGTTGAGAAGATAGTGTTCAATATGCTTACTGCGAGCTTCATTACTCCAATAGTCAGCAAGGAACTCGAATCTGGTCTGATTTCTGATCTTTTTCTTAGATTTTTGGAGAATGATTTTGCTGTCATTTTCAATAATAATCCATCTTTGCTCTTTGGACAACTTCGTATTGTTATGGGTACTCGAAATGTTTTTATTACAGAATGATATCGGACAATATTAGGCAGCAGAAACATCATAGAGAGACTGCTTTATAAATTATAATTGCAGAAAAGAAATAGAATACAAATGACTGTTAAAACGTGAAATTACAAGGTACTAGAAATATGAGTATACTCACAGGGACAAGGCCTCAGTGACCATGATGAATTTAATTAAACTGGTGTACTCTATATTTTTGTAGTTCAGTAGTGGTATATATTGTGTCATGGTGATAATATTATTTTATTTTATTTTATTTATTTATTTTTATTTTTATTTTTTTGACTTTTACGAGAAGGTCAAGCTTATATCTTGCTAACATAAATAAATATAGGTGAGCGAAAGGAAAACTCGTATTCCAAGTCAAAACACGTGTTAGAGCATCCCAGTGGGGTTGAGTATTTAATATTTACCGCACTCCTATGTGAAGTATTTAATACTTTGTGCTTTCCCAACTAAAGTATTAAAGGCAGACTTACCCAATATTTGGAATATTGGGTAATTCCTTATATCCTTTAACCCTAGGCAATAAAACAGGTTCAAGTTTCCGACTTTGGCACCACTATCTCATTTTATGAGCAGTAACTTGCTTGTGCGTGAGAGTGTTATAAACTTAAATCTTAAAACTTAAAAAGAAAAAAATGGAATGTATTACTCATCTGCTATCCAATTTAGATGTTTTAATATAGCTCTCTTCATGCATAAACCGAGCTAGGCATAACCAGTTCGGCTACCCTAAACTCTTCATTAGTATCAATAAACTAATCCATCCTTGTTTAGGCGACGGTCATCGTCCGGATAAAAGATTCAGGTTATCAGTCTCTCTTGCTATTTTTGGGGAGCTTTCTTTGGTTCCACATAGATTGCTTAAAAAGTATAAACAGGAACATTTAGGAGTTGACCAGCTGGAACGTTTATATATTTCTAGAGGTTCAGCATGAAAGTTGACAATATAAACATGATTATGGAATTGGAATAGTCTATGTCCCCTGTGATGTGATGTAAAGCATGCATAATACGTCCAAAATGCTAAATTTCTAGGACAATATTACACACTTTTGTGGAAGCCAGCGCTCTCGAACTCCATGTTAATTTCCTTCCAATCCACGTAGGATGTAATAAACACGGTTGTAATGACAACAGATGCATTGAGTGATACCTGAAAAGTACTTAATGCTGTTCTCACTTTGAACGCAAATGTCAAACGTGCATACGTGCGTCTTACTCTTAGCTTCACCGTAATTTCTCAATCTCTCCCCTATATATTAACTTCCAGACGATCATTTATAATACATTCTCCTCTACATAGTTCTTGGCGCTATATCAAACCCAGTCATTCTACATGTCAATCGACAAAACATACAAGGAACAAACAAGACTTGTAAGGCCAAGGCGTGGACAAATCAAAGCCAAAATATTCAGACAAATAATTGCACAACTGACACGAAATCGTCGCAAGGAAGTCGAAATAAGCCATGACAGTGCTTCAACATTGAAGATGTCGGCCAAAAAGGGTTATTTACATACCCTTAATTATGCACAACTCTAATTCTTAGAAGAACCCATAGTGTTCTATATACATACACTTGTGTTTGATAGTACTTGTGTAGTTTTGTGTTTGTTCATAGATTCTTAAAGTTTCAGAATATTGGTGTTTATGAATCATAGATATACGCTAATGTGTTTTTTTTATTGGATCAAAGCTACTTAGTTTATATATTTTGTCCATAATCTTTTTTTGTTTTTTTTATTCGAATTTCTTTTCCGAGCAGAAAAACTATAGGCTAACTCTTAATTATCTGATCCACTGAGCAAAGATGCCACTCACATAAAATCCGCTCTCAATGGATAAATCTGCTAAAATTAACAGGCGACTTTAAGAAACTTGATAATTGATTAGCTCAGCTCATGAACTGTATTTGTGTCAAAATTATATTGTACGTGCAGAATGTTACCAATCTAACCCATATCATGAATAAAATATATGTATCTAACTGCAGCATCAAAACATATAAATATTACTAGTCCGAGTGACCTCAACCTTAAGATGTAAAAGTAAAAGGTTCAAGTTAACAAACAAAAATGAAGCGCTACCAACTTGGAATAGGTGGACTACATATCAAATGATATTTTTGTTGTTTTCGATAAGGGACATTCGAAACAATTTCAACCATGGGGCATCTATACGCAGTTTGTGCCAAAATGTGGACAAAATGTTTAGTTTTTTTAATTTAATTTTCTTATTGTCAATTTTGATATCTTATTCTTTCTGGTAGATCTTTAAATATTGGATGACATAGTGAGCCGTTCTCTAATCCTCTAGTCCTCATCTCTTCCTATTTCTCCTGTCCTAGCAATTAAATTTTGGCGGATAATCGAAAAAAACACGTATTTTTAACGTGTTAACTTTTAAATGAGATCTCTCTGCAAAAGAATTGGAGGTGTGAAAGTTTATTGGACTGGACCAGGAAACATAGTAGATTTGGACCAGAGGGTTTGCTCTCTTACTTTTTTTGAAAGCCTGGTAGAAAATTTTTATTGGCCCATTTAGTGTAATGGGCTTTAAAAAAATAATAACCTGATTCTCCACTGCCTTTACTTAAAACCCTAGTTGGTTTTTTCTCTCACTTTACGACCCAAAGTATTCTACCATGAAACTTTCTTCTTCTTCCTTCATCTGTCCACCTCTTTTCTTCTTTATGTTTTTTCCTACCACATGTGAAGTCTTACTGTTCTTAACGGTTAAAATTAGTTATAAACGCAGTCAAAATATGCTTCCATATTAATCTCACATATCCCAAAAAAAAGCAGGTCATTAGTTATATAATTCAAAATCTAAAAAATGAATAAAAAAGTGAAAACCTCACAACGGAATTAAACCATAATGTACATACTATCACAGCAAATGAATATAATACAATATTCAATTGTCAGAATAAACATCTACATCTTCATATATATCAATAATTATTAAATTTATAAACAATGCAACTATAACAAACGGGAAATAAACCAAGCAAGCAACTTGTAGATGTACCCATCATCCAAACATCTTTTTCCTCCTTTTCTTTCACTTGTAAACTTTGAAAATAGAAAAGGTGATCAACTATTTTTTAACTACATCTAACTCTATGCACTCCAACCTAACTAAAGGGATTCGATGGTCATTGCAAAGGAAAAGATTGCACACGTACCCTTTCAGAATCAAACCCACATAGTTCTGTTTCATGCTCTTCTCATATATTAAATACTTGATAGCACATAGCATTACATAACAATAGCAACAAAACAACCAAATATAAGCAGAAAACATCATATTTTACTAGACCACCAACATCAATCATCATAAATATGAAGTAACAATAACAATAGCCACACACAACCGTTAAACATCACATAAATTCAACAATACTCAATGTCAATCCCAAACATCAAATAAATCAACAATAACAAATAACAGTATATGTGTAATAATCACCTATCATTAGTAGCACAACATAAATAGCATAAATGTAAGTGTAAATCCAAAAATATGTACTAACTACTCCATGTTAGTAACAAAATAACAAACTCATCAAATGTGTACTAACT
This sequence comes from Allium fistulosum, assembly GCA_030737815.1. NCBI lineage: Eukaryota > Viridiplantae > Streptophyta > Magnoliopsida > Asparagales > Amaryllidaceae > Allium > Allium fistulosum. The sequence goes on along the minus strand of CM060908.1, from coordinate 307,700,755 downwards.
ACTATATATTAGCACAGTTGGATGGAATTATAGTTATAGCCCAACACCTTAAAACTCTGAGGGCAAAGCTTCGGTAGTAGTAGTTCTAAAAAGAAAATACATCAGAAGGTAGAAAGTACAACAGAAGGTCAGCACCCATAACCGTGAACTTTGACTGCCTCCTGTCATCATAACACTCATCTTCAAGCGAAACAGACATCACTATTGCCTTCTTCATCGAGAGACGAACAAAACCATACATATCTTCTTCGATGCGATGATCGTTAACCAGGCTCTATTTCTTCCATTGACACTATTCTAGCCCTTTTCTTGTCATCATCAAATTCCGACTTCCACGCAAAGATTATCACTTATTTGTCCTAATATTTTCTACAACTTTGCTTCTTATGTCATCACATAATTCTTAATGTTTTTAAGAGATATCAACCATTAAAGTTTGCAAAAAATTGAGTTTATATCTTTACACACACACGCACACACCCACGTGTGTGTGTAAATGTATGTGTCTGTGTGTGTATATGTATGCGGTGCAACCACAAGATTTTACCAACAATTTTCCAATGGTGGTGAAAATATAAGGTGATTAAGTAAGGGAATATGTCCTCGGTTTGACGGGTTACTGGTAATAAAACAATAAAAAAGAAAGAGTATACTCACAGTGATACAAATGAAGATGTTGTTGTTAATGTTGATGAAGCAAAGGATGAATATATTGTTACGACAGCTGATGATGATGAAGATAAGGTGAATGAAAATATTGTGGTGATATGAATTTTGTAGTGTAGGAAGATGAATATAGTAGAGGGTTTAAATAGGTCTGATACTGGATTCTCTTAGGTTAAAGTACACATATATACATTTAATTATACTCATTTTTATGATAAGTTTGGAAATGTGGTCAAACGAAAATTTTACAAGTTATTTTATTTTTCTTTTAAATAATTTCATACATTTAACCATTTTATTACCACACCGTTATTCGATCTCCGATTAAAATTCTGCTTTAGGCATTTTAATCCAAATTTTATTTTATTTTTATTACATTTTTTATTAAAATATAATTTTTTAGTTTTCAACGATTATAAAATATATTTTTTATTTCTAATGCCATTTCTTAATTGCACAAATATAATTTACCTTACCACATAATTTCTCAAACAACTTTTGGATTTCAAAAATGTAATTCAAATTTCAAATTTTAATTCCAAATTAATAATTTTCAAATAAACTCCAAAATTGTTTTATTGAATTAAATTCAACAAAAATTCTCAAATTTATTTTCTAACCTTTTTTTAACTGTATATTAGATAAAAATATTTTTCATGAGTTATATTCCATTAAATTTTGAATTCTCTTCAATTTCAAACTTCAATAATTCATTTATTTATTACAAATTCCAAATAAAAATCCAAACTAAATATTATTATAATCGGTAAATAATGGGATGTTATAGACTTCTTTCTTTAAAAAAAGTACTCGTCGTGATTTATCAATAATACTATAACTTATTTTTGATAACGTTTAACTATATTTATATATCCATGCATATAATAATTAATTCTGAATTTAAACAAACATCCATGACTCGATTAAAATTTGAATAAACAAAATGAGTCTAACTAAATGGGCCATGTCCCTGGTATTTACTCTTCGGACTTGTATATGTAATCTCTAGGGTTACTTGACCTTTGAACATTTGTTATACCGTTTGAATATTCTTATTTCTCAACTTTTACATCTTTAATAGCCCAGTTCACTTGAAATGTTATACCTTGAGGGAGTTGATCAAATATTTCTATTTACATCGACATACTTATATAGGTTGACGATACTCATCGAGAATCTTATTGGCTATATTGGGGATACTCGGCCTTCCTTTATATATATCCTGACTTTCACTCAAGCTCTTAAGTCTATAGAAGTTCCCAAAATTATCTTTTATTTACCACTTTCAAATTTGGTTTATTAAAATTGAGTCGTTGTTCTGACTAATCTTGATCTAATCAAGCAAGTCTTGTCGATTCTTAACTAATAAATACAATTCTTTATTTTTTAAATCGATGAACTTAGGGAAACCATTATTCTAAGGTCTTTATACAAAAAATTTCAACTAAATTATTAATTTAAGCAGTTAAATATCAAGGATTCAATCAAACTTGAGTTCCATCAATTAATGAATGGTAGATCCATAACTGATCCAATTAGAAAATCTCTTATTAGTAGAATATATCTAATTTCATTTTTTGAGAATCCATAACTTATGGAAAATAACATGGATTGCTTTAAGCAATAAAAAACCTTTCTTTGTAATCAGATTACTAAAGGTTAATGATTTTCTTATCACATAGCAATCGAATTTGATGAAATTTAAACAATTCCTTCTAGGTATAGTAATTTTTACTTAGAATATTGCTATGTCAAAGTATATCGTTCTAGTGTTTAGAAATCCCCATTAATAACGTTGATTAGACGTATCAATCAGAATTCTTAACCACTTAATGGATAATTTATCATAATCAAATTCCAAATATTGTTCTTCTCTTATAAAACAAACTTATTTAATTCCCTTATGGTTCAACTCGCGGAAAACCTTGGGCTATTTCTTTATTTAAATGAATTAAACATCATCAAATGACAATTTCAACTCAATCTACTTCATATAGATTGAAGTGGGTTCGTTTTCCCTTGAGTTATAATCCCTCTTTGAAAATCCACTTTTTCTTATGAAACAAAATTAAGAAATATGCAACCATTCATATACAAATGCATATAATTTATCATGATGGCTAGAAATAAATCTATTAGTTTCTGCCACGTACTCTGATCATTACTAGATCTTTCTACTCAAATACATTTCATTAAATTTATCTTTGTGATGAAACTTTATTATGGGATTTAGATAAGGATCTTATATAGCTTCCCTAATCGTTTTATGCTTTAGAATCCATTTAAGCAAATATTCTTTTACTAAATTCAATAATTCAAATATTGCAAAATTTAATTCTTAAGAAAGCGTGCCTTTTAAGATCGAGACTTACTTCCCTTTATATGGTAGTGAACAAGGCTCATTAACTGTGAACATCTTACCTTCGGTCTGTACTTTGCACTTCTTTCATTATTTTCCCATTTGACCAATTTCCTCACAGATATAACATTTCTTAAACTGATCATATTTTCTCTTTCTGCACTCATTGGCAATTGACCCTTGTTTCACAATAATAACATTTCTTCAGATTTTTATCAATTGATTTCTTCTGCTCAGGTTATCTATGTCAAACAGGCTTCTTCGGTTTAGGCTACTTCATTTGAAAAGACCTTTTTCTTCATGAATTTCCAATCATTTTTTTGAAAGAAGAATTTCTTTCCTTGCCGAGGTTATAGAGTAAGCTATCCACTTAAGATCGTATTTCACTCACGAACCATATTATATCTTAATGCCATATTGACTACCCCTTCAAATGGACACCTTGGCTGAGCAAGTAATTTATCTCTCAGTTTAGCTTTAAATCCCAGAAAAAATTCTCATTCTTCTCCAAGGGTGAATTAACCAAAGCTAGTCCATACTTTGAAAGAGAACTAAACTCATTTACATATTTAGTTACTAACAAATTGCATTAGGTTAGATATATGAATTTCCAAAGCAGAGCTGCCATTCGGCTCCGGGAATAAAATGCACTATAAACAAATCTTTATATCTTTTCCAAGATATATCTTCTTCTGGTATTGTTGTTGTAATGGTATCGTACCAGTTTAAAGCTCTAGATTGTAATTGACGAGATGCCAATCTTCTTTTCTCTTGGTCTGTTAATTCAAAATTACTAAAAATCCTTTAACAAGATCTCAACCAAGAGTTTACACCCATAGCTTCTTCATTTCATATGAATGGTGTTAACAAATTTCTTTGTTAACCCCAAAACATGCAAGGTAGGTAGGGCTTGTTTAGAGATAGACTTGGCAAGCCTTATGCATACTCACAAGAAGTATGCATGTTCAATAGAAAGTTATGTACATGTCATAAGCACTAAGGCATAATAGTCATATGCAAGTCATAGGTCATTATAGTCAAAAATCTTTATTCACTTGTTGTATGCTATGCAAAGTTGATTGCATAAGTCCTTGATTGTCAAAAGTCACAAATTTACAATCAGCATCTTTATCCCTAATTCGATTTAGGGTTTATAAATTTGGAGATGTAAGAAAAATAATAAGGAAAAGTCGCCCCTTCCATGAAGCTATAGGGTCCGTATTTATAGGAGTTGAAGTGACAGCTTGACTGCCATGTATCCTTTGGAACCCTTGATTCTCGGCATCATTCATTGTGTTGGTGATATGAGGCAATCTTCTGTATACTGTTGACATGCGTCAATCCTACTTACTTTGATGAATTGGGGCATCCTCCTTTATTGATGGTTTATGACATCTTTTCTATATTAATAATTAACGACATCTCATCATTCTCTCTTAGGTACATGACACATTTTTATAGAAGTTCGACATCTTCTTGAAGTTGCGCAAAGCTTATTATATCTTGCTAAACGTTTGATTGCTTTTCTTCTGCACATTTGGTATCTTGAATCATGATATATTTCCTTATATATTTGACATTTTATTTGTAGTAACATTTGCCCCCTAGTGTAGAAGAAATGTTGGCTTTTTAAATTAACACTTCGATATTGACGTTTTCCGCCTATTGGCATTCCATCTAAATCTTGTTCATCCATTCTAAATGAGATCAATGACTCTTGTCGTTCCATTTTCTTTTATAAATACTCATCTTCTTCCTCTTCTTATTTTTTACATGCAAATTAAACTTGAGACAAAAATCTCCAATTTCTAGTTTGACTCAAGAAACTTCGATCTTTTTCAGCATTTAAGCTCGATCTCAAGGTTCGATCTTTTTCAGCACTTAAGCTCGATCTCAAGGTTTGATCTTTATTTTTAATTGGTTTAGACATAAGATTAAAGAGAAGTTTTCGATCATTAAATCAGGGTTTAATTGGGCATTTTACTTGGTATTTGAATTTGAATGTGGATTGTGGTATTTTCTTTTGATGATTAACTACAGTTATATAGTTGTTATTACAAATTCGAAAGCTTTTCAGCCAGAAAATTCTCTAGAATATTGATTATGAAAAAGTTGGTACTTTTTGAGATTTCAACACCCAATTAAGATTACACGATAGAAATTCGACATTCTCTTCAAAATATGATAACTTTCTTGGTTTTTGAATTTATTTATCTTTTGAAGGCCGGCAACTGATTTGAAATTCAGTATCTCTTTAGGGTTTTTCTTATTAGCTACAAATTCGACAATTGATTAGGGGTTTAGTATCTATTTAGAAATCCGACAATTTGGTTACGAGCCCGATAACTCACTTAAAAGATTGTTGTTCTAGGTACAAACTTGATAATCTCTCGGCAAACTGCTACCTTTTCATAAATTCAACAACTAATTAGAGAATTGTTGTGTAGGTCACAAACTCTGTATCTTGTTTATGTTCGACACCATATCATAGATTCGGAAAGTAGGCATACTAATGGGTCGTTTATGCATTCAACACATTTAAATAATTGTAGACTTACTTTATCGTTTACAAATTCGACATCGAGCTATCGGTTCAACACTTTAGTATAACCTTAATAAAGTACTATATATGCGATACCAGATTAGTTCTTAACGACTAGTTATGAATTCGACATCCAATCATAAATTGAGCAATTATCAATGAGCTTTGAATTGCTTATGAATACTTTAGATATTTATAAAACAGATATCTTATTTTTGGTTCGATACTTTTAAATGGACTTCTTTTCAAGTTCTATAGTTTGTCTTGGTTTTGATATTTCATTATGGACTAAATAGTTTTCAAATAATAATGTATCCATTAGTTATATTTTCAATTGTTTAGCTTTGAATCTATTCTTAGGAGCATTTCAAAATTTTGTAAAATATATAAAACTTCCTTGATCTATGGCAATTCCCTTTGATAGATAAATGGCTGGTAAAAAATCTAGTAAGGATTCCAAACCTTCTTTTATTTCTGATAAAGGAGACTATAGACTTATTCCATCTCTTATGACTTTTAAGGAGGAAGTCAATACTATTCTTAATCAATTGGGCATTAACGATATTGAGGCTAGGGTTGCGGGCCCATATGGAAGGATATACAATCCTCAAGAAGGTTTCTTTGCCTTTACTCCAATTCACATTTGGCATTCCGGTTATCTCCCTCTTTCTGACTTCTTTGTTTGATACTTGAAACATATGGGCATTGCTAAAATACAATTGTTGCTTGATTCCTATACCTATTTAAGTTGGCTTGAGATTCTGGCCAGGGAAGCTAACCTTTTGTCTCTTAATATAAGTTCTCTTTGCTTGCTAGTAACTCCTGTCAAAGTGATGAACCAACCAGAATGTGTATCGCTTTCTCCCTTATAAAAGTTTGATTAGCAACTTGATAAATAAATCTAGAGACTAGGAAAATCAGTTCTTCAACTTTAAGAGTCACACTCCCAAACTTGGATAATCTTTCTCTGTTCCTAGTAAGCTTTGATGATTTTATTATATTACCTTTTGTGGTCACCTTATAATTGTTATTTTTTTTTATTTTAAGACTTGTCCCTAAAGGGACAAATTCTTCCATGGTTAAAATGGTTGGAGAATTGAACTTAGCATCACAAACTTTTGGAAATAGACAAAAATTTCTAACTGAAACCAATCTCAAGAGACATTTCCTGATTCTGGAGTGCCACAAAGTGCTTGGGGAACCTCCCATGGTAAAGAAGGATGCTAGCGGGAAGCAATTCCTGGGGATTGGCAATCATAATGCCTTTTCTAACTCTTCCCATATTCAATGTGATTCTTCTAGTAAGTTTTCATTATAGATAAATGGAGTTTCTTATGTCAGTGTCTTACAAATTTTTCTTTAATTTGGGCTCGTCTGCTGTTGTTGTCGCTTTTAAGTGTAAGAAAGCTAAAGTTCACACTTTGGTCTTTGCTGAACCAACTAAATCTGCTCCTGTCAAAGATTCTGTTGCTGAGGTCATTGTTGACATAAAAGGGAAAGTGAGCTCTAGTGCCCTCGCTAATGCTTCAACCCTTCCTCCGAGTAAAATATCTAAGCTTGTAGAGGACCAAACTTCAATTATTATCGTTTAGGAGTCGAATACTGAAGTCGACTTGACCACCCGAGATCCAGATATGATTGATTTAGGCTCTCCAGATCAAATTAAAAGTTTTTGAAAACCTAGTGCTCTGATACCAAATATGGGTTGCATAATTATGGATCTTATGGCTAATTAAACATTAAGGAGGTGAATAGTGTTTTTTCAAGTTTAATATTAAACGGCACATTTTCAACATACAAAAAATATATCAACAATCAATCGTAGATATAATCATGGATAAAATTAAAAGAAATAAAGTAAAGTAGAGAGTTAGAGAGATGACACTAGATTTATACTAGTTTGGATTTCCCCTACATCCAGTCCCGTACAATTGCTTGTGTAGATTTCTTTTTAAATGCCAATCTTTAAATGAGTAGAAGGCAAACCCAATTACAATCTTGATTCCGAGACTACAAGACACACCCCCCGATTTTTTGGGCTCAGGGTACACCCACTTGATTTGGATGAGCTAGAAGCATACCCACTTGAATTTCCAGGCTACCAAGCACAACCAATTGATTAGAACGGGCTACAATCACACCCAAGCAAATTTAATAGTTTGATGGTTTTTCTAAAGACGATTTTTTGAACTTAGGATACAATGGATCCTATAGCCCCTTCGATAGCATTTTTATCGTTGATTTGAGAGAGAGATGATTTTGAAACAGTAAGAATGTAATATTGAACCAATATAAAGAAGTTTGAATTGATTCTATTTGATTCTGAAAAGAAAAGAGTATAATTTCAATAAAGTTTTCAACAGAGTTAAAGGTGGGAATAAAATAAGATAATAACTGCTAAAAAGTTCATTTGAAACCCCCCATATATAGTGTATAAACAGACGTGTCTATTCGTAAAGAGTTGCGATTAATAGACACTTTATTTCAAAATTTGAAAAACTTTTTTGTGGTATGCATGTGGACATATCCATTTCATGTATATTGACATATACATGAAATTTTTTTAAAACTTATTTCTCTTAAAAATGTTTTGAAAACCTTATACTTCGTAAAATAATTTGATACTTTATAGAACATTTTAAATATAGTATGTAAAAATTTTGATTTTTGAAATACTTTTATAAAATATTCTTAAATATATTTTGAAATTTATTTGTTCGAAAATATAAAAGGTAAGAAATAGAAGATAGAGATCAAAGATTGCTACCAGGGACTTTAACAAAACTCTACGACTTAATACATTATATTATAGTCTTGATATCTTCATATCTTGATTTTTATACTCACGAGTCTTCTTGTCCATTTCTTGAGTCTTTATACTGTATAGTCTTCAATTCAACACCTGTATAATTTCCAGTACTAAATACTATATAACTTGGCAAAACAAAAGTATCCGTATTTTATATCATTGTATATTGTTGTTATCAAGGTTATTGTCATCAAAATTAATAACTGAGGTATTAACAATCTCTCCCTTTTGATGATGACAACCATCAATTATTCCTATATATAAAATATGATATAACCTCCCTGAGTTAGATAACTTCCTCTGAATAAATGCATGTGCATATTTTATATTTTTCTCCCTCTTTATCATCAACAAAAATGGGTGAAAAGAATGAAAACTCCCCCAAATCAAATACTTAGAAACTTATAGAGTCAAAATCAATAACTAAGTACTGAAATGATTAAGTATATGATGATTATGATATGTATATGATAAATATATGATACACTTAGAAACTATACTATCTTATACCAAACACGATAACGAAACCTATGTTTATTAATTTAAAGTCAATCATATACATATCATTTGATTAATCATACATTGAAAACAACAAATTCAAATGTCAATCTTAAACAACTAAGAAAAACAAATTCAATCCAAATGTACACGCCAAACCAAATCAAATCAAATCAAATCCTGAGAGTGTGTGTGTGTGTGTATTTACATATCAAATCCAAACCTGATAACAAGATGTTTCGTGGAATTTTAACCCAACCGTCGGACCAAAAGATGGATCTGCTTTGATGGCACCCCAATCTTCATTATCCTTATGAATAGTACATTCAGGGTTATTGGATGGTCATCTTTGATTAAGGAAGAAATCGTCCATCAATGGGCATTGAAATGCTTTTCTTATTTCTTGATCATCTACATTTCACTTAATCTAAATGCCTTTGATTTCTTAAGATAGAAGAGAAAATATACTTGAAATATTGAAGAGCTTGTTTATGGTTTTCACATAATCTTTGATATGGAGTAGACATATTCACAAAAAAAAGATGTTTGAGAATGGAAAGAGGGTATAGAATAAAATGATGAGTGAGTTTTCAGGAAACAAATAGGCTTATATAGGAGTAAAAAGTTGTTTGAAATGATTGAATATGTGATAGTTATTTGAACTTTGAAATTTAAAAAAAAATTGCAAGCTTGCCATTATACGTCGACATATCTATTGTATGTATGTCAACTTACATACCTGAAATTTCAAAAACTGGTGTATATATCTATAACTTCCAAAGACTAATAAACAATACAGGATAGTAAGAAATATATTTCAATATATAGAATTGAAAGGTACGTGGATTTCAAAGAAAAAATACATGAAAATGACATGAACTTAAACTAAAAGCATACAATACTAAGGAATACACAACTAGATATCATAAAGACACAACTAGGTATGCATAGAAAGATATAGATGATGATTAATTTCCACCAAGCTTGCAAATAATATTTCTAAAGAATTTGTTCACTTTGTTGGAAAGAGAAGTGAACTTTTTTGTAAATGAATGTTTAATCTTATTTTGGTTTTTAAGAAGCCTTTCTTGGTTCCTTAGGATCTCTTTATTGGAGAGGTGAGATGGTTTGTCAAAACTTTCCAAAGAAGTGTTCGCTTCCTCCTCCTCCTCCTCTTCTTCTTCCACATCCATCTCATTGCCTTCTTCTTCTTATTGTTGAATTTCTTGTTCCTCTTCATATGCCAACCTTTGTTCCTTTTCGAGAAGTATCACATATGGTTCAAAATATGGTGGAATGTGCATAAGGAAAATATTGACCTTGTCGAAACCTTTTCGAGGAAGAGTTTTTCACCTCTTAAATCCACTCTAAAATATATGAAAATTCTAGTAAGATACACACTATGGTAGAGTGTGTTCTCGTATTTAGGAATATTCTTTTAAACAAAGTCATCTAAAATGACCTGTTCCCAATTTATATTATAGTTTCCATAAATGGCGAAAAGAGCTTTAAAAACTTTTTGTGTATGGCTATTATAATTTCCATCCTTGGAGTGATACTTTGTTGTAAAATGAGACTCATAAATCTCAATTTTGGTCGAAGATTCTTGTGATTAAAATCAAATTCTTCATCACTTTTGAAAATGTCGTGAAAAACTTCATGATTTTGTTCATCAATTTGAAAAGTGGAGAAGTCAATTCCACTAAATTTGCAACCAGGTATATGCCCAAAATGTTCACAATTTAAAATAATTCGAGTGTCATTTACACTACTCCAAATTTGTCTCTCTTCACATTGAAAAATTTTTCCATTTAAATTCACATAAATATTTTGACCAAATCCGGATAACAAATAAAATCATTTTGGGAAGAGTCAACTAAACCAAAAATATCATTTTTAAAATAAAGATCTTGTAAAACATAAGAGGAAAATCTTTGAATTTAGCAAATCTTCCAGGAAAAACTTTTCCAAAAGTAGCATACTCCATATAGGTTTCAATGGCTTCATTTTCATTGAGGAGAAAGCCCTTGGTTCTCTTAAAGAGCCTTATGGTATTAAGAGTTTGACTTGAGAATGCCATTTTTGAGTTTGGGGAGATATGAGTATGAAGAGATATTTGAATTCGAAATAAAGTGAGTGAATGAATGGATAGAGAAAGATTGTATTAATAGAGAGTGAAGAGCAATGTTCTCTAAAAGATGCCTTTTAAGAACATAGGAGTAAGTGTAAAAGAGATGGAAGTTTGAATTTTGAAATGAAATTTCAATTTTTAATTTTCTGGCATGTATGTCGACATATAGACCATAATTTTCAAAAATAAAGCTTATAAAATATTCCTATATATATATATACTTATATACTTATACTCATCCAATATTATTATTAGTCTATCGGTTGTTCCTATAAACCAAAATCAACCAAAAATGAAATAAATATTATTAAATAAAAGGTACTGTTTTTGCTGCTTTTTGTTGATCGTTTTTGACTAGTCTGTTATTACCGTGAAACAAATATTCACATTTCCAAAATCAGGTTTATTATCGCTTGAGGAAGTATTTGAATCATTTAATGTTGCTGTGTAAGGTCTTTTTCTTTTTCTGGATGAATCAATAACTGGTGAGATCTTTGATTTATTCTGATGTAGGCAGTCTCTTTGAAAATGGCCGGGTTCATCGTAGTTGAAAATTCTAGTCACTGTTCCAGTTCAAGGAGTCTTGTTTTCTGGTTTTCGAAAGTTATTCATCATTCTATACTTTAGGAACTTTATGAAATTTCTAGTCATGAAAGCAATTTCCTCATCATTATCATCGTCTGAATCTTGATCATCAGTTATTGCATTGAAAGTGATGGATTTTTTCTGTTGCCTTGCTTTCCATTCAACCTTGCAATTGTGCTTCAAAGGATATTAAATTGCTTATTAACTCTTCAACTTTAAGAGTACTAATATCATTAGCCTCTTCTATTGCTAGTATCTTCTGATCCCACTCCGAAGAGAGTGAGTTGAAGATTTTTCTAACTTGGTCCTCTTTAGAAATTTTTTTACCTAATGCAACCATTGAATGCACCATATCTTGAAATCTATAGTACATGTCAGAAATTGACTCATATGGATTCATTTTAAACAATAGAAACTGATTAGTAAGCATGGAAATTTTTGGTTTGTTTAACTTTATTAGTGCCCTCATGTGCAACTTGCAGTGTTCTCTAAATTTCATATGCAAACTTACAAATAGAGACTCTATTAAATTTATTTTTATCTAGTGAACAAAACAAAATATTCATTGCTTTAGAATTATTTGGTGCAAGTGCTTTTTTTCAGTAGTCCATTGTGCAAAATTAGTCTGGGGTTCTCTGTACTCATTTTGTGTAATATTTCAAATATCTAAACCATTAGACTGTAAATAAATCTTCATCCTTCATGACCAATAAGTGTAATTACTACCATTAAAAAGTGGGGGTCTAGTAGTAGATTGTCCTTTAACAAAAATATTAACAAATGTAATATAAGTTTGCTAGCCAATAAAAGTTTTCAAAAATCAAGTTAGGAGTTTTTGAAAACCTAGTGCTCTGATACCAAATATGGGTTGTAGAATTATGGATCTTAAGACTAATCAAAACACTAGATGGGGGTGAATAATGTTTTCTAACTTTTGTACATCCTTTTAAATTTCTTTCAAGTTTAATATTAAATCATAGATTTTAAAAATAGAAATATATCAACAATCAATCACAGATACAATCATAGATAAAATTAAAAGAAATAAAGTATGTAGAGAGTTAGAGAGATGACGTAAGAGATTTTACATTAGTTTGGATTTCTCCTTCATCATGTCCCGTATAATTGCTTGTATTAATTTCTTTTCAAATGCCAATCTTTATTTGGCAGAAGGCAAACCCAATCACAATCTCGATTTCGAGGCTACGAGACACACTCTCCTTATTTTTCGGGCTCAGGGTACACACACTCGATTTAAACGGGCTACAAGCACATCCACTTGGATTTTTGAGCTACCAAGCACACCCAATTGATTTGAACGGGCTACAATCACAACCAAGAAAAATCACAACCAAGAAAATACAAATAGAGTTTGATGGTTTTTCCAAAGACAATTTCTTGAACTTTGGATCCTATAGTCTCTTAGACAATACTTTGATATTTGATTTGAGAAAGAGATGATTTCAAAATAGCAAGAAAGTAACATTGAATCAATACAAAGAAGTTTGAATTGATTTTGAAGAGAAAAGAGTACAATTTCAATGAAGTTTTCAAGAGAGTAAGAGGAGGGAAGAAAATAAGATAATAACTGCTAAAAAATTCGTTTGAAACCCCATATATAGTGTATGAACAGATGTGTCCATTTGCAAAGAGTTGCAATGTATAGACACTTCATTTCAAAATTTGAAAAAAAAATTGAGGCATGTATGTCGACACATCCATTTCATGTATGTCGATATATACATGAAAATTTTAAAAAATTATTTCTCTTAAAAATGTTTTGGAAAACTTATACTTTGTAAAGCATTTTAAACATAGTTTAAAACATTTTTATTTTTGAAATTTTTTTTATAAAATATTTTAACATATACTTTGAAAATTTATTTTGTTTGAAAATATGAATGATAATAAAATAGGAGATAGAGATCAAAGATTGCTACCAGGACTTTAACAAAATTCTATGACTCTATACACTAAATTATAGTCTTGACGTCTTCGTATCTTGGTTTTTATACTCATGAGTCTTCATGTCCATTTCTTAAGTTTTTATACGGTACAGTCTTCGATTCAACGCTTGTATAATATCTTGCACTATATACTTTATCTTGGAAATACATTAATATCCATATTTTATATGAATGTATATTGTTGTTATCAAGGTTGTTATCATTAAAATTAATAACTCATGTATTAATAGACAATATTGACAAAGTCCCTGATTTGGATTTTCCTTCTCTCCTAGATCTAAACGAAAAATTTAGAGAAAGTTTGATCTTATGTTAGTGAGAGCTCAAGGATCGCTTCAAGACAAATTCCCTGAAGAAGAAGCCATTGATACGAAGAAGTTGTTATCTTTTGATGACCCCCCGCTTGATGGAGATGGAAATTCAGATGAATGGGAGGATGATAATGAATATGATGACAATGATGATGATAATGATCAAGGTGGAGAATAGGGCAATGAGGCTCCATTAGGACCAAGAGATGGGGGTGATGATCAAGTGGTCGCAATTTAGATTCGTTTGCCGATGATGCAGATCTTCCTCATCTACCTAATTTTCAAGGATGCTTCATGGGAAAATATCCCTCCGAAAGATGTTATTTCCCCTAGTCAACTTCCAAAAGGAAAAGTTCAAAACCCAACTTCTCTGCTTCCAATCACACAGGTATGGAATTCATTATTTAAATACTTAAAGTTATCTTCCAGCCATAAATTAACAAGTTTATTACTTTAGTTAAGGAAAAAAGACAAATATTATTATGAGAATTTATATGAGAAGAGAAAGAGAGAAAAGTATTGCTTGGATAAAGAGATTAAAAAATTAATCAAAGACCACAATCATTTGTATACAAAGTATCAGAATCTTCTAATCCATTCCAAGCGATTCAATGACTTTAAGGAGAAATGCGCGGTTCCGTTTTTAAAAAGATCCCGCCTTTATTGAGAAAGAGTTTTAAAGGAAAGCTAAGAATTAACCACACTCTTTTGGACACTTATTGAAGATAGGGATACCTTAGTGGAGTTCCTCTACAAAATTTACTCAAGAAATGTTTTACCGCTTTATCATTCTTAGGGAGCAAAAAGGTAATGACCGGGCTTTTCGACCCTCGAAAATCAATACAAATACGTCCATTGTATCACATGCCGAGTGATCAAATGCTGGAAGACCCGATTATTAGGGAAAAGAATAAGGAAGAAGATAAGAAGAAAACTATACAACACAGAATCTCATAGCGGAACGAATAATCTATAATATGCCATAAATCTTTATACAAAAACAAAACTGTAATATATGTATATACATACATCAATCAGAGTATACTAACCTATTTCAGCTTGGACAATTATAACAGCCTGTCCTCTCAATTGCTGATAAATACAACAATGAATACAGCGGAAAATAACCATCTACGTGAATACGTCTCTGGGCCTCCAACTCATTTCCTTCTATGCATCCAACTAATCTGTAATATGCTCGGTTTGACCCGAGCATTATAATAAAATAACACCCGAGTCATTTCGGAAAACCAGCGTGAGAAAAATACACCCAACTGGATTTAAAGTTATATAAAACCTTTGAAATCAAGGTATCTCGTAAGACCACATCGCATATAAACACAAACGGGTTTTTACCTTATAATAACCAAAACAATTTTATAGAAAATCCATTTATATTATAATAATGTCTAGGGGTCAAAGTAAAATATGAATATAGCTGAAATGCTTGCATCTCACGTTTCAGCATATTTGATATACAACTAAAATTGTAAATCTTGTATTGGAGAACGGATTCCAACTAATGACTGGGCTACTGGAGTACCGCCCGTCACAGTACACCTCTAGAAAATGTACCGAGAGCCTCATGTGGACTCCCTGCGAGTCAAGACCGGCCTTACCCCTTACTGAATAGCGCCGAATATGTCATCACCTTAGTTGGTATCAACAACCTAAATGGGCCCCGAGCATACATGATCTATAATATCTATCTAGATTAGGTGATGACCATATCCTAATGCTAGGGAACCGCATAGCCTTGAAGCATCTCCCATGTTTTAGTCATTCCTAGTTTATGAGGCTTGAGGCTACGATTACCTTTTATATAGCACTTCCCACTTGGAATGCTAACACTACTCTCTTGACATCAATGCAATGCCAGCATTCATCCATACAAGTTTGTTCTGGGATTGAACGAAACACTTGAGAATTCTATCTCCGAATTCCCATCATCTTCATGATGTCTTCAGTTCGCAAAGCTTAAGTTAGATCGAATTGGTTTTCGGATACCATATTCGATCCCGGTCTCTTCGAAACAACATTTAACATTTTCTTTTAAACTCAACCCCGGTTCTTTAGGAAATAAATAGATAAAGATAAGATCGGAGATCACCTCCTAACCATTAGCGGACATATTTCCTTATCATTGTCCTAGGAGAACAAAACGAGATTTATTCATACAGTACTGCATCATCAGAGATGACTGTGCCATATAGCCCACGTGTTTCTCTTAGATATTTCCAAAGTTACATTTGGGTCCAACCTCGATAGTCGGTTATTTAACTATCGAATAACAAACATTCAATCAGGAATTTATTTCATAAGAAAAACCAACATTGGTTAAGCATATAAGCGACCACTAGCCTTGTTTTATAAACCTTTTACGAATATAAACCACATGTAAATTTTTTGTATAGGAATACTTTTACAAGATATATCCATTGATTCCTATATTTTCAATAGTGGAAAATAGGCATAAGGACAAACTTTGAAAAAAAATTAGGCTGAAGGACAACAAGTTTCGCTTTTAGGCTGAAGGACAAACTTTGAAAAAAATTAGGTTGAAGAACAATGCTAAATTAGTTAGCATTTTGTACAGTGTAAAACTGAATATAATGCTAGTCGTAATAGCATTTTCTATATTGTAAAAACTGAATATAATGCTAGCTATAACTAGCATTGTCCTTCAGACTAATTTTCTTTCAAAGTTTGTCCTTCAACCCAAAATAGAAACTTGGTGTCCTTCAGCCTAATTTTTTTTTCAAAATTTGTCCTTATGCCTCATTTCCTCTTTTCAATACATAGAAATATCTATATACTTATCCCAACAGCATAAGTATATTTACAAAACTGAGAAAGATTTCCTTTTCATTCGACTCTCAAATCATTTATAAATTTCCTTACAATTCTCCAAACTATTTATAAATCATTTTATAAACCTTCCAAAAACCATTTATAATTCCTTTATAAAAATTCAATCCCTTATAAGCTTCTTATAAATTTCAAAATCACTTATAAACCCTTTATGAATCCACAAACCATTTATAAAAACTTCTTTCATAAATCTATAACCCTGTTTCTAAAACTCGTTTATAAATATTTAACTATTTATAAACTCTTTCTCATTTCAAATAACCTTTCCTTACATCTTCAATCCATTTTATAAATTTCTTTATAAAATACAAGTCTTTCAACTCTATTTATAGTCTCAAAAACATTTATAAATAATTAAAATCATTTACTTCAAACATTAATATATAATAATACTTTTTAACAATGAACATTATAAATAAATGTAAATCATTAACTTTAAATAACTTAAAATAATAATTAACCATTCCAAAATATTGTTTAAGAAATAATATTAATAATTAATATTTACCATTTTATAGATAATAATAATTTATTTTAAAACCTTATTAATAATCCTTATTATTAATTTCAAACCATAATTATTCTTAGATAATTAATCTTTCAATTTATTAACCTTTTCATAAATTCTTAAAACATATTAACTATAAACAAATAACTTTTAAACAATATTAAAATAATTAAATAACTTAAAAATAATATTAATATGATTATCTCACTTTAAAACAATTTTAATATAATTAAATAACTTCAAAAGAATATTATTATAATTAGATAACCTTAAATTAATATTTATAATTTAATAACTTAAAACAATATTAATATATTTAAATAACTTAAATAGTCCTTAAACAACATGTTTCTGAAACCTAATTTGGGATTTAAAAATCGTTTCTTGTCTCAAAACCCAATTCCGACTTAAACGGCAATTTATAGTATTTTTAAAATACTAATTTGAGGCCAATAGCCACCCAACACTTAACCAATATCGATGTTGATTTTCTTATCACTACTAGATTTTCTTTTCAAACATATAACGACGTTATAATCACAGTGTTCACAATCATATTTATTATTCAATAAACCATATGAAAGAAATATCATTTAACAATTCAATAATAGCGAGGAATCCCATTAAATCCATCCAACTTGCTTCCCTGCATCACAGATGTTATCCGGTTATAAAATATAAATCAACCGCTTCGAGGTGGGATTCGTATACAAAGGGTCATCCGCTCTTACACGGGAACGCAATAGGGTCTCATCTGCTCCAATAGGCAGGAATATTCAATCCAACTAATAAATATAATAATTCATCCAAGCAATCATTCAACAATTTTTATCAACTATGTATCATACTAGTTAACCAAAAAGGTGAGTTGAACTCATCGAAATTTTCTATCGTCACCGAGGCATTCCGGTTTGGAACTAAAATCGAACGATATTCGATTTTAGCCTAAATTTCAACAGTCCCCGAATTTGTCCAAACCAGTTCCATTGCGAGCTCTCATCGATACGAGTGCAACACAAAAAATTTCATCTCAATCGGACCTCGTATGAAGGAGTTATAAATTTTCAAAGTTTAAACATTTAATTAACTAATTAATAATACCTAAATTATCAATATTCTCACCAAAGGCCCATTTGGCCCAAACTCGCATGAATAGTGCATCTCCCCTTATTCCTTCCTCCTCAATTACAATTTCTTGTAACCCAAAATGTGAACGGCGTATCACTGACACGACCAACCACATCACCATTCACCGAACCAAAACCATATACGTACTCCCCTTGTCGTGCTCTACTCGACCGACCCCACCATCCAAGGCCCGTATCCTTCCTCTTCAAACCGACCTGCTCGCCTCCCTTCATCTGCAAATGTCGCAACCACCAATACATCACCGAAGTTAACAAAATTTAGCTCAAAGTCGCCCCTCTCCGTCGCAAACCCAATGCTATCGACAACGTGGGCTAATTCTGACCGAATCACCACCATAACCAAACCCTAGTTTCGAACATCACCGATCATCGCCACGGAATCTTGCCGAACTCACGCCAAATATACTACTCTCTGAAACAAACTCAACGACGCTTACGGTGTCGAGTAATTCGAAGCAAATTGAGAGCATTTTTTTAAGTTTCGTGTTCATTTTTCTTCTTTGCTGTTTAAAGGCGTTATCTCGCTCGACTCTCAATGAAATCTCGATCCATCAATTTCTAAAAATACTAGATATTAGTACGAACAACTTTTGTTTAGATCGTTTCGGCTAATTATGAATGGTTTGTGGTGTGTTGATTTTTGAAGAGGTGAAGTGTTTTTTTGTGGTGGATGTTGATTTGAAAAAAAGAGAAAATTTCTCAGGCTGAAGACATGATTAAATAAAGGAAAGGCCTGGGTACAAATGTGGGTAGGGTGTGGGCCGATGGTGATGGCCATGGCAGATGGAGATGGTTCATGGTGGATGGTGACGAGTCATGGTAGATGGAGATGGGTAATAGCGGATGATGACAGGTCATTGCAGATGGAGATGGGTCATAGCGGATGGTGACGTGTTATGGCTTGGGTGGTCAAGTCATATATAAATATTTAAATTCAAAATATCTAGGTATAAAATTTTTAACCTCGATCAAGACGTGCCGCCTGTCATTTTATATGTTATACCCCTATTCTGAATGCAATAGAACTAGTCTCGAGTCCTAATTCGATCATATGCAGAAGATAGCTTTTTGAACCCAATTATTATATTAAATTTTCAATATTAATTTCGACGCGCTTCGATCTCGCATGACCAAACGATACGTCTAATCGCCATGAAATTTGACAGCGTATTATAATTCATTATTACGGATCCAATGAAACTGGTTTCATCGAAATCCGAGACAGTGCCCCAAAAGGCTATTTTCACTCGTTAATTAAAACGAGTTATTTTCAAAATCAGTTAAATCACTTTTAAATCCAATTTAAAAGTTTATCATCTTCATTCTTATTAAATAGAAATTAAATAAGCTTTGAAATTATTTTTATCCAGCTTAAAATCCAAGATTCAACAATTATTAAATTCAACAATTAAATTATCCAATAAATCGTTATATTCGAAATTTGAGTTATTTAAGCTATAAAATTAACTTTTCAGTATTTAAAATTAACTAAATATTCCAATTTCAAATAACTAAATTCTGGGTCGTTACAAAAAAGTGGAGGGTTTCTTAGGTGTTTGCATAGTAGATATTTAGATGAGCATGGAACCGATCCCATCCAAGTGAATGATGGAATCTTCCCAGGATTGCGATCGTTCCACTTTCCCCAAATACTCTTCCTTTCGAGAAAGTTAAATTTACCAAGGGAAGATTCATTTTTGAATTTTACAAAGGATCAATATTGTATGAACCCAAGTAATTTTGTTTTTAATGTATAATTCAGACAGTTTTATGAATTTCAGCGTTATCATTTCTTTGCAACTTAGTTTATCTTTTATAAACCATACAGATTAAGGAATCATCGGGTAGTCCTATTTCTATGGAACTCTTAAGTTAATTGATCAAATTAAAGAGGGACTTTAAATAGAAATTGTTAGTTCTTAAAACTTCTTGGTTAGCAAAATATTGCTTCCTTAGAGATCTCTATAAAGTTTACACATGGCTTCCATATTTTCATTTTGATTTCTTTGGTGATGAAAAGGATAGATTTCCTAGTGAGATACCTACCAACCATGTTGAATTATTATGTGATGAAATCAGTCCTCCGACCGAAAAATGGGACTGCCATCAATTTCCTCCAGTTAATACTCCTCAAGTGTTTATTGTTCCTTTTGACTCTACCCTCTCTTTGTTTGCTGGATCACTTAAGAAGGCTCGATCAGCCGTTTTTAAACTTTGGGAGTTTAATGCATAAACTTGTATTGTTGATGTAAATTGAATTTACTCGTGCGAGTAACCCTTTTTTTTGTTAATAAAGGAAATGTTTCCACCGTATTGATTTTCTTTTCCCGTTTACTTGTTTTTGTTAGGAAAAACAATAACGCTCACGTCTTGCGGCCCGAAAATCCTTACTCGATTGGATATTGTTAAAGCTATGTTTAGGTCAAAACTCAAGCAAAATCTTTCTTCTCAAGGCATTTCAACTTTGTCATTTCCGAATAATCTGGATGCACAGAAATGGCACGACAAATATTACCAATTAAATTCCACATTTAGTAGTTTAAAGGAGATGACCTCCAACTTAGAGGAAAAAATTAAAGAAAATGATAAAGGAATTCAAAAGTTAAAAGAGAAAATGGACATGATTAGGAAGTCTAGTCCTTCAGTCCAAGGAATCGAAGTAGATGCAGAAATTGCCCAACTACATCAAAGGGTAATGGATCTTGAAGTAGATTTGTTGAGAAGTCAAGTATCATGTCAATCCTTAGAACTTATTACAAGTGGAGGCGAATCCAATTCCTACTCCTACTACTTTGATCGACAAAGAATGGTTTTCTAATTTTTTTTGAACCCACCTTCGAGTCTAGATGATGGCAAAATCACCAAATGGAGTCAAAAAGTTAGATATTAATGCATTCAATTTTGAACAAGCGATGGAATGACAAAATTTCTCAACATGTTAACAATTATTGGTTCAGGTGGAGAAACTTGAGCATGAAAAATATGCTCTTGAACGAGAGGTAAAGAAATTAAAGAGCAGGATTCTCACTTTAAAATGAACCAGTAAAGTAGTTAAGCATGCATTGGAAGTTCAATTTGGCTCTAATGATGATGCAAACATTATTTGGAAGAAAGAAAAGAAACTTAAAGGAATTTTGGATGTGGCTATCCATCATATTATCATTCTCTTTCGGTCGCTACAATTTGAAAAAGGTGTAGAAACTTGATACCTAATGAAGAATCACTTAAGGGTTTTTGGATAGATTTCCCTTTGGCTACCCATTCTTGGTACCTATAATCTTGTACATAATATGTATAATAAATTTGTATCTGAACTATTATTACCTTGAATGAATCTTTGTATTCTTCTTTTTGAATTTGTAGAATTGTCTGAGACATGCAACTTGTTTTCCAGAGCTTTAATATGATATGTAGCCCTTGATGAGCATTGGTCGGTTTTCTTAATATAAACCTTGTCACTAAAACCGGAAATCAGTTTTGATAAAAAGATTAGCAACTTATTAATCAAAAGTTTGGAAGAACCCTTCATTCATTTAACAGGAAATTAGAAACCGGTCTAATAATAAAGATTTTCATTATTAGAAAATTTGAATTCCATTTTAGGAGAACTTAATTTAGCACTTTGAGGAGTGAAGCATTTAATAACTTCACTTTTTGGTCTTATCACCTAAAAATTTGGAGCTTGACGCTTGAAGTTTTAGTCTTACAGGAGTAAATAATAAGAAATCCATTTGATAATTATAATTTCATCTAAATTGAAGATCAAATTTTTTTGGCAATAACTTGATTAGAAGACTAGAGAACCATCTTGCAATAACTTTGAAATAGAAGACCAGGAAACCATCTGGCAATAGAAGATGAAAAAAACATCTGGCGATTGAATAGAAGACCGAAAATAGATCTGGTAATATCATGATTTAATCTAAATAGAAGACATGAAATCCATCTAATATTAATTTAGAATTCCATTTGACAAGATAAGAGTTTTTTTGATAACAAGCCTAAAATTCTATCTGGTAGAGTACTAGAAATCCGATTATTAATGGAGATTCTTGTTGTTTAGATAGTTGATTGTTAACGAAGATTCCCGTTATTTAGAAATCTTGAATATTAAAGGAGATTCCCGTTATTTTCTAATTTGAATCCTGTTATGGATTAAGAGTTAATTCAATATTTCAAAAATTAAAGCCTCAGACTCAATTAATAAGTCATAGTTTCTCAAACATTGTGTTTGACTGTTCTTCCTCTAGAAGATAGGAATTTGATTGATCTTCCTCTAGAAGACTGCCTCAATCCTTCTTTAGGACAGAGTTTTATTTGCTTTTGCATTCAATTGATCTTCCTATGGAAGACTTCCTCTTACTACTCTTTGAGTTATGATTTATGCTTTGATTGATTTCCTTTATGACTATCATTAGGTAATGATATGAACTTTGATCGAACCCTTTATCACCATCTTAGGTAATGATTAAGGTTTTGATCGGTGCATTTGGTCAGTTATCTTGAGCAGGACCAAAGTCTTACCCGTCCTCCCTCTAGGAGGTGCTCTGATTAGGCCTTATAGGAGAAACTGAGGGCTAATTCTCCGGTCAAGCCTTATAGGCGGAACCAAAGACTGATTCAGTGCTTTGGCCAGGCCATTTTAGGCAGGACCGAATGCTTACTCCATCCTCCCTCTAGAAGGCACTTCAAACAGGCCTTATATGTGGGGCTGAAGCTTGAATGGTGCTTTTGCTAGGCCATCTTAGGCGGGACCGATGGCTTAATCCATCCTCCATCTAGGAGGCCAGGCCACATAGGTTGGACCGAAGGCTTGCGGTGCTCTGGCTAGACCCTATAGGTAGGACCATAGGCTTACTCTGGACCTCCCTTTAGGAGGAGCTTTGATCACGCTATTTTGGTAGGATCAATGGCTTTTTCCTTTACTTTATAAATCCTCTTTATGAAGCATTCTTCTTTATTAGTTACTTGCTCTTTGTAGACACATTTTCCTTTTTCTTAAATCTTGCTAACAAACTCTTGGAGCACTCCTTTTCCCAAGGAATTCTCAATCATTCCTTTTAAAGCTCAACATTGATCGGTTTCGTGTCCATTCCTTCGGTGATATTGGCATTAAACACCATCATGATTCTTTTCATTTCCTGGCTGCTTCTTTTTTGAAGGCCAATAGTTTAATCTTTCTTTATTTAGGAGGCAGATATTTTCGTTGTATATGGTAAGGGAACGAAATCTTAAAGATCAAAAATTTCTAGAGCATTGTGCTCTTTGCTCTTGCTTGATTCTCTTGTAGCATTTGATTGGTATATTAGCACCATTTGTAGGTTCTCTTTAAAGATTTTTGAGCTTTGATTGGTTCAGAAGGATGATCAATTATTCACTTCCACCTATATGAAATGGGTTTATGCTCCACTTATCGGGATTACAACGATTAACTTGTCTCTTTTCTTCCATGATTCATATTGCTAACATCCTCAACACTTGTTCCTCCTGAAAATTAGGGTTAGAAGCAATTTGATAAATTGGCTTGACTACTTAAGGTTCGGATGATCCTTGTTCAAAGAAAGTCATCATATGGTCCAAAGAAGGTTATGCAGGATTTCGAAAGCTCCTTCATCAAATATATAGGTTAGGGTAAATCCTTTATACTCTATATATGCGGGTTGAGGATAATCCAATATGAGATATATAAGGAGACGTAAGTTTGAGCCCTCCTTCTAGCGCCAAAATATTAACAATTTTCTTTGTTAACCCCAAAATGTGCAAGGTAGGCAGGGCATAATTAGAGATAGACTTGGAAAGCCTTATGCCAACTCACAAGAAGTATGCATGTTCAATAGAAATGTCATGTACATGTCATAAGCGATAGAGCATAAGAGTCACATGCAAGTCATATAATAGTCAAGAATCCTCAATTACTTGTTGTAGGTTATGCAAAGTTGATTGTACAAGTCCTTGATTGCAAAAAGTCACAAATTTACAATCGGCACCTTAAATCCCCAATTTGATCTAGGGTTTACAAATTTGCAAATGTAAAAAAATGATAAGGAAAAGTCCCCCCTTCCATGAAGCTATCGGGTCTGTATTTATAGGAGTTGAAGTAGACGGCCTGGCTGCTACATGTCCTTGGGCACCCTTGATTCTTTGTATCATTCATTGTGTTGGTGATGTGCGTCAATCTTTTTGTATACCGCTGATATGCGGCAACCCTATTTACATTGATGAATTGAGACATCCCCCTTTATTGATGGTTTATGACATCTTCGCCATATTGATAATTTACGGCGTCTTAGCCATATTGATGATTTACGACATCTTTACCATATTGATGATTTACGACATCATTTGCTACATTAGTGAAATACGACAACCTTCTTTGAATTATCATATTCAACACCCCTCTATGTTGTTAATATCCAACATCCTTCCTGGATTGTCAATTCCCCGCATTGCTCATTATATTAATGACATATGACATTCTAATTCACATCATTGACTTCCAGAATCCTCCATAACTATAGATATCCGACATCCCTTCTACTCTTTGAAGCTCGACATCCCTTCCTACATGTTAATGTTAGAGATCTCTTGCCACTTGCTTTACAACTATTATAGTTGCAAAGGCCAGTATCTACAAAGTTCCAACGTACCTCCTTCGTGACTATATGTTCATGTACGACATCTTTTGGGTTGGCCAATTGCTTGGAGTTCGACACTCTTATTATCTCATCATCATCTCTTGGGTACACCTTTTTATAGAAGTTCGACATCTTCTTGAAGTTCCCTGAAGCTTGTTACCTCTTGCTAAATGTTTGATTGCTTTTCTTCTACATGTTCAGCATCTTGAATCATGATATATTCCCTTACATATTCGACATCTTTATTTGTAGTAACAGATGGTTTTCCTCCTAGATTGATATAGTCATTACAGAGACTGATAAATTCTGCTTTAGGATTTTATTCACTATAATAGCATCGTTTATATCTTAAGCATGTCATATAGCATTTTTCCATTGGTCGAGTGTTAATAGGACACTTGGGTTTGCTGACCCACTTCCTTGACCACTGGTGATCCAAGAGATACAATTGTTCTAGGTTTTCTAGGTTAAATCATTTTTTGATAAACAATATTCATCACTTATTAGATAAATATCACAAAATTTTGCTAACAAAATCGTATATATCATAAATACGTAGATAATTCCTATTCAAGTGTTCATCCCTTAGAACACTAATCTTAACTCGAATATTACATATATGAGTTATTCCTGACTCTACCCAAGTTATATTGACTGGGTAACAACCTACGTCCAACTTATTTATGGTCATACGTGTTCGAATTCCTGATTTACTCAACTCTAGATCATCCTCACTCTGATACCACTATGTAACGCCTTCGAAATATCAGAGTGGTTTTGCCATTTGAAAGCTCAGACAAATAGGTATGGAAGGAGCGATCTCTCATATACACTACTTTAGGTCAATATGGATACGTTTAAATACCTAAATACATCTGAAATAGTATGTATCTCGTCCAAACACAAGGCAATATACATAAGTTCTAGAATTGATTAACTCACATATTAGGAACACATATAATAAATGAGGACACGTTTATCAATATCACAACATAAATGGAAATTTATATATAAATCAAAGCTTGTTGGACATGGACTAATAAAAAACACATCACTTAAAACTCGATGGACTATATATACTCCAAAAACCATCGACTTCAAATGTCCATATAACTATTCTTCTTACAACTAATCTTTAGATATATCCATGGCTTCTTGAATAGTCTTATCTTCATCATATTTCTGAATAAACTAAATGGTGCTACACATCTTGGCCTAAAAGTTATGGTTGCTAAACTCAAACTTAGTAGTCTCACATTCTAATATACATGTCTTTTGGACGGCTCACTAAACAAATTAGACTGACGTCCAATAGGAAGCCAACCTAGAAAACACAACACCTCAGTCTGACCCAAGGCGTTGTCATAAGCATAATAAACATTGAGTTAGGATAGAAATCTAACTATGAGTATAATCGTGTATAATAATAACTTACATGTGTGGGGTCTGGTATAAATAAGTGACATACTAATCAAACACATTGATGTCACATCTTATACAATATCTCGCCCATGGTTCATTTTTATAAATCAACGTCAAAGCACGTGTCATGGTTATATTCCTTATAAATCACAGCTACAACTCTAGTCAACTGGTTTATCATAATCTATCCATATTAAATGAGTTACTTTTGGTTGCATAAATTCAAATCATTATTACAAAACAATCATTTTATAAGGCCAGCATTTCTAATTATACTTATGAGAAGGCTAAATCATCTTCTCAAGAAGGATGAATCATCTTCTAGTCTGTGAGTCCCAGTAGGATATCGCATTGGTAAATCTCCTCAGTGGATTCATCTTCTACTTAGACTATCTACCCCGGTGAGTCATCATGGACTTTTTCATGCGCATGCTCTCGGTCAGTTATGGTTGGTCCCCATATGATCCATTTGTTGTCATACCCTTCACGTACCTAAAGACACGATTCCACTTCTTTTTATTTGCACTACACCTCCAAATGTTCCACAATATCTTCAATAACTTCATATATCCTAATATATCCTAGCAATGGATCATTTAGACATTGCGACAAGGGACAAGCTCATTACAATTCAGGCTATGATTCTTAAATGAGTTTGCTAGGATGAAAACTAGTAGTCAAGAAGTCAATACGTTGTACCGTCCTTGACAAATGTTAAATTTCACATTTCAAAAAAATTTGACTTTTAAAAACATCATTATTCTTAAAGATGATGTTACATACCAAATAAATTCGTGTATATATAATTTAATTATCAAACAATAATGCATTCAAGCATTTCAATTCAAGACGACAATTTATCCATTCAAATCAACATAACTGGGATATAATTAATTTGCATCAACGTATATCATGGGTGAAAATACATACTATAATTCTATTCCTGTATTTCTAAATTAAAAAAGTAAGTAAAAAACATACACACTCTTCCAAACATCCAATTCATCCATTTGAAACTTGTATTTCAATTATACTTGGCAATATAAATAGATTACACTTAATATTCTAATCCAAGTATTATTTAATTTATTCAAATCTAATCGGGTAAATTTACATTGACTTAACATGATTATAACAAATTATATGTAAAATAGATGACTGATGTTTTGAATTAAATTCTTTATTTACCCAATTTAAACTCATATTTCATATATTATAATTATGCCCATGTTTTCTAAAATATTTTAGTTATAAACTTGGTTCTTCTTTCTTTAAAAACATACGGAGAATCCTTTTAAATTTAACCATGCATTATTCAATATTATTCGATATTCAAATTTAATCTTTTTAAAAAATATAAATTTTATTCTATAGTTCTATACTTGTTCAAATGAGTGAATAAATTCTACAAAAATATTTTATGTGTCATAACGATGCTAATGACGCGAATCGCCCACCAAGCAGATCTCATTCGAAAAGTTATATCTTCTAACACCCCTAATATTATATAACTTTATTCAGGAGATTTAAGTAGATAAATTAAATAGAATAATGAAAAGATTGGAGAGATAAGGAGATTGAGATTTGAAAATTAATTAGAGGCCGAGCTTAAATAAAATAAACTAAATGAATGTGTTTATGTAAATGGTTTTGAAAAGAGAATAAGGCTAAGGGCATATTAAGGAATAATGGTCCACATCCCTTAACCCCTAAACCCTTAGTCCTATTCTCATTCCTCAAGTTCAACATTTAAAACATAAACAAAGAAAGCTTAAAGCCGGCAATTACTAAGGAGAAGAGAATCAAGTAAAAGCTAGAAGAATTAATAAAATTCAAATCTCAAGTCTTTAAGGTGAATAATAATCTATAATATCTCATTTTTGTTTTTAATGAACAAATTTTTTCGGGTTTTAAGATTTAAAACCTATATGATGACTTTGATGATGATATGCTTGGCTTACATGTTATGTTATATTCGAACATTAATGTTCGTTAATGGTTTATATGGTTTTAAGGCTAAAATCATTTATAAAGGGTTTTGAATGCCAAGGGGATTAAGTATACGATGTAAAATATTATTTTTGAGATTGGTTTAAATTTCGGTAATTATCCAAGCTATGGATAATTTATTATGAATTTTCAAAGGAGAATATGGACAATTGGGTTTATATATTCATTTCGGCTATTATATAAAAGATTTGGGTTCGAAATTTGGATATATTAGTTAACATATAAAAAGTGAATTTCTATGATTTTTGGGGATTTTTCCTAAGTAGTTTACTATGGAAAATAAATTATTTTAGAAAGAAGACTTAAACGTCTTAATTGTTTTGTTAAAGGGAAGGACTATTTTGCTAATTAACCTTAATTAATTTCTGGTAAATTTCGATAGTCTTTTTATAATGATTTTGATAAAGATATGGCAACCAATCATGTGTTTACAAATAGGCAAGTTAGGTTAAAAGCTTTTACCTAAAAAGGTAATAAAACAGTTTTTGTTTAAGTCTTTGGTTTCGCCACTTCTAGAAACAACCCTTTCGATCCTATACTTTCGTCTTCGACCAAGTCGAAACTAGTATACATGGTATCAAGCTTTAGTATGTGGTGGATTGGAGAAAGGCAGCAGGTATGGAGTCGAAACATAGCTTTCGAAGGGGTCGAAGCCTTGGTTTTCTCTTTTAAAGAAACGCTGCTTGCCTTGTCTTCAAATGAATGCTTTGGAAAGGGTTTATGATGCTTTTGACAAGGCTGCTGCCTTTTTAGTTTCGAATAGGTAGCTATCGAAAGAGATGCCTTGTTTTCAAATTAAAGCTTTCGAAAGGGTAGATAGAACCCAATCGAAACAACCGTGCCGAATTTATACCTTTCGTAGGGATTGAAGTCATCAATGAGTTCAATAGGTACCCTTTGTTTTATTAAATACCAGCCACTTCCCAATGCTTTCTAAAGGGTCCTAGTGGCCAACTATATTAAAGGTTTCGAAGGCAATGGTGTCGAAAGGGGTTTCGACACTATCCTTCTTATTGTTTTAACTTAAAGATTTATGCTTTCGAAAGGATAGTGCCAAAGCCACCTGTTTTTCCCCAAACTCTTTTTAATGGTTTCGAATGGGTACTTTTGCTTGTATTCACATAGACCCAAAAATATAAGTTTAAAATTTAACCCAATGGTTTCGAAAGGGATAATTTCAAGGTTTCGAAAGGGGTACTTTCAAAGGTTACGAAAGGGGTAATTTCAATGGTTTTGAAGGGGGTACTTTCAAATGGTTTCGAAGCTATGCTTTAATAATTGAATAGTTATACTTTAATACATTCGAAAGGTTTCAAAAGAGAGGTCAGGTAGAATATAAACTAAGTAACTCATGAATGAATAGAGTTGCATCTAGGAGGTTTGGTACACCAGAATAGGATGTCCAAAGACTAATTAAGAAGTTATCAGTTAAGACAGGTTCATAGTGATCTCATGAAAACTATGTTTAAAATAGAGTTATTGGCAGGGGCCAATAGGTTTATAGTAAACCCATGAAAACTATATTCAGATTAAGTTATTGACAGGAGTCAATAGGTTCATAGTCAACCCACAAAAATATGAAAAGGGGAGTTATTGGAGTTACCAATAGATTCAGGGAGAACCCATGAAATGAAAGTTAATTGACGGGGGCCAATAGGTTCTTCGTGTTCCCATGAAAACTATAAGACTGGACAGATTGTCCATAAGTTAAAAATAGGTTCTTAGTGATCCCATGAAAACTATGAAATAGGACGGGGAGTCCATAAACTATAAATAGGTTAATAATTAGCCCATGAAAACTAATAGGTTAATAGTGACCCTAGAAACTATAAATATGATAGGTAGTCAAATATATAGGGATGGGAAATCCAGAATATTTTGCATATCATCATAATATTATAAATTGCTTTGTTTTTAACCACTATGGATGCAGGAGCATGGTATATGGTTATTACATGTTTTTGAAAGGATACCAGTGAGGGGAAATCCGTTCTGCTAAGCGGCGTGGTCTCACTAGATATCTAAATGGTTCGAGATGATAGGTTATTATTCATACTAGGTCGTATGTCTGACTCGAAGTTTATATTTTCCCCTTTAAACTCTTGGATGCTCAAAATTAATTTGAGTAGGCTGAGGGATTTTCAGGTTCTCCTTAGACGAATAAGCTTCCGGAGACGAGTAGGAGGCTATCTAGCTAAATAGGAAATCTTTTCTTTTTTATTCCACTTTGTTTGATGTAAAGGAAAAGTTGTATAATTGTCTATATATACTCTGATCGTCCAAGGGGGCATCTTTATATGTCGCTCTTAGCGTATATTGTAATAATTTTATTATTTTGAACGTGGTTCTCGTATTTGGGATTATGTAATGAATCTAAAATGAATTTTGGAATGGAATGAGAAATTTGTTCAAATTGTTTTAAAATTTCTTCATAACCAAATGTTTCTGTAGTATTAATGAACCTAACATTATCATATTTGGTCACCGAGGATTAATAACTATGGATTACTGCAGCATCCGTAGCCGTTAGTTTTAGGCCTCCAAGTGGAGGGTGTTACAAGTTGGTATCAGAG
The DNA here is from genome assembly GCA_030737815.1 of Allium fistulosum. Taxonomy (NCBI): domain Eukaryota; kingdom Viridiplantae; phylum Streptophyta; class Magnoliopsida; order Asparagales; family Amaryllidaceae; genus Allium; species Allium fistulosum. Next base: position 307,669,720 of record CM060908.1, on the reverse strand, counting down.
CATAGGTTTACGAAAAACTTAAGAAAAGTTAAACCCAAAAGCTTTTTCAAAACCTAATCCAATGAATCAGAAATAATATCGGGGTTTGGGTTAACGTTATAGTAACGTACTTGTATTTGATATATATATATACACACACACACACACACACACACACACTACAACAAAAAGACCCTACGATAGTTCCCGAAAAACGCTATTAAAGGATATTATAGCGGTTCGATAAACGGTGTATAACGACATGTGATTAAAAACAACCAACATTAGATAGCACAAAAAAAGCGCTATAAAAATTGTTAATTTCATAGCGCAAATATTGCGCTATGTTATTTATTTTTATAGCGGCAAAATAGGCGTTATTGATTAATATCACAGCGCTATTAGCCCGCTATAAAATTCGTTATTAGCCACAAAATACTTTTTGTTTTTTTCTAAGATAGCACTAATTTTGCACTATAGAAAGTGTTAATAGCGGATTATTAGCGCTGTATTTGAACAGGTTATTGTAGACGGTGACCTGTCACAACTCCAATATGCCGCTATAAAAAGTCAGCTACAATAGCGCTTGTACTCTGCTATAATATCTTATTTTATAGCGCTTACTGACCTATGATTCATCATTATTTATAGCTCTTTTTGTAATACCATAGCGCTTTTTATGGTCTGCATCTTTAATACTAACAGATTTGATAGCGGCCATTAGGCGCTATTAAATATTATAGCGGTTTTGAAGTGCTATAATTTAATTTCACAATTCAAAAAATTTCTGCATCCTACTAATAAACTGCGGTATTAAATACCAATATCAAAAAGCACAATAATAATAATAAAAGATAATAAATATAGAGATGTAACACATTACATTGAACATACCAAATATTCATACACATCAAAACGTAGTAGCAAATATTTTAAGCACACCCCAAAAAATAGTAGCATAGTTGAACAAAAAAAACAAGTACATATTTGATTGTTTGCATTAAAATGAAGATCACAACTTTAGCATCTTCTTCTTTCACATACCTGCAAATAAGATAAATAATTACATTAAGAACGATACATAATTACTGATAGATGTTTTCACATGTTACAAAAAACTAAATTATTGCATATTATTGCATGTCTCATTTTATATTCGTACATGTTACTATCCATTGGAATCTACATCAAAATTTCTGGCATAATTAATGATTGATAGTAATAATGACGGTCAGTGGACGATAAATTAGTAAAAACCTCAAAGTTTTTTTTCAAATTTATGTCCAACTGATCGTGGTAACATGTTCGCATTCAAGGACAGACATTTATGCAGGGAAAGATAGTTCATTCCAGATGGAAAATTTTATTCAAAAAAATGATTTTTACAGAGCCTTGTGGGTATACAGAGCCAACCAGGCAGTTTAGTATTTCAGTCTCTTCGATTCAAACATATGATTTGAAAAGTAGAGCCAAGGTATTATTAATTCAGTAAGCGGGTGGAGAAGGCTACATGCAGTTTAAAATAATAAATCAAAGTAACAAATGCAGCAACCCTATGGAAAAAGTAATATCTGTTACCGAACTGGCAGCGACAAACATGAACAAATGACGAGGTGTTATGCCAATATAAACCTTTATATCCAGTGCAATTCTGTATGACATTTGAGGATCCGATATCCCTGTGGGAGGTTATTCTACCAACTGGAAAGATAGATCATCATAACAGAAACCTTCCAACCACTCATTAAAACTACCAACTATTCAATCTGTCACTAATTCAAAAATTTCCACTACTTCACTAACTTCCACTTCACCCTCGTCTAAATCTCTACAACATTCCTCACTCATGGCCTGCCCATTTCAGTCAAATAACCTCCCTTAACCAAAATCACCAATTTCAATCACACCCTACATATCACTGCAACTGAACAAGCCAAACCATTCCAACCATCCCTCTTCGATCACCCCGCAACAAAGACCAAACACGTCAAACAACTCCACTGCCAAAAATAGGCAACATTCATCACTACTTTATTTTCCATGTTTCCAGAAATTCCTCAAACAACTCCCCAACCTAAAATATTTACCTACCATCACCATGCCTCCATCCAATCAAAACAACAACCTTATCTCCCACGCCAGACCCAAAATCAACACCAGCCCTTGTCCATCAACTTACAACCCAGTTTCAACTATACCGCAGCTCACCTCCTCACCCCCTACAATCCACAACGCAATCACGCAATCACTTCAATCACCCACTGCCTATCACCAACTAGACTGCTTAATCACTTCAATCACCAGTATTCCTTTTTATATCCTGCCTAGCTATCATCTATATAACTGCCACTGCCACATGATTTCCATACAATTTGACTTAGCAAATAAAGCTAGCCCTCTAAATTTATGGAGTAACCAAATTCATGGATGTTTACTTGGCAAATAAAGCTAACCCTCTAAATTTACTTGGCAAATAAAGCTAGACCTTAAACATAGATATATACATGTTTATAAACAAAGTAGATTATACTTACTGAAAATTCATGTCATTACAACGTGTGCAGCAAGTCAAGCTATTATAGAGCCAATGGCGTCTTCCATGTATTGTAATTCAGATGTTTGTCTCCATAGCATAGCAGTTGGCTCTTTGACAACCTCTATCCAAACTTTGACTGCATTTGGTCCCAGTGGTTTAAAATGGACCAGTGCTTTTGGATAAGTTGACTCTACACATCCTACATCAACTATTTTTTCCTTTTTTGATAAATCCATCAGCTTGCATTTATTGTTCGTTCTTGAATTTTCCGTCTGTAATTAACAAAAATAATATGTTGTAGTTGGTTTATGTTGATAAAATATATCGATTAATCATTATAAAAACATAATTTAAAAGACATGACAGTGCATAAAAATCAACTACCATAAATGTTTGCACTATGGTCTGACGCGTAGGAGATGCTGAAACATTAACCATCTCAACAACTACTTGGGACTCAGGCCATGCTACCTTCCTACCAATAGCATCTTCAACATGTATCATTGCAGGAGAAGTTAACAACTACCAATGACCACTAGTATAGTAGCAAGATTCTACATTGTTGATCTAGAAGACCTAGCATCAAATCTCATTGTTAATAGTTTAGGTAATAAAATAACATGTTAAATTGCAGTCAAGTAAAAATCGTTTTACCAGCTCTTAATAACTGAATAAAGAAGATAATTCCAGGTATGATAGAGTTCATCAAGATGACTTATGTGTACATGGTTAAAATTAATAAATGTTCAAAGGCCTTGTATACTGTTACCACTTACAAATTGGTAGTAGTTCATAATCGAATTTAGGTTTTGAGATGGCAATATCATGCATGAGCATGACTGAAACAGAGTTTATCAAACACTATGTGCACTACAAATTCATAGCAGAGTTTATCGAAGATCAGGAATAAAGTTGTGCATATATATGCTAAAAATTCAGCCTCAAAATATAATTAATTCATAATAAGGTAGTGCTACGGATCATCCTACAGAGTTCTATTGACCGGATCGAATGCTTCAGTCATGACAACACTATTCCCTCTCAACACGAGCATGTCATTTTTCATAATTAGCACAGTCAATAAGTAGTATTTGTTTTAACTGGTACTTTTCATAAATGTTTTCTGAGAAGAAGAGAAAGGTTGTGACTTACTAAACAAGTGCAACAAAGAAGTAGAAGGAGTGGCACAAGTAGATACTAATATTTTATCAAAAAATGATAACTTGCACTATGAAAAACAACTAAAAATGACTCACATCAGATGGAAGTCATCAAATACTGGAGTTCAAATGTTAGCATACATAAATAGTAGAAAATCACTAAAATTAAATGTTCCCAGTCTAATTATATAGTTCAAACAACAAATGAACATTAAAAAGTGACATATTACTACAATTATAAATGAACATTAAAAAGAATATTTAATAATTAAGATTAGAAAAATAAAAAATAATTTTTTTACAACATACACGTAAAGAATATGTAAATGAGCTAATTTTTGGTTGTGTAGTTCCAAAACAAGTTTATAGAATAAGCAACACTTGCCATTACTTTCAAGTACATCGTCTAGCACAATTCCCTTTTTAGTAATTACAATAAAATGGATGGAACCTAATTTATGGTAAATCTATACAAAATCAACAACCTAATGTAGTTTTAACCAAGTCCTTCAATATCTGAAGGAGAGGTAATTTAGAAATGAGCATCATTCTATACATAAAATAAAATTCATGATGAGCCAGAAGGCTGTTTAGACTTTAAAGAATTCAATGTTTTTAGCTATTTAAAGAATCCAACATTTCGTCGGTGTATCGAAAATTAAGGTACTAGACTTAAAAGTAAAGGGAAGCTTATATGTATGTCGTAATTCCCATATTCACAAAAATAAAAGCAACCAATTCCAAAGTACGAAAATAAAACTTCCATATTAATTTAACTACATCTTTATTCCCATTTGAACAACAATATAAACACAAATAATAATAAAAGTTGTGTTTTATTCATCATATTTGCTGGCATTAGATGAACATATTATTTGAATTGTACATTAAATTTAACCACCTCAAAATTTTGACCAGCCTAAGTTTGACGAAATGGGACAAAGATTAGATATTACACTAGGACGAAGTTAGCTATATAAGATTGGAACAATTCATTTCGACCGTAGTAACCTATTGAAGCTGCTAACTTACACCTATATTTTACGCTAAGTGATTTTAGTACCTGCATTTTTGACTATAGTAACCAATTAAAGCATTAACTAACCTGTAGTAACTTATTAAAGATGCCAACTTACACATATATTACCCCTATTAAAGATGGAAACTTGCATTTTTGACTTTTGTATTTAGCTAACCAACTTACAAGGTCTTTGCAAGGCTGGACGAAGAATGGTAAAACATGATACAATGCAGATCAACCGAAATTAAATGTTATGATTTTGTTATTGAGTAATCATAATCACTTTTAAAATATTAACAAAAACCGTAGATCAACAAAATTTGAAATATCGACAAAAGCAAGTTAAAAAACAAAAATCTAAACAAAAACAGCAGATAAAAAATACAACAATTCAAATGCCCAGTATTTATTATAACAAAATATATAAACTAAATTTCACAATTTTCAGCAATCAAAGAGAAGTACAGCTTTGGTTTTCATAATAGTTTGCTCAGAATCTTTGAATTAATTTCTCAACAAAGACACGGTTCACTGGATAATCCTATGAACTAACAATCATTTAGTTATCATGTTTCGTATAGAGAATGAACAACCAATCGAATAATAATATACCTTATAAATTATTTTTATGAATAAAGAAGAACCGTTCAGTTCGAAGGTTGATGAAGAGCAAAATCGTTTATAAATTAACATGTTTGATAATATTCCTTCGAATGTTTATTCCTGGATTTTGAATCTGATAAATATCAACGAAGAGCGAAATTAAATATCGGAGATTAGAGATTAGGGTTCTAGACGTCGTTGACTTCTCAACTGTTGAAGAGCGAACTGTTGAAGATCGGAGATGGAGTAGAATAGCTGAAGTTAGGTGATTGGAGATGGAGATGGAGTAGAACGTCAATTAGGGTTTTCTTCGATTTGGGAGGGAGACGAAATGGTTAAGTGTTTTTGGGAGGGTGTCAAAAATTTTGGGGCCAGCGTTACATACCTATGGTACAAAACAAATAGAATAAGAGAGCAAATAATTAGAGCTAAATAATAACGCTTAGAATAATGCGTTATTAAATTGCGTTATCAATAACATATTTTCTTGTAGTGATATATATATATATATATATAAGTATGTATTCCCCTCTCTCTTATACCATTCTTCTTTATCTTACTAAGGCTCGTATGTAGATTTACGAGAAAGCAAGATATGGTGCAGGAAATGAAAGAGGAATTCTCAATGGAGGAAGCACTACAACCAACGTAAATGTTCGACCTAATGCCAGAAGGAACCAGGGTCGACAAGCAAATGCTAACCAAAATGCAGATGCCAATATAGGTGTTGGAGATCCGCCAGTAGATATGGGGATGATGTATCTATTTTTCGACAACTTGATGCAAGCCGGAGCAGCTACAGGAGTGGCCTAGAATGTTGGAGGAGCTAATCCCATGGCTCCAATTGGAAACAACTATGCTAAGTTGAGAAAGGATTACACCAATTTGGGTGGGAAGCAATTTTTAGGCACAGAGGATGCTATTGAAGTGGAGAATTGGTTGTTGCATTGCAGGAGAATTTTTGCTAACTTTGACTTGAATAATGAGCAGAAGAGGAGATTGGCTTCTAGGAAAATGTAGGAAACTGCGCTTTATTGGTGGAATAGTTTTACAGCCGGAGTTCCAGAGGAAGAATTGACTTGGGCTGAATTCCGCAAGAGATATGAGGAATGATTCTTGTCTGAAGTTGCTAAGTCTGCTTTGCTGAGCAAGTTCATAGATCTGGTGCAATGAGAGATGTCGGTGGTTGAGTATGCTGCCAAGTTTGATGAGCTATCTAGGTATGGATATGCTATGATTGACACCGTCACAAAGAGGAATGAAAGGTTTATTCGGGTGCTGAGACCCGAGATTACTTGTGCTACCTTGCCACATCATCGTGATCCATGTAATGTTGTTGTGGAAATGGCTATCTGACACGGGGATATGCTTGCTCTGTATGTGAAGGAGAAGCAGATTGAGACCCATAGTTCTTTTGGTAAGAAGAGGAAGTTCTTCAAGAAGAAGGGAAATCAGAAGGGAGAATCTGCCAAGAAGGCAAAGGCAAATTTGGTTTGCTATAATTGTGACAAGAAAGGTCATTATGCTCATGAATGCCGAAACGACAAAGGGAAGAAAGCCACATAAAAGAAGAATGTGAAGTGCTTCAATTGTGACAAAGTTGGGCATTATAAGAACCAGTGTCCAGAGCCAGTCAGGGTGGACATGGAAAGATCTTTTCATTGGAACCAACTTCTTCTAGACCAATTGCTGCAGATAAGGGAAAACTTATGATGGAAGGTATGCTTTTGATTCATAGTATACTAATTTGGGTACTATTTGATATAGGTGCAATACATTCATTTATATCTCAGTGTTTGGTTGATAGGTTATGTTCAGAACCCACCTACCTTGTTACTTCCTTAAGGGTTGCGAATCCGATAGGAGGGTATGCAACTCTAGGGATGAGATGTGACTAGCTAGAACTTGATTTGTTAGGTCATAATTTTGCATGCAGTTTGTATGTTTTTGATTTCGTAGAATTTGGGACCATTTTGGTTATGGATTGGTTGGGTAGATAAAAGGCGAAGATATTTTGCCGAGAGAGGGAAATATCAATGAGACACCCTGATAGTCATAACCGAATTATTCTTAGTAGAGGATTCTGACCGGAGTGCTTGTGTTATGTTGAGTGCTATGGAAGTAGTAGAAGAGTTAAGTCATGTTCGTGTAGCAAGAGAGTTTGCAGATGCTTTTGAGCCGGTTATAGGACTACCACTAAAACAATATGTTGATTTTTGGATAGATCTTGTGCCAAGAGCAGAGCCTATCAGTAGACCACTTAGCAGGATGACAACTACCGAGATGAAGGAATTGAAGGTGCAACAAGTGGTTTTGGAAAGGACAGATTTTATTAGGCCAAGCAGTTCAACTTGGGGTGCGGCCATGGTATTCGTGAAGAAACTAGATGAGTCGTTAAGGATGCGCATCGACTATCGTAAGTTAAATGAGTGGACGATTAAGAATAATTATCCTTTGCCGAGAATTGATGATCTGTTTGATTAGTTGAGTGGAGCTAGAGTAGTTTCCCTATTAGATTTGGCGATAGGTTTCCATCAGTTAAGAGTGGCAGAGGACAGCATTCCACTGATTACATTTCGGATGAGGTATGGTTTGTATGAGTGGTTAGTAATGCCATTCGGGTTAACGAATACACCTGCTTTCTTTGTGGATTTAATGAACCGAGTTTTCCGAGAGTGCTTGGATAGGTTCGTATTGGTGTTTATAGATAACATTTTAGTATACCCTAAAAAAGAGAGAGAGCATGAAGATCATCTAAAAGTAGTGCTTGAGACGCTGAGGATGTAGCAGCTAAAAGCAAAGTTTTCCAAGTGTCATTTTTCGAAGAAAAAGGTTAAGTTTCTTGGTCATGTAGTTTTAGAGAAAGGCTTGTCAGTCGATCCAGATAAGATCGAAGCTATTAATAATTGGAAGAGACCAGAGACGGTGACTGAGAATAGAAGTTTTATTGGACTTGCTGGCTAACTACAGATTCATTAATGATTTCTCACGGATAGAAGTGCCTTTGACTAAGTTGACCAGAAAGGACGTGAAGTTCATTTGGTCCGACAAATGTGAGAAAGGATTCCTTAAGTTAAAGCATTTGTTGACTAAAGCACCTGTGTTAGTGGTTCCAGACAGAAACCAAGGGTTGGTGGTATATACTAATGCGTGTGGAACTGGATTGGGAGTTGTGTTGATGTAGACGGGTAAAGTCATTGCCTATGCTTCACGACAGCTTAGACCGCACGAAGTGAGATATCCTACTCATGATTTGGAATTGGTTGGGGTGATCTTTGCATTGAAGATATGGAGACATTATCTCATAGGGGAGAGGTTTGAGCTATACACAGATCATAAGTCCTTAAGATATTTATTCTCTTAGAAGGAGTTGAATATGAGATAGCAGAGGTGGCTGGAGTTTTTGGCTGCTAATGATTTTGGTATAGAGTATACACCTAGGAAAGGAAATTAAGTAGCGGATGCTCTTAGCAGAAGACATTAGAATGTGGTGTTAGCTATGTTGGCATAATGGAAAGATTTAGAAGCTTTGACTACTTGTATTGTGCAGTTAAGTTCAACTGCTAGTTCTAGTCAGAGTACCGCCATGTTTTCCTGTTTGGAAGTTCGACCAGTGTTGATCGAAAGAATTGCTTCTAAGCAAAAAGAGCATCCAGTATTAGCCGAGAGGATTAGAAGGGTTGAGTTTGGAATTGAGATTGATGATTTAAAGGATTTTAGTCTTGACCAGAGAGGATGGTTGAGAAAGAAGGGATGTTTGTGTGTTCCTAATGTTAAGGACTAAAGGAAAGATGTTCTTGAAGAATGTTATCAATCCAAATTTACGATTCATCCTAGAGAGACCAAGATGTATTAAGATATGAAGAGGAGCTTCTATTGGGAAGGTACGAAGAGGGGTGTTGGCTTGTGGGTTAGGCAGTGTGCAAACTGTCAACAAGTGAAGGCCAAACATCAAAAGCCGAGTGGATTACTTCAACCTTTAGAGATTCCAGTTTGGAAATGGGATTCGATATCCATGGATTTTATAGACAGGTTGCCAAGGTCAAATAGAGGAAATGAGAGGATATGTGTCACAGTGGACAGGTTGACCAAGAGTTCCCATTTCATTCCAGTTAAGTTAACCAGGACGACACATGTTTTAGCTAAGTTGTTCATGAAGAATATAGTTAGACTACATAGAATTCCAACAGTATTGTCAATGACAGAGATGCATTATTTACTAGTGAATTTGGAAGAGTCTATAGGACGTATTGGGTACCAAGCTCAAGATGAGTACCGCGTATCACCCACGGACGGATGGGCAAACAGAGAGAGTCAATAAGGTACTTGAGGATTTACTGAGAGCTTGTGTATTGGACTTTGGTGGATCTTGGGAAGATTACCTACATTTGGTTGAATTTTCCTATAATAGTAGTTATCAGATCTGGTTAGAGACTGGAGATGGATTAGTCTTAGGTCCATATTTGGTTGGAGAGGCGACAGAGAAGATTGAGTTGATCCGAGGAAGGATGAAGGAAGCTCAGTCCAGATAGAAAAGTTACGCAGATAAGAGGTGTAAAGACCTAGAATTCTCAGTTAGAGATAAGGTTTTCATTAAGGTATCGCCGATGAAGGGTGTGGTACGATTCGAAAAGTCAGGGAAACTGGCACCATGATATGTTGGTCCATTCCCAATTATAGAGAGGATCAGAAAGCTAGCATACAGAGTAGAGTTGCCGAGTAGTATGGCAGGTGTCCATAATGTGTTTCATTTGTCTCATCTTCAGAAGTATGTGCATGATCTAGAGACTACTATTCCTTCGACAGAGTTGAATGATTGATAGTAGAACCGAATTAAACTTTTGTCAAACAACCAGTTTGGGTTGTAATGGGAGATGAGAAGAAGTTGAGGAATAAGACAGTCAAGTTGGTGAAGTTTTGCGGAATGACAACGAGAAGGACTGTACTTGGGAGACAGAAGACATGATTAGAGATACTTATCTGATCTGCTGCGATGGTATGTTCTATATTGGCTTTATATAGATAGTTGCTAGTCAGGTAGGTTTGTATGGTTGTTAGGAGCTATTAAAGATGATTTCTATGTTTAGTATTTAGTCCTTACTAAATTTCGAGGACGAAATTCTTTAAGGAGGGGAGCCTATAACACCGCTAATTTTATATGACATTATTTAAGAGATTTAATTAGATAAATTAAATAGAATAATGAAAAAATTAGAGAGATAAGAAGATTGAGATGTGAAAATTAATAAGAGACCGAGCTTAACTAAAGTAAACTAAATGAATGGGTTTATGTAAATGGTTTTAAAAAGAGAATAGGGCTAAGGGCATTTTAGGGAATAGCCGTCCACATCCCTTAACCCCTAAACCCTTAGTACCATTCTCATTTCTCACGTTCAAAATCTAAAACATAAATAAAGAAAGCTTAAAGCTGACCATTACTAAGGAGAAGAGAATCAAGTAAAAGCTAGAAGAATCAAGCTAGAATAATTAATCAAATTCAAATCTCAAGTTCTTATCCAAATCAAGGTGAATAATAATCTATGCTATCTCATTTTGTTTTAATGAACAAATGTTTTCGGCTTTTAAGATTAAAAACCTATATGATGATTTTGATGATGTTATGCTTAGATTACATGTTATGTTATATTCCAACATGATTGTTTGTTAATGGTTTGTACGGTTTTAAGGCTAAAATCGTTTATAAAGGGTTTCAAATGCTACGAGGATTAAATATATTATGTAAAACATTATTTTGGAGATGAATTTAAATTTTTGTAATTATCCAAGCTATGGATAATTTATTATGAACTTTCAAAGGAAAATATGAACAATTGGGTTTATATATTCATTTCAGCTATTATATAAAAGATTTGGGTCCGAAATTTGGATATATTAGTTAACATATAAAAAGTGAATCTCTATGATTTTTGAGGATTTTTCCTAAGTAGTTTACTATGGAAAATAAATTATTTTAGAAAGAAGACTTAAACGTCTTAATTGTTTTGTTAAAGGGAAGGGTTATTTTGCTAATTAACCTTAATTAATTTATGGTAAATTTCGGCAGTCTTTTTATAAAGATTTTGATAAAGTTATGCCAACCAATCATGTTTTTACAAATAGGCAAGTTAGTTGAAAAGCTTTGACCTGAAAAGGAAATAAAACAGTTTTTGCTTAAGTCTTTGGTTTAGCCACTTCCAGAAACAACCCTTTTGACCCTATACTTTCATCTTTGACCAAGTCGAAACCAATACACATGGTATCAAGCTTTGGTATGTAGTGGATTGGAGAAAGGCGGCAGGTATGGAGTCGAAACATAGCATTCGAAGGGGTCGAAGCCTTGGTTTTCTCTTTAAAAGAAATGTCGCTTGCCTTGTCTTCAAATGAATGCTTTGGAAAGGGTTTATGATGCTTTCGACAAGGTTGCCACCTTTTTGGTTTCGAATAGGCAGCTGTCGAAAGAGATGCCTTGTTTTCAAATTAAAGCTTTCGAAAGGGTAGATAGAACCCGATCGAAACCACCCTGCCAACTTTATACCTTTCGAAGGGATTAAAGTTATCAACGAGTTCGAAAGGTACCCTTTGTTTTATAAAATACCAGCTGCTTTCCAATGCTTTCTAAAGGGTCCTAGTGGCCAACTATATTAAAGGTTTCGAAGGCAATGGTGTCGAAAGGGGTTTCGACACTATCCTTCTTATTGTTTTAACTTCAAGATTTATGTTTTCGAAAGGATAGTACCGAAGCCATTTGTTTTTCCCCAAACTCTTTTTAATGGTTTCGAAAGGGGTACTTTTACTTGTATTCACTTAGACCTAAAAATATAAGTTTAAATTTTAACCCAATGGTTTCGAAAGGGATACTTTCAAAGGTTTTGAAAGGGTTACTTTCAAAGGTTACGAAAGGGGTACTTTCAATGGTTACGAATGAGGTACTTTCAAATGGTTTCGAAGCTATGCTTCTATAATTGAATAGTAATACTTTAATACATTTGAAAGGTTTCGAAAGATAGATTTTAAAGTGTTTCGAAAGGTAGGTGCCTAGTGTTTTGAAAAGATGATTTGAATGCTTTCAAAAGGAAGTTTTCTAATGGTTTCGAAAGTAAAGATTAAAGGTATTGAAAGCCTTAGTTTCAAAGCAAAGAACCTAATCTCAATTTTTAAAGGTAAAACCCATGGCATAATAAAAGATCCTATAATGCTTTTAACTTGGAGTTTTTGAAGAAGCTTGCTTTAATATAAATAATGGGTTAAATGGATTAAGCACCAGGAGAAAATTATTTCAAAGATATCAAACCAAGGATGTTGGTATTATTTATGTAAATGCTTCTTCTATAAATGTATTCACTATGTAATGGACCCATAACTAAATTTTGGAGAGTAAGGGAAGAATAACCGAGTAGGTTGACCTAGTAGTGAATGTAAACTAAGTAACTCCTGAATGAATAGAGTTGCATCCAGGAGGTCAGGTAGACCAGAATAGGATGTCCAAAGACTAACTAAGAAGTTATTAGTTGAGACAGGTTCATAGTGATCCGATTAAACTATGTTTAAAATAGAGTTATTTGCAGGGGCGAATGGGTTTATAGTGAACCCATGAAAACTATATCCAGATTAAGTTGTTGACAGGAGTCAATAGTTTCATAGTCAACCCATAAAAACTATGAAAAGGGGAGTTATTGGAGTTACCAATAGGTTCAGGGAGAACCCATGAAATGATTGAATTAAGTTAATTGGTAGGGGCCAATAGGTTCTTAGTGATCCTATTAAAACTATGAGACCGGACAGATTATCCATAAGTTAAAATAGGTTCTTAGTGATCCCATGAAAACTATGAAATAGGATAGGGTGTCCATAAACTATAAACAGGTTAATAGTGAGCCCATGAAAACTAAAAGGTTAATAGTGACCCTAGAAACTATAAATATGATAGGTAGTCAAATATATGGGGATAGGAAATCCATAATATTTGGCATATCATCATAATATTATAAATTGCTTTGTTTTTAAGCATTGTGGATGCAGGAGCACAGTATATGGTTATTATATGTTTTTGAAAGGATACTAGTGAGGAAAACCCGTTCCGCTAAGCGGTTTGGTCTCACTAGATATCTAAATGGTTCGATATTGTAGGTTATTATTCATACCAGGCCTTATGTCTAACTCATAGTTTATGTTTTCCCCCTTAAATTCTCGAGTGCTCAAAATTAATTTGAGTAGGCTGAGGGATTTTCAGGTTCTCCTTAAACGAATAAGCTTCCGGAGATGAGCATGAGGCTATCTAGCTAAATAGGAGTTCTTCTCTTTCTGATTCCGCTGTATTTGATGTAAAGGCAAAGTTGTATAATTGCCTATATATATATATACTTTGATCATCCAAGGGGGCATCTTCATATGTCGCACTTAGCATATGTTGTAATAATTATATTATTCTGAACGTTGTTCTCGTATGTGGGATTATGTAACGAATCTGAAATGAATTTTTGGAATGGAATGAGAAATTTGTTTAAATTGTTTAAAATTTCTACATAACCATGTGTTTCTATAGTATCAATGAACCTAACATTACCGTATATGGTCACCGATGATTAATAACTATGGATGACTACAACATCTATAGCCGTTAGTTTTGGGCCTCCAAGTTGGGGGTGTTACATATCTATTCAAGTTTTAGGGATTAAATAAAAAATCATTTTATAATTATTAAACTTTATACCTTTGTTTGTGATAAATAAAGTTCCAGGGACTTTATAAATTTTTCTTTTCTTATTCTATTATTTTTCTTTTGCATCTTATTTAGGCAAACCCGACACCTCTACCTCCTTGCGCAACTACTACATGCCCTAAAATGCTCCTTCACAGCCACCGTTCACGACAGCTTCAAAATCCACACCACCTTAAGGTTGGCATGGCAAACTCGATGACGTTCAACACCCACACTTCTACACCAGATCACCACGGCCTCACGACCATAGACTACGCTTTTGGCCACCTAAGACAAAACGTACGCTGCCCAAAGTCAGCTCGCCAGGAAGCACCTACTGGTGCCGCCACCAACACCTCTCACTACCATCGTCGAAGGTCACTAGTCATGGTCGTAAACTTTGACTACCTCCTGTCATTCCCACACTCAACTTCAAGCGAAACAAACATGAATGTTACCTTTTCCATTGAATGACGAACACAACCATACATATCTTGCTAGATCAGGCGATTGTCAATGAGGCTCCATTTCTTCCATTGCCATTGTTCGAACCCTTTTCTAGTCCTCACCAAACTTCAACCTCCACACGAAGGTTATCGACTTGTTTGTCTTGATATTATCTACAAGTTTTCTTCTTATGTCATCACTTAATTCTTAATAATTTTAAGAGATATCAATCATCAAAGTGTATAAAATAAAATGAGTTTGTATCCTTATTAATATACATACATGAGAACATTGCCTTACTCTATTTATTTTTGTTTGCTGACCAGTATTTATAACAATAAAAAATGAAGTAAAACAACTAAGTACTGATATGTAAGGCTACATATATGCATATATAAAGGTGCAAGTATAAGATTTTACTAACAATTACCAGACCATGATGGAAATATAAGGTGATGAAGTAAGGGAATATATCCACTATTTGATGGCAACAAAACAATAAAAAAGAAAGAGTATACTCATAGTGGTACAAATAAAGATGTTGTCAGTGTTGATAAAGAAAATGATGAATATATTAATATAACAGTTGATGTTGATGAAGATGTGGTGGATGGAAATATCATGGTGATTTGAATTTTCTTATGAAGGAAGATGAATAGCAAAGGGTTTAAAAAGTTTTGATATTGGATTCTCTTATGTTAAAGTACATGCATATATGCATTAAATTATAGTTATTTTGATGATAAGCTTGAAAATATGATCAAATTAAATTTTTATAACTTATTTTGTTTATTTTTAAATAATTTCCTACTCTTGACCACTATATTACTAGACCAGTAGTTGATCTTCGATTAAATTCTGCTTGAAGCATTTTAATCTAAATTTTATTTTACTTTGTAACGATTTTTTTCTTTTATTAAAATATTATATTTCAATTTTCAACAATTATAAAATAATTGTTTTATTTTCAATATAAATTTCAAAATTTCACAAATATAATTTAACTTACCAAAATAATTTCCTAAACATCTTTGGATTTTAAAAATGTAATTCAAATTTCAAAGTCAAATTTTAAATTAATACTTTTCAAATAAATTCCAAAATTTCTTTTATTAAATTAAATTCAACAAAAATTCTCACAATTATTTTCTAACCTTATATATCATTTTCCATTAAGTTTTGAATTCTTTTCAATTTAAAACATCAATAATTCATTCATTTATTAAAAATTCCAAATAAAAATCCAAATTAAATATTATTATAATCGGTAAACTAATGGGATGTTACACTGATACTCTAGGCAAGTGCGAATTCTCGGGTGGAAGCTGATTTACCAATGCTTTCGAGGTTTAGTTAATTATTCCAAACCGTTTAAATACTTGTTTCAATTTTAAGATATTATAAAAATCTTCCACTTGGAATGTGAAGTTAACCACTAATATAGTTTTTTATGTACTATATAATTGGCTTGCAATTCAAATTTACTACGATGGTCCGTTATGTTTGAGCTAATTGGCATTCCACACGAAGTATAGAGTCAAAATACGACCTTTTGAAAGTTTCTGTATTTAAGGCCAAAGTCGAAATGGTTTTATGATAAAGCTTTTGGACAACCAACAATGCCAAAAGGCTCAATGTCGTTATTTAAAGAGATCACAATTTCATTAGGATTACAATGATAAAAAGCAGCATCATTATTGGGTTTTGTTCCTAGTTTTGAAAACCATGGCATAGATTGAAAATGTGTGAAAATGGGTCAGTTGTGTGGTAAGAATTTACTTCATTAAACTTTTAACAACATTCTCTGGTAATTGAGACCGTGTCTTACATGCATACGTTTTGGAAAATTAGTAATGGCATCTTTGTGCCCATAATTACATTAAAATTCTTGGCCATGGCTCACTCTTACATGACACCACTTGGCCATAGCTCACTCTTACATTAGACTACTTGACCATGATAAAAAATCTGGTATATTAGAAAGTAATTTTGTTGCATGATACTACTCATGCTAAAATACTTGAAATAACTCAAAATTACTGATAATTTTGATATGTTTGAAATCTTTGTAGTTGCATGTTTCTACATGACTAACCTATACTTAAACTCATAGATGTGGCGGCCTTATATTGTGCTAATGTTTTAAAGGTTTTGCATTTCATGTTCGGAGTATTATGTTACCATTTGGCCTTTTTAATCGATACGCTTGTGGTGGAATGATCTCATGAATGATGAGGGTTCGTATAGCACCCCATATTTTGAAGTTCCATGATATGAGGAATTAATTTATTTAAATAGTCAAAAAAGTATATTATAAAAAAATTGTAACGACCTAGGGTTTTTAGTCATTTAATTTTGAACGTTGAATTTATTTTAAATGTTGAATTTGAATTATTAACTTATTTTGAGTATGGAGATTTTGGTTGAATTAGTGAAATAATTTAAAATTTCAAATATAGCGATTTAATGAATTTGGTGAATAGTAAATTCAATATTTGAAATTAGAAAAAAATATGTGAATCGGGTAAATATGAATCTGGAGTTAAATGTGAATGAGATGATTTTTAAAGTTGATTTAAAACTCTATTTGAATTAGAGTAGTGATAATGGACTTTTGAATGGAATTAAAAGTCGATAAATTAAAATTTGGAATTTTATGTATTAATTGAATAGTGAAATTTAATATTTGGAATAATGATAAATAATTGAATTTGTGATTTAATATGAATCAAAATGGTTTCTAATATGGATATAAATTTTATTTGAATTATATTTGAGTTGGTAAGTTTAAAAATTGGAATTTCAAGTAATTTCGTCGATTTTTAAAATCGTTCGATTTAATCGACGCATTAATAGCCTTTCGGGACATAGTCTCAAAATTCGATGAAACTATTTCCACTGGATCCGTAATAGAGTATTATTATTATCAAATTTCAAATTTCTTAGGATTTGGAGTTATCGTTTGGTCGTACGGATTAGAAACGCGTTGGAATTTATATTGAAAATTTAATATTATAATTGGGTTCAAAAAGCTATATTCTTCATACGATCGAATTAGGGCTCGAAACTTATTCCATTGCATTCGGAGTAGGGGTATAACATTAGGAACGCCTGGTGCCACGCCTCGATTAGAGTTCTGAATAAATACCTAGATTTTTTGGAATTTTTAATATATATATATATATATATATATATATTATCACCGTTTCATATTAGCCGCAATTTTAGTCAAATCCTATCTTGTCTTCAGCAACCTATGATCGTGCCTATTCCTTTCCTTATACGTTTCCTCTTCTTTTTAAATCACAGCAGATTCTAAGGAAAGAAAAGAAAAAAAAAGAAAAAAAATTATTACTCAAATCTTTAAATAAAAAAGATAAGTAAAACATTTCCTCCCAGTACATACTCTCTTCTATTCGCATACAGGACGAACGAGAGAAGGAAAAAAAATGAATGATGAAACTTTTAAAATCAAAATAACTAGAAATACAAATCGAAAAAAATCCAAATTTGGTATCTTTGAAATCGTAAAAGATGGAGTTTCTCGTCCATGCCCTCGGATTCATGCTCGACCGCCTTTGACAGAGGTTGATTTTGGAGTAGTTAGACTAGGGTTAAGGATTCGAGGGGTTATAGGTGTCGATGGGGATTTTAGAGCTTGGATTCATGATCAGGGGACGAAGGCGCATCAACAGCCTCAAATTCGTAGACTTCGATCACCGATTTGGCATCGCAACATTTCTATAGTCGCGTGTGAGCACGAGTAGGTCGCGTTTAAATCTGGGTAGGTGGGGCTGCGGCGAAGGTGTTCGATCGAATAAGGATGGCGAGGCGGTCATATGGGCGATGTTGTGATGGTCGATGGTGCTCCGGCGGTTCGTTCATGTGCACATCCATTCGTGTCCGTATGTATACATGCGATTGAAAGGGAAGGGAGAAGAAGAAAGGAAGGGGGGAAAAGAAGTGGGTCGGGCCTCTTTTGCAAATGGGTATTGTAATTTAATTAAAATTAAGTTATATAAATTGTTAATTAAAATTCCAATTCTTATAAATCTCATAACTCGCTCGTTTTAGGTCCAAATCCAATGCGGTCACTCGCGTTGGGTTCGTATTAGCGAGATCTTTGCTATGGAATCAACTTGGTTGAGTTTAGAGCTTGCAGAATTTATGGATAAATTCAAACGCATTCGAATTTAATCAGAATCAGAACGCGAAAGCTACAACAGGAAATAAAAGTGAGTTAAACTCACTCATTTGGTTAATCAGTATATTTTTATAGCGAATAAAAATTATTTATGTTGTTTGGATTGTTGAAATTGATGATTGTTGGAATTGGTGATTGTTGAAATTGGTGGTTGTTGAAATTGTTTAGGATGATGATATAACATCTTGAAATGTTATTAGATTGGTTGAACCGGATCTAGGGTGATGATATAGCAACTCAAATTGCTATTAAACTATTTATGTTTATTTTAAAGTTTATTTCGAGTATTGAATCATATATGTGTGAAATTTGATGAATGGATTGTTTTTGAATTACGCTGTTAATTTATAACATAAATTGAATTGGAATATATTGGTGTTATCTATTTGGCCAAATAAACACCATCTAGTATTAAATGGAAATGTGGTTTGAGTGATATGTTAGAAGCAGGACAAACTTCTGATATGCTATGATGTAAAATTGGGCAAATTTTAATTGATAGTCAAATCAATATGGATAAGTGCTATTTAATGAATTGACTGATAATCATGAGATTGGATGTATATTTGTAAATGGATCATGAGAATATTGATTATTTAACTTGGATAGTTGAATTAAATATAATGGTTGTATATACAAGTGTTTTGTTAAGTTATTATTTATAAAGGATTTGTAGATTGTTTTATATATAAATGTTGGTCGTTTTGATAAAATTGTGTAAGAACTATTCCGAGATTTCTAGTGGTATTATTTATTTATGGTAATATAATTATTTGATAAATGAATAATAAAACATCAATTACTGTATTTAAACTATATTGTTTTAGATTAATTACTCAAGTAGATTTTAAGAATTGTTTTGAAGTTATTATAATATATTATTTGGTAATTCTTTATAAGACTTCAAACTACATATTATTATTATTATAATAAAATGGTTGAAGGTGATTTTTTATGGAAAGAGTATTTTAAGAAGTTATAAGTGAAAAAGTTGGGTTTTTGAAAGGGAATATATTTTGAATGATTGGAAGAGAAGTTAACGGTTTAGAAAGGAATTTTATAAATGGTTTAGGAGATTTGGAAAGAGTATCTTTGTAAATAAACGAGAAGATTTATAAGAAGATATTCTAAATGAAAAAGGAATGGGTAAAGAGAGAAAGGGTATTTCAGAATGTTTATATTTTTGTTTTAAATGATACTTGTGTTTAACCATTTTTGTATAATCTTAAGATAAGTAAATCTTTCTAGATAATTGGTTAAGATACTTATACCATTTTCTAAGTATATGGAAAAGGTTCTGTAAGCTTCGAAAGGAATGATTTGAAAATATACTTAAATTGCTAAGATAAGAACTTGGTTTATTTTAAGTATTGAAAAATATTTCGTTTTGTGAATATACTTATATTATGAGATAAGTATATGGAAAGGATTCCCAAGTATTTTGAAAAGTGGTTTTAAATTAATGAAGGTGAAGCTCAGTGGGTTCCATGGGAAATGTAATCTATGTTGGAATTATTGTTATTTGATAGTTAAATAACCAACTATCAAATCTGGCCAAATTTGTTGATCGTTTCGGAGAGACCGGGATCAGATTTAATTATCCGAAAACCACTTCGATTCGATTTATGCGATACAAATTATGATATAGTGAAGCTAATGATGATGGTGATTTTGGGGATTCGGTTTGTCCAGTCCCAGGACAACTAGTATGGATGAATGCTATCATTGCATTGTTTCCTAGAAGGCAATGTTAGCATTCAAGTATGAATGATGTTCTAAAGATAAAACGTAGCCTCAAGCCTCATCAACCAGGAATGACTAAAACAAGGGAGATGCAGCATGGCTAAGTGGGTTGCACCCAAGTCGAGTATGTTATCACCTTTCTTGATACCCTTGGAAATATTATATTATAATTTATGGATATGGTTGTGCATGGAAAAGAGAGCACTCGATAAGGGTGGGAACACCTGGGGTGATAACATATTCGGTGCTATCCAAGTTAGGGGTCGGTCGGTCCTGTGTTGGCAGGGATCGTTAGGTATGATCTCGATACATTTTTCTAGAGGTGTACTGTGATGGGCAGTATCCCAGTAGCCTGGTCATTGTTGGAATCCAATATCCACTACGAGCTTGTACGGTTTTGATTGTATACCAAATATTGCTGAAACATAAGATGCAAGCATTTCAGCTATTTTCTAATTTACTTTCTATAGACACTATTATAATATCAGATGATTTGATATAAAATGTTTTGGTTATCGTAAGGTAAAAACCCATCGTGTTTATGTGTGGCGTGGTCTTACGAGATACCTTTGTTTTCCCAAGGATTTTTGAAATATAATAAAATTGAAATTGAGTGTGTTTTCTCATGCTGGTTTTTCAGACTGACTCGGGTGTTATTTTATTATAATGCTTGGGTCAGACCAAGTATTATAGATTCAGGTTAGGATGCTATGGAGCTCAGGAGACGAGATGGAGGATGTAAAAGACGTATTCTACGTACTTGATTATATTCCGCTATGTGTAGGCTGTATATTCAGCACTTGTGAGGACAAGTATTATAACTGTCCAGTATTGTTTTGTTGATTGATGAACTCTGATGATGGTATGTATAAATAGCAGTATAGTTCTTTTTATATAAAGATATGTTATTATGTGTTATATTTTATTCTGCTGCAATTGTAAGATTCTATGTTGTTTTTGTTTCTTCTTCTATCTTTATCTTCTTCACCCCTAATGATGTGGTATTTCTGGCACTCGATTGCTCGGCATGCTATACAGTAAACATATTAATGTCGATTTTTTAGAGTCGAAAATCCCAGTTTGTTACAATAATCAAGCAAGTTCATTAATAAAATAGGAAGTGAATGTAAAGATGAAGAGTTAGAGGAATTAATAGGACTAAACTAGAAAGAGATCTTGGCCCAAGCCCAAACTATTGCCCCTTAAGAATTACATCTTCTCATTCATTCCCCGCATTCTTACTCAAAAGCAAAAGCATAGGTCGGGTACCAATTATAAGAAAAGGAAGAGAAAATCGAGCTACAAAAGGAAGGATTTATCCTTAAGAAGAAAGAAGATTTTATTCACGTTTGATCAAACCTAGGTTAGTAAAACATTCTATAATCCTCTTCTAAACCCATTTGGGTTCATGTTTGATGTCGTTTGGGAAATTCAAATGTTGTTAAACATTTTTGATGATAAGAAATGAATTACAAGTGCTCAATGATTTAATTGAATAGAATTTGATCATATTAAGATAAAGAATAATTTAATATTCTTCAAATCCCATGAAATTCTATTACAATGTTTGTAATGTGGAAATGGAGACGACTAATAATTTTTGAAATTTTTGGATAAAGCAATAATTAATTATGAATTTCTAAGTGCAAAAAATGAATAATTTTAGGTTTTAGTTGATTGAAATATGAAAGATTATTTTAACATGAAATTTTTATGTGAGGTAAAGAATAATTAATTGGATTTTTGTGAATTTTTGTAGATTTTTCTCAATAGTTTCGAATTTATAGGAATCGTTAGTAAATGTGGATCAAGAGAATTTTCATCTTTGGTTTTCCAAAAAATACAACTTTAGATATTTTTGTTAACAAATGAGAATTTGACAAATAATAGGTTTAGTGGAAGGTCACCACTTTTAATGTTAATAAAACAGTTTTCTAGTTATTTAAAGGATTGCCATTTTGACCTGCGACAACCCAAATCTAGACATGTGATTGCTTAGGAAAGTTTGACCTTTGATAGCTTGAAGTATGAAACTCGCTAGATTAAAATCCAAACATGCAATAGCTTATAAAAGTATGGTAGTCGATAGCTTAAAATCCAGACATGTGGTAGCTTAGAAAAGTATGACACTCGATAGCTTAAAATCTAGACATGCGATAGCCTACAATATTTAATGCTCGATAGCTTAAAAATTCGTACACGCGATAGCTTATAATGTTTGATACTCAGTAGCTCTTGACATGCGATAGGTTTAGGCATGCAATAACTTAGCATGTGATAGCTTTAGATACTGGATAAATCTAGAGGCGCCTTTGTTTTAGACGCGCGATAGCTTTGACCCATGATAGTTTTGGCATTCAATAACTATGATAGCATGATGTAACATCACCCATTTGGAGGCCCAAAGCCAACTGCTATAGATGCTGCAGTCATTTATAGTTATTATTTTTTGGTGACCAAATGAGGTAATGTTAAAGACATTGATATACCAGAAACACATGGATATGAAATTTTTTTAACTCAGTTTTAAAACAGATTTCTCATTCCATTTCAAATCGCATTTCACATTCATTAAATAATCCAAATTCATAAACCACGTTTAGAGAAATATAATTATTACAAATTACGTCAAGAGCGACATATAAAGATGCCACATCGGTTGATCAGAGTCTAAATATAGGCACTAAATAATTTTGCCATTACATCCAAATTTCGCCACTTTACTCTAGCAGTAGGACCTTTTGAAAACATTGCTTAAGCAATGTGGAAGGCCCCTTCCACTACTTCTTTGAAACCATGTAGAAGGACCATGTCGACACCATTGATTTTTTGCGGCACAACCCTTCCACCTCTGTAGTTAAACATGCATGCAGTATGATGCTTTCGACACTATCAACTACAGAAGGTACTTTCTATAATGGTTGGACTTACTCAAGTATAAAAGTGCGGAAGGTATACTGTCGACACCATTGATTGGTGCGACACACATCTTCCATCTTCATTGATTAACATACTTGCAGAGCATATAAGAGCGGAAGGAATCCATTCGACACTATCTATTGTGTGAAAGGTCCTTTCCATGATAGATAGATAGATCAATTAATGCGGTAGTGCACACTTATTAAAGTGTATGTATGCCGAGGGACCCTTTCGACACTATTGATTAGTGCGGAAGGACTCTTCTGCCTTTATTTGAGTATAAGTTAACTACAGCGACACCCCTATCCCCGTAGTGTTCAAAGGGAAGCGAAATTGTCTGCTTTCAAAGGCCTCAATGCTTTTTAAGGCAAGTGGCGTTGCTGTAATTATCATAAAAACTGATTTTTAACTAAGTAAAGCAATTTCTTTTTACCTAAACTCTTATGTTATAAATTATCTATTTGATAACAAAACCTTTATAAAATTATTTTCTGAATTTGCTGTCGCATGTAATCTCCAATGCTCCAATATTTAATTAAAATTATTAACTAACCCCCAGTATTTATTTAATCATTAAATACTAATCTTTCCAATTAAATACAAAACTAATGCAAATCTCTTGAGAACAATCTCAGAAATTCACATAAATTCCAAAATGATAATATCTTTATCATATAAAATTTTTAGCACAAAAATAATTAGTTTATTCTTTAAATTAATTATAACCCAAAATATCCATTTCTTTCAGTCAAAAATTAATAATAAATTATCCATAGTTTGGAATATATGAAAATTTAAATCCATTTCCAAAATAATGTTTTACATAACATAATCAAAAAGCACGACATTTGGAAATTACTTTGCACGATTTTATCCTTAAAAACGAACTACATTATTCCATAAAATCCTTTTTTAAATTATAACACGGCATTTAAATCAAAACATATCATCATTCATTCAATCATATGGTTTTAAACCTCAAAGCCGAATTAAATCATTGAAGATGACTTATATGAGACGGTTTAGATAATTATTAAGCTTGTTTGGATAAGAAAATTGAGATTTGTTCTACACTTTAATCTTCCTAGCTTGAATCTTAATCTCTAATTGATTTTATAGGCTCCTCTTCGTCTAGGATTATGACCGACCTTGTTTTTCTTTTGTTTATGTTTTTGTTTTGTAAGAATGTAAATGAGAATGAGAATATGGTAAGGGGCTTTATGGGTTATGGGGGTTCAGTTATTCCCATATTACTCTTGCTTTATTCTCTTAGGTTTTTACGTCATAACTCTTTCTCATTAGTTAATTTAGTTAAGGCACGACCTTATTTAGTTTTCATTCTCAATTCCCTTATCACTCTAGTCTCTGAATTATTCTATTTAATTTATCTAATTAAATCTCTTGAATAATCTTATTCAAATTAGGGGCTACACATGATAGCTTTGAGAAGCGATAGCTTTGCAACGTTAACAAAGCATAGCTCAACCTTCGAGAGCATTGACCTTTCACATGCGATAGCCATGTAATACTAACATGTGATAGCTAATGATGCTAACAATACAACAAAATAAATGAAGTTTTTGTAGCACTTTGAAAGTCATCTTTCTAAGTGATGGTTGAGAATTTTATAGGGATGAAATGGCTATAGAGAATAACAATTTTGAATGAAATAACTTAATAAAAGAATGGAAAATTGAGATAGAGCTCAAGAAAGCTATAAGATAATAAGCAATATCATTTGAAACATTGAAATATGGTGTAAGGCCTTTGTGCAATTTTATGTCTAAACATGACATTATGTTCTGTAACTATGGTACAAGGCCTCTGTGGAAAGTATATGTTTAAACATGACATATATTTGGTATTGGTGGTGTAAAACCTTAGTGGAAACCATATGTCTAAAACATGACATTATATTCGGTAAGTTTGGTGTAAAGCATTATGAAAACCTTATGTCTAAAATACAGTATTATATTCGGTAACTTTGGTGTAGTGCCTTAGTGGAAACGCATTAGTAGAAACCATATGTCTAAACCACGACATTATATTTGGTAACTTTGGTGTAAGGCCTTAGCGGCAACCATTTATCCAAAACACGACATTATATTTAGTAACTTTGGTGTAAGGTCTTTGTGGCAACCACTTGTTTAAAAAAGACATTATATTCGGTAATGGTAGTGCAAGGTCTTTGTAGCAAGTATATGTCTAAACATGACTGTAAATTCGGTAATTTTAGTGTATGGCTTTTGTGTCAATCATTTGTCCAAAACACGACCTTATATTCAGTAACTTTGATGTAATGCCTTTGTGCAACCATTTGTTTGAAAAAGATATTATATTTGGTAACGGTAGTGCAAGGTCTTGGTGACAACCTAATTATCTTTCATTATATAGGTATAAAGGTTAGGAAACCCTAAATGCTCAACCTCAACATAAATCTCACACTTATGCTTAAATTGATAATTTGAGCTGGATCCTTCAGAGTTAAAGCCCCGCTAAATCCATGATAAAGCACGTAGCGCTCTTCGATTGCTTCATTTTTCCAATTTAGTGCTATTAAATAGTAGATCCATTTAAAGCTCCATAATTTTCTGCTACATCCGCTAAATTAATAATTTTTAGTATCTGTTGCTATTTGGCTTTTTTAATGGATATGCTCCCGAAGGAATAATCTCATGAATGATGAGGGTTCCCATAACATCCCATATTTTGAAGTTCCGTTATATGAGGAATCAATTGAATTAAATAGTCAAAAAAGTATATTATAAAATAATCAAGTAAGTTCATTAATAAAAAAGGAAGTGCATGTAAAGATGAAGAGTTAGGGGAATTAATAGGACTAAACCAGAAAGAGATCTTGGCCCAAGCCCAAACTATTGCCCCTTAAGAATTACATCTTCTCATTCATTCCCCGCATTCTTACTCAAAAACAAAAGCATAGGTCAGTTACCAATTATAAGAAAATGAAGAGAAAATCGAGCTACAAAAGGGAGGATTTATCCTTAAGAAGAAAGAAGATTTTAGTCAAATTTTAGTAAACCTAAGTGGGTAAAACTTTCTATAATCCTCTTATAAACCTATTTGAGTTCACATTTGATGTTTTTGGGGAACTTAGAATGTTGTTAAACATTTTTGATGATCAGAAATGAGTTAGTAAGTGTTCAACGATTTAAATGAATAGAATTTGATCATTTTAAGATAAAAAATGATTTAGTCTTCTTCGAATGCCATGAAATTATATTACGATGTTTGTAATATGGAAATGGAGATGACTATTAATTTTTGAAATTTTTGAATAAAGCAATAATTAATTATGAATTTTTTAAGTGTGGAAAATGCTTAATTTTGGGTTTTAATTGTCTGAAATATGAAAATAATTATTTTGAAATGAAATTTTTATGTGAGGTAAAAAAATAATTAATTGGATTTTAGTGAAATTTTGCAGATTTTTTTTAACATTTTTGAATTTATATGAATCATTAGTAATTGTGGATCAAGAGAAATTTCATCTTTGATTTTCCAGAAAAGATAACTTTAGATATTTTTGTTTACCAATGAGAATTCGACAAATAATAGGTTTAATGGAAAGTAACCATTTTTAATGGTAATATAAAAGTTTTCTAGTTATTTAAAAGATTGTCATTTTGACCTGCGACAATCCCAATCTAGACATGTGATTGCTTGGGAAAGTTTGACCTTTAATAGCTTGAAGTATGAAAGTCGATAGCATAAAATCCAAACATGCGATAGCTTATAAAAGTATGGTAGTCGATAGCTTAAAATCCAGATATACGGTAGCTTAGAAAAGTATGACACTCGATAGCTTAAAATCTAGACATGCGATAGCCTACAATATTTGATGCTCGATGGCTTAAAAATTCGAACATGCGATAGTTTATAAAGT
The DNA here is from genome assembly GCA_030737815.1 of Allium fistulosum. NCBI lineage: Eukaryota > Viridiplantae > Streptophyta > Magnoliopsida > Asparagales > Amaryllidaceae > Allium > Allium fistulosum. The sequence goes on along the minus strand of CM060908.1, from coordinate 307,642,506 downwards.
TTGATTCTCGGTAGCTCTTGACATGTGATAGGTTTAGGCACGCAATAGCTTAGCATGTGATAGCTTTAGATACTGGATAGATCTAGAGGCACAATCGCTTTAGACACGCGTTTTACCCTTGATAGTTTTGACATGCGATAGCTATGAAGGCATGATAGCTTTGAGAAGCGATATCATTGCAATGTTAACAAACCATATCCCAACCTTCAAGAGCATTGACCTTTCACATGCAATAGCCATGTAATACCAACATGTGATAGCTAACGATTCTAAGAGTATAGTAAAATAAATGAAGTTTTTGTAGCACTTTGGAAGTCATCTTTCTAAGTGATGGTTAAGAATTTCATAGGGATGAAATGGCTACAAAGAATAACAATTTAGAATGAAATAACTTATTAAAAGAATGGAAAATTGAGACTAAGCTCAAGAAAGCTATAAGGTAATAAGCAATATCATTTGAAACAATGAAACAAGATGTAAGGCCTTTGTGGCAACCGTATGTCTAAACTTAAAATTATGTTTTGTAACTTTGGTACAAGGTCTTTGTGGAAATTATATGTTTAAACATGACATATATTTGGTAATGGTGGTGTAAAACCTTAGTGCAAACTATACGTCTAAAACACGACATTATATTCGGTAAGTTTGGTGTAAAGCCTTAGTGGAAACCATATATCTAAAATATGATATTATATTCGATAACTTTGGTGTAGGGCCTTAGTGGAAACCATATGTCTAAAATACGATATTATATTCGGTAACATTGATGTAAGGCTTTAGCGGCAACCATTTGTTCGAAACACGACATTATATTCGATGACTTTGGTGTAAGGTCTTTGTGGCAACCATTTGTTTGAAAAGGACATTATATTCGGTAATAGTGGTGTAACGTCTTTGTGGCAAGTATATGTCTAAACATGACCGTTAATTCGGTAATTTTAGTATATGGCCTTTGTGACAACTATTTGTCCAAAACATGACATTATATTCGGTAACTTTGGTGTAAGGTCTTTGTGGCAATCATTTGTTTGAGAAAGACATTATATTTGGTAATGGTAGTGTAAGGTCTTGGTGACAACCTAATTATTTGTTCATGGTAAAGATGGGAGTTTAGATAAAGGTTTAAGAGAAAACCTAAATGCTCAATGTCGACATTAATCTCACACTTACGCTGAAATTGATGACTTGTGTTGGATCCTATACGGTTAAAGCCTCGTTAAATCCCTAATAAAACGCGTAACGCTCTTCGACTGCTTCATTTTTTCCTAATTTAGCGCTATTAAATAGTAGATCCGTTTAAAGCCCCGTAATTTTCCACTACACCCGCTAAATCTTTGATAAAGCTTGCAACGCTCTTCGACTGATTCGTTTTTCTACTTTAGTGCTATTAAATAGTATCTGCTTAGCAACATTAATACAAAATGTTAATTTGACTAGTTCTCTTTTAAACCGAATCAACAAAGTTAGAGTTGAGACCTAAGTTAAAGGCCTAAGTGTTCAACGTATGTTGGAAGTCTATTTTAATAACCAATATAGGACTACGTAAATCATGATATTCTTAATACTGTTATATGAAATTAAAAGATATTTAATTTTCCTACACAAATAATGTGAGAACGAGAATAAATTAACTTTAGAGATTTAATCTTATTTTTAGTGAAGCTTTTTGCACTTCTGCTATTTTCTGCTATATCCTCACTTTATTTCCACCAAACTTTTTGTTCCTCCACCGCTATAGAACCGCTAAGCGCTTTAACCACACAGAATCATGATATGTGTTTATAGCATGGTTAGTATGATGTACCTGTAACAACCCTGGTTTTGGTTTCTAAGTGGGCTAAGCTCAAAAATTAATTAATTTGGCCTTAAAAGAGAAATTAACACATAAATTCACCTTTACACTAATATGCACACACAAGTATACTATACACATATAATGTTTTCACTTTATAAAATCATACAACATTTTCTTATGTACCAAAAATTTATTTTACATCAAAATAAATGATTATTTAACTTTAAAAATTTATTATCACTAATAGAAACTCTTATTTTGCTTTAAATGCACAAATTACATAATAATTACATAAAACTTCAAAAATTACATTAAAAAAATTACTTCCTTGTGTAATTAAATTTAACAAATCATACTTTCATGTATTGAGTTTTGTGTAATTTTGAGGTTAGCTATGTCAAAATTGAATTTTTTACTGCTATCCCGAGAGCAAAACCAATATTTGCTCTGTGTTTGAAACTGAAACGAAATTGGCCATAACTTCTTCATTTCTTAACCGAATTTGATAATTTTGGATGTTCCGGAAGCTTAGATCATGTGCTACAAGTTTCATTCATTGTGTTTTCTGAAATTTTGAAGTTTGCTTGGTCGAATTATGGTTGTATGTTGCTGTCCTGAGAGCAAGATGACAACAACAACAATCATTGATCTTAAAATTGTATTAACTCGTTTTTACTCTTATTCTTTTTCGGTTTTGATGATGTTTTGAGATATTTTGAGAGCTATGATTATCATATTTTGGTCTGAACTCAGCTCTGATACCAAGCTGTGACGTCCCACCTCGAGACCCATATTAACAAAGAGTATTCTAGGGTAATACTGTCTGCTAATGCAGCGAATAGGGCTGGATAAGAGCGATCATCTATAACATTCTCTTAAATATCTATTGAATATGTCAAAAAATACCATTTTTTTTAATTTCTCAATATCAAATTATAACCAACGTTATAATTTAATATTTACAGGTAATGACCAAAACCAGGGTTGTTACAGAACCGATGTTGATTGAAATAGTGAGGGGAAAACTCATTTAATGTTTTAGCGGTATGATCTCACTATATGATTTGTTGTAGAGTAAAGTATTACTTAAATAAGACTTTATGTCTGACTTGTATTTTTATTATTTTTCATAAACTCACAGGTGAGTTTTATTATTTCTCATAAACTCACAGATAAGTAGGCTGAGTTTATGGTTTAGGTAAGTTTTTTTGGAAGACTAATAAAGAAGCCGAAGATGAAGCATGAGTCTTATTTGGCAGTAAAAGTTGTTTTGAAATTTCACTGTGTGTAAATATTCATAGGAAACTGAAAGGAAATAAAATTCCACCTGTAGTCACTTTCTCTTGTTTGTGTTATTTGAATTGTAATGGGGTCCAATAGTGCTCATGTTTCCAATAGTGGCGTAAAAATAATTTAATGGCAGATTGATGTTTTTATTCTAGGTGATATGCGCCAATATACCATTCAAGTTATTTGTCCTTGTGAAATAAGTACCAAATGATCTTCATTTTATATCTTATTTCTTGGAAAAAAAATAAAAATAAAGGCTATTGGCAATTCTAACGATAAAATAGTTTAAGTACTGAAAATCAAATGGTGAAGGAAAATTATATTTGCAATATGTATGCGCGCAACAAGAAAAATGGACAGACTACCATCAGTAAATTAGTGGTGAATGTCGTACAGGGCATAATATCATCAAGAAAGTCTAGACCGACTATCTTTTGGCCACGTCTATCAAAGTGGTATTTATTAGTCTATAGACCGCTGCGATATAGTGAGAGTACAGAGTAGGATAAAATGGTTTTTTTTAATGAATGGAGATGATCAAAGAATAAACATGAATGTCTATTATAATTTGGATTAATTGTCACGTGCTTTTCTTGTATATCTTATTCTATTATGCAAATGCAAATGTAAACATATGTTGCATTATGTAACAAAAGAACAATTATTCTACTCGAGATGTTTTTATTACAGAATGATATTCGACAATGTTAGGCAGCAGAAACAGTATAGAGAGATTGCTTTATAATTGCAGAAAAGAAATAGAATACAAATGACTGTTAAAATGTGAAATTACAAGTTACTAGAAATATGAGTATAATCACAGGGACAAAGCGTCAGTGACCATGATGAATTTTAAGTAGCAGAATGTTGGTATGCTGGAAATTGGGTCAGTCATTTTATGCCGCGGAAGTGGAGATCGTCGGATTCGCTGGAACCCCCTGATTTCCACTCTTGAAATCCCAATCTGCACAATCTTACTTGCTATTTTCGGATATTATAGCAGCCTCCATTTAATTAATCTGGTGTATTCTATATTTTTGTAGTTCAGTAGTGTTATTGTGTCATAGTGATAAAATTATTTTATTATTATTATTTACGAGAGGGTCAAGCGTATATCTTGCTAACGTAAATAAATGTAGGCAAGTGAAAGGAAAACTAGTATTCCAAGTCAAAACATGTGTTAATTAGAGCATCCTAGTGGAGTTGAATATTTAATATTTACACTCCTACGTGAAGTATTTAATACTCCGTGTTTTTCCAACAGAAGAAGCAAGTCCCTATACTCTTCCACCCTAGGCAGTACAACAAATTCAAGTGTCCGACTATGGCAGCACTACCTCATTTTATGAGCAGTAACTTGCTTGTGCATTAGCGTGTTAAACCTCAAAAAGCAAAAAAAATGGAATGTATTACTCATCTGCTGTGCAACTTAGATTCTTGGATATAGCTCTTTTATGCACAAACCGAGTTAAGCTTAACCAGTTCGGCTACCCTAAAGTCTTCATTAGTGTCAATAAGCAAATCCATCCTTTGTTTAGGTGACGGTCATTGTCAGGATAAAAGAATCAGGTTATTAGTCACCTTGCTATTTTCGGGGAGCTTTCTTGGTTTGACATAGATTGCTTAAAAAATATGAACAGGAACATTTAGGTGTTGACCAAATGGAATGTATATATATATTTCTAGAGGTTCAGTGCGAAGTCAAAATGTAAAACGTCCATGAATGTTGCCAATATAAACATGATTATGGAATTGGAATAGTCTATGTCCCCTGTGATGTGATGTAAAGCATGCATAATACGTCCAAAATGCTAAATTTCTAGGACAATATTACACACTTTTGTGGAAGCCAGCGCTCTCGAACTCCATGTTAATTTCCTTCCAATCCACGTAGGATGTAATAAACACGGTTGTAATGACAACAGATGCATTGAGTGATACCTGAAAAGTACTTAATGCTGTTCTCACTTTGAACGCAAATGTCAAACGTGCATACGTGCGTCTTACTCTTAGCTTCACCGTAATTTCTCAATCTCTCCCCTATATATTAACTTCCAGACGATCATTTATAATACATTCTCCTCTACATAGTTCTTGGCGCTATATCAAACCCAGTCATTCTACATGTCAATCGACAAAACATACAAGGAACAAACAAGACTTGTAAGGCCAAGGCGTGGACAAATCAAAGCCAAAATATTCAGACAAATAATTGCACAACTGACACGAAATCGTCGCAAGGAAGTCGAAATAAGCCATGACAGTGCTTCAACATTGAAGATGTCGGCCAAAAAGGGTTATTTACATACCCTTAATTATGCACAACTCTAATTCTTAGAAGAACCCATAGTGTTCTATATACATACACTAGTGTTTGATAGTACTTGTGTAGTTTTGTGTTTGTTCATAGATTCTTAAAGTTTCAGAATTTTGGTGTTTATGAACCGTAGATATACGCTAATGTGCTTTTTTTTATTGGATCAAAGCTACTAGTTTATATATTTTGTCCATAATTTTTTTTGTTTGTGTGTGAACATGGTTATTATATAGGATCCATTTTAAATTCCAACATCTCTTCTTATACAAGCATGCAATACTTATGTGTAAAACATGTTGTCTTCAGTGACTATTAATTTATATCCACAAAAGCATGTGACAACAAAACTGGAATAATTCACTCAACACAGCTTAGGTCCACGTTTCTTTTCTTCATCTTAAATGCATATATTATACATGGTGTTGTTGCAATAAAGAAAAGGGTAGGATTATTTTTCATGTTAGGTATAATCATCAATCATCAATAATAAGTTGAACTTAGAAATAAAGAAAATACTTAAAATATATATAAGTATATGAAAGAAGACTTCAGTTTATATTAAATATTCACTGAGAATTGAAAAGATATAAAATTTCAGCTGAAGTGTCATTCGCTTGTTTGGGTTTCCTGAACGGTAATTAGCCTGGCCATTTTATATCTTCCAACAGTACTGTTTCTGTTTCTTTGTTACAAAAATACAAAAATATTTGTTTAATAAAGTATTCGAATTTCTTTTCTGAGCAGAAAAACTATAGGCTAACTCTTAATTATCTGATCCATTGAGCAAAGATGCCACTCACATAAAATCCGCTTTCAATGGATAAATCTGCTAAAATTAACAGACGACTTTAAGAAACTTGATAATTGATTAGCTCAGCTCATGAACTGTATTTGTGTCAAAATTATATTGTACGTGCAGAATGTTACCAATCTAACCCATATCATGAAGAAAATATGTATCTAACTGCAGCATCAAAACTTAGAAATATTACTAGTTCGAGTGATCTCAACCTTAGATGCAAATATTGAATATTTTTTATGAGAAAGAGGGAAATAATATAAGAAAATTGCTTTTTTGTTGGTGAAAACTTTTTTTTTTACCGATGGTGGATTTCTTACTTGATTGTTTGATACAAAATGATGAAAGAGCTCTTTTATTTATAGGACTTCATAGACTATTCTAGAAACATGACTTTCTAAACAATTTTAGAAACACGACTCCATACATAATTCTTATTTCTACTAGAAAATTCAACAGTTTCCAACAAACTGCAGTAAATGCAAAATGATTCTAGAAACTATAATAACAAAAACTTCTAGAAATTAACCATAACAAATCAAGTTTAATATTTCAACGTCCCCCTTTAAACTTGATTTGTGACTCCAAGCAGATTTCTCAACCTAGCAAAGTTTCCAGGCTTAAGAGGCTTGGTGAAGATATCGGCTACTTGATCATGCGTCTTCACGTACTCTAGTTGCACATCCTTTTTGGCGATACACTCTATAATACAGTGATGGCGTGTATCAATATGCTTGCTTCGATCGTGAAAGACTGAATTCTTTGCCAAAGCAATTGTTGACTTGTTGTCCACGAAAATCTTGGTCGGATTCTCTTGTGGTAATTTTACCTTCTTTAGCAGATTTCGTAAACAAATTGAATGGCAAACACATAAAGTAGTAGTTACATACTCCGCTTCGCATGTGGAAAGAGTGAAAATCGACTGTTTTTTCGATATCCAAGTTAAGGCTATGTCTCCCATGTAGAATACGAAGCCACTTGTGTTTTTTAGGTCATCCATATCTCCACTCCAATCGTTATCGCTATATCCAACAAGCTCGTAATTATCAGAAACAGAGTAGTACAAGGCAAAGTTTGTTGTGCCTTTAACATAGCGAAGAATCCTCTTTGCTGCCTTCAAACATATAAGAGAATGAAATATATCTGCCTTCGGTTTCATATGTATTACAAGTGACTGCTTTATCTACCGTTCATTTATCATCAAGTGGCTACACTTCTCTCTTGTCTTAAGAGGACTTGGGCTGCTATACTGAAAGCCCATCTTAGTCCTTTACTTCTCTTATTTAAATAGCTTGTACCAGAGAATACATTGTATCAAGTATCAAATAATCAAGTGATAATAAAATTCTCTTTTTGTATTCAAATCTCTATATGGTATCAGAGCCTATTTGCTTAACAGCATCGTGCCCTGCCATACTCTCATCAGCAACTATCTCATCATCTGAGAATAGGCTGCACGTCTGAATCTCTTCAGATCTAAAGATCATCATCAGAGATTCAAGATTCGATCACCAGAATCGTTCGCTTGATCATCACAGTGCCGTGCCTAGTCAGGAGGTGTCATCATTCATCACTCACCACTCAACTGGCTGCACTAGATATCTCCGCTTACAAGTTGTTGCAAGAAAAAAGGAAAAACACAGAAAACAGATTCAAGAAACCAGAAAATCTTTCTCTCAAATTTGAAAACAGGATCGTGCAGTCCCAAGATCCATCAGAAAATCATCATCATCTGAATCTAGCTACATCATACCTGTTCATATCCAACCCTTGTCAATCATTTCAAGAATCTGTCCTGTAATCCTTCTTTTATCCCTCTTATTCAAGAAAATATCTTTGCATCATGGCTGAAGAAGATGCAGCTGCATCATCAACCTCTGGTCCAAGAACTACTCAGACCCAATCCAATATTCCCCAAGAATTCATGAGCTCCATCATCAAGCCACAGAGTCAAGCTTTCACTGTTCAATTGGAAGAATCAAACTATCTGTTGTGGAAATTTCAAATGGAAACCGCAGTCAGAGGATATGGAATTGAAGACTACGTTTTTGGAACCATATGTGTGCCACCCAAGTTTACTGCAGACAAAGATGGAAAACTCATAAGTAACAAAGACTATATAACTCATCAGAGACAAGATAGTCTGATCAGTTCTTGGCTGATATCATCTATCAGTGCAAATTTACTACCACAAATTGTTGGGTGCAAAACAACACATGAGATATGGCACACTATTGAACAAGTGTTCAGCTCTCGGTCTGCTGCAAGAGTCATGCAGTACAAAAGACAACTGCATCACCTAAAGAAGGATAATCTAAACATGAGGGAATATCTCTCAAAAGCCAAAACAATATGTGATCAACTTGCTTCCGCTGGACATAAGATTTCTGATACTGAACAAGTTCTATCCATACTAAATGGTCTTGAAGAAGAGTATGAATCAGTAGTGGCAGTAATATCCTCTAATGAGGTATTACCATCACTACAATATGTTCACTCTATACTCCTCTCCCATGAAGGAAGACTCGAGCAAAAGAAAGCAACCAATTCAGATCACTCCATCAACTACATAGCTAATAACAGAAACAGAAATCAAGAAAGCAACAGTACAGCAAGAAATCACAATAACAATATCCAAAGGGGTGGTCAGTACAATAGATCCAGAGGTAGAGGAGGCAGACCGAATTTCAACAGCAAACCAAGATGTCAGATATGTGAAAGATATGGTCACACAGCAAACAAATGCTACTTCAGATTTGACGCCAATTTCATACCATCTCAACAAGGCAATAACAGTACAAAAGCATCAAATCCCAGTGCAAACTTAATCAACACTCAATCAGAGGCTAAAACCGAAAAAGGAAGTGATGACAGAGCCAAGATTGAAGACATACATGATGATAGCTGGTATCCTGACTCAGGAGCTACCAATCATGTAACCAACAATCTAAGCAACTTAAATCTTGGCAACAGAGAATACAAAGGTACACAATTACTGTATTTAGGAAATGGTAAACCTATTCACATTTCTCATACTGGTAATGCAAGCTTAAGAGGTAAAAGACAACTTTACCTTAATAACCTATTAAGAGTGCCACTTATTAAAAAGAATTTAATGAGTGTGTCACAGTTTGCCAGGGATAATAATGTTTACTTTGAGTTCTACCCAAATCATTGTTTTGTCAAAGATATACTAACAAAGGAAACTCTATTGCAGGGTAAACAACATAAGGGATTATACAAATTTGATGTTACAAATGCAAGACATGATGATCATAAGGAAAATTGGTGCCATATTTCTGAATTAAAAACTGATGAGAGTAGCAAAAGTATTGATACTTGGCACTGTAAACTGGGACATCCCAGTATAAAAATCTTAAAACATATTGTAACTAAATGCAATGACATTTCTGTTGATAAAATTCCAATTTCCTATAATTGCACTTTTTGTCAAATGGGTAAAAGTCATAAGCTTGCATTTCCAGATTCTAAGACTATTTATAATAATCCATTAGAACTAATTGCTACTGATCTATGGGGTCCTGCCCCAATATGTAGTGACTATGGCTACAAATACTATATCTCTTTCATTGATGCTTACTCTAGACATGTTTGGATATATTTTCTAAAGGCAAAATCTGAAACTAGCAATGCAGTGACACAGTTTATAGTCAATGCAGAAAGACAGACTGGCTGTCAGGTAAAAATTATTCAAACAGATGGTGGAAAAGAATTCCTACCACTGAAAGATTATCTTCAGAAAAAGGGAATCACACATAGGACTACATCTCCTTACACATCTGAACAAAATGGTCTTATAGAAAGGAAACATAGACACATTGTAGAGACTGGCTTGACTTTATTGGCTCAGGCATCATTACCACTAAAATTTTGGCCTGATGCATTCTTTACAGCAGTCTATCTGATTAATAGACTACCCACAAAAGTCTTGAGCTATAAAAGTCCACTAGAAGTACTAACTAAAGTCAATCCAGACTATCAAAACTTAAAAGTATTTGGATGTCTATGCTTTCCCTACTTAAGACCTTACAATAACCACAAGCTAGAATTTAGATCTCAACCATGTACATTCTTAGGCTATGCATCAAATAAAAAAGGATTTAAGTGTCTTGATAGTAAAGGAAGAATATACATATCCAGACATGTAATCTTCAATGAGCAAAAATTTCCTTTCAGTGATGTAGGAATGAAAACATCTAATAAGGTATATAATGCTAGATACTCATTACCTCCAATAACACTCTTCTCTGAAGAGTTAGCCTCTGATTGCATCATTGACAGTGAGGAAATAAATAATCCCTGTACTAGTCCTGTTCAATCTACAAGCAAAACAGGAACAGAACAAGGTAACAACTCTGAAGAATCAAATGACCCTTCCACATTCAGCACTAGCCAACATCCTGACACATGTCAAGTATTGAATGACTCAGTGTCACTCAATACTCAACAAGGTGTCACTGAAGCCACAAGCAGTCAACCTGCTCAACCTGAAAACACTGGACATCACATGATTACAAGAGCCAACAGTGGCATATTTAAACCAAAGCTCTACAATATTGTATCAGACTGCACTGAGCCCAGTACATATCAACAGGCTGTACATGATATCAACTGGAGATCAGCCATGAGAGAGGAATACAATGCACTAATAAAGAACAACACCTGGAAGCTTGTATCCTTACCAATACACAAAAACATAATTGGATGCAAGTGGACTTCTAGAATTAAAAGAAATTCAGATGGTTCAGTTCTTAAGTACAAAGCACGACTAGTGGCAAAAGGATTTTCACAACAAAATATTTTTGACTTTAATGAGACTTTTTCTCCTGTTGTGAAACCCTCAACCATTAGAACTATTTTAACTATTGCTTTGCACAAGAACTGGACTATCAGACAACTAGATGTCAATAATGCTTTTCTCAATGGTGTCTTGCAGGAGGAGGTGTATATGGAACAACCACAAGGCTTTACTGAAAAAGGCAAAGAAAGCCTTGTATGCAAACTAAACAAAGCTATTTATGGACTCAAGCAAGCACCAAGAGTGTGGCTCGACAAGATAAAATCAACACTTGCCAAACTTGGATACAATCCAGCTAAATCAGACAACTCTTTGTTTCTTAAATTCTCAAATGACACTATTTTATATGTGCTGATTTATGTTGATGATTTTATTATAACAGGCAACAACAATTCAGAAATTGAAAAGACTGTGCAGTACCTACACAGGGAATTTACAATTAAAGATCTGGGAAACCTGAACTACTTCCTTGGGATTGAAGTCAAAAGACTGCCAAACAATGAAATACAACTGAATCAAAGGAAATATATCACAGAAATCCTGGTAAAAGCCAACATGGATAAAGCAAATCCCCTACCTACACCTATGACAAGCAATCTGCATCTATCAAAACACAAAGGTGAATTCATATCCCATGACAAGCAATACAGAAGCATAGTCGGTGCACTACAGTATGCTACGATAACTAGACCAGACATCTCTTTTAGTGTGAATAAAGTTAGCCAGTTTATGCAAAGACCATCAGATGAACACTGGAAGGCAGTGAAACGCATTCTAAGATATCTCAAGGGTACATTAGACCAAGGTATAATCATGAAATCAAGCAAATCACTAAATATCAATGCATATGCTGACTCAGACTGGGCCTCTGACTATGATGGTAGAAAATCCACTACTGGTTACTGTATTTTTCTAGGAATGAATCCAATATCTTGGTGTGCAAAAAAGCAATCAACAGTATCTAGATCAAGTACTGAAGCTGAGTTCAGAAGCCTTGCTAGTACGGCATCAGAAGTTATGTGGATACAATCACTACTAAGTGAATTACAAGTTAACACTAACAGCAAGGCAACAATTTGGTGTGACAATATCAGTGCAATATCTCTTACAGCCAACCCTGTCTTACACTCTCGAACCAAACACATGGAGCTTGACATCTACTTTATCAGAGAACAAGTCATGAAAGACAACATTAGAGTAAGATATATACCTTCAACTCACCAAAAGGCTGATGTTCTCACCAAGCCTCTCTCAAGACAGAGCTTTGTTAAATTCAGACGAGAGCTGAATGTTGACGTTGCTGATTTAAGTCAAAGATCCCAGGCTCCAGTATACATTCCAGAGGCTACTCGAGTACCTGACGAAGACGAGCATCTCAAAGAAGCATCTTCGCCAGCTTCTCGTTACTCTCAACTCAAATCATCACCTAAAAAACTTCAACTAATACTGGAAAGATGAAGAGAGCGTTTATATCTGCAATCGACTCAAAACGATCTACTTTTCTCATGATTTCCCTCAGAAGAAAAATTGATTTCATTTCTCTCAAGCAAACCCTAGCCGACATTGGGTTTGAGGGGGAATATAAGAGAATGAAATATATCTGGCTTCGGTTTCATATGTATTACAAGTGACTGCTTTATCTACCGTTCATTTATCATCAAGTGGCTACACTTCTCTCTTGTCTTAAGAGGACTTGGGCTGCTATACTGAAAGCCCATCTTAGTCCTTTACTTCTCTTATTTAAATAGCTTGTACCAGAGAATACATTGTATCAAGTATCAAATAATCAAGTGATAATAAAATTCTCTTTTTGTATTCAAATCTCTATAAAACACTACAACAAAACAGGCTTTTTACAACGGGCAATGCCCGTTGTAATATGTGTTCCACAACGGGCAGCCGACCGTTGTAATATGCGATGTTGTAATAGGTTGACCATATTTTACAACGGGCAATGCCCGTTGTAATAAATCTTTTTACAACGAACAATGCCCGTTGTAATAAATTTCTTTACAACGAACAATGCCCGTTGTAAAAAGAGTGTTGTATAGGGCATCTATTACAACGGTCCTGAATGGACCGTTGTAATAGTCATCTATTACAACGGGCAGCAAATGCCTGTTGTAAAAAAGGTGTTGTATAGGGCATCTATTACAACGGTCCTGAATGGACCGTTGTAATAGCCATCTATTACAACGGGCAGCAAATGTCCGTTGTAAAAAGGGTGTTGTATAGGGCATCTATTACAACGGTCCTGAATGGACCGTTGTATTAGCTATCTATTACAACGGGCAACAAATGCCCGTTGTAAAAAGGGCATTGTAATAGGGTATTTTTGTTGTAGTGAAATGAGTTGTTGTTGGATTCTCCATGTATCGACTCACAACTCCTACCGCATATATAATATCGGGTCTTATACACGTTATTTACATACCCTTAATTATGCACAACTCTAATTCTTAGAAGAACCCATAGTGTTCTATATACATACACTTGCGTTTGATAGTACTTGTGTAGTTTTGTGTTTGTTCATATATAGATTCTTAAAGTTTCAGAATATTGGTGTTTATGAATCATAGATATACGCTAATGTGTTTTTTTTTATTGGATCAAAGCTACTTAGTTTATATATTTTGTCCATAATTTTTTTTTTGTTTGTGTGTGAACATGGTTATTATATAGGATCCATTTTAAGTTTCCAACATCTCTTCTTATACAAGCATGCAATACTTATATGTAAAAGAAGTTGTCTTCAATGACTATTAATTTATATCCACAAAAGCATGTGACAACAAAACTGGAATAATTCACTCAACACAGCTTAGGTCCACATTTCTTTTCTTCATCTTAAATACATATATTATATATGGTGTGGTCGCAATAAAGAAAACGGAAGGATTCTTTTTCATGTTAGGTATAATCATCAATCATCAATGATATGTAAAACTTAAAAATAAAGAAGATACTTAAAATATAAATATAAATATATATATATATATATATATAAAAGTATATGAAAGTATATGAAAGAAGACTTCAGTTTATATTAAATATTCACTGAAAGTTGAAAGGAAATAAAATTTTACCTGAAGTGTTATTCGCTTGTTTGGGTTTCCTGAACGGTAATTAGCCTGGCCATTTTATATCTTCCAACAGTACTGTTTTTGTTTCTTTGCTGCAAGAATACAAAAATATTCGTTTAATTTAGTTTTCGAATTTCTTTTCTGAGCAGAAAAACTATAGGCTAACTCTTAATTGTCTGATCGTACTGAGCAAAGATGCCACTCACATAAAATCCGCTCTCAATGGATAAATCTGCTAAAATTAACATGCGACTTTAAGAAACTTGGTAATTGATTAGCAGCTCATGAACTGTATTTGTGTCAAAATTATATTGTACGTGCAGAATGTTACCAATCTAACTCATATCATGAATAAAATATGTATCTAACTGCAGCATCAAAACATATAAATATTACTGGTCCCGGTGATCTCAACCTTACATGTAAATATTGAATATTTTTTTATGAGAAAGAGGAAGAGAGAATATAAAAAAGAGGTTTTTTTGTTGTTGAAAGCTTTTCTTTTATTGATGGTAGATTTCTTGATTGATTTTTTGATACAAAATGATAAGAAAACTCTTCTATTTATAGAACTCCATAGACTATTCTAGAAACACAACTCTTTAAACAATTCTAGAAACATGACACCATACATAATTCTTATTTCTACTAAAAAATTCAAGAGCTCTCAACAAAATACAGTAAACATAAAAAGACTCTAGAAACTATAATAACAAGAAACTTCTAGAAATTAACCATAACAAATCAATTTTAATATTTCAACGCACCTTTTAAATTTGATTTGTGACTCCAAGCAGATTTCTCAATCTAACAAAATTTTCATGCTTAAGAGGTTTGGTGAAGAAATCAGCTACTTATCATGCGTCTTCGCGTACTCACTACAACAAAACAGTCTTTTTACAACGGGCAATGCCCGTTGTAATAGGCCTCGTTGTAATAGATCCACCACATTTTACAACGGGCAAAGCACGTTGTAAAAACCGTTGCAGTATACCTTTTTACAACGGGTTATGACCGTTGTAATAGACTATAATACAACGGCCAAAACCGGTTGCAATAGACTAACCATACTAGTTGCGTAGCCTGTTTCACAACATGCATTGACCGTTGTAAAAAGCTCATATAACAACACACATTGCCCGTTGCAAAATAAATGCAAATTTTAAAAAAATTTACAGCAGCATCCATGCAATACATTCATACTAATACTAAATATTGTCGTAAAATAATTAAAATCACATACGAAAAAACTAAAAGGTAGGGTCATAGAATTCTAACAGTCCAAAAAGTTTGATAAGTTTACATGCCAAATACATAAAACATTAACACATAACAGTCCGCTACAAATATCATGTTTTAAGTACAATCATACTATACCACAGAGATGAAGTCTTTATGCCACGCGACGGTTGATCCAACGGCCTCTTTGATAGTCTGCATCTCTATTTCTTCCTCGGAATGATAGCAATTTTCCTCTTCCTTCTAGAATATCCCCAATTTTCTTCCTGTAAATCGTTCAAACTGAAATTTGGTAAAAGAGAAAATTAAACAGGTTTCTATATGTACATTTATAGCATCTGATACAAAAATAACTTAGATCAGCATTGACTGTAAAGGCGTTAACTATGCCTAATTTCAATGCATATATTAGAAAATTTTTATTCCCCAATAAACATTTCAATAGTTGAAGCATCTACATGGCAATAACTTGTTTGTTACTTGTAAACATGTTACTTGAGAATACTGTAGTGTATTGAATACTATGGAACCATATATACAACTTGTTAGCGCTGAAAAGTGAACGCTAACACCCTGGTGTGTGTAGTACTAATGTGAAAGCACCACCCGTGATACGGGAACAGAATATAAGCTGAAAATAGCAGAAAAGGTAAAGAGACAACGATTTTATAGTGGTTCGACTCGTAATTAAGCCTACGTCCACTTTATATTCTTTTATTGCTGATCTGGTTACAAATTGATACAATGCACTTCAAATACAATTCACTTTGATCACAAAAACACTTCTGACTAGTAGCTCAAACTTCGATGTGAAAAGGCTCTTTGAATCCATTTCGGATGTGCAAGATCTCTCTCAAAGCTTGTTGTAGCGTCTTGAATGTTTGGAGTTCTTCAAGTGTTGGATGAGTTAAGAATTCTGCAGAGTAACGGTGCTTCAGAGAATGATCGGAAAAAGTCCCTTTCTAGTTGGAGTTAAGGCCGTATTTATAGGGAATACTCTGGGCAGAATTTTATCACCAAGTACTAGGTCGTCTACGACCTAAGGTAGGTCGTAGGTCATAGGTCGGCGACGACATAGGGGATCACCTGTATCAGCTGTTTTTGAACTTGTCCTGAATAAGTTATTAGGTCGGCAGCGACCTAAGAGATGGGATCCGACTTATCTTGATTGCATTTGGTTCTTTTCTGAGCGAGTTAATAGGTCGCGTACGACTTATTATAGGTCGTAGGTCGGTTGAGACCACCAGCGACCTAATTTAGGTCGCTGAGACCACTTCGTTCTTAGGTCGGTAGGTTGTGGCATTGCTTAGGTCGCATATGCTTTAGGTCGCTGACTTCTTAAGTCACTAGGTCGTTGTTTGCTGGGTCGTTTAGCAACGTACATCCTTAGGTCGCTGGGACCGTTCCATGTTTAGGTCGCTTCACCCCATAGGTCGTTAGCTCGTAGGTCCTTTCAGTAGTTAGGTCGTTAGACTTCTTAAGTCACTCCACATCCTAGGTCGCCTTATTCCTTAGGTCGGTACACATCCTAGGTCGTTAGACATCCTAGGTCGGTACACATCCTAGGTCGTTAGACATCCTAGGTCGGTAGGTCGCAATCGAAGAGGAGTTAACATTTGCCCCTCGAAGTACACGCCTAGGTCGTTGGTCATGTGCTTCGATCTCCTTAACTCGTGCTCTGATTAGTTGTTATGTCGCGAACGACTTAGCGAGGAAATTAGGTCGTGTGGTGCCGATTCGTATTTCATTGCCCCGATGTATAAATAGCTTAGGTCATTTCTTCCTTCCTTCATCTGCTCTAACATTCCATCCTGCCATTAACAAGTTTTCGAGCTCTCGAAGGCGATTCCAGATTAACCGGCCATCATTCATCTTTATCATCGAATCTCGTAAGTGAATTTAGCTCATGTTCCACCATGTCCATCATTGAATCGCGAATCCCTTATTTGATGTCACTGCCCCAATTCCTTATGCCATGTTTCATGATGAACCTCGTTACAATCAATTGCCGATGGACTTGAGGTGGTTTGACTTGGTTTTAGATGATTTGCGAGGAGAGGATGATGGGTTATAATGTTTTAGGCTAACTGATTTGTGAGTTTAAAGGAGATGAGGAGATCACTAACGGGTTTACGGGTTTCAGGTTATGCTGTTGACGTTATGCTTCTGGTGGGATATAACTCGGCAATGCTTGAGTGGAGGACAAGCCGTAATGTTGTTGGTTTGAATGTGAATTATACGGCCTAATCATGATTACGACCTAACTTGCTCGCGACTCATCCTGCCTACGACCTAACGACTTGTGGCACAGGCTCTAAGTCATAACCAAGCTAGGACTTAGAGAAATTTGCGTTATTTTGACTCGAGGCCTTTTCCCTTAATATGCATCACGACCTAAAAGATCAATGTCCTAACTTAACTTGCAGTGGCTTTTAGGTGATAGACGAGCTAACACTTGGACATTTGCTGTGGCTTTGACAGAACTTGACTGAATTTTTAGTTTGAACAGCTAGAATGATCCGCTTAAACTTCTTTACAAATTATCTTTAATGCTAATTGCCTGTTAAACATAACATTTGCAGAAAACTGGGATGAATATACTACCATTGACTGCCCACATCAAATGGCAGATTAGTCGATAAAGAAAAATCAACTTAAATGAACCGTGTAAACGAAATGCTGTAAACTAACCAATTCAAGTGAAGTATTAAAGAAAAACTATAATAGTTAACTAAAGCTGATTTGTTTGCATTAACACTGCACTTGAGTTTTAGATTAACAAGTCCTGAAATCTTGCAATCGACCAATTGTCAACTAGTTTAATTCCAGTTATGTTTGCTTTCTATTTTTATTAGTTCTGTACAACACTTTACACTTTTTAGGAAACGTGCACCTTCACATTTGAACATCCAGTTGATTGTGTAGAATGACTTCTCAACAAGAAGAAGTAACAGTTCAAGCTGGAGAGGCTATTCCTATTCCTGCTCCATTAGCTAATCCTCTAGAAAGAATCTCGACCACACTATCATATAAAGTTTTCCGCCAACTGTGCACTCAGTTCGGGATTGCTGAAGCAGATGCCATACTTCCTGAGAAAAACGACACTGCTGACATACCACCCCACGGTTTCGTTGCCGTTAATCGGCAAATGTGCATGAACGGAGCCATTCCTCCTTTTAACGATTTCCTTCAGCAGCTTCTTCTTCGACTGTCTATCGATCTCTCCCTTTCAGTTACATCCCAATGGCTACACCATCCTGATGGGACTATGTGTGCTATTTAGGAGGACGCTGGATCGTCTTCCGAGTTTTGACGAAGTTTGCTATCTGTGCTCGTTTGCCAAAAATAAAGACCATCCTTCCATCACACTTGTGAGAAGTGCTAGGAACCGCAAACTGATCATTGGTCTTCCTGACAGTGTTCACGGGTTTCTTAGTCAGTTTTTCTACGTTCGTTGTCCTCCGGGATTTTATGCTATCTGGAGAGTGGGAAGTATGATCATTTATCTTTTTTCTTTCCTTATGTTTTCTGAACTTTTCGAAGCCCGAATTGTCAAGTGTTAACTTCGCTCTTTACTTTTTCAGCGCTTCCTCCTCCTTCTAGGAATCCTGGTCACAAACCAACTTTTGAGAGGCTCATGGTTGTGCCAGTTGAGGAGAGGAGTATCCAATTTCTATTGAAAGACGAGTTTTTTCATCAATTCGGACTCCTACATTCTTCCTGTTCTATTCAGCCTCATGAGGTCCCTAATTCTCCAGTAAAGACATCAGATGCCCCAGCTCCTGCTGAAGAACTTACACCGAAAGAACCTACCACTGAGACCTCACTGGTGAAGTGTTCTACTTTTATTGACATTGCGGGGTCGTCCGGCAAATTTGCACTTGCCTTGGTTATTGAGGAAGAAGAAACTCCTCGTCATTCTGAAAAGACGGCTAACGTAGAAGCTGAAAAAGAAAGTTCTGCCGGGCATAACGGCGATGACACTTTTGATGGGTTGAGCGATCTGATGATAACTTCACAGGAGCTTTTTAAAGATGATATTTCAAAAGCTATTTCTCCTGTTGTCGAGGCGACTTCCTCTTTACAACAAATTACAACGCCTGTTACACAAGTCGTCACCATTCCCACACCAAAGAGTGGTTTGTAGTCTGACGCGCGTAGTTTGCACGTCACACACACTTAGGATGCTTAGCACTTTCATTCACTTAACTTTTTTACTTTGAAGATTTCTAAGACTTGACTTTTCTTCAATTTCAGGTTCTCCGATGGGACGAAGCGGTTCATACTATGACAATTTCCAGCGCCATGGAAGCTGCGAAACTTATGATTATAGGCGCTATCTCACTGTCCATAGGGAAACCGATGAAGAAAAAGCCGCTAGAAAAGCTCGTGAAAGCCGGGACTACGAGGAGCAGCAAAGGAGAAGGGATGATGAATCCCACAAGAGGAAATCTCATGATGTTAAAGGGAAAAGTCACGTTGCTGACGATCCGAGCAAAAAGGTCAAGCTTAGCGATCAATCAGCGTCTACAATTTCTGAAAAGACCGTTGCTCCTAACCCTCTTGACATCCCTTCCGGTTCTCCTGCTCTTAAGAAATCTGACATCCAGACAATTATCAACAGGCCTCAATATCAAGTCAGGGATGCTCCGCCTAAACTTCAAAGCCGATTCCTAAATTGGTGTCTAAAAGGAGTTCGCTTTGACTTAGACTTGGTTCCCATCGATAAGCAGGCTATGCTGAAGAACCTCGATGCTGTTAAGCTTGACATTGAGAGAATGTCTGGATGGCAGAAACTGGTTGACGAGCTTTAAAGAGTTAATCATATGAATCTCGAGGCCATGTTGACTATGGAGAACGATCATTTGGAGTGGAACAAAATTCTTAAGCAACACGATGCAGAAATGCAGAGCATCGCTGATGATAATAAGAGACTCGAGGCTAAAGCCAAGAAACTTGAAGATGATCTTGCCACTTCTTTCGCTTCGCATTCTCAAAAAGAAGAGGTCTTTCAAAAACAAGTGCGAGATGCACATGCTACTCAAAGAGATGCTGAGACGAAACTTGAGGCAGAGCGGCATGTGGTTGAAAGATACCACAAAGATACTGCTCAACTGCGGGAAAGAGTTAACTCCCAATACCTGGAAATTGCAGCGTTAAAAGCTCGACTTCTTAAAGTTGAAAAAGAGCGGGATGAGGCAGTTGCCGGCCAAGTTGCAGCCATTGCCGAAAAAGAAGCGGCTGAGCAGTCGCACGAGGCGACGAAGTCCAAAATCAGCTCTACTTTATTTGACTTTTATATCCATAGCGTCTTGGGGCACGGGAGCCTCTCATTTCTGGGTCCGACATATGAAACTACTTTGGCCGAAGTGTGGGAGGCGATAATTGATATGTTTGGAGGCGCTGGCTACGCAGAAGTGGATCTTGAAGCGTCTTATCTGGATGATGAAGCACGTACCGCCCTTGCCAGGGGAAAAGAGCAGCTTGCTAGGGAACGAGCCAAAGCAGCAGGGGGAGAGTGTTTAGAGAAAGCGACTTTAACTGACCCTGCTCGTCCTCCGGCTTCGATTGACCCTGATAACATTAGCTCTAGTTCCTATTCTTCACCTCCTGCAGAAACCGAAGTCAAAATCGCGACTACTGAGCCTCCCACTGTTCAAGTCGAGGCGAAGTCCCAGGATGATGCTGAAGCCGAAAACTTTGAAGTCGTCGTGATTAAGCCGACTTCTTTAGGTAACCTTGATTCAGATCTGGCTCAAGTGGACTGTTCATTTGGTTCAATTGAACTTGATGAATTTCTCGCTTATTACTTAAATCCTGATGATCTGACATCTTCTCTTTTTTCGGAGAATACTGATTTTAACTTCTTTTCTTCTGTAGCGGAAACACTAAATGCTGTGCAAACTTCTTCCCTTCCAGCTGTTCCTCCTCCATCCCTTCAAGTCACTCCTGCTTCTCAGCCAGGGTCACAGGAAGAAAAAATAGAAGCCCTTCAAGGCTTGGAGGATCCACCCGCTTCGCAAGAGCAGAAGGCGGAAGATCTTGAGGACAGTGAGAAGACCCCGGAGCAGTCTCTCAACGATGACACTAAGCTTTCTGCGTTGTTTACTCCGGGAAGTGAGTCTTCTTCAAAGAGGAAAGGGAAGCGCGCAATGAAGAAGAAGAAGAAAAGCACTTCAGCTGATGAAGAAAAAGTTGAAGAAGATCCAGTTGCGCCTCCTTCTCCTTCTTCCCCGACCCGTCCATGCCGGACTCAGAAGTTAATCATCAGGCCGGGCAAGGGTTCTAAAGGTGGCAGGAAGGAGTAATGAGCTGGTCTTTACACTTCTTGTTTTGCTTTTTGCTTTTTGCATGTATTGACCGGAGATTGTGCGGATACCGGCCTCCGCTTGTCGAAACCTGCACATGTACAAAAAATTTCATAGTATGGAATAATATGGTTCTTTTTACTTGTACAATTTCTTGTTAATATATGTGTGAACGCATTTATTCCTTGTTTCTGCACAAGTTTCTTTATTTGACATTGCAGTGAGCTTGTGGTATGCTGTTTGAGCGTTTTTTTTATTAATATAGCTATATGCCCCCGTACTACAGCTCATTGCAATATTCTGAAAAGACTTGTGCTCTTATTTTAGAGAATAATTCTTCCGTTTTGAGGAAATATTATTCTGCTTTTAATAGGGTACGCTTTGTTTCGGAGAAGTTTTTCTTTCTCTCTCTTTCTAAAGAACACTTCGACTTTCGGGGATGATCACTTTTACTTGTTGAAAAGTGGATTCTCCTACGCAGTGAAGCGAGTTTTTGAAGAATGTTTTGACATTTCAACTCTGGTGAAGTGGTTTTTGCACTTCAACTTTGGTGAAATGTGACTCTGAAGAGGATTTTTTTGGCATTCCTGAGGGGTAGCATTTGGATTCCGAGGAGTAGCATGGACTCCGAAGAGTAGCATTACGCTCTGTGGAGTAGCATGGACTCCGAAGATTAGCATTTGGACTCTGTGGAGTAGCATGGACTCCGAAGAGTAGCGTTGTGCCTCCGGAGAGGTCTTGCGCTTTCGGAGAATTCTTGTGCCTCCGGAGAGGTCTTGTGCCTCCGGAGCAGTCTTGTGCTTCCGGAGAAGTCTTGTGCCTCCGGAGAGGTCTTGTGCTTCCGGAGAAGTCTTGTGTGCCTTGGGGAAGGTCTTCTGCCTCCGGAGAGGTATTGTTCCTTCGGAGAGGTCTTTATCCTCCGAAGAGTTGTGCCTCCGAAGAGGTCTTATGCCTTCAAAGAGGGCTTTTGTTGACTGGCTTGCCCATGTCTCTCCATCGTTTGCTCATTAGCGGTCCCCCGTTATCGTCTCTGAGCCCATGTTCCTTTTTTGTAAGTAGTTTCTCCATTCGAAGAAGCGAACTTCACTGTTAAGTGGTTCCGCGGGGCAGGCGTGAGGTATCTAATCACATGTCTGTTTGTACAAACGATCGTAATTAGTTAAAAAGTGTCTGGTTCCTTTTCTTTTGAAAAGTGACCCATCAACGGAATTATCAACTTTTTTTTGGCATGAAGTTCATCTTATATTGGATTTAAATCTGGAACTTTTTGTGGCTTGAAATTCGTTTATCGAGTGATTTACGGGGCTTACTTGGCCTTGTGATGGGTAAGCTTTGCTTTGATTGCCTACAATATTGAATCGACATTTTAGCAATATTTTAAAGATACTTGCATATCGAAATGAGACAGGCATTTTATAGCATTAGAGAACACAAGATTTATAGTTCTTTATTATTGATTCGCACTGATTTCTCAGTGGTTTACAATACAAAAGTTACACATCCACCATCATTTTACAAAATTAAGCAATGTTGTTAAGTAAAAAATGGATGCAAGTGATTGTTGTTCGGGAGTCTCCAGATTGAATTTCCATTTCCACTGGAATCGTAGTTTTGGATTCATATGCCAGAGAGATTGGAAGATGCTCCAGCTGTAGTTTTGTGGGTAGTTAACAGTCGTCCCAACTCCTGCCTGCTGTGTGAGGACCTCCTGTGACAACATTAATAACAAGCTTTTCAGATTCTTGCACTACAGTGTTGTTGCCAGAGCCAGATTGATGGGCAGGATGTTGTTGCCCCTGAGTGGATAAGGTTGGGTCGACTCTGTTTTTCTCCACATATTGTTGTAGTTTGCCCTGTTTCAGCAACTCTTCAATCACATTCTTCAACTGGCGACATTGGTCAGTGTCATGGCCAGGTTGATTGTGGAATCGGCAGAATTTCCCATTATGCACTGCACCTCTCCCCATCTCAGGTGGTTTAGGATACTTGACAACATCTTTTGTTGTGAAGAAGATATTTTCCGGTGTATCAGTTAAAGGAGTAAAATCTGAAAGATTAAATCGGCGAGGTTTCTTCTCATTCTCCTGCTTCTTTCCTCCGTCACTTTCCCTTTTCTGGTTTCCGGATTCTCTTTTGTTAGAAGTAATATCATTATTCTTGACTTCAGCAACAACCACTCTTGCTGGAGCGGAGAGGTTTTCTGGACGCATAAATTCGTCGGCCTTTTTATAAAACTTCTCAAGTGAATTCGGTTCCTTCATTTTTAGCCATTTTCCAAATTCACTTGATTTGTCGATGGCTCGCATCAAGTAAGTCAGGATCATACGGGGGTCTGCATTATCTACTTCGGCCAGAGCTATATTGAAATGGTTTAAGAAAGATTTGATAGATTCTCCGGGAACTTGTTCAAGACTAGACAGTGACATCATATTCTTAGCCTTTGAAGCATACAATCTGAACTGATCTATGAACTTTCGCGTTAGGTCGGAGAATTGATCTACGGACCGGACTGGTAGCTTTGTGAACCAAAGTAGAGCCACTCCCTCCAAGTACACTGGAAAGTATCGGCATTTAATCTCGTCTGATGCCCTTGCACCGGTAATATGCCAGTCGTACCTATATAGGAAATGATTTGGGTCACTTGTCCCCCTATAGGCCGGGATAGTAGGAGGTACAAATTTCCTTGGAAATTCCACTTTCAGGATCCTTTCGGTAAATAGAGTTCTACTTGGTGCAAATCCCCAGTCACTCTCATTTTCTTCCCTCTGCATGCTTTCTTTCATGATTCGGCCAACCATGCATGTTAGGTACTCTTTATTGTTCAGAGGCATCGCCGGGCAGACATCAGTCCTTCTCTCGGAAGTTTGCCTGGGCAAATATTAATCAAAAGTTGCTGCGGCCTAGAACATTCAGCTTGGAAAGGTGGCATTTCGACAAAGGTTGTTTCATTGTTTTCCTGTTGTCGATTTGCCCTAAGCAGAGCGCTTAATTTGTCCATCATCAAAGCATTTTGAGCTTCAATTTGTTGGTATAATCCAGACACTGCGTTGTCTAATTCGACCCTTGTAACCCCAACAGCAGGAGTTGCTTGATTAGGCGCTGGAGAAGAATCAGCCCTGTCATTAGCATTTCCGGATCTTGTAAATCTACCAGGAGCCATGATTTCAGATAGACTTCTAGTTTTTTAGAGAGATTCTTTCAACAAATCTTTGCGAAGCAATGGTGGGATCTTCCTGAGTTCAATTCTCAGTGAAAGCACCAAAATGTTAACGCTGAAAAGTAAACGCTAACACCCTAGTGTGTGTAGTAGTAATGTGAAAGCACCACCCGTGATACGGGAACAGAATATAAGCTGAAAATAGCAGAAAAGGTAAAGAGACAACGATTTTATAGTGGTTCGGCTCGTAATTAAGCCTACGTCCACTTTATATTCTTTTATTGCTGATCTGGTTACAAATTGATACAATGCACTTCAAATATAATTCACTTTGATCACAAAAACACTTCAGACTAGTAGCTCAAACTTCTTTAGACTAGTAGCTCAAACTTCAATGTGAAAAGGCTCTTTGAATCCATTTCGGATGTGCAAGATCTCTCTCAAAGCTTGTTGTAGCGTCTTGAATGTTTGGAGTTCTTCAAGTGTTGGATGAGCTAAGAATTCTACAGAGTAACGGCGCTTCAGAGAATGATCGAAAAAAGTCCCATTCTAGTTGGAGTTAAGGCCGTATTTATAGGGAATACTCTAGGCAGAATTTTATCACCAAATACTAGGTCGTCTACGACCTAAGGTAGGTCGTAGGTCATAGGTCGGCGACGACATAGGGGATCACCTGTATCAGCTGTTTTTGAACTTGTCCTGAATAAGTTATTAGGTCGGCAGCGACCTAAGAGATGGGATCCGACTTATCTTGATTGCATTTGGTTCTTTTCTGAGCGAGTTAATAGGTCACGTACGACTTATTATAGGTCGTAGGTCGGTTGAGACCACCAGCGACCTAATTTAGGTCGCTGAGACCACTTCGTTCTTAGGTCGGTAGGTTGTGGCATTGCTTAGGTCGCATATGCTTTAGGTTGCTTTCTTAAGTCACTAGGTCGCTGTTTGCTGGGTCGTTTAGCAACGTACATCCTTAGGTCGCTGGGACCGTTCCATGTTTAGGTCGCTTCACCCCATTGGACGTTAGCTCGTAGGTCCTTTCAGTAGTTAGGTCGTTAGACTTCTTAAGTCGCTCCACATCCTAGGTTGCCTTATTCCTTAGGTCGGTACATATCCTAGGTCGTTAGACATCCTAGGTCGGTACACATCCTAGGTCGTTAGACATCCTAGGTCGGTAGCTCGCAATCGAAGAGGAGTTAACACAACTCTACATTACTTAGTACACATGAAGAAAAACTTTTAACAATGATATTTTTAGTCTCACCCCCTACAGTAGTCCCAAAATGAGGTGAATTTGCATTTTGACTGGCCAATGTTGTGGTGGAATTATCATTTTTGTCTCATAATTGTAAAAGTACAGCCGTGTTTATTCTGCAAATTCAAATAGCTTGCTCAATTCCGTATATTGCTTCAGAATAATATAAAATGGATGATCTTTCACTAATGCTTACAGTTGTAGATTTCAGCGTAAAATAAAATAAAATCTACCGAAGTTATTATCGAAATGAAATTGTAAGGCTATAGGTATAGGACTAAAAAGGTAGAAACAATTAAGAAAAAATCAAGTTGTATGCTCCAGAAATCACAAAAGGCAATCAATAATCAAATTTGATTATACCTTGACAGTTTTCCTTGTTATACGCTCTGATAAATCAATATGTCCTACATTTATGAGGCTTGCAATCTTCCCATGCTTGACAGGCCTGTTTCCATAGAAGAGTAAAAATGAGATCAATATTTGTCATACACCACAACAAAAATCATCATTTACAACTATCAAAAAGAGATATAGTACTTATTTTACGTTTTCTGAAACGTTGCCTTAGCCGGAGTTGTAATAGGTCTTTGCCTATTACAACTTTTCAAAACCGTTGCAGTAGAACATTGTAATAAATTTACTACAACGTTGCGTAAAACATTGTAATAAATTTATTACAACTATTAGTTATAGTTGTAATATACGAAATTACAACTGTTTAATCAAGTTGTAATAAATTTATTACAACTATTAGTTATAGTTGTAATATACTAAACTACAATTGTTTAATCTAGTTGTAATAATCTGTTTTACAACTGAGTGAAAATATAAGTCCAAAAAAATTCACTTATATGAGTTGATGACACTTACCAAGCGACCGACCTCCACCACTTTAACCAGCAAGGAGAGCAACAATACAACAGGCTCTATAAAATACGGTATCCAGTCACTACATGGTTTTCTTATGGAGTTAAACAATACAATAATATGTATTTGCACCTTCGCGCAATCCACCATGCTTCACTTTCATTTGTAGGATTAGGCCCACTAGGTTGTGAAAATTGTGCTAGTATGCCTCATTCATCTTAGACACTGCACAAAACAAAACAACATACTATTCTCTGTTTGAATCACAATAGAAAATCTCCCAAAGGTACAACAAAAATGTCAATTCATAAATAATAGAATAATTGTCAATAAAGTTATCATAAATAAAAGAGAAGGCTTGAAACAAGGGAGCCAGCAAGATAACCAACCTTGTACCATACGCCATCAAGGCCAATTTTCCATACAGCGGTGACTACATTAATGTAATCATGATATTGTGACGCCCCACCTCTATACCCACGCTAGCCAAGAATAGTACGGTGTAATGCTGTCAACTAACACGGAGAATAAGGTTGTTTAAGAGCGACCATCCGTGTAACTTCTTTGTGTGAGTACCGATATGTCAGATAGAATAACATGCATAAGAGGAAGTCCGACATACCGATACAAACTCAAAGCTATCACACAGTGGCTATATATAATCTTCGGAAACAAACATAACATAAATCAGTCACAGACATCCATATCACAAAGGCGGAAAAAGATATGAATATATAACACATGAAAGTGTACATCAGAGTAGTGGTCAGAAAGATCCACGATAATACAAAAGGATAGCTACAAGCTACACAAAAGCATAAGTATACATCACGGAGTCTATCTCACAAATGTATACAACAAAAACTACTAATCTAAGTAGTTAGCCAAAAGTCAGAGAAATCCCAGAAGAGAAGTCAAGCAGAAACACCTGTAAAATCTCGGTCTGACCCGAGTAATATTTATAAGAAAATATTAAACGGATCAGTCTAGCTATAAATATCAGATGACATGATATAGAATAAAAGATATGGCATAGACATGTAATAACCATAACGGAATACTACTATAAGTATGTAATTGAAAAATCAAAAAGAGATTAATCAATATCACAAGAATCTTCTCAAAGATAAAATGGGGTATCATACCCTAAACTTGTATTCATAACAAGTCAATGACACACGAATTCACCAATGCACAAAAATTGATAAAACTTATCAATGAAAATCACGAAAATTGGTGAAGCACAAATTCCAGAAATCAACACACGAAATCCAAAAATCACATAATTCGGAGCAACGACGTCGTACAGCGTAACGTCCGATGATCCAGAGACACAATAAATAGGAACAACGACGTCGTACAGCGTAACGTCCGATGAACCAAAGCACAATAAAAAGGAACAACGATGTCGTACAGCGTAACATCCGATGAACCAACACATAGTGAAAATGGGACAACGACGTCGTACAGCGTAACGTCCGATGATCCAGAGACACAATAAAAAGGAACAACGACGTCGTACAACGTAACGTCCGATGAACCAAAGCACAATAAAAAGGAACAACGATGTCGTACAGCGTAACATCCGATGAGCCAACACATAGTGAAAATGGGACAACGACGTCGTACAGCGTAACGTCCGATGAACCAAATCACGATAATACGGAACAACGAAGTCGTACAGCGTAACGTCCGATGACCCGAATCAAAAAGACACCACACATTGCTAGTCTAAATCATGAAAAATGATCGTCATTGATCATCAAGAAGTGTCAATCACACTAAGCTAGTAAATATATGAGTTTAGCTTCATGTCCCATAACCACTTGCTTAACTTAAATATTTACGAACAAACTGTAGATCTTCACTAGAAAATTGTCACAAGAGGTTCAATCGAACAAGTCCAAGAATTAACCGACGAAGTGAACGCAAGTGTTTCATACCACTCGTTTTACTAAGTCGTTTAATTAGATTTCTCGTACGAGTGAGGTAAAGGCTTGTATATACTAATAGATTGGAAAACGGTTGAGTAAAAAGAGCTTTGTAGTAAAATAGAGTTGAAATCGTTTGGAAGAAAGATTTTTGATATTTACTACTAGTATTGAAACCTTTATATTTTTAAAGTGACAAGTCACAAAACTGATTGTAGAAACAAATCAATTCACTAAAATTCACATTCGAAGACGTGAATAAAACCAAAGGAAATCAGTTCCAAAACTATCAAAGTTGAAGTACCCACGCGACCTAGTCATGGCCGAGCTAAAGTGCTACGACTTAAAGAGGTAGCGACTTAAAGTAAGATAGGTCAAACGACCTAAGGATAACATGTCGAGCGATCTAGGTGGGCGCGACCTATCTTGGTGACATGGCCGAGCGACTTATCAAGGCAATAGGGCGTACGGCCAATAGGTGGTGGGACCTAAAGTGGTGAGGTCGAGCGACCTAAAGGAAGTAAGGTCAAGCGACCTAGAGGGAATAAGGTCCAACGACCTAAAGGAAGTAAGGATCAAGCGACCTAGAGGGTATATGGTCCAGCGACCTAAAAGAAGTAAGGTCAAGCGACCTAAAAGAGAACAGGTCAAACGACCTAGTGGGTTGCGTCTTAAAGGGTGAACGACCTAACTCGGTCGAGCTAAGCAACATGGGGTGCTACCTAACAAGGTCGAGCTAAGAAAAAGGATCGAGCGACCTAAATTAGAAACAGGCCGAACGACCTAAAAGTAGAACGGGCCGAGCGACATAAGGAGTTCGCGACCTTAGGGATACGACTCAAGTGGCGAACGACCTAACTCGGTAGAGGCCGAGCGACCTAGTGGTATCGGGGTCATGCGACCTAACGAAATTAAGGTCATACGACCTTACAAAACTGGGGTCATGCGACCTAACGAGGACCTGGCGCAACGACTTAAGGAAAAGAGCTGAGCGACCTAAAGAGAAGGCAGGTCGAGCGACATAGTAGACGCGACCTAACTAGGTGACATAACCGAGCGACCTAACCATTGGAGGACGAACGACCTAGCTATTCGCAACCTAACAAATGGCATAGGCC
Source organism: Allium fistulosum (assembly GCA_030737815.1). Classification (NCBI taxonomy): domain Eukaryota; kingdom Viridiplantae; phylum Streptophyta; class Magnoliopsida; order Asparagales; family Amaryllidaceae; genus Allium; species Allium fistulosum. Next base: position 307,612,528 of record CM060908.1, on the reverse strand, counting down.
GAACGACCTAACAGCTCGAGTAAAGCCGAGCGACCTAATGGGAATGGGGTCAAGCGACCTAAATGGACGAACGACCTGAGGTACGAACGACCTAAGGAGCGAACGACCTTAGTGTTAAATTGAGCAGCGCCGTGCGACCTAAGGGGAAATGACCTATAGCCAACGTAACTCTTCCATGCCGAGCGACCTAACGAGACAGAACGAGCTAAGTGCAGTTTTTCGCCAGAAACACTAAAATTTAGGGTTTTTCACCAATCCAATCCAAACCAAATGCAAATATACATGCTAAAGTGATAGGAATTCATCCCCAACAGTCCGAGATAGTTATAGGCAAGAATGTGAGATAAAAATCTCACCTTTTCATGGAAATTGGTGGAAATCGAGCTTGAAAGCAAAGCGAGAACAGTCCCAAGCTTGAATCAATGTCTTCTTCTTGAATTTGGAGTTAGATGTTGAATTTGCTAATGAACTTGAGCTTGGAATTTTAATTTCCCATTCCCTCCACCATTTTTGATGAAGCTTTGTTGTTTTAGAAGAAGTGATGAAGAGGAGATGGGTTGGGGCTGAGTTAGAAGTGGTTCAGCCCAATCCAAAAGCCCAAAGCAAAAAGTGACGAAAATTCCACTATCTCCAAACATATCGAAGTTTATACTTAAAAGATTGCAAACGACATTTTGAACTCAATGGAAGTGGTCTCGAGTCCTAATTCGTCCGTATGCAAAAAGTAGCTTCTCGGAATAAAATCCGACTAACGATAAAATATTTAAATATAAAATCGATAAATATGCGGGTTGTTACAGACTCCCCTCCTTAAAGAAATTGCGTCCTCACAATATATAAGATGGAAATAAAAAGTAACAACCATAAAAGCATATTAACACAAAAGAAATTTGAAATAAGAAGTTCACCTCAAGGAGCATGAGAAAGTAAGTCCGGATGTGTTCGCTCGATGAGTTCTCTAGATTCCCCAAGAGAAATCCTTGGGATTTGAGAACCATAGAACTCACACAAAGAGAACATCTTTATTTTTGAAGGTGTTCAGCCTCTGAAGCAATGATGTAAATAGAATGTTGCTCAAAAGTCAAATCTGGTGAAACTTCAATCCCTACTATAACACCAGGCTCAAGAATAAAAATCGGAAACCTAAAAGCATTTCCATATTTACAAGACGTGGAAAATGTCAAGAATAGCAGAAAATTGAGCCGGAGCAACGGTGTAGTACAAAATGGTACGCCCGAGAAACGAGAATCTCGAATAATTTGGAACACCGACGTAGTACAAAAACGGTACGTCCAAGTGAACCGAAAAGCCGGGACATCGATGTAGTACAATAACGGTACATTCGATGAACCGATAACCATAAAAGAACATCGGACGCTAGTCCATAAAGGGAATGAGATGAAACTCAATAAAACGAAGTATATTGAAACGTCCGATGTTGGAAAGATGATCATTCCATTTGGACATCATCGAAGAAACAGCCACTTGTTGTTTACGATAAAGTGCATTGGCAACACAATTCCCCTTTTTGGGAATATACAAAGAATATCAAGGTCATTAGATGCAAGGAACTCGATCCAATATTAAGTTCCTTATGAGAAAATAAATATTCCAAAGATTTAGGATCAGGGTCGAGAACAAATTACTTACCCAAAAATAATGATGCCAAAAATAAATGAGTGGCATATCTAGTCTCAATAGGCATTAATGATTTAGAAGCACAAGAGATAACACGCTCTCTTTTGCAAGAGAACGACATCTAAACCATTACGATTAGTATTGGTATAAAAGATAAAGTCTTGGTTCCCGTTGGGAATCACTAGAATAAGAGTATCGGAAAAGAGTTCTTTTAAATAATCCTCTTTCCCGAAAAGGTAAAACTTTCAAAATTGCATTTATCTTAATGTAATAATCTTTCTAGAAAAATTTACATTTTTACAAATCAATCTATTGTGTCTGACTGTCTCATCAAAGCGTTTAGGAGATTCTTATCGATAACGTTGATCAAGCGCATCGACCAGAATTCTTAAAGCACTCAATGGGCAATACAATCACAGAATCGTTTTCTATATGATAAACATATTTCTTAAAAACCTTTAAGAATATTCTTTGCTCGTTTAAGAGCGAAAATCGAATTGTACTTATAAATAAATCTTATGAAAAAGATTTGCAAAGTTTTAAATTGCTATTTTCATCCAAAATCAATATATACAAGAATGGAGTCATCGAGATCGTAGAATACTCGATCTATAAAATGGATGAAATAAGCTGGACAAACAGAATGACATAATAAATCATTCATAAGTTTCATAACGAGTGCGGGATGCGGTAAATGGAATGCTAACTCCCACAACTCGTAGCGAATGAAAATCAGTGGCAAGGTCGAGCTAGAAAAAGACCTTATCACCACTCAAAAGATTGCTTAGGTGATAATCCTAAGACAAACTCAAAAATACCGGAATATTCTCAAACTACATGAATGAGAGAAATGACACTTTCCTCATCATGTGAGCTTAAATAATAAAATGATGCCATCAAATTGGGATCAAAATCACAAAGGAAAAACAGAAATCTGCTTAATAGATTGAAAATGTCAAAGATGAATAGTCTACACGGGACAAAGGATATGACTTCATAATAATTAAGCCAATCCTTACAAAAGTCAATTCCGGGGCATAAGTAAAAATCGGCTCGGAAAGAAAATCACATAAAATCATTTCGACATAAATAAAAATCAAATTGAGTGTTGCGGATCCACCAATCCGGATTCGCAATCCTCAAAGAAGTCATCAAGCCCAGAAATGTTTTAAAGAAAAAGAATCACAAGTTCCTTTGATATAAAAATAATGAGATGAAACCCATATCACAAAGAACTCGAATAAGATAATCTCAAAAAGAAATATCGTCAAAGATAGAAGGAGAATTACCTTAACCAAGAGAAGTTTCACTGGGGGCTTGAACAACATTTAGCTCTCCCTCTCTTCTACTTTTAAGAATGGGGAATGTAGATATAAGATGACCCGAACTTTTGCAATAATGGCAAAAGAGAGGTTTCGGGCACTCCCTTGCATAGTGGTCTGTAAGACCACAATTGTAGCATCGTCCACGACTAGAGGTAGGAGTCTTTGCTACCGGAGTTTGTTGCTTTTCTTTCTTGATGGGATTGGGGCCTGTGAATTTAATAGGCCTTTTTATGTTGTCGTTGAAGTTCTGTTTGGCACGCACAACTTCAATATCGCTTTCTCTATCCGCCTCTTCAAGACGAAGAGCGATGTCAATAAGCTGATCAAATGAAACTTCTAGTTTCAGAAGTAATGGCTTCTTGAGGTTCTTATTCAACCCATAGACGAACCTCTGATTTTTCTTCATCGGGGTATTAATATACTCAACCCCGTATTTAGAAAGAGATTCGAAAGATGCGACATAGTCTGTCACAGAAGATTCACCTTGAACAAAGTCTATGAAGCGCCGTGCTAAAGTTACTTTTTCAGCTTCCTGCACAAATTTCAATTCGAATCTTTCCCGGAATTGCTCCCAAGTAAGATCCGCTTAAACGATTTCAGAAATAAGGAGCTTATACCAATCCAATGCTCTTTCTTGGAGCATGCTAGAAGCCACCTGGACACGATGTAGATCAATAAGGTTCATGCAAGAAAAGATGTGATCGCATGATTTGAGCCAAGCTTGAATTTCGATAATACTCTTGGATCCCCGGAATGGCCTTCCACCCAAATCGGTATAATCTCTACACAAGCGTGCAAAACCGGATCTAAGATGAGTAGGCTCTGGAATGGGTCTGATAGCTTGAGCATTCTTAACAAGATCTAGAAGCTGTTGGGCAGACATAAATACTCCCTCCTGAGGAGTAGCACTAGATTGACCGGCGCTAGGACGGCCAGGTCTAACCATTTCTTTTCTTTAAGAAAGAAAGAAAAGAGAAAAAGGTTAATCTCAAAATTAATATCAAACAAACTTGATTGATAAAACTAGGAATCATAAAAGAAAATAGGATATGACGGTACGAAGACTCGAATTAAATCCTATGGCACGATTCCTAAGAAAGACTTAGGACAATGATCCTTGCTAGATTATTCTACATTGTTCCGAAGTTTGGCTCTGATACCAAGCTGTGACGCCCCACCTCTATACCCACGCTAGCCAAGAACACTACGGTGTAATGCTGTCAACTAGCATAGAGAATAAGGCTGTTTAGGAGCGACCATCCGTGTAACTTCTTTGTGCGAGTACCGATATGTCAGATAGAATAACATGCATAAGAGGAAGTCTGACATACCGATACAAACTCAAAGCTATCACACAGTGGCTATATATAATCTTCGGAAACAAACATAGAAACAAACATAACATAAATCAGTCACAGACATCCATATCACAAAGGCGGAAAAAGATATGAATATATAACACATGAAAGTGTACATCAGAGTAGTGGTCAGAAAGATCCACGATAATACAAAAGGATAGCTACAAGCTACACAAAAGCATAAGTATACATCACGGAGTCTATATCACAAATATATACAACAAAAACTACTAATCTAAGTAGTTAGCCAAAAGTCAGAGAAATCCCAGAAGAGAAGTCAAGCAGAAGCACCTGTAACATCTCGGTCTGACCCGAGTATTATTTATAAGAAAATAATAAACGGATCAGTCTAGCTATAAATATCAGATGACATGATATAGAATAAAAGATATGACATAGACATGTAATAACCATAACGGCATACTACTATAAGTATGTAATTGAAAAATCAAAAAGAGATTAATCAATATCACAAGAATCTTCTCAAAGATAAAATGGGGTATCATACCCTAAACTTGTATTCATAACAAGTCAATGACACACGAATTCACCAATGCACAAAAATTGATAAAACTTATCAATGAAAATCACGAAAATTGGTGAAGCACAAATTCCAGAAATCAACACACGAAATCCAGAAATCACATAATTCGGAGCAACGACGTCGTACAGCGTAACGTCCGATGATCCAGAGACACAATAAATAGGAACAACGACGTCGTACAGCGTAACGTCCGATGAACCAAAGCACAATAAAAAGGAACAACGATGTCGTACAGCGTAACATCCGATAAACCAACACATAGTGAAAATGGGACAACGACGTCGTACAGCGTAACGTCCGATGATCCAGAGACACAATAAAAAGGAACAACGACATCGTACAACGTAACGTCCGATGAACCAAAGCACAATAAAAAGGAACAACGATGTCGTACAGCGTAACATCCGATGAGCCAACACATAGTGAAAATGGGACAACGACGTCGTACAGCGTAACGTCCGATGAACCAAATCACGATAATACGGAACAACGACATCGTACAGCGTAACGTCTGATGAACCGAATCAAAAAGACACCGCACATTGCTAGTCTAAATCACGAAAATGACCGTCATTGATCATCAAGAAGTGTCAATCACACTAAGCTAGTAAATATATGAGTTTAGCTTCATGTCCCATAACCACTTGCTTAACTTAAATATTTACGAACAAACTGTAGATCTTCGCTAGAAAATTGTCACAAGAGGTTCAATCGAACAAGTCCAAGAATTAACCGACGAAGTGAACGCAAGCGTTTCATACCACTCGTTTTACTAAGTCGTTGAATTAGATTTCTCGTACGAGTGAGGTAAAGGCTTGTATATACTAATAGATTGGAAAACGGTTGAGTAAAAAGAGCTTTGTAGTAAAATAGAGTTGAAATCATTTGGAAGAAAGATTTTTGATATTTACTACTAGTATTGAAACCTTTATATTTTTAAAGTGACAAGTCACAAAACTGATTGTAGAAACAAATCAATTCACTAAAATTCACATTCGAAGACGTGAATAAAACCCAAGGAAATCAGTTCCAAAACTATCAAAGTTGAAGTACCCACGCGACCTAATCATGGCCGAGCTAAAGTGCTACGACTTAAAGAGGTAGCGACTTAAAGTAAGATAGGTCAAACAACCTAAGGATAACATGTCGAGTGACCTAGGTGGGCGCGACCTATCTTGGTGACATGGCCGAGCGACTTATCAAGGCAATAGGGCGAGCGGCCTATAGGTGGTGGGACCTAAAGTGGTGAGGTCGAGCGACCTAAAGGAAGTAAGGTCAAGCGACCAAGAGGGAATAAGGTCCAGCGACATAAAGGAAGTAAGGATCAAGCGACCTAGAGGGAATAAGGTCCAGCGACCTAAAAGAAGTAAGGTCAAGCGACCTAAAAGAGAACAGGTCAAACGACCTAGTGGGTTGCGACTTAGAGGGTGAACGACCTAACTCGGTAGAGCTAAGCAACAGGGGGTGCGACCTAATAAGGTCGAGCTAATAAAAAGGATCGAGCAACCTAAATTAGAAACAGGTCGAACGGCCTAAAAGTAGAACGGGCCGAGCGACATAAGGAGTTCGCGACCTAAGGGATACGACCCAAGTGGCGAACGACCTAACTCGGTAGAGGCCGAGCGACCTAGTGGTATCGGGGTCATGCGACCTAACGAAATTAAGGTCATACGACCTTACAAAACTGGGGTCATGCGACCTAACGAGGACCTGGCGCAACGACTTAAGGAAAAGAGCTGAGCGACCTAAAGAGAAGGCAGGTCGAGCGACATAGTAGACGCGACCTAACTAGGTGACATAACCGAGCGACCTAACCATTGGAGGATGAACGACCTAGCTATTCGCGACCTAACAAACGACATAGGCCGAACGACCTAACAGCTCGAGTAAAGCCGAGCGACCTAATGGGAATGGGGTCAAGCGACCTAAATGGACGAACGACCTGAGGTACGAACGACCTAAGGAGCGAACGACCTAAGTGTTAAATTGAGCAGCGCCGCGTGACCTAAGGGGAAATGACCTATATCCAACGTAACTCTTCCATGCCAAGCGACCTAACGAGACAGAACGAGCTAAGTGCAGTTTTTCGCCAGAAACACTAAAATTTAGGGTTTTTCACCAATCCAAACCAAATGCAAATATCCATGCTAAAGTGATAGGAATTCATCCCAAACAGTCCGAGATAGTTATAGGCAAGAATGTGAGATAAAAATCTCACCTTTTCATGGAAATTGGTGGAAACCGAGCTTGAAAGCAAAGCGAGAACAGTCCAAAGCTTGAATCAATGTCTTCTTCTTGAATTTGGAGTTAGATGTTGAATTTGCTAATGAACTTGAGCTTGGAATTTTAATTTCCCATTCCCTCCACCATTTTTGATGAAGCTTTGTTGTTTTAGAAAAAGTGATGAAGAGGAGATGGGTTGGGGCTGAGTTAGAAGTGGTTCAGCCCAATCCAAAAGCCCAAAGCAAAAAGTGACGAAAATTCCACTATCTCCAAACATATCGAAGTTTATACTTAAAAGATTACAAACGACGTTTTGAACTCAATGGAAGTGGTCTCGAGTCATAATTCGTCCATATGCAAAAGTAGCTTCTCGGACTAAAATCCGACTAACGATAAAATATTTAAATATAAAATCGATAAATGTGCGGGTTGTTACAGATATGGATAATGTAAAGCTAGACTAATATTAAGTTCAACTCTCTCTATAGATAAACTTTGGATAATTGTTATTACTAATCACAATATTCTACTAATATTGCCATAAAGGTGCCAATATATAATATGATATTGTCGCACACAATTTGACAACATACGCCTTTGAGGCAAGTAATGTTTGGTCATGAATGACAGAAGCATTTCAACTCTAAAAACAATTAGAAAAGAGTGACATGAAATGAGTGTGAATGTATATCTGTTTAAAGTGTACCTTATTTTCTTTCTTTAATTTGAGATCGAATATATTTGCAGAAGAGGTGAATTCTATGGAGTTTATTCAGCTGTTTTGTAGTTATCTGTCGGTTCCAAGTCAGACAGGTACGTGAATAACTAGTCTATCATTTTTATATTTTTGTTCTTGAAAAAAATGCATCAATTTTACTTCTTATACTTACCAGTTAGTGCACAGCATAGAGGAGACTTTAGTCTTGGTCTTATGATATTTGCTGTTAACCAGGCTACATACAGTTATATAAAATATCAACAAACTGTTGTGCATGTACAATATTGAACAAAATGTGCATATTACTGCTAAATTCTCAGTGTTACTACGTTAAACTTAACATAAATTTTTCAAGTTTTATAAAAATCCGAGGCAATGCTGTGTATAAAATACAAACAATTATCAAACATTTTGACTCTTAGATTCTGATTTGATTTGAGCTTAATAAGCAAGTCAAACCCAGCTTTTGAAATGAAACTAAAACTAATTTTATTATATAAAAAAATGTGTATCGTAAACCATTGGAACAAGACATTGGAATCACAAATTAACAGAACCTACTTAAGCATACAGAACAAAAAAACAATTTAATCAAGGCTTATGTGCATTGCATAGCCGTTGCACCGCCTAACTATTACTTCCAGCCAAGTACTCTTGTGCATGCTTTTGACACGCATGCTGGTAAGTGAAAATCCACTTTCATATTCAAAACAAACAGGATGTTTCATATTCAAATAATTACCAGGAATTCATCATGACCAACGTAATAAAAACAAAAAATAATAAGCAGTACAGATAAAAATAAACAAAATTCTAGCAAAGTTGATAATCTTTATATTTCAATAGAACATTGCAATATAAGAAATTCGATATCAAAATTCTCAAGATACGAAATCCAAAGCAAAATAATCAAATAACACAAGGTAAATAGTAGAAAATAAAAAGCATTTCTTCAGCCTTCATGCTGCAATTTATGGCACACATTTACCATGGACTACAAATGTACATTTAAAAGACAGAACTTGTTTTATTTGATAGTATATAAAGGAAATGTGGAAATGTAAAACATACACGCTAATTAATCATTTAATCATACTAGAGTTAGTAACTAGGATGTCTTATTCAACTTTAAAATTGTTACTATGATAGCCCAATTGCATTTTGTTAAAAAAATTTCTTTTGTATTAGCATCTGTTTCAAAATCCTAAATAGTCTGCATCAGAATTATTATAGGAAATTCAATCACTATTTAAACTCCAGAATTGAACAATACCTTAGATTTGGGAACGACGGGTTGTCTTTAACTCATCGCAGCGATTCTAGATAAGGTTGAGAAGACCATAGTTACACGCGGGCAGTACGTGATGAAGTATGTGAAGCGATTTTGGGATGCGAAGCCATTTTTGGAGCACCTGAAGTTTCGAAGCGATTTGGAATCGGTCGATTTTGGAGATGAAGTTGCAAAATGACTTGGAATCGGTCGATTTGGAATCTGAAGTTGCGAAGCGATTTGGATTAGGGAACTAGGTTTTCCTATTTTTATTTTACTAACGAAAGGCCGGTTAAAGAAGCGAGATGCATGTAAAAAAAGTTAAAAGGAGAAGCAGTGAATATTTTAATAGTTGAAGAAATATGAGATTTAGGAGGACGAGAGGAGGAACTCGATGAGGCGGTGAAGCCGTGGGGAGAAAAATGCCATGGAAATTGAAATTTAGGGTTAATAAAAAGAGGAAAGCGGGAAATGAAAATTTTGAAAGGCAAGGGAGCAAAAGTGGCCTGCTAACCAAAATAAGAACAGTAATAAATATTACCATAAACTTATATTTTTGAATTTTAGAAAAATCCTTTTCAAAAAATTAATTCTGCGAATATTTTTTAATTTATTTTAAAATTTTAATTTTTATTTGAAACATTAATTATAATTAAATATTAAATGCTAAAAGGTAAATTCTTGATTCTTAAATATTACATGTTAATTATTGAATATTAAATAATAATCGTAATTATTAATTATTAATCATTTAATAGTAATTATTAATTTCAAATTACTATGTATTAATTTTTATATATTAATAACTAATTATTACTTATTACTGCTTATTTATAATTGAATATTAATTATTAATTATTAAATTTTCGTCGAAATTTGTAAAATATATATTATAAGTTAGATATAATAAGCGAAATTTATATTAAATATGACATGAATTTCTTGAAAATTAATTTTTATTAAAATATTTAACATTATGTCTTAATTATTATTAATTATTACTATATTACTTCTTAGTTGTAATTGAATATAAGTTATTAAAATTTAATTACTATATACAGGTTACCAATTATTTTTTAAGTATTATATATTATTATTATTTGCTATTAGTTTTTTATTAATTAGTAATTATTATAAATTAAGTTTAATAGATCATTGTTATTATTTAATATTAATTTTTACTTTCAATTATTATTATTTAGTTAATTACCATTTATTATAAAAGTTTTATTATTGATTAATACCTACTGCTATTTAATTGTGAATATCATTTATAAATTAATATTTAATAATTAAATATTTATTATTATTCATTTATTGTTGACATCTATTACAACGAACATGAAAGGACCGTTGTAATAGCATTCTATTACAACGGGCAGTCATTGCCCGTTGTAAAAAGGGTGTTGTATAGGGCATCTATTACAATGGTCCTGAATGGACCGTTGTAATAGCCTTCTATTACAACGGGCAGCAAATGCCCGTTGTAAAAAGGGTGTTGTAATAGGGTATTTTTGTTGTAGTGACTCTAGTTGCACATCCTTTTTGGCGACACACTCTCTAATATAGTGATAGCGTGTATCAATATGCTTGCTTTGATCATGAAAGACTAGATCCTTTGCCAAAGCAATTGTTGACCTGTTGTCCATGAAAATCTTGGTCGGCTCCTCTTGTGGTAATTTTACCTCATTTAGTAGATTTTGTAACCAAATTGCATGGAAACACATGAAGTAGCAGCTACATACTCCGCTTTGGATGTGGAAAGAGTGAAAATCGACTGTTTTTTTTATATCGAAGTGAAGGTTGTGTCTCCCATGTAGAATACGAAGCCACTTGTCCTTTTTCGGTCATCCATATCTCCGCTCCAATCGTTATCGCTATATCCAACAAACTCGTAATTATCAGAAACAGAGTAGTACAAGCCAAAGTTTGTTGTGCCTTTAGCATAGTCAAGAATCCTCTTTGCTACCTTTAAATGAGTTGTTGTAGGATTCTACATGTATCGACTCATAACTCCTACCGCATATAGAATGTCAGGTCTTGTGCACGTTAAATATCGCAAGCTTCCAACCAAGCTCTTGAATAGTGTTGAGTCCACTTTTTCTCCTTACTCATGCCATGATAACTTGATTCCACATTCAATCGGCGTGCAAACTGGGTTAGAGTCATCCATCTTGAACTTCCTCAATACTTCCTTCACATTAGGGGTGGGCATTTAACCGAGTTAACAGACCTAACCGACTTAACCGATCTTAACCAAACTGCTTTAACCGACAAAATCGGTTAACCGAAGTTTCGATTAACCGACCGATGTTAACCGACCAATGTCGGGTCGGTTAACGGTTAACCACATTTTATATAACGGTTAACCGTTAACCAAAAAGTTTTTAATCAGTAGCCTACTCCCAATGCCCACAACCCGACCCAACCCATTCTTAACCCTAACCTAATTTGTGCCTTTTCCAGCTGCTATTCGCATTTCACAAGAATCTCGCTCAACCCTAGATCTACAAAATTTGACGCCCCTGCTGACCAAGAATCCAAGTACAAACCGATCATCCACCGCCTTTGCCTTCATTCTTTACTATCTAGATCGTCGATTCAAGCAATGGTGAATTCTAGCACGAATAGAAAGAATGTGAGTATGATTTATTTTTTGTAGTTTTATTTTTTACCTATTTTATTTAATTTTGTTTGAATGTTTAATTTTTGCATACTCATATGAGATTATTGAGTGTATAATTTATCTGTTTACTTCAGTTTAATTAATAATTTCTATTTAGTTCAAATATAAAATCTATTTAGTTTAGTTTGAATAATTTTCTTTGGCTTTTTAATCCATGCATGCTTAAGCGAAATTATTGGTTGTATGATTTATCCATTTAGTTCATCTGATATATGGTAAATAGTCTTGATATATATATATATATATATATATATAGTCTGAAAAACACATAGTCTTGAAATATTCAGATATATGAACTACCTATAAGTGAACTCAATTTGCAAACTAATGTATGTTCGATAACTAATTCAAATATCAATCTTTTGTTTGCTCTATTACTGCAGATTATACTAGATGTCGTTTATAACCAGACTCACACTAATGAAGCTGACGATGCTCATCCTTATAATACTTCTTTCCGTGGTATTGACAATAAGGTATTTACTGAAATTAGATGTTTTGAACATGAAAGAGTGTATACTATATGCGTTGTGTAATTAGATAATGCACAACATTATATTCTTGTAAAAACAGTCACAATACCAATGTAAGTTATTAGCTATTTAATTATCATGTTGTCCTTCATTACAATAGGAGTGCTTGCCGAGGCATGTCTATCATTAAGTAATATGTGCAATAGTATACTGTCCTAAGTCCCTACAACTAATGCTATTTTTTATGCATGTAAAGTTTCTCTTATATCCCAGGAAATACATTAAATTGCAACCATCATGTTGTCATGGAACTTATCCTGGACAGCTTGAGACATTGGTATTTCTTATTCTATATACTCCCTATTCATTTTATCTTGAATTTTTCTATGATTAAGCCACTATGAAATATTGTAATGCAATATTGTGTAAACATAACACTGTACAATTAGATACTTGAGAGTTGATGTTTGTGCATACACAAAAATCTTTACATACAGATTACACAGAGGTAGTTGTCATATATGTTTAAACTAGTAACTGAAATTACACCCATATAGTTCCTTGACAAAAATTGTGGAACCCAGGTTGTCCGCTATTTCATGCATTTTGTGTTTGCCTAGAGTTAGTTTCTTCATAAATATGAATCTGGTATGCGCGTCATCGGCTTTGGAATAATCTACAACTTTTGTTCAAACAATTCATTCAGGAAAATATGTTAACTACTTGTCCAATAAGCTGGAAATTGTCACTGAATTGGTGATTGTGTGTATATATAGAATGCCCAGTGATCTCCAACCTTTTTCCAGTTTACTTGTATATGGCAATCAATCATTTATGATATTTTTATTTAACAATACTCTTGTTTAAACATCCAAATCATTAGTTTACTTTATGGTAAATATGTTATGTTTAACATGTGCTTAGTACTTTGTACTTTCCCCTTTTAGTCCCTGGTTTGGGATTTTCTGGTAACAGCTGACACAGTCATTTGTTATAGTGCAGTATCATTCTCATCTTTGCATGCTCGCACGCTCGCACTCATGCACGCCTAATCATGGTTTATGTTCCATTTACTACAGGCAATTGCCGTGGATTCTCTATTATCGAGACGTAAAATAATTGCAGAGCCTTGGGATTGTGGAGGACATTATCTAGTTGGGAAATTTCCCAACTAGGATAGGTAATTCCTGTAAATGAATTTTTATTGCAGCTTATAATATTTGTCCATTTAATCAATCTTTGGGTTAAATTTTCAGCAGTTCTTTATTGCTTCAATACACTACCATTCACTTTTATTTCAATATCTGAATCAAATTAACCCTACACATCTGCCATCCTTGAGCATAATACTTTATCCTATAATTAGATTCCCCTACCAAGCAGAATGCAGATTTCCCTAGTGTAAAGATGCTTGGTAGTGATTTCTCATACATGCATATTTATTAAATAGAAGAGCATATAGTAGTACTGTGAGCTTCCCTAAGATAATGGAATTTTTATTTTACAATGTTACTTTGTCTGCTTATGCCTCAAATTTTCATGCATCTTTCTAGTCTATTTATCTTAAAGTATATGACTTTGTAGGTGGGCAGAATGGAATGGTAAATATCGTGAGGACATTCAAAAATTTATCAAGGTAATTTTTTAAAAATTTATAATGAGAGCTGATGTTATGAGTTAGCCTGTTTTAAAAGGAATTCTCAAACTTATATTCAACATGTACAATAATTCAAATATATACTTATATGTATGATAATTCAAATACATACTTATATCCATCTAATTATGTCAACTTATATTTGTATTAAATAGTGAAATTTAAAAGTGTTGCAATCAAAATGAATCCAATTTCATCCTCAGTCGAACAACCCATTTTTTCGTAACAGTTTTGGACAACCCATTTCATCCACAGTTCATATATACCATTGTATTAACATTAAAACAATGCAGCCAGTGAGCCACTAGCTCGGTTCATGTTTATTTACAGTAATATGCTAATATAGTTCTACAAAATTTGCATTTTGCAGTGGAATATGGATGGACTTGAAGGTCACTAGCTCATGGGCTCAATCTCCAAACCATTTATATTAATGCATTATCAAACTGAATGTAAATGTATGTTGCAGTATATTTTGTTATTTATTGTGAACTTAGTTTAGTTTAGTTGTGAACTAAGGTTATGTATGTAACTGTATGGTGGACTGTTGTGAACTTAGTTTATGTTGTGCTCTACTCTTTGCTATGCTACTAACAGTAGTTCAGTTTATGTATGTTGAAATATATACGGTTAACCATGCAACGGTTAACCGTTGGGTTTAAACGGTTAACCGTTTGGTTTGAACGATTAACCGAACCGTTAAATTTAACCGGTTAACCGCGGTTAAATTTAACCGGTTCGGTCGGTATGGTCGAACGATTTTAACTGACGAACGGTTAACCGAACTGTTGTTTTTCACTGGTTAACCGTCCAAATTAACCGATCGGTTCGGTTAACCGACCGTGCCCACCCCTACTTAACATAACCTTCTTGAGTGACTAGGATGCCTTTATCTTCTTGTTTTACTTCAATGCCAAGGTAATAATACATGAGCCCAATATTAGTCATCTTAAACTCCTTCGTCATCTCTTTCTTAAACTTTTTAAACATGCTTGGATTGCTACATGTGAAGATCAAGTCATCTACGTACAAGCATACAATTAATGTATCACCATTTTGGATTTTAAGATAGAGTGCATGCTCACATGGACATTTGATGAACTTTCTTTCTTGGAGGTACTTATCAATTCGAGCATTCCAAGCTCTTGGAGCTTATTTCAACCCATAAAGTGTCTTCTTTAGCTTCAAGACCTTGTCTTCTTCTCCCTTGACTTTGTAGCCTTGTGGTTGCTCGATATAAACTTCTTCTTCAAGAACTCCATTTAGAAAAGCAGATTTCACATCTATTTGATGTATCTTCCAATTGTTTTGAGTCGATAAAGAAATTATTAGTCTAATAGTTTCTAGTCGAGCGACTGGAGCGAATACCTCATCATAGTCAATGCTAGCTCTTTGACTATAGCCTTTTACCACCAATCTCGCCTTATATCTTTCGACTTCTCCTTTGGCGTTTTTCTTTGCTTTGTACACCCACTTCACACCAATTGCCTTGTGTTCTTTTGGAAGTGAAGCTAACTCCCATGTGTCATTCTTCTTGATGGCCTTGATTTCTTCATCCATAGCATCTTTCCAATTCTTCTTTTGAAAAGCTTCTTGGAAGTTAATAGGCTCACAATCCGAAAATAGACAAAAGAGAGTAAAATTGTCTTGATTTTCTGTTACCTCGTAAATTTCTTGAAGGCTTTTAAAGCGTTGAGCCCTTTCACTTAAGCTCTCATCTTCTTGACAACTTGTGGTTGGTAAAGCTAGTGCAGAAGTGGTGCAACATCCTGTATTTAGAGGCCAAATGCTAAGCGCTATGGATGCTGCAATCATCCATAGTGTTAACTTCTATGACGAAATACGGCAGTGTTAGTGGTATCCATAATATCAGAAGCACTTGAATATGAACAAAACCACAGATTTACAAAAACAAAGATTTTAGTGATTATATTTCATATAAATCATATCCATGTTACAAAAATCCCAAACGTAATCCCAGACATTGATCAAATATAAATTTACAATAATATGCCAAGAGCGATATATGAAGATGCCCCTTTGGATGATCAAAGCAATATAGATATACTGTCTTAATACACATCGGAAACAATTTTAAGATAGAATTTCTAAATTAGCTATACGTCAGCCACCTGCTCGTCTTCGGATGCTTTATTCGCAAAAATCTGCTAAAACCTGAAAGCCTGAACCCTCAGCCTACTCAAATCAAATTTTGAGCACCCGGGAGTGTAAGGGGAAATAAAAACTTCGAGTCAGACTTAAAACCTGGTATGAATAATATTTGTTATATCTCAGTTTACTGATAAATAGGGAGACCACGACGCTTAGCAGAACGGGTTTCCCCTCACTAATATCTCTTTTCAAACATATATTTTGCAAATCCTTTCCTGCAACCAAACTGGTTAATCAACTGATTATAATAATAATATAACAATATCCATTATGCTAAAATAGAAAATGAAATAGACTATCTGTCTAAAATCTGAACTATATGTTCTAAATTCTGAGCTATTTGCTCTTTTTTGGACTATCTGTCCTAAAACTGGTTATACCAAAATAGCAATATCTTTTATGCTAGATAATGGGCTATCTTCCCAAAATAGGTAAAAAAAAAGGTGGACTAACTGTCCTTAAAAATTTAGCAAAATCCGTTATGCTAATAAATGAACTATTTGTTCAAATCAGAGCTGACTGCTCTTTCTGGACTAACTGTCCTCTGGGCTAACTGCCCTCAAAATGGACTAATGTCCAAATTTAAAATGAGCTGACTGCCCAAAATTTCTTTTGGGTTAACTACCCTTCAAAATATCCGAGCTAACTGCTCTAAAATATCTGAGCTAACCGCTCTTTAAATTTTTCTTGAAACCTTTTCAAAATGATTTAATCCGTCAAATCATATATATATACAAGGAAAATATATCTTTAGCTTTACTCCAAGCTATTTTTTCCATGTTATATATGCTTTACTCAAAATAATGTTGATGATGTTCAATAAGGATTGACTATCCTTTAAAATAAGTTAAAGTCCTTTATAACTTAAAACACTTAGGCTATTTTCCTAGTTCGTATATTCGAAACCTTTGTTTAAAACCTTTAAACGACCTTTCGAAAACATAAAAGGTAACTCCTTCAAAACCATTTATAAAACCTTTCGAAAAGTATTGAATGTAGCTCCTTCATATCCTTTAATTATCCTTTCAAAATCATTGAAGGAAACTCCTTCTAAACCTTTTAAAAGCCTTCCTTTCATAAGCTTTAAAAACATTGAAAAACTATACATTTTGACCTTGTCGAAAGGTTTCTTTTCGACCTAGTCGAAAGGTTTCACCTTTCGACTTTGTCGAAAGCTTGGGGTACCTCCCCTATATAATAAGCCTTTTGAAAGCAATATAACTCAAAACCTTTCGAAGACATTGGGTTCAATATAAAAATAGTGAAAACCTTTCGAAACCCTTCAAATTTACCTACTTTAAAACCTTTAAAACGTTTCAAATTAAAACATTTGGATTATGCAAAAGGATCAGAAAACATTAGAGTCGAAAGCCACTGCTTCGAAACCTTTATAAAACCTTTTGAAAACAATGAAGTGTTGGTGTTGGAACCAACCCTTCGTAATTAACGGAGAGAGACGACAAGTTTTAGAAAACAAAAAATAACCTTTGACTCCATTTGTGTCGAAAGGTTAGGAAGCGACAACTAAGCTTTCGGTCTTCTCGAAAGCTATACCTTTCGACCTTGTCGGAAGGTTTCAATTAAAACAAGAAAGAAAACCAATCGAAACCTTTTACTTTTAAACCTTTTCACAATTTTGAAAGCTCTTTGTCATAAACTAGCAGGCGTATTTTCTTTAAACCAAAACAAAACTTCATCTCTTTCGATAGCTATAGCCTTTCATCCCTAAACCTTTCGACCTCTTTCAATACACTACGTACCAGTTGGCCGATACCTTGTGCCTTGGTATTTGACCTAGCGGAAAGGTTTTATAACTTTCGACCTTGTCGGAAGATTTGAAATGAAGGTGGAAGCTCTGCCGAAAGGGCTGAAATAGAAGAAAGACTATTTATTTATACTTTAAAACAATTCTTTTGTACCCAACCTTCCTTGTTTGTCTAAATCTGACTGGTTGCCAGAATTTTATATTCAAAAATGTTTCCGTCTTTACTTACTTGGGAATTTAAATAATTTTGAAAAAGCCCCGTTTTCCTTTATAATTATATAAAACATTTAAGTCTCATTCCTCAAATATTTTTATATAACTATTAAAATACCATCAAAAATTTTGGAAAAATTACAGAAAATCAAATAATATGTTCTCTTCAACATATAAAATTTTCAAATCCAAACTATAATTATTTTTCCCGTAAATAATTTTATAATCCAAATTAACCTTTTCTTCCTTAGAAAATTCATAACAATTCCCCAAAAATTCTGAAAATTCTAAAAATCAAAACCCATATCTAAAATAACTTTTTAGATCATCATAAAAATTCACAAGGCTAACAGATGCCATTTTATAGGGTTTTCATCTTAAAACATGTCTTAAAATCTATATGAACATACATAAATCATCAACATGTATATATGTCATTTTATCACTCAAAAACATGGCAAATCTTTGCAAAATCATTCAGAATTGACCTTAAAACCAAAACCAAAATTATTTAGAGATGTAAGCATTATTCACCTTTTGCTTTAATGATTAAGGAGCTTGAGATTTGAATGAGTTTGATTTGAATTTGCTTTCCTTAAGCTTTTCCTTTGTTTCCTCTTCTTCTTCCTTCGTTAATGGTGGCCGGCCAAGCTTTTAATTTTTAAAAATGAGAATGAACGTGTGTTTTGAAATACATGGTCTAAGGAAGATGATATAGGAATGGTCACTTTTCCATAATACCCCTCCTCTAATTCATTTTTAAACCTTTCATTTAATTTATTAGTTAAAAGGAACGTCTACCTTAATTAAATCAAATCTCAATCCCCTTATCAACACATTATTTTGTTTAGTTTATCTAACTAAATCTCCTAAATAATGTTATCAAAAATTTGGGTGTTACAGACTCCCCTCCTTAAAGAATTTCGTACTCGAAATTACAATAAGGCTCAAAACAAACAAGAAGGTAAACATACCATCAAAACAAGTCATGATAAGTATCTCTAATCCTGCTCTCAACCTCCCAAGTACAGTCTTTGTCATCGTCACTCCACTGGACTTTGACTAATCTGACCGTCTTGGTTCTAAGCCTCTTCTCATCTTTTGCAACAATGCGAACTGGCTTCCTTACTATGGTCAAGTCTGGTTCTACTACTAAATCATCTAGCACTGTCGGTGCAATAGCAGTCTTCGGGTCTCTAACACATTTTCTGAGATGAGAAATATGAAGAACATCATGGACACTTGCCAAACTACTCGGTAACTCAAGTCTATACGCGAGCTTCCCGATCCTCTCAAGAATAGGAAAAGGTCATATGAACCTAGGAGATAACTTCCCCGACTTCCCAAATCTATGTACACCCTTCATCGGTGATACTTTGATGAAAACGTGGTCCCCAACTGAGAACTCCAAATCTTTTCATCTCTTATCTGCATAACTTTTCTGCCTAGACTGAGCCTCCTTCATCCTATCTCAAATGACCTCAATCTTTTCTGCAGCTTCTCTAACCAAAACTGGACAAAGAATCAACCTATCCCCAGTCTCCAATCAACAAATAAGAGATTTGCATGGCCTTCCATACAAAGCTTCAAATTGTGTCATCCCAGTACTAGTCTGATAATTGTTGTTATACGAAAACTCGACTAGATGTAGATGGTCCTCCCATGATCCCCCAAAGTCCAAAACACAAGCTCTCAACAGATCTTCCAAGATCTTGTTAACTCTTTCCGTTTGCCCATCTGTCTACGGATGGTAAGCGGTACTCATCATAAGCTTGGTTCCCAAAACTTCCTGCAGACTTTTCCAATACTCGCTAGTGAACAAGGAATCTCTATCACTAACTATGCTGCTAGGAACTCCATGCAGTCTAATCACATTCTTCATGAACAACCTTGCTAAAATAGGTGTCGTCCTGGTTGACTTAACCGAAATGAAATGGACACTCTTGGTCAATTTGTCCACAATAACCCATATGCTTTCATTCCCTCTGTTCGACCTTGGCAACCCGTCTATGAAGTCCATAGAAATAGAATCCCACTTCCCCACTGGAATATCTAACAGCTGAAGCAACCCACTTGGTTTCTGGTGTTTGGCCTTTGCTTGCTGGAAATTCAAGCACCGCCTTACACACAAACCAATATCCCACTTCATTCCTTCGTAGAAGAAACTCCTCTTCATATCCTGATACATCTTGGTACCTCCAGGATGTATAGTGAACTTCGAACGATGGCATTCATCCAAGACTTCCTATCTTATGTTTCCTATACTCGAAACATGTAATCTTCCTTTCTTTCTCAACCACCCATTCTAGTCAAGACTAAAATCTTTCAAGTCATCGTTCTTGGTTCCTTCCTTTAGCTTACTGATCCGTTCAGCTAACATTGGATCCTCTATCTGCTTAGAAGCAATCCGTTCGATCAAAACTGGTCGAACCTCGAAACAAGACAATACAACTGTATCACCACTAGACCCTGCCTCGGATCTCCACTGCACTTTGCAATATGCTAATGCTTCTAAATCTTTCCACTCAACCATCATTGCCAACACTGCATTCTGATGTTTCCTGCTAAGTGCATCTACAACCCAGTTGCCTTTCCCTGGTGTGTACTCAATCCCAAAATCATAAGTGGCTATGAATTCTAACCATCTTTGCTGCCTCATGTTCAGCTCTTTCTGAGAGAACAAATACTTCAGCGACTTATGATCTATAAATAGCTCAAACCTTTCTCCCAAAAGGTAATGTCTCCACACCTTCAAAGCAAAATTCACAGTAGCCAACTCTAAATCATGTGTTGGATATTTGGCCTCATGTGGTCTAAGCTGTCTAGAAGCGTAGGCAATCACTTTACCTCTCTACATCAGCACAGCTCCTAATCCTGTTCCACACGCATCGGTATAAACTACCAAGTCCCGATTCTGCTCTGGAACTACCAACATAGGTGCATGGGTAAATAAGTGTTTCAAACTCTGGAATGCTTCCTCACACTTATCGGTCTACACAAACTTCACATCCTTCCTCGTCAGCCTGGTCATCGGTGCTGCTATCTGCAAGAAATCCTTAATGAATCTCCGATAATAACTAGCCAACCCAAGGAAACTCTTAATCTCGGTTATTGTCTTGGGTCTCTTCCAACAATTCACTACCTCGATCTTAATCGGATCTACTGATAACCCTTCCTTTGAGACGACATGACCAAGAAACCTCACCTCCTTCTTCTAGAAGTGACACTTCGAAAATTTCGCTTTCAGCTGATGTTGCCTCAACGTCTCAAGCACCACTCTAAGATGAACTTCATGCTCTCTTTCATCTTTAGAGTAAATCAAGATATCATCTATGAAAATCAGCACGAACCTATCCAAGTGTTCTCGGAAAATTCGGTTAATCAAATCCACAAAGAAAGCTGGAGCATTGGTCAGTTCGAATGGCATGACTAACCATTCATACGATCCATATCTAGTCCTGAATGCTGTCAAAGGTATACTATCCTCTGCTACTCTGAGCTGATGGAAACCCGTTGCCAAATCTAATTGAGAAAATACCTTTGCTCCACTTAGATGGTCGAACAAATCGTCAATCCTAAGCAATGGATATCGATTCTTTATTGTCCTCTCATTCAACTTACGATAATCGATACATAGCCTTAACGATCCGTCCAGCTTCTTAGCAAACACTGCCGCTGCACCCCAAGGCGAACTTCTCGGCCTAACAAAACTCTTGCCCTCTAAGTCCACCAACTGCAACTTCAACTCCCTCATCTCTGAAGGGGTCATCCTGCTTGGCGGTCTACTCATTGGTTCTGCTCCCGGAACTAAATCTATCCGAAACTCAATGGCTCGTTTCGGTGGCAATCCAACTACAGGCTCAAACACATCTGCAAATTCTCTAACCATGAAAACTCTGTTCAACTCATGATCTGAATCCAAAGCACCCAACAAAGCGAACACTACACCACTAGAAACTTCTACGGTGAAAACAATCCAATCACTACAATCCGGGTGACTAAGAAATATCTTCCTACCTTGGCAAAATATCTTAGCATCGTACTCACTTAACCAATCCATACCTAGGATAATCCCAAACCCTACAAAATCAAACACATGCAAACTGCACTCAAAAGTATGACCTAACAGGTCAAACTTAAATTGGTCACACCTCAACCCTAGAGTTGCATACCCTTCTATTGGATTCGCAACCCGTAAGGAAGTAACTAAATATGTGGGTTCAAGGTTAAGCTTATCTATCAAACATCTAGATATAAAAGAATGCAATGCACAAGTATCAAATAAAACGCTAACAGACATACCATGAATCTGAAGCGTTCCCCTAAGAACTGACTTTCCCTTCTTCTGGGCTATTGGCTTGGAAGCTGCAGGCTCCAATGCATACACCTTTCCCTTACCATCTCTAGTGGGCTCCTTGCACTGGTTCTTATAATGGCCTATCTTGTCATAGTTAAATCACCTTATATTCTTCCCCTTAGCTACATCCTTCGCTTTCCCTGAGCGACACTCATTAGCAAAGTGCCCTTTCTTGTTGCATTTATAGCAGGAAACTTCAGACTTTGCTTTCTTGCCTGCTCCACCCTTCTGAGCACCTTTCATGAGAAAGAACTTCCTATTCTGGCTCTGCCCAACCTGGACCACTTTTTCCTTGCTCTTCTCTAGAGACTCAAGGACTTCTTCGTACCTCAAAGTCATCTCTATAACAATATCAGAAGGATCTCTAAGATGAGACAAAGTAGCACTAGCCAATTCTGGCTTCAATCCTCTGATAAACCTCTCATTCCGTTTCAACACGGTATCTACAGAAGCATATCCATACCGGGCCAACTCTTCGATCTTCCTGGCATACTCAGCAACAGACAACTCTCCCTGCACCAGCTCAGCAAACTGCCAAATCAAAGCTGATTGTACCATTACTGACATAAACCTCTCCTGAAATCTCCTCTTGAAATCCTCCTAGGTTACTGTCTCCACATCAACTGTTGCTGATACACTGTTCCACCAGAACAATGAAATCCCCTGAAGCTGCCTAGATGCCAACCTCCTCTTCTGCTCGTCATTGAGCCCTAAAACTGCACAAATCCTTTCGTAGTGCAACTACCAATTCTCCACTTCAATGGCCTCCTCTGTTCCCATAAACGGCTTCCCTCCTAGCTTCACATAATCGCCGCTCATCTTAGCGAAATGATTAACTACCGGAACTTTTGGAATCCCTGCTCCTGCGGCATTTCCTTCTACCACTTCGACTGCAACTCCTGCCTGCATCATATTCCTGAAAAATTGATACATGGCTTCCATTCCTACCTGCGAGACTTCAGCACCAACATTCTCTACCTGACCTTGGCCTCTCCCTGCATTATGTTTGTCATTCCTTTCGGTGCTTCCCCCTACTTGGTTAACTCTGCTTCTTCTCCATCCATATCTGTATTCAAACCACATGAGATACAGAAAGATAACCTAATCAAAGATAGATAAATGGAGATAAAGCGCATACTTATATATAGCAAATACAAGTACGTTACTATAGCGTTAACCCAACCCCAAATCTTACTCTAATTTCCTTGGATTTTTATTTTCAAAACTAATTTTTAGTTAAATTTTTCATAAACCTATGCTCTGATACCAAGCTGTAACATCCCGTATCTGGAGGCCAAATGCTAAGCGCTATGGATGCTGCAGTCATCCACAATGTTAACTTCTGATGACGAAATACGGCAGTGTTAGTGGTATCCATAATATCAGAAGCACTTGAATATGAACAAAATCACAGATTTCCAAAAACAATGATTTCAGTGATTATATTTCAAATAAATCATATCCAAGTTACAAAAATCCCAAACGTAATCCCAGGCATTGATCAAATATAAATTTACAATAATATGCCAAGAGCGACATATGAAGATGCCCCCTTGGATGATCAAAGAAATATAGATATACTGTCTTAATACACATCGGAAACAATTTTAAAATAGAATTCCAAAATTAGCTATCCGTCAGCCACCTGCTCGTCTTCGTATGCTTTATTCTCCAAAATCTGTTTAACCTAAAAACCTAAACCCTCAGCCTACTCAAATCAAATTTTGAGCACCCGAGAGTTTAAGGGGAAACAAAAACTTCGAGTCAGACTTAAAGCCTGGTATGAATATTATCTGTTACATCTTAGTTTACTGATAAATAGTGAGACCACGCCGCTTAGCGGAACGAGTTTCCCCTCACTAATATCTCTTTTCAAACATATATTTTGCAAAACATTTCATGCGACCAAACCGGTTAATCAACTGATTATAATAATAATATAGCAATATCCATTATGCTAAAACAGGAAATGAAATAGACTATATGTCTAAAATCTGAAATATTTATTCTAAATTCTAAGCTATTTGCTCTTTTCTGGACTATTTGTCCTATAATTGGTTATACCAAAATAGCAATATCTTTTATGCTAGATAATTGGCTATCTGCCCAAAACAGGTAAAAAGGGTGGACTAAATGTCCTTAAAAATTTAGCAAAATTCGTTATGCTAATAAATGACTATATGTTCATATCAGAGTTGACTGCTCTTTTTGGACTAACTGTCCTCTGGGCTAACTGTCCTTAAAATGGACTAACTATTCGAATTTAAAATGAGTCGGCTGCCTAAATTTTCTTTTGGGTTAACTACCCTTCAAAATATCTGAGCTAACTGCTCTACAATATCTAAGCTAACTGCTCTTTAAATTTTCTTTGAAACCTTTTCAAAATGATTTAATCCGTCAAATCATATATAGATACAAGGAAAATATATCTTTATCTTTACTCGAAGCAATTTTTACCATGTTACATATACTTTACTCAAAATAAAGTTGATGATGTTCAATAAGGATTGACTATCCTTTAAAATAAGTTAAAGTCCTTTATAACTTAAAACACTTAGGCTATCTGCCTAGTTCTTATATTCGAAACCTTTGTTTAAAACCTTTAAACAGCCTTTTGAAAACATAGAAGATAACTCCTTCAAAACCATTTATAAAACCTTTCAAAAGTATTGAAGGTAACTCCTTCATATCCTTTAATAAACCTTTCGAAATCATTGAAGGCGACTCCTTCTAAACCTTTTAAAAGCCTTCTGTTCATAAGCTTTAAAACATATGACATCCTCCTTTAAATCCTTTAAAACATATGACGGTTCTTTTGTACCCAACCTGCCTTGTTTGTCTAAATCTGATTGGTTGCCAGAATTTTATATTCAAAAATGCTGCCGTCTTTCCTTATTTGGAAATTTGAAAGCCCTTTTTCCTTTATAGTTATATAAAACATTTAAGTCTCATTCCTTAAATAATTTTATGTAACTATTAAAATACCTTCAAAAATTCTGAAAAAATTCCAAAAAATCAAATAATATGTTCTTTTCAACATATAAAATTTTCGAATCCAAACTATAATTATTTTTGCGTAAATAATTTTATAATCCAAATTAAGCTTTTCTTCCTTAGCAAATTCATAACAATTCCCCAAAAATTCTGAAATTTTTTTAAAATTGACACACATCTCTAAAATAACTTTTTAGATCATCATAAAAATTCGCAAGGCTAATGAATGTCGGGGTTTTCATCTTAAAACATGTTATAAAATCTATATGAACATACATAAATCATCAACATGTATATATGTCTTTTTATCACTAAAAACATGGCAAATCTTTGCAAAATCATTCGGAATTAACCTTATTACCGAAACCAAAATTATTTGGAGATGTAAGCATTATTCACCTTTTGCTTTAATGATTAAGGAGCTTGAGGTTTGAATGAGTTTGATTTGAATTTGCTTTCCTTAAGCTTTTCTTTTATTTCCTCTTCTTCTTCTTCCTACGTTAATGGTGGTCGGCCAAGCTTTTAATTTTTGAAAATGAGAATAAACATGTGTTTTAAAATACACGGCCTAAGGAAGATGATATAGGAATGGCCTATTTCCCATAATACCCCTCCTCAAATTCATTTTTAAACCCTTCATTTAATTATTAGTTAAAAGGCACGACTACCTTAATTAAATCAAATCTCAATCGCCTTATCAACACATTATTTTATTTAGTTTATCTAACTAAATCTCCTAAATAATGTTATCAAAAATCTGGGTATTACAAGTGGGCTCCCTGCTGGATTGTTCGATCCTTGGTTGTTGCATTTCGTCTCCTTCAAGGTATGGAAAGAAGTTATAATTGTCATTATGTAATCTCCATTTCATTCTCCTTCTTCATCGAACACAATATCTCGACTAATTATTATCTTCCGTATCGGGATTGTAAAGCTTATAGCCTTTGGAGTTGGTGTCGTAACCAATGAAAATATACTTCTCACTTTTGTCATCCAATTTGCTTCGCTTCTCATTCGGTATATGTACATGAGCTATGCTTCCAAAGACTCTTATATGAGAAATACCAGGCTTCCTTGCACTCCATGCTTCTTGTGGTGTCTTTCTCTACACACTTCTTATTGGAGATCGGTTTGATAGATAAACCGCACATGCCACAGCTTCCGCCCAAAATTCCTTTGGCGGCCTTTTACTTTTAAGCATGTTCCTTGCCATCTCAAGAATTGTCTTATTCTTCCTCTCTGCTACTCCATTTTGCTGGGGGGATCTAGGCACTGTCAGCTGTTGTTTGATTCCATTATTTTCAAAATACTTTTGGAATTCTTTTGATGTGAACTCTCCTCCACGGTTAGATCTCATGGCGTTAATCACAAGGCTACTTTCCTTCTCAACTTCGGCCTTAAACTTCTTGAAGTTCTCAAAAACCTCTGATTTCTCCTTCAAAAAATACACCCATGTTTTTCTTGAAAAATCGTCGATGAAAAGAAGGAAATAGTTACTCTTACCAAGTGAACTTGGCTTGATCGGACCACACACATCCGTATGTATGAGTTCCAATGGATTTTTAGCTCTTAAGTATGACTCTTTTGGAAAGCCCATTTTGAATTGCTTTCCAAGTAAACATCCTTTGCACACTTGATTAGGATGGCCTATGCATGGTAATCCTCTTACCATTTCCTTCTTGGAGAGCAATTCTAGTCCTCTGAAGTTAAGATGTCCAAAACGAAGATGCCAAAGCCAAGAGGCATCTTTGTAGCACACCTTAAGGTATTGTGCGACATCATTTTGAATGTTGAGCACAAACATTCTATTTCTTGACATTGGTACCTTAGCAATGAATTTACTTGCACTGTCTCTTATAGAAAGGTTATTATCTTTTAATCAAATATCATAACCTTTCTCTAAGAGTTGTCCTAGGCTCAAGATGTTGCTCTTCAGGTTTGGCACATTATAAACATTAGAAATGAATTGGTGCTCTCCATTCTTCAATCAAATAAGAACTTTTCCTTTACCTTTCACTACTATCTTTGATTCATCTCCAAATGCGACATTGCCCTTCATCGATTCATCAAGCTCCACTAACATGTTTTTTCTTCCACATATATGATTGCTTGCACCGCTATCCAGGTACCATTGATTTTCCTCACCTTTTTCATTTTCTTTATGAGCCAGTAATAATGTACCATGCTCTTGATTTTTTTTTCAACGTAATTAGTCTTCTCTTCAACTTTATTGTTTCTTAGAGCTTTACATTCAGAAGCACAATATCCAAATTTCTCACAATGGTAGCATTTAACACGTGACTTGTCATACCTTGAATTTCCTCTTCCACGTCCTCTTGTTGAACTTTCTCCTCTTTTATTTTTGTTGATGTTGTTGTTTTCATTGTTGGGCCTCCAACCTCGTCCATGTCCATATCCACGACCTCTTCCTCTTTCTTAGCCACAACCCCATCTTTGTTGGCTTTGATTATTTTCTTCCTTTTTTGAATCAATTCATGTATTAAGAACTTGCTCCATGGTCTCTTCTTTCTTCCTTTTCTTTTCTTCATAAACTTGCAATGAGCCTAGAAGTTCCTCTTTTGCCATGGTCTCTAAGTTTTTTTCCTTCAATGATGGCGACAATATGTTCGAACTTTGGATCTAAGAATCTTCTCCATAATTCTTACATCATCCAACTTCTCACCATTTCTTTTTAGACTATTACTAACCACTAAAACTCTTGAGAAGTAATCAGAAACAAGCTCACCTTCTTTCATATGCAAAGTTTCAAACTCTCCTCTTAAAGTTTGAAGACGTATCTTTTTGACTTGATCAGCTCCCTTGTAAGATGTTCGACCCATGCTTCTTTTGCTGACTTCGATCCCGAAACCTTCTCAAAAGTATCATCATCCAATGCTTGATAGATTAGACAGAGAGCCTTCTTGCCTCTCATCCTTGAGTTTCTCAAACTATTCCTTTGAGTTTGAGATAAGCTAACTTCATTTTCTTGTTCAGTGTAGCCTTTCTCCACTATTTTCCATACGTCATTTGCTCCAAGGAGAGCCATCATCCTTAAGCTCCAATTATCATAATTGTTCTTGGTGAGCACTGGAACTTGTAAGGGAACACCATTATTCACCATCTCTATCCTTTTTTGAAAGAATCTTAAAGATCAGATACCACTTTATTGAATATATTTAATGCGAAAGAGAGAGAATATAAGAAAGAGGCTTTTTTGTTGTTGAAAACTTTTCTTTTATTGATGGTAGATTTCTTGCTTGATTGCTTGATACAAAATGATGAGAGAGCTCTTCTACTTATAGGACTACGTAGACTATTATAGAAACATGACTCTCTAAACAATTCTAGAAACATGACTCCATAGATAATTCTTATTTCTATTAGAAAATTCAAGAGCTCTCAACAAACTACAGTAAATGCAAGAAGACTCTAGAAACTATAATAACAAGAAGATTCTAGAAATTAACCACAACAAATCAAGTTTAATATTTCAATAGTAAAAGTAAAAGGTTCAAGTTAACAAACAAAAATGAAGCGCTACCAACTTGGAATAGGTGGACTACATACCAAATAATATTTGTGTTGTTTTCGATAAGGGACATTCGAAACAATTTCAACCATACGACATCTATATGTAGTTTGTGCCACAATGTGGACAAAATGTTAGTTTTTTTAATTTACTTTTCTTATTATCAAATTTGATATCTTATTCTTTTTGGTAGATCTTTAAATATTGGATGACATGGTGAGCCATTCTGTAATCCTCTAGTCCTCATGTCTTCCTATTTTACTTGTCTTAGCAATTAAATTTTGGTGGATAATCATAAAAAACACGTATTTTTACCATGTTAAACTTTTAAAAGAGATCTCTCTGCAAAATAATTGGAGATATGTCAAAGTTTTATTGGACTGGACTAGTGGAACATAGTAGACTTGGACCAGAGGGTTTGCTCTCTTACTTCTTTTGAAAGCCTGGCAGAAAATTTTCATTAGCCAATTAATGAGCTTTAAAAAAATAAATGAATATATCGGATTGATAACCTGATTCCCCGCCGCCTTTACATTAAACCCTGGTTAGTTTTTTCTATCACTTTACAATGCAAAGTATTCTATACTAATCACGGCTTCCGGCAGCCATGAAACTTTCTTCTTCTTTCTTCATCTGTCTACCTCTTTTCTTCTTTCTTCATGTTTTTCCTACCACATGTGAAGTCTCGCTGTTCTTAACGTTTAAAATTAGTTATAATGCAGTCAAAATATGCTTCCACACTAATCTCACATATCAAAAAAAATAGTAGGTCGTTGGTTATATAATTCAAAATCAATAAAATGAATAAAAAAGGGAAAACCCCACAGCGGAATTAAACAATAATGTATATACTATCTTAGCAAATGAATATTATACAATACTCAATTTATCAAAATAAACATCTACATCTTCATATATATCAATAATTATTAAATCTATAAACAATGCAACTATAACAAATGGGAAAAAAACCAAGAAAGCAACATGTAGATGTAGCCAGCATCCAGGCATCTTTTTCCTCCTTTTCTTCCACTTGTTAACTTTGAAAATGGAAAAGGTGATCAACTATTTTTTAACTGGATCTAACTCTATACACTCCAGCCTAACTAAAGGGATTCGATGGTCATTACATAGAAAAAGATTGCATGCGTACTCTTTCAAAATCAAACCCACATAGTTATGTTTTATGCTCTTCTCATATGTCAAATACTTGTTAGCACATAGCATTACATAACAATAGTAACAAAACAACCAAATATAAGCAGAAAACATCATATTTTACTAGACCACCAACATCAGTCATCATAAATATGAGGTAACAATAACAATAGCCATACACAACCGTTAAACATCACATAAATTCAACAATACTCAGTGTCAATTCCAAACATCAAATAAATCAATAATAAAAAATAACGTCATATGTATAATAATCACCTATCATTAGTAACACAACATAAATAGCATAAATGTAAGTGTAAATCCAACAAATATGTACTAACTACTCCATGTTAGTAACAAAATAACAAACTCATCAAATGTGTACTAACTACTGTATATTAGCAATGTTGGATGGAATTTTAGTCATAGCCCAACACCCTCAAAGTCCGAAGGCAAAGCTTCGGTAGTAGTAGTTCTAAAAAGAAAGTACATCAGAAGGTAGAAAGTACAGTAGAAGGTCATCACCCATGGCCGTGAACTTTTGACTGCCTCCTATCGTCATAACACTCATCTTCAAGCGAAACGGACATCACTGTTACCTTATTCATCGAGAGACGAACAAAACCATACATATCTTCCTCGATGCGATGATGGACGACGAGGCTCTGTTTCTTCCATTGACACTGTTCCAGCCCTTTCCTTATCGTCATTAATTCCAACTTCCACGCAAAGGTTATCACTTGTTTGTCCTAATATTTTCTACAACTTTGCTTCTTATGTCATCACTTAATACTTAATATTTTAAAGAGATATCAATCATTAAAGTTTGCAAAAAAAATGAGTTTATATCTTTATATATATATACACACGTGTGTGTGTGTGTGTATATATGTAGCAACGCAACCATAAGATTTTACCAACAATTTTCCAATAGTGGTGAAAATATAAGGTGATTAAGTAAGGGAATATGTCCTTTGTCTGATGGGTTACTAGAAATAAAACAAATAAAAAAGAAAGAGCATACTCATGGTGATACAAATGAAGATGTTTTTGTTAATGTTGATGAATCAAAGGATGAATATATTGTTACAGCAGCTGATGGTGATGAAGATAGGGTGAATGAAAATATTGTGGTGATATGAATTTTCTAGTGTAGGAAGATGAATGTAGTAGAGGGTTTAAAAAGGTTTGATACTGGATTCTCTTAGGTTAAAGTACACATATATACATTTAATTATACTCATTTTGATGATAAGTTTGAAAATGTGGTCAAACGAAAATTGTAACGACCTACCTTTTTGAAATTTCAAGCAGACACACATGCCAGACTCAAACCATTCAAAATGGCAGATTGTTATGGGGTAAATAAGAAAAAGAGAAAGAAATAAAACAAATACAGAATCTCACAGTGAAATGACAAAATATAATAATCAAATAACAGTTCATGAAGCTGTTTTAAAAATACATTTGATTATTCTTTACAACACAAACATCAGAGTAACATAAACAGGAATAAATAAATAAATGCAGCGGAATAACATGATGCAGTAGAATACATATAATAAGTAATAATAGTACAAACTCTTCGTCTTCATCCTCCAGAAAGCTGTCTTCGATAAACTGAAAAGCTCAGACTGACCCGAGCGAATTGAAAGGACAAAACACTCGAGTCAGAACTAAAAGATCTTATGTAAGTTATATCAACAGTAAATAAATATGAGTGTGACGACGTTAGAGATGTTTACGGGGTTTGACATCTCCTATCTAGTGTCTAACGTGAGTGCAATAACTTAAGAGATGTTCGCGATTTCCATCTCCTAAGGATCCGTTAAACTATCTACTATGTAGTACAATACGCTATTATAATAGTGTCTACAATAAAGTAAAGTATTAAAATAGCGTTAAGGCGTTACCCATATCCCCCTTAACACATTTTATATATTCCCGTAGTCTATACAATGCCGTAGGCTCCACCAAACCGCTGGTTTACCCAGAGGACACCCCATAGGTACAGTACAAAAAAAACTCGTAGAAGGCGCTCTAGGGCATGTGAACACGACACTCGAGGCTATACCAGGGTAGATTTACCTATTGCAGAACCGGGCTGGTGGTAACGCATAGCAGCTACTACCGCCCACCTCGGAACACACTCCCAAATCAAAAATCAAGGTATGGCCACCAAATCATCACAAAGTCATAATATGGTATCGAAGAAGCATGTCCGATCGGAGGAATGACCTTACTTAGCCCAGGTATAGCTCATGTTTTAGTCACATCTAAGCTGACTCACGGGAGTCAGGGTCACGTCATACCTCATACAGAAATCGTTCGCCAAACCATCCTACTTCATTTTTGGAATCTCCACCGCGTACACAGTTGTTAAAGTGGTTTTCGGTATTGGCAGAGAGTATGACAACATCTGATCCCTATCTCTTTAACAACCAAACGCTTATTTCACACCCGATGGTTCTTTTATGTTTCAAAAAGTTAATTCACAATTAATATCAAAATATCATATTAAATTTCGAATCATATCCCTTTGGCAATCATATTCACTTTAAACTATATTCACTTTCAAAAATCATGTTCACTTCCAAATCATATTTACTTTCAAATCATATTCACTTTTGAAATTCACATTCACTTTAAAATTATCGATAAGTTCTATTAATTAATTCTTCACTTCAAAATCATCTTATTCACTCAATTATGTCATTTCACAAAAAAGTATCAATTTCAAATTCCAACTTAGGTTGTATCATCATCAAGGATTTAGATATAAATACTTCAGCTTTACACAGTCTGAAATTTTAGAAAATAGTTTAGGTAATTATAAATAGTTTATATAGTTTTAAAATAGTTTAAATAGATTTAAAATAGTATAAATAGTAAAAATAGTTTAAATAGATTTGAAATTGATTTAATTAGATTAATTATAGATTAAATAGATTTAAATTATATTAAGTGGATTTTAAATATATTAAATAAATTTAAAATAGATTAAATAGATTTAAATTATATTAAATAGATTAAATAAATTTAATTAGTTTAAAATAGGTAAAATAGATTAAATTGTATTAAATAGGTTATAATAGATTAAAATAAATTAAAATAGTTTTAATTGATAAAAATAGCTTAAATTAGTTTAAAATAGGTTCCAAAGTTATATCCAAATAATTGCAATAACTCAATTCCGATAAATTCATTTATATTCGACACTTCAATCTTGAAATTCCAATTTAAATCCTTTGAACAATTTATTAAATCAATTCCCTTTTCAACATTAACACTAGGATTTTTGAAAATACTTCAGTTTATATAAATCAATTTCTTCTTCAAAATCCTGGTTAACTGAATTCAAAATTTAAGGAATTAAAATCATTTAATTTAACCAATTCGGTGTCCGTATATAATTGTCTACCCTAGGGTCAAGTGATATGGATATTTATTATTTCAATCCGCAATTTAAAATTTTACGGTTATATATCATTTCAAACCGCAATCCCGAATTAAATAAAAATTCATAAAATCGCTCGAGTCTATCATTTCATCCTATAACGATTTTTTCCTAATCTATAGATCGTTCGGGTATGTATCATTTCAACCCATAGGGAACTTGCAGTGTTATAATAATATAAAATACAACATCCAGTCATCCAATATCAATAATTAAACATCCATCAAAATCATCATCCAAATCAATCAATAAACATCAATAGATAACGGATAATCAATAACAGGTATTAAATTGCCAGTTTAAATTCAATATTAAATTAAACAATTATTGAATGCAATAAAATCAACTTTAACCAGAATAACAATTTAAACATACCAAACATCAATCAATTGATTTCTATTCACATCATAAATTTAATTTAACTAACATAAGATAGTTTAGTAATTGTTAGTTGGTTAAAACACTCACCTTTAATTTTAAATCGATTTAAAATCCAATTAAAGGCCCAAAATTCAACTGTCTCAAAATTCGTCCAAACCTACGTCAAAATATCCGGAATTTTAATACGATCGCAGCGGAGCAAACCACGCGTGAAACGGACCTCGTACGTAAAAGTTATTGAGATTAGAACATTTTAAATTTAAATTTTAAATAAATAGAATAGAAGAAAACACCTCCACTCAAATGATGCTACATAACACGAACAGCTCACGCTTTCTCCCTCAACCAGCACGAACCCTAGCACCATCTTCAGCCGCCGATCTTCACGTGAATTATCACGTCGCCATGGCCACAACCACCAAGATCTGGCATCACCACAAGAACCGCCGCTCCTTCCTCCACTTTCGGCCATTAGGCCGAACGCTCCTCCGGCTCCCAAAGCCTTGGGCCGCCGTCGCCTATGAGCTCGATTTCTGGCAAAATCGATTGCAAGAGACGAGATGCAGACTGCCAGATCACCTTGCCTCGACCTCCTCTACAACCCCATACAACCCGATCGAACCCAGGACGAAGATCCACCGTAAAATCCAACAACCTCATATGAACGACCGTGAATGTTTTGGCTAATTCTGGCCAAACCACGATCCAAATCGAAAAGAAAACTGCAAATTTGACTTGCGCTCGTCGAGAGCTTCAAACCGATATATAGTTCGATGTATATTGGAGGAGTTTGATTTTCGATTTGGTTTTGAAATTGAATTGAGGGTTTGGAATTGGACATTTGTTTCTGCCATTGGAAGAAAGGAATAGACATATAGAATTGTACGTACAATAATGGGAAACAAAAAGCCGCTAGGGTTTAGAACAAGACTATTTATATTAACAAAGCCCGATAAGAAAAGAATGAACATAATCGAATTTGTACGCATTGACAATAACGACCCGAAAAGCCCGTTTCACTTCCGAAATGAAAGTGGGGCATCCCATATATCAAAATAGATGTTTTCAATAATTTTAAACTCAATAGAACAGGTTTCAAGTCCTAATTCCATTGTATGAAGAAGTTAGCCTAAAATCAGCTTATTTCAAATTGATTTCAATTAAATTGATTTCTACGCGTTTCGAGTCCGTACGATCAAACGACAAGTCTGATTGCTATGAAACTTGAAACCTTACAATAATTCACTGTTACGGATCCGATGTAACTGGTTTCGTCGAAATCCGAGACAGTGGCCAAAATGGCTATTTTCACGTTAATTAAATAAATAAATATTAAATTAATTAAATCACCCTTTTCAATTCAAATTTAATAATTTACAATTTCTGTCACTTTAGATTACTAAGAAATTTATAATTCTTTAAAACAAATTTCTACATCAATTCATTGTTGAATATTGTATACTTTACAGTGTTTAATTTCAATTTTCAATAAATTCGGTAATTATAAATTAAATTTCCAATAATTCCATTTGTTTGACTTTTTATCCTATTATTCAATCCCTTATTACTCTATAGATATAATTAACATTTGTTTACATCTTATTACACAAATATTCTACAATTATCATCATTTACCTTATTAGTTGCAGTATTCTAATAATATTGAACCTTTGTTGTCTTGACATTAATAAAATTTAAAATCCCACAACTTCATTTTCTTGGTTTCATTTTTATTATTAAATCAATTTATTGCCTTATGAGTGTAATTGACATTTCTGTACATTTTATTACTTTCCCAATCTACAGTTATTGTATTAACTCACATTAATGTAACATTTATTTACATTTATTTTTTATTGATTAATTAAATTGGTAACAAATAATAATTGTCACCATTTCTACATTTAATAACATTTGTAATTTTATTATTTACAAACAAATGTTATAATAGCTCACATTACACAAATTTTATCCAATTCAATCTATTACACATTATTTCCTTAATTTATTAACATTTAAATTATCAATTACTCTTTTAATCCAATTATCCATTAATACATACATTATTGTAATTAATTACAATCTATATCCAATTGTAACTTTTTAATAATTTCAATTGATTGGAATTTCATTTAATGCAGTTATTAACTACCTTAAATTAATACCATTACATTTTATTTCAATTATATTCTTATTATTAAATCACAAATTTTTATTTCCTCCAACATTAAATCACGAAATTTTATTAAATTTACAATTTTTTAATTATCGAAAATTACGGGTCGTTACACTCTCCCCCACTCAAAACTTAACGTCCTCGAAAAGGGAAAAGAAGGAAAAAGAAATCAATATATCTTATTCAAAATATTAAATTTATAAACGATCAATTTACACAATTAAATAATTTGAATAAAATATCAATTTAAAATACTTAAATCCTTTTATATTCAAGTTGTGACGACCGTCCATGACCCCTGCACCGAATCTAGTGATAGTGCGCTGTAAAGTGTGCCAGGCGACCATGGACGATTGTCAGGGTAGATTAAAACAACAGAATCTATCGTATTACTCACAGCGCATGGAATACAAGCATCCAAATAGCCAATACATCAAGCCTCACTACATAACACTCAGAGAATACAAAACAGCGGAACATCCAGTACATATAATAAGAAGATAATATGCAACCCTCCAGCTCGTCTTCGATATCAGCATCGTGAGAAGAGAACAGCACCTGTCACCTGCTACCTAGTCTGCCCGTCCCAAAAATGGACGAACAGCCCAAGGCAATAAGAATTAAAACATAAAGCCTTGAGTCAGACAACAGTCTTAGTGAGCAGTAAATTAACTAACAACATACCAAAAGAGCATAAAGGAAAAGGAATAGGAATACAACCCTCCCACTCCACCTCTTTCTACAGTGATAGCCCCCAGACACACACTAAGCAGAAGCAACACAGCAGAGCATACAATTTAAAGTAAAGTAATAATCATTCGAGTCAAGGGCGATGTTTTCCAAGTACCAAGGCCTAAATCAGATAAGCACCCAGAAAATACTGCTCCTGAGTCCGAATGACGATACAACCAAACATCCATGACTCTGGCTATCACTGTTATCATTGCTTCGATATCACCGTTAATTGAATGACCGGCACATTCTTTCAGCCGTCCGTCAAGGGCTAATGGAAATCCCAGTTCTAGACATAACTCCCGCACGTCGTCGTAGCCCGTGCCTAGGACTATCGAATCTGCCCAGAGTACTCGACCATCAACAGTTGGCCGTTGGGACTATCGAATCTGCCCAAACGTACTCTTGCTTAGAGCATGCTAGAACCTTCAACAACGATGCTATCCAAGCCTCCTAGTCATCCTCCTCGACGACTATTCTCATATCCATTCATTATCCTCAACTCGAATCATATCACCGAGTTATCAACATGCTTGGAATGATCCCGTCTGGATTAGACCAAGTCTTCATCACATGATTGCCTCGCTTCATCACATCCTCGCAAAGCCTCATCTCAACATCACATCATCAAATCTACGCATAAGAGCTTCATCATCCCGCTACATATGCCACGAGCAGCTTACCCAATTCAAGAGCCTTTCTCCTAGCTTTTGAATCATCTTCGGCCACCTTGTCTAAAACCAATCAACAATCATCTAATTCACAGCAATCAATCATGTCAAACATCAATCCAAGTAACCAAGCATTCAAATATAAGCAAAATGAACAATTATAACAATAATGGCAATTTCGTAATTAAGGAGTTGAAAGTCTAACAAGCATGAAAACATGAGAATTATCTCTACAACTTGATGAATGAACTTGCATAGGTTAATCATATACAAAAATGGTTGTCGAATCATCATGAACAATGGATCTACATGGATCTACACTTAGGTTTACAAAAATGCATAGAAATCACTATTTTAACACCAAATCAGGCCAACAATCCGATCTACTCCTTTGGATCCGTGTGAGAGATAATCACCACTCACCAAATCACCTAAACAACCCTAAATCAACACGCTTTAGATCTGGACAGCGAAGGATCAATCTTGATCTATCACGAATCCGCTTCAAACGAAGAAATCTCTCTTGAAAAGATGAAGATCTTCAATCTAAGCTCTTGAATCTTCAATCTTGATCTTCGATTTGGATGAAAGGAAGCACTAGATTAGAGTGGAGAAAAGAAGTGAAGAAGTGTAGAAGTCGAGCTCTCAAAATGGCAGCACTTCGTCGCTTCAAAATCCGGATCCCAAAAATGAAGCCAACCCCCTCTATTTATAGGCAGAAATTCTCTTAAGTCGTAACTCGGAGTTAGGTCGTTTCCGACCTACGACCTAAGACTCCCACCGACCTAAGCCTTAGCCAACAACTACGACCTAACAGACCCAGCCTACGACCTAACACTTCTGCGCATCCAAGCACCCAGCGACCTAACAGCTACGACTTAACTCCTTAGCGACCTAACACATAAGTGTTTTCTCGCGACCTAACAACCTAGATGCTTCAACGACCTAACTGCTTAACACTCCTACGACCTAACGGCTTAGCAACCTACGCGACCTAACAACAAAGCACATCAGCGACCTAACTGACTAAAAGCCTAGCGACCTAACTACACATAAGTCATACGACCTAACTACCTTAGGTCGTTGCCGACCTATCCTGTTTTCTATACCTCTCTTAGGTCGCATGTTCCTTAGGTCGCTCTCCTATAGGTCGCCTAACTCTATAGATCACTTGTCTACGACTTAACACACTAACCACTAGGTTGTACATTCCTTAGCTCGCTTCGCTAACATTCTATAGGTCGTCCCAAACTAACTCGCGACCTAAACCACTACGCAACCTAACCGCTGGTCCTCCTTAGGTCGTTGCCGACCTATTCCTTAGGTCGCTCGAAACCTTAACTCGCCAAAAACTCTTAAGTCTTCTCTCTTAGGTCGTCTACGACCTAAACCCTTACCATCCATCATACGACCTAACCCCAACATCCTTAGGTCGCACCACATCCCTAAGTCGTCTACGACATAGCTCTTAACTCGCTACCATCCTATAGGTCGGTCACGACTTAGCTCTTAGGTCGTTCACGACCTAGGACTTAGACAAATTATACCTAAAATCTGAAATGACTTAAAATGCCGAAAATTCAAGATTTTGACGAACTTGTCGATCCGTAAAAATACGGGTCGTTACATTCTCTCCCCCTTAGGAATTTCGCCCCCGAAATTCCAAACAAACAAATCAATCAAAGACTATTCTGTACGCCTATCATCCATAACAATCAACAAACCATGCATCCAATTCTAGCTTAGCGTACAGAATTCTAACACTAGAACAAGTCACAATATTGTGAGATGACACGACACCTTAGGGCCATACCTTGAAGAGTTCAGGATGAGCTGCCTTCATCCTCTCTTCCACCTCCCACGTACAGTCGTTATTATCATCACTCCATTGTATCTTGAGCAACTTAACTACCTTCCTCCTAAGCTGTTTCGTGTCAGTTTCAACAACACGAAGCGGCTTACGAGGTCTTCTATCAACTGGATCAACTTCGAAATCTTCACAGCTATCAGCAGAAATCACTGTATTCGAGTCGTGCACATACTTCCGTAGATATGATACGTGAAAAACATTGTGCACACCCGACATCTTCTCTGGTAACTCCAATCTATAGGCGAGCTTTCCAATTCGCTCGATGATCGGGAATGGTCCAACAAATCTCGGAGTCAATTTTCCTTTCTTCCCGAATCGAATAACATTCTTCAGTGGAGAAGTCTTCACAAAAACCATATCACTAACGTCGAATTCCAAATCCTTTCGACGCTTATCGGCATAACTTTTCTGACGGTCTTGGGCTGCCTTCATTCGTTGCCGAATGATTTCTATACAATCTGAAGTCTGTCGAATCATCTCTGGCCCAAGTAACGGCTTTTCTCCTGTCTCTAACCAACATGTCGGAGAGTTACACGGTCTTCCATACAATGCCTCATACGGTGCCATACCAATGCTTGACTGGTAACTGTTGTTGTACGCAAACTCCACCAAATGAAGGTGATCTTCCCATAATCCTCCGAAGTCCAAAACACATGCTCTAAGAAGATCTTCCAAAACTCGGTTGACTCTCTCGGTCTGACCATCTGTTTGAGGGTGATAAGCTGTACTCAAACATAACTCGGTTCCCAAAACTTCCTGGAAGCTCTTCCAAAATCCACTAGTGAACAATGGATCTCGATCGCTCACTATACTCTTCGGAATACCATGGAATCGAACTATCCACTTCACATACAACTCAACCAACTTTGATGCAGTCCTAGTCGATCGAACAGGAATGAACCTCGCACTCTTGGTCAGACGATCTACAATGACCCAAATCCCTTCATTTCCCATTCTTGTTCTAGGTAGTCCATCAATAAAATCCATCGATATCTGCTCCCACTTCCATGTAGGAACATCTAATGGCTGAAGCAATCCACTTGGCTTCTTCTGTTTGGCTTTTACCAACTGGCAGTTCATACACTTGGAAATAAAATTTCCAACATCCTTCTTCATGCCTTCCCGGTAGTAGGTTCTCTTCATATCCCGATACATCTTATTTCCACCTGGATGAATTGTCAGCTTCGAGTGATGACTTTCCTTCAGAACTTCATTCCTCAATTCATCTATATCGGGAACAACTAGTCGTCCTTGCTTCCGAAGCCAACCCTCTCGATCGACCTCGAATCCTTTATCCTTTTCTGGTTCTAATCCCGATTCCAAATCACGGATAATCTTGACAAGCTTACCGTCTCTCTTTTGGCTCTCGCCAATCCTTTCCACAAGAGAAGGTCTTATCGATAAGTTTGCCAACATCTCAGGTTCCAATTAGCATCTAGGCCTGAAGTCAAATCCAGCTAAATACTCGAGATTCTTCCATTCTGAAAACATGGCTCCCAATCCTGCATGTCTTCGACTTAACGCATCTGCCACTGCGTTACCTTTTCCCGGGGTATAAGCTATACCAAAATCATATGATGCCAAAAACTCTAGCCAACGTTGCTGCCGAAGATTCAAATCCTTTTGGGAGAAAAGATACTTCAATGACTTGTGATCCGTAAACAACTCGAATCGAACTCCCAATAGATAATGTCTCCACATCTTCAGAGCAAATACAATCGCCGCTAACTCCAAATCATGAGTTGGGTAATTCCTTTCATGCGGCTTCAGTTGTCGACTGGCATACGCAACAACTTTTTCCCTCTGCATCAGCACTGCTCCAAGTCCAGTACCACATGCATCGGTGTAGACCACCATCTCATCATTCCCACTTGGAATAGTCAAAACAGGAGCACTCGTCAATCTCTCTTTCAGGATTCCGAAAGCTTGCTCACACTTAGCATCCCAACTGAACACTTGGTTCTTTTTCGTCAATCCTGTTAACGGTGCAGCTACCTTGGAGAAGTCTTTGATAAACCGTCGGTAATATCCTGCTAATCCAAGAAAACTTCTCACATCAGATGCATTCTTAGGTCTAACCCAATCCTGGATTGCTGCCACCTTAGCGGGATCAACCGCTATTCCATTTCCAGAAATCACATGGCCTAAGAACCTCACTTCACTCTTCCAGAAGTGACACTTCGAAAACTTAGCCTTCAGTTGATGTTTTCGCAAGATTTCCAAAACAATACGCAAGTGCGTCTTGTGCTCCTCTTCCGTTCTGGAATAAATCAGAATATCATCCATGAACACAAGTACGAACTTGTTCAACTGATCTCTGAACACTCTATTCATAAGATCCACAAAATATGCTGGCGCGTTAGTCAATCCAAACGGCATTACCAGCCACTCAAAGAAACCCGATGGTGTCCTAAAAGCAGTCTTCGGCACACTATCCTTAGCCACTCTTAACTGGTGAAATCCCGTTGCCAAATCCATATGAGAAAACACCTTAGCCTCGTGAAGCTGATCAAACAAGTCATCTATTCTCGGCAATGGATACTTGTTCTTCTTCGTCACCTTATTCAGCTCACGATAATCCACACACAATCTCAACGACCCATCTGCCTTGGTTGCAAACACAACTGGTGCACCCCACTCGGACACACTACGCCGAATGAATCCTTTCTGCA
Organism: Allium fistulosum; assembly: GCA_030737815.1. Taxonomy (NCBI): domain Eukaryota; kingdom Viridiplantae; phylum Streptophyta; class Magnoliopsida; order Asparagales; family Amaryllidaceae; genus Allium; species Allium fistulosum. The sequence goes on along the minus strand of CM060908.1, from coordinate 307,570,486 downwards.
AAAGATCATCAACTTGCACCCTCAACTCCTGCTGTTCCCTAGGCGCCATCCGCCTAAGAGGCATCACAACAGGTCTGGCTTCTTCAACTAGATCTATACGAAACTCGATCTCTCTATGTGGCGGCAACCCTTTGACTTCGTCAAAGACATCCTCGAATCCATTAGCGATTGGCACCGATGACAGTCCATCCCGTGGAACAACCAACGAATACATGAAGCTCATGAAGACGCCTTCCTCATGCTTACATCGTATTACAACCTTTCGCCCCTCCACATTCTCGATTGTCACTTCCAACCTCTCGCAATCAACCTTTGCCGCATACTTCCTAAGCCAGTCCATACCCAAAATAATTCCGAACCCCGCAAAGTTCAGAACAAAGCAATCACAAACAAAAGAGCAACCATGACTCGATACAACTAGACCACGGCATAACATACACAAACAAGACGAATCCCGAACTGGATTAGTCACAACCAATGGCCTATCGACAGTATCCGGCTTCAAATCTAACCGGCCTACGAGTTCATTACAAACAAACGAATGCGACGCTCCAGTATCAAACAAAACTCTAACTGGAACACCACATAGGAAAAGAGTACCTTGAACAACCACACTCTTTCCTTTCTCTTCAGCAGTAGGAGCTTTTGAAGACGACAGAACAGCTCCCAAAGCATAAGCTTGCACAATCTGCTTGTCCCTCCTCGGTTCTGGACAATTCTTCCTGAAATGCCCCGGCTTGTCACAGTTGTGACACTTCATCGGCACCTTCGGATTCTTACAATCCTTCGAGAAATGGCCCTTCTGCTGACAATTGTAGCAAGTCACCTCGCCTTTCGGCTTCTTCTGGCCATCCTTACCCTTCTGCTGCTGCTGCTGCTTCCTCTTCTTGTTTCCACCCTGCTGGGGTTTAGACTCTTCCCTGGTCACAGCAACAACAAATCCTTCCTTAGGAAACAGACTCTCATGCCTAAGAGCTTTCTCCACAAGCTTCTCAAATGAATCGTCCAAATGATCCACCAACTGTCTCCCAAGATAACTGTCCAAGCCTGTCACAAACTTCTCATTCTTCTGATAAGCAGATTCAATATATGACCGGGCATACTTGGACAAAGCTTCGAACTCAGAAACATACTCAAGAACTGATCTTCCACCCTGCTTGAGCTCCACAAACTTCTTGAACAGAACAGACTTCTGAGCTGTAGAAATGAACTTTGCTTCAAATCTAGCTTGGAATTGCTCCCAAGTAATCTCTTCCTCCGCAGTATTGATGGTAATAGAGTTCCACCAATCAGAGGCTCTCCCTTGAAGCTGCCTTGATGCCAACTTCCTCTTAGTTGCATCATCAATTCCCAAATCACCAAAGATCCTTCTACAAGCATCGATCCATCTCTGGACTTCAATAGTTGATTCTGTTCCCAAGAAAACTTTCCCTCCAAGAGCAGTATAGTCTTTGCACAACTTAGCAAAATCCACTGGTTTCGGAGTTTGGACTTGAACTCCAACATCTACTGCTGCCCCCGGAACTGGTATCCTTCTCATGATCGAAGTCATCATAGCTTCGAACATAGCTGCATAATCAGCAGTCCCTTCAATAGCTCGGCCTTCCCTAGCAGCTGGTCTCCCTCTTCGACTCATTCTCAATATCTATAAAAAGGAATGATCAGAACATCTAGAGAAACAACTGCATAAATGACTAACTTACTGCTAAACTACTATATTATATATAGTAATCATCCATCAAAATACAATTACGTCTCTCATACGTAGTTACGTCAGCGAGCGTTGGGTAAAATCGATTAAGCAATGCTCTGATACCAAATGTGATGACCGCCCATGACCCCTGCACCGAATCTAGTGATAGTGTGCTGTAAAGTGTGCCAGGCGACCATGGACGATTGTCAGGGTAGATTAAAACAACAATCTATCGTATTACTCACAGCGCATGGACAAAATACAATAGAACATATACATAGTGAAGCTTTACAGAATAAAATACCATCATATAAAACTTCATAATAGTTGAATACAAGCATCCAAATAGCCAATACATCAAGCCTCACTACATAACACTCAGAGAATACAAAACAGCGGAACATCCAGTACATATAATAAGAAGATAATATGCAACCCTCCAACTCGTCTTCGATATCAGCATCGTGAGAAGAGAACAGCACCTGTCACCTGCTACCTAGTCTGCCCGTCCCAAAAATGGACGAACAGCCCAAGGCAATAAGAATTAAAACATAAAGCCTTGAGTCAGACAACAGTCTTAGTGAGCAGTAAATTAACTAACAACATACCAAAAGAGCATAAAGGAAAAGGAATAGGAATACAACCCTCCCACTCCACCTCTTTCTATAGTGATAGCCCCCAGACACACACTAAGCAGAAGCAACACAGCAGAGCATACAATTTAAAGTAAAGTAATAATCATTCGAGTCAAGGGCGATGTTTTCCAAGTACCAAGGCCTAAATCAGATAAGCACCCAGAAAATACCGCTCTTGAGTCCGAATGACGATACAACCAAACATCCATGACTCTGGCTATCACTGTTATCATTGCTTCGATATCACCGTTAATTGAATGACCGGCACATTCTTTCAGCCGTCCGTCAAGGGCTAATGGAAACCCCGGTTCTAGACATAACTCCCGCACGTCGTCGCAGCCCGTGCCTAGGACTATCGAATCTGCCCAGAGTACTCGACCATCAACAGTTGGCCGTTGGGACTATCGAATCTGCCCAAACGTACTCTTGCTTAGAGCATGCTAGAACCTTCAACAACGATGCTATCCAAGCCTCCTAGTCATCCTCCTCGACGACTATTCTCATATCCATTCATTATCCTCAACTCGAATCATATCACCGAGTTATCAACATGCTTGGAATGATCCCGTCTGGATTAGACCAAGTCTTCATCACATGATTGCCTCGCTTCATCACATCCTCGCAAAGCCTCATCTCAACATCACATCATCAAATCTACGCATAAGAGCTTCATCATCCCGCTACATATGCCACGAGCAGCTTACCCAATTCAAGAGCCTTTCTCCTAGCTTTTGAATCATCTTCGGCCACCTAGTCTAAAACCAATCAACAATCATCTAATTCACAGCAATCAATCATGTCAAACATCAATCCAAGTAACCAAGCATTCAAATATAAGCAAAATGAACAATTATAACAATAATGGCAATTTCGTAATTAAGGAGTTGAAAGTCTAACAAGCATGAAAACATGAGAATTATCTCTACAACTTGATGAATGAACTTGCATAGGTTAATCATATACAAAAATGGTTGTCGAATCATCATGAACAATGGATCTACATGGATCTACACTTAGGTTTACAAAAATGAATAGAAATCACTATTTTAACACCAAATCAGGCCAACAATCTTATCTACTCCTTTGGATCCGTGTGAGAGATAATCACCACTCACCAAATCACCTAAACAACCCCAAATCAACACGCTTTAGATCTGGACAGCGAAGGATCAATCTTGATCTATCACGAATCCGCTTCAAACGAAGAAATCTCTCTTGAAAAGATGAAGATCTTCAATCTAAGCTCTTGAATCTTCAATCTTGATCTTCGATTTGGATGAAAGGAAGCACTAGATTAGAGTGGAGAAAAGAAGTGAAGAAGTGTAGAAGTCGAGCTCTCAAAATGGCAGCACTTCGTCGCTTCAAAATCCGGATCCCAAAAATGAAGCCAACCCCCTCTATTTATAGGCAGAAATTCTCTTAAGTCGTAACTCGGAGTTAGGTCGTTTCCGACCTACGACCTAAGACTCCCACCGACCTAAGCCTTAGCCAACAACTACGACCTAACAGACCCAGCCTACGACCTAACACTTCTGCGCATCCAAGCACAAAGCGACCTAACAGCTACGACTTAACTCCTTAGCGACCTAACACATAAGTGTTTTCTCGCGACCTAACAACCCAGGTGCTTCAACGACCTAACTGCTTAACACTCCTACGACCTAACGGCTTAGCAACCTACGCGACCTAACAACAAAGCACATCAGCGACCTAACTGACTAAAAGCCTAGCGACCTAACTACACATAAGTCATACGACCTAACTACCTTAGGTCGTTGCCGACCTATCCTATTTTCTATACCTCTCTTAGGTCGCATGTTCCTTAGGTCGCTCTCCTATAGGTCGCCTAACTCTATAGATCACTCGTCTACGACTTAACACACTAACCACTAGGTCGTACATTCCTTAGCTCGCGCTTCCTTTAGGTCGCTAACATTCTATAGGTCGTCCCAAACTAACTCGCGACCTAAACCACTACGCAACCTAACCGCTGGTCCTCCTTAGGTCATTGCCGACCTATTCCTTAGGTCGCTCGAAACCTTAACTCGCCAAAAACTCTTAAGTCTTCTCTCTTAGGTCGTCTACGACCTAAACCCTTACCATCCATCATACGACCTAACCCCAACATCCTTAGGTCGCACCACATCCCTAAGTCGTCTACGACATAGCTCTTAACTCGCTACCATCCTATAGGTCGGTCACGACTTAGCTCTTAGGTCATTCACGACCTAGGACTTAGACAAATTATACCTAAAATCTGAAATGACTTAAAATGCCGAAAATTCCAGATTTTGACGAACTTGTCGATCCGTAAAAATACGGGTCGTTACACAAGTTAACAAATGTTTGGAAAACATTTCACAAGATTTTCTAAGTCCAAAATTCATGAAATTTTTTGGCACAGTCCCCTTTGTACGGAGAGGTCTGGGAGAAATAATAATATCAATAATAATAATATATATCATATTTTCAAAGTAAAATATCTCAAACCATGGGAAAAGAATATGATATCGCTTGAAAAACCGTAATCTGAGAATGTACCTTTTTTTGGGCAAACAACGCTTATTTATGAAACCAAAAGCAGTAGCAATTGCTTCCATAAACCTGTATTTCACTTATATAATCCAAAGAGGTTAATAATTATATAAAAAAGAAATATTTAAGTTGTTTCAACAAATAACAAACAAATCATTACAACATAACAACCATCACTTGCAAACAAACAGTACAAACATTATTTCAACAAAGAAAACAATCATCCATCCATTTCATCCAAAACAAATGGTTTGTTCGGGTTCATAACTTCTAATCATATAAAATGATAAACAAACTATGAAGTAAACCATACACTCAACAGTTGTAGATAAAACTTATAGATTATTTATACATCTCTATACAAAATAGAAGTATCCTTTCCCAACCAATCCATAAGCCAAACAAACAAAGAGTTCAACACATTTGAAGTTTACTCTATTTATCTTTTTCACATCATTTATCGTTCATATTTTTTTCTCCATATAATGATTTTCTTCAATTCACGTTCATTGCTTACAAAATTTTAATTTTCATACATTCAAGTAAGGCTTATTTCATTAATTTACATTATTTACTAACCTAAGTTATATCCTTTTTAGTTACTTGGATCATAAATGAATTCATTATTGAAGTATTATATACATTATATTTTAGTTTACTTCACATTCATTACTTAAACAAGTTATTTTTATTTAAATTTGGATTATACAATACTATGTAAATTTCTTTACAATTCAATTTACCATTTATAGGTTATTTCTCTTTTTCACCTTCATTCTTCATATATAGTATTATAGGATATTAAATTTATTTCTAAGTCATTTCAATGTTTTCATAAGTTATAATCATTCAATTAATATAACACTCATTTCTATTATAAATGGCTTCAATATTAATTTAAGTTTATAATTATTTACTTACAGTATTCAACTTTTATTATTCAATCTGATTATAAATAACTTAAAATGTTAACTTAAGCTTATAATCATTTTTCTTACGTTATTCACTTTTATTACATTTAATTAGTAGTATTTCAAACTATTAACTTCAGTTTATAACAATTTATAACATTAGAATTCTTATTTATAGAAGTAATTCCATTGAACACTTTCATTTACTAAAGTTTTACTTGTACAATATTCTATTACATATTCTTATCAATATTACAACTTTTAACATTTTGGTAAGTAATATATACGTCTTAAGAATGCAATTGAATATTACCCAAGTTTCTCTTATTTATTTAGTTAACAAAATGTTAAATAGTTACCATTTCTTATTTTCATTTCCTTTTTATTTACAGTTTTCAAATTTTCAGTTTCTTATCTATTTCAATTATCATTTTAACATCAAATTTCTTATTTTCATTTTAGAAATTTCCAATTATTAATATAGTCAACATTCCATTCATTACAATAATTTCCATTTTTAATTAATAGAAACTTAAGAACTAAACAACCGGGTTTCATTTCAATTAATTTTAAAATAATATATATAATCATATCTTTTATATAGATCAAATCATAATTTGAATTTAAAAATCAAGATTAATTTATCAAAACAATTGTGCAGCAAAATTACTACATGGTCTTCCCACTTAAAAACTCGAAAATGCACGTCAATGATGCGTGCACTCATCATCGAAATTATTTTCCAACGACTAAGAGGGTAGTAGAAACTTATTTCAATTAAAATACTCCTTTTAAAACATTTCTTTCAATTCATCTTGAAATATTTATATCAGAAACTACTTCTAAATAATACTAATATTATATTCCAAAAATCCTTTGAAAGAAATTTCAAAAATCTTCGAAATAAAGTTATAAATTTCCAATTTATATTTACTTTACTTGTAAATCTTATTTTAAAGTCACTATTTATAAGATTTCTCTACCAAACACACAAATATATGAAAACCACTATATCATTTATAAAATTTATTATTTTATATACAAAATATATAATAGGCAAAAATTATTTCATTTACCTATATATCAAAACAATATTGTGTCGGTCTATCATATTTAGAGTTTAGAAATCCCTATCGATGTCATAACGTCCTATGCGCCGACCATAATTTATAAATACAAAACGGAACAAATTAACACAATACAAAAACCTTTTATAACACTAACAAATACGCTCTCTCATATATATACACTCAGCGATTCATTCTAGGGTATTACTACCCTATTTATATGAGTCAGACCCCACAAAGCTAAGGTTATCGCTAAACCAAAGCTCTGATACCAACTATAACGATCTGACTTTTGGACGTTTCACGCAGACACACATGCCAGACTCAAACAATCAAAAGGGTAGATTGTTATGGGGGTAAATAAGAAAAAGAGAAAGAAATAAAAAAAATACAGAATCTCGCAGCGGAATGACAAAATATAATAATCAAATAACAGTTCATGAGCTGTTTTAAAAATACATTTGATTATTCTTTACAACACAAACATCAGAGTTACATAAACATGAATAAATAAATAAATGGAGCGGAATAACATGATGCAGTAGAATACATATAAACAGTAATAATAGTAAAAAATCTTTGTCTTCGTCCTCTAGAAAGCAGTCTTCGATAAACTGAAAAGCTCAGACTGACCCGAGCGAATTGAAAGGACAAAACACTCGAGTCAGAACTAAAAGATCTTATGTAAGTTAAATCAACAGTAAATAAATATGAGTGTAACGGTGTCGGAGATGTTTACGGGGTTTGACATCTCCTATCCAGTGTCTAACGTGAGTGCAATAACTTAAGAGATGTTCGGGATTTCCATCTCCTAAGGATCCGTTAAACTATCTACTATGAAGTACAATACGTATTATAATAGTGTCTACAATAAAGTAAAGTATTAAAATAGCGTTAAGGCATTACCCATATCCCCCTTAACACATTTTATATATTCCTGTAGTCTATACAATGCCGTAGGCTCTACCAAACCGGTGGTTTACCCAGAGGACACCCCATAGGTACAGTACAAAAAAAACTCGTAAAAGGCGCTCTAGGGCATGTGAACACGACACTCGAGGCAATGCCAGGGTAGAGTTACCAATTGCAGAACCAGGCTGGTGGTAACGCATAACAGCTACTACCGCCCACCTCGAAACACACTCCCAAATAAAAAATCAAGGGGTGGCCACCAAATCATCACAAAGTCATGATATGGTATCGAAGAAGCATGTACGATCGGAGGAATGACCTCACTTGGCCCAGGTATAGCTCCTGTTTTAGTCACATCTAAGTTGACTCACGGGAGTCAGGGTCACGTCATACCTCATATAGAAATCGTTCACCAAACCATCCTACTACATTTCTGGAATCTCCACCACGTACACAGTTGTTAAAGTGGTTTTTGGTATTGGCAGAGAGTATGAAAATATCCGATCCCGGTCTCTTTAACAACCAAACGCTTATTTCACACCGGGTTATACTTTTACGTTTCAAAAAGCCAATTCATAATTTATATCAAAATATCATATTAAATTTCGAATCATATCCCTTTGGAAATCATATTAAATTTAAACTATATTCACTTTCAAAAATCATGTTCACTTCCAAATCATATTTACTTTCAAATCATATTCACTTTTGAAATTCACATTCACTTTGAAATTATCGATAAGTTTTGTTAATTAATTCTTCACTTCAAAATCATCTTATTCACTCAATTATGTCATTTCACAAAAAGGTATCGATTTCAAATTCCAACTTAGGTTGTATCGTCATTAATGATTTAAATATAAATACTTCAGCTTTACACAGTCTAAAATTTTAGAAAATAGTTTAGGTAATTATAAATAGTTTAAATAGATTTAAAATAGTATAAATAGTTTAAATAGTTTAAATAGATTTGAATTTGATTTAATTAGATTAATTATAGATTTAATAGATTTAAATTATATTGAGTGGATTTTAAATAGATTAAATAAATTTAAAATAGATTAAATAGATTTAAATTATATTAAATAGATTTAAAACAGATTAAATAAATTTAATTAGTTTGAAATAGGTAATAGATTAAATTGTATTAAATATGTTATAATAGATTAAACTAAATTAAAATAGTTCAAATTGATAAAAATAGTTTAAATTAGTTTAAAATAGGTTCCAAAGTTATATCCAAACAATTTCAATAACTCAATTCCGATAAATTCATTTATATTCGACACTTCAACCTTGAAATTCCAATTTAAATCTTTTGAATAATTTATTAAATCAATTACCTTTTCAACATTAACACTTGGATTGTTGAAAATACTTCAGTTTGTATAAATCAATTTCTTCTTCAAAATACTAGTTAACTGAATTCAAAATTTAAGGAATTAAAATCATTTAATTTAACCAATTCGGTGTACGTATATAATTCTCTACCTTAGGGTCAAGTGATACAGATATTTAGCATTTCAAACCGCAATTTAAAATTTTATGGTAATATATCATTTCAAACCGCAATCCCGAATTAAGTAAAAATCCATAAAATCGCTTGAGTCTATCATTTCAACCCATATCGATTTTTTCCTAATCTATAGATCGTTCGGGTATGTATCATTTCAACCCATAGGGAACTTGTTGTGTTATAATAATATAAAATACAACATCCAGTCATCCAATATCAACCATTAAACATCCATCAAAATCATCATCCAAATCAATCAATAAACATCAATAGATAACGGATAATCAATAACAGGTATTAAATTGCCAGTTTAAATTCAATATTAAATTAAACGATTATTAAATGCAATAAAAGTCAACTTTAACCACAATAACAATTTAAACATACCAAACATCAATCAATTGATTTCTAATCACATCATAAATTTAATTTAACTAACATAAGATAGTTTAGTAATTGTGAGTGGGCTAAAACACTCACCTTTGATTTTAAATCGATTAAAAATCCAATTAAAGGCCCAAAATTCAACAGTTTCATAATTCGTCCAAACCAGTGCCAAAATGTCCGGAATTTTAATACGATCGCAGCGGAGCAAATCGCGCGTGAAATGGACCTCGTACGTAAAAGTTATTGAGATTAGAACGTTTTAAATTTAAATTTTAAATAAATAGAATAGAAGAAAACACCACCACTCAAACGATGCCACGTCACACGAACAGCTCATGCTTTCTCCCTCAACCGGCACGAACCCTAACCCCATCTTCATCCGCCGATCTTCACGTGAATTATCATGTCGCCAAAGCCACAACAACCAAGATCTGGCATTACCACAAGAACCGCCGCCCCTTCCTCCACTTTCGGCCATAAGGCCGATCGCTCCTCCGGCTCCCAAAGTGTTGCGCCGCCATCGCCTATGAGCTCGATTTCTGGCAAAATCGATCGCCAAAGACGAGATGCAGACCTCCAGATCACCTTGCCTCGACCTCCTCTACAACCCCATATAACCCGATCGAACCCAGGACGAAGATCCACCGTCAAATCCAACAACCGCATACGATGGCCGTGAATGTTTTGGCCAATTCCGGCCAAACCATGATCCAAATCGAAAAACAGACTGTAGATTTGACTTGCGCTGGTCGAGAGCTTAAAACCGATATATAATTCGATGTATTTTGGAGGAGTTTGATTTTCGATTTGGTTTTGAAATTGAACTGAGGGTTTCTAATTGGACATTTGTTTCTGCCATTGGAAGAAAGGAATAGACAGATAGAATTGTACGTACAGTAATGAGAAATGAAAAGCTACTAGGGTTTAGAACAAGACTATTTATATTAACAAAGCCCGATAAGAAAAAAATGAACATAATCGAATTGGTACGCATTGACAATAACGACCCAAAAAGCCCGTTTCACTTCCGAAACGAAAGTGGTCATCCCATATATCAAAATAGATGTTTTCGATAATTTTAAACTCAATGGAACAAGTTTCATGTCCTAATTCCATCGTATGAAGAAGTTAGCTTAAAATTAGCTTATTTCAAATTGATTTCAATTGAATTGATTTATACGCGTTTCAAGTCCGTACGATCAAATGACAAGTCCGATTGCTACGAAGCTTGAAAACTTACAATAATTCACTGTTACGGATTCGATGAAACTAGTTTCGTCGAAATCCAAGACAGTGGCCAAAATGGCTATTTTCACGTTAATTAAATAAATAAATATTAGACTAATTAAATCACCCTTTTCAATTCATATTTAATAATTTACAATTTCTATTACTTTAGATTACTAAGAAATTTATAATTCTTTAAAACAAATTTCTACATCAATTCAATGTTGAATATTGTATACTTACAGTGTTTAATTTCAATTTCAATAAATTCGGTAATTATAAATTAAATTTCCAATAATTCCATTTGTTTGACTTTTTATCCTATTATTCAATCCCTTATTACTCTATAGATATAATTAATATTTGTTAACATATTATTACACAAATATTCTACAATTTTCATCTTTTACCTTATTAGTTGCAGTATTCCGATAATATTGAACCTTTGTTGACTTTGACATTAATAAAATTTAAAATCCCACAACTTCATTTTCATGGTTTCATTTTTATTATAAATTCAATTTATTGCCTTATGAGTGTAATTGACATTTCTGTACATTTTATTACTTTCCCAATCTACAGTTATTTTATTAACTCACATTAATGTAACATTTATTTACATTTATTTGTTATTGATTAATTAAATTGGTAACAAATAACAATTGTCACCATTTCTACATTTAATAACATTTGTAAGTTTATTATTTACAAACAAATGTTATAACGACTCACATTACACAAATTTTATCCAATTCAATCTTTTACACATTATTTCCTTAATTTATTAACATTTAAATTACCAATTACTCTTCTAATCCAATTATCCATTAATACATTATTATTATTATTATTAATTACAATCTATATCCAATTATAACTTTTTAATCATTTCAATTGATTGGAATTACATTTAAAGCAGTTATCAACTACCTAAAATTAATACCATTACATTTTATTTCAATTATGTTCTTATTATTAAATCACAAATTTTTATTTCCTCCAACATTAAATCACGAAATTTTATTAAATTTATAATTTTTTAATTATCGAAAATTACGGGTCGTTATAAAAAATTTACAAGTTATTTTATTTTTCTTTTAAATTATTTCATACACTTAACCACTTTATTACCAAACCGCTATTCGATCTCCGATAAAAAATCCACTTTAGGCATTTTAATCAAAATTTTATTTTATTTTTAGTGCAATTTTTTATTAAAATATAATTTTTTAGTTTTCAACAATTATAAATAATTTTTTATTTCCAATGCAATTTCATAATTGCACAAATATAATTTATCTTACCAAATAATTTCTCAAACAACTTTTGGATTTCAAAAATGAAATTCAAATTTCAAATTTGAATTTCAAATTAATAATTTTCCAATAAGTTCCAAAATTGTTTTCTTGAATTAAATTCAACAAAAGTTCTTAAAATTATTTTCTAACCTTTTTTTTTATATATCAAATAAAGATATTTTTCATGAGTTATATTCCATTAAATTTTGAATTCTTTTAAATTTTAAACTTCAATAATTCATTTATTTATTACAAATTCCAAATAAAAATCTAAATTAAATATTATTATAATCGGCAAAAAATGGGACGTTACGGACTCCTTTCTTTAAAGAAAGTACTCGTCGCGATTTATCAAGAGTACTATAACTTATTTTTGATAACGTTTAACTATATTTATATATCCATGCATACAATAATTATTCTAAATTTAAACAAACATCCATGACTCGATTAAAATTTGAATAAACTAAATGAGTCAAACTAAATGGGCCATGTCCCTGGTATTAACTCTTCGGACTTGTATATGTAATCTCTAAGGTTACTTGACCTTTGAACCTTTGTTATACCAATGGAATATTCTTATTTCTCAACTTTTATATCTTTAACAGTCCGGTTCACTTGAACTGTTATACCCAGAGGGAGTTGATCAAATATTTCTATTTACATCGATATACTTACATAGGTTGACGATACTCATCGAGAATCTTATTGGCTATATTGGGGATACTCAGCCTTCCTTTATATATATCTCGACTTTCACTCAAGCTTACTTAAGTCTATAGAAGTTCCCAAAATTATCTTTGCTTTACCACTTTCAAATTTACTTTATTAAAATTGAGTCGTTGTTCTGACTAATCTTGATCTAATCAAGCAAGTCTTGTCGAATCTTAACCAGTTAATACAATTCTTTATTTTTTTTAAATCGATGAACTCAGGGAAACTATTATTCTAAGGTCTTTACACAAAAAATTTCAACTTAATTATTAATTTAAGTGGTTAACTATCAAGGATTCAATCAAACTTGAGTTCCATCAATTAATGAATGGTAGATCCATAACTGATCAGACTAGATAATCTTTGATTAGTAGAATATATCTAATTTCGTTTTTTGAGATTCCATAACTTAAAGAAAATAACATGGATTGCTTTAAGTGCAATAAAAAAACCTTTCTTTGTGATCGGTTTACTAAAGGTTAATTATTTTCTTATCACATAGCAATCAAATTTGATGAAATTTAAACAATTCCTTTTAGGAATAGTAATTTTTACTTAGAATATTTATAACGACCCGTATTTTTCGATAATTAAAATATTAAATCAAATAAGATTTTGGGATTTAATGTTGTGAAAAATTAAAATTTTAAGAGTTAATAATGAGAAAATAACTAGAATGTAAGTTTAGGAATGTTGATTCAATATAATAACAACTATTTTAATGTAATCTCAAGCAATTGGAATAATTGTAAAGTTAATTTGGTTAGAAATCGTAAATAAGGAAATAAACCAAATTTTGTATTAAATGGTAAAATTGGATGTGATTAATTGAAATTGGTTAATATAGAAGGATTAATCAGTATGTGAATTTATTAACTTGGTTTGTAAACAATAAACATAGAAATGTGTTTGAAATTGTAAGTTGTAACAATTGTTTAATTACCATTTCACTATTTAATCCGTTAAAATTAAATTGAAAATCAATTGTAATTAATCTACTTAAATATTGTAGTTAATATAAATTAAAATGATGACTGTAGAATATTGATGTAATAAATGGTAAAACAATGTTAATTATATCCATATGGTGATAGTTGATTGAATAATAAGATGAAAATCAAAATAACTGAATTTATTAGAATTTTAATTTTAATTAATGAATTTACTGCAATTAAAATTGAACGCTGTAATTAGTGCAAGGTTTTAAATCTCGGATATTGGCCGCGTTTTGTCTCGGAAATTTTAGAGACTCGATCTCGTATTGGGGGAGGTCTCGGACGAGATGAGCCCATCTCGGGTGTTCGTCTCAGAATTCCATATCGGGCCTTAAAGCTCATATCGGAACCATCTCGGGGTATATTATATGTTAAAAATTGATATTATTCCACAACAATTTTTATGAATGGTGTTAAAAATAATAATAATTTAAACTTGATTTGTAAAATAAATTTATTGTTATTAATCAACTAAGGAACATTCGTATTCAAAAATCATAATATGCTTAAACTAAGAATAACATAATATAAATAAATTATAGCTCACAACTCATTATTAATGAACATGAATTATTGTTAGACATAAAACATAAATCCAAAACATTAAACAATAACCTAGAAGTAGAACATAAAACACATATATGTATAAGGAACATGCATGTAAAATACGATGAACATAAAAATGCAAAAGATTGTAGAACATATACGAATATATGATATATGATATAGACATATCTCATATAACATGCAAAATGTACACAAAACACTAAAGATTAAACATGATTTTTTCCACGTCTTCTATTCGCATACAAAATACAAAAAAAGAGCTTAATGGTAAACCAAAATAAAACCAGGATTTTACCATTGCGAGCATGCTATTACCATTGCGAGCATGCTATTACTAGCAAAAATAGTTATTAATATCTCGGGTGCATGGTTTCAAAATTTTAGCCCAAAAAAACAAAATACCGGTGATATTTTAACATCTCGTCTCGATCGATATATCGGTCGATATATTCAAAACGAGATTTACAGCAAGATTTGTTGTTTCGTTTCGGGGGGAGATCAAAACGAGATATCGGCCGAGATTTCCGATATCTGAAATAGTGAATTAGTGCAATATTTAATATTGGATTTGACATGGAAATTTATTTTAAAAGATTATAAATTACTAGTTGATCAAAAAATGATAAAAATTGGCTAACTTTTGAATTTGAATTGAAAAGTGATTTAATTAATTAAATAATAATTTATTTAATTAACGTGAAAATAACCATTTTTGCCACTATCTTGGATTTTGATGAAACCAATTTCATCGGATCCGTAACGGTGAATTATTGTAAAATTTCAAGTTTCGTAACGATCAGACTTGTCGTTTGATCGTGCGGGCTCGAAACGCGTAGAAATCAATTTAATAAATTCAATTTAAATTAAGCTAATTTTAAAAGAAAAATTCTTCATACAATGGAATTTGGACTTGAAACCCATTTCATTGAATTTAAAAATATCGAAAACATCTATTTTGATATATGGGATGACCTACTTTCGTTTCGGAAACGGAATGGGCTTTTCGAGTCGTTATTGTCGTTTCGAACCAATTCGATATGTTATTCATTCTTATTGGGCCTTGTCTATATAAATAGTTTTTCCAACCCTAGCAGCCTTTTTATTTCTTAATCCTGTACGTACGAATTTATTTGTCTATTCCTATCTCCTCCCTCCAATGGCAGAAACCTATTTTCAATTCTAAAAACCCTATTTCAATTTCAAATTCAAATCAAAAATCAAACTCCTCAAAACTATATCGAATTATATATCGTTGGAAAGCTCTCGGCGAGCGCAATCCACTTCTGCTGTTCATTTTTCGATTCAAGACACCGTTTGGCCTGAAAACGTCGATCATTCCTGGGAGCGATCGGGAGGCGTAGTTGAGAAGAGGGAGTCGAGTAGGCCATAGATTTGGGTTCTCTTGTGACTGCAGTGACCGGATTTCATGGAGATTGCCATTCAAAGTCGAGGCGGCGATGTTCATCTCTGGTGGATCGGGAGTGGCGGCGTATGGGCGGTATGTGCGGCCTGAGGAGGTGGTCGTGGTGATGTAGTCTGATCGAGGTGGAAGCCCTTGGGTCAGCGGCGATAATTGCTAGAGGGATGGCGGCTACTAGGGTTTCAAACTCGATCGTGTCTAGAGGGTCTCGCGTGGAAGAAACGAAGCAAGTGACTTGTAAAATTTGTAACGACCCAGTATTTTCAACCATTCGCATCCATTATAAGTGTATAGGTAAACACTCATGCCGGAGTTGAATTGCCCAAAATACTGCGTTGTAAATAAAATTTGGCAAAACTCAACATATACAGTAAATAAAATAATTACTGATCACAGACACAGAGTAATATAACAATAATGCAGCGGAAACAAAGGATAGTAGTTCATGAAGCTACTATATATATAACAGAGTTAAACAAGATACAACAGAGGTCTCGAATACAATAGATGTCTCAATACAATAATCAGATACCAGATCTGAATACATCACTGGAATCAACAGAATAACTGAAAGCAGGATCGATAGATTGCTGGATCTCCAAGCGAAGCTCCAACTCCAAAGGTGAGTCCCAAATGCTCTATCACTCAGTCTGACCCGAGCGTAAAGCAAAACACAAAACACTCGAGTCAGGATTAACATTCTTATATTAATAAATCCAACTCAAGTGAAATATCAACTGAAATACGAGTAACTTAAAGGATGTTTGGGATAACCATCCCCTAAGGATCCGTTAAACTATTTACTATGTAGTAATATACGCTATATATAGTAGTGTCTAAATAAGTAAAGTATAATCATATCGGAAAATAGCGTTAAGGGGATGGAGAACCTTAACGCGGTCGGATCTTAAAATCATAATCGTAGTAAAGCTCGGTATGGTAAGTGACACGGCACAACTAGGCAATGCCAGGGTAGATATACCAATTACGCACACGGACTGATGGATACGCATAGCAGCCACTACCGTTCCACCTCGAACAACATTCCCAATCGGAGGATGGCCATCTAGTCAAATCACAAGTAAGAGTATAATATCGAAGAAATGCGTCCGAGAAGAGGTGCTACCTCACTGGTCCGAGATCGCTCCTGTTTTAGCCACCTTATTGCCAACTCACAGGAGTTGGGTCCACGTAACATACCTTAAGAACGTCGCCACCATCCTACTTCATTCTGGAATCTCCACCGCGTACACGGTTGTCAAAGTGGTTTTCGGTATCGACAGAGAGTATGTCCATATCCGATCCCGGTCTCTTTGCCAACCAATCGTTATTATAACACCGTGGTCGTTTCAAAATAGTTTATACTTCAAACCAAAATCATTATCATTTAAAAACCCAATTTAATACGATATACTTTCACTTCAAATATCCATTTTCAAAATCATATTACTTTCCAAAGTTATAATGCTTTCGAAATCATAGTCTGGAAATCATAGTATTTTGGAAATCATATCACTTTTCTTTTAAACAGTTTAGATATTAAAATTTCATTATAAAAGAAATTAATTTCCTCAAATTTCACAAATCGATTCAAATTAACTCGAATTCCAAAAATTTAATTTAATCAAATCTCAAATCATTAGTTTCAACTCGATTCAGCTTCTAAATATACCATTTCAATTTATCGATTTCAAATACACATCTGAACCATAAAATAAGTCATTTCAATTTGAATATATTTCAAGGCTTTAAATATTCAACATTTCAAAACTAAGTTCACTAAATTTATATACATATCAGATTCACATTACAATTATTTAGTTTTAAAATATTAACTTATCATTTCCATAACATTTGAAATCAAATTTCAATTTACAATTTAAATAAACAAATATCTCATTTAAATATTTATACATTTGGAATATCCATTTAAGTCACCCTTTTCAAATTTCAAGTTGTAAATCAATTCTTTAAATTTCAAATTCAATACATTTCAAATCTAACTTATTCAAGTATAATTCTTAAATAACTATAATTTCAATCAATTTCAAATCCTTATAAATTCTATATTTGAAAATATAGAATTTAATAAATACTTAACATATTATTTATCAACTTTATTAAATCAACTTTAATAAATCTTAAAAATCAATATTTATCAAAACCATATATTTCTTTCAAAACCATAGAAATCATTTTCAAAACGTTTATATATAGACCAACGGTTCCTGTATATAATTTTCTATCCTATGGTCAAGTGATACGGATATTTATCATTTCAATCCGCAATTTAAAACATATTCGGGTATATATCTTTTCAACCCGAAATCCCAAATTCAATTCAATTGAAAATCGCTTGGGTTTATCATTTCAACCCATAACGATTTCCTCCTATTCTACAGATCGTTCGGGTATGTATCATTTCAACCCATAGTGATTCTATACTAACATGGAACTTGCAGAGTGATAACAGATAAGAAAATAAAATAACGACAGAAACAGGCATATATCAACAATATAAATAACAGATAATGGTGTCAGATGTCACAGGTGAACAGATACAGATAATGACAGATATAACAATGTAAATAACTAACATCAGCATATTTCAATTGACGTTTCAATTGAAATTAAACTTAATAAATATAAGAACATTAATCGTGAGTGATTGCTCACCTTTCGAGGCTAGAGGAGGTAGACTACACGACAGGTTACGAATCCAAGCCCGAATTTCAAAACAAGCATGATGGACACGAGTGATGAACAAAGCTGATAGATAGGAATAGACAAAATCCAATCAGAACTAAATCGACAAAGAAAATTAATAAAAGTGAATTAATAAATTTATACAATTATATATATATATATCAAAATCATGTTCTAATTTCAAACACATATAAATAAAATATATATTTATTATTATTATTTAAATAAACTCAATATTTTGATTTAAGTCAAATATTAAAATAAATATAATTCAAACTCATTATTCCTAAAACTCAAATAATAAAATCAAAGTATATAAATTTATCCCTTAAAACCAATACATGAAATCAATACTTAAATTTATAAAATAAAGCCCATGTATTGCCCAGACTTGATACACATTCGAACTTGTACACATACCTGAACTCTCTACAAACAGATGAGACACATTAGCAATTTTACTTGCACGATATAAACAGCTTTTATATACATTTATATGTATACGAAATTTAAAAGTCAACAATTGATAAACAAATATATATTTCCTTTCAACACATTTTTATGTATACTGTTGTAAATATACTATTGTAAATATGCTGTAATATATATATATAAATCTACAAGTCAAAAAAACTGTAAATGAAAAGTTGTAACTTTATATATGTGTAGATCTCAAAACAACATATTTATAAATATATACGGCTAAACTATATACTTGAAACCAACTCATGTATACAACATATATCAACTAATATATATAGGCTACATACATTAAAACCAATATTTATAAACAATATAAAACCCAACCTATGCTGTAACCAACAAAAAGATAAATATATATGTAATGTCCAACTTATACTTGAATAACTTGCTTATTATACCTCAGACATGTCACATACATACCTTATCTACATATATATAAATCTTACTATTCAAATCTATGCGTAACTAGTATAACTTACGCAACTTACCAAACTTTATATATTGTATTAATATATATATATACCATAAAAGAAAAATCAATACTTATAAATACAATCCTATAAAATCATATATATTATACGCGCTTCTATAACAACTTAGATAACAGATATATGCAACGAAATATAAATTTACAGAGGAAGAGAGTGGACGACACAGGTGGAGGAGGTAGGATCTGAAAGCGGACCCGGTGACGAGCACCTTGGGGTGGGAGGAAGCGGTTCGGGTGTATGGAGGTGATTGTGTGCAGAGGTCGGCAGTCGCGTGGAAGCTTGGGTGGGAAGGCACGGCTAGGCTTGGAGATGTCGAAGTGATCGAGGCAGTCTCGGCTGGGTCTGGTGACTGGTGGGGTTCGGTGATGACATGGAGGGTAGGAGGCTCGGTCTGGTGGTGGTAGGTTGGACTCGGTCTCGGTTGGGATGCCTGGGTGGAGGCGTGGCTGTCATTGGGACGTGGGGTGGTGGTTGGCAGGGCGTGGGGTGGTTTCTGGCGGAGCACGGCATGGGGTTGGAGGCGTGGTGGCGAATGGGTAGTCTGGCGTTGGCGACGTGGTGGCAGCTTGGAGAGGGACGTGGCAGCTGTGGTGGGTCTGGCGAAGGGTAGGCTGACGCATAGGGTACGGTGGCGAATGGTATGGAGTGGTGGTGGTGATCTCGGTCGTGGTGGTAGGTTGGAGGCGTGGCTGGGTACGGCGTTGGTGGTGGCTGGGGAACTCGAACTGGGTTGTGGAATGGGTAGGAGTTCGATGGTATTTGGCGTGTTGGGGATGAAGCAAAAACAGCCAACAGCCAAAGGAAAAACAAAATAAAAGAGAAGAATGGAATATAACAGCAAGCAGCTTACCTTTTTGGTTGCTCACGAGATTTAAAAGTGAAAGTTGCAGAGAAGCTTTTTGTGAAATGGAGATTTTGAACGAAGGAAAATGAACAGCTGTCTGTACTTTTGTAGAAAGAAGGCAACCAAAAGTTTTTTTGAACTGTAGCAAAAGTTAAGGCAATAAATGTTTTTCTTAGTTTGAACGAAACGTAAGGAAAATAAAAAGGGGAATGGAATGATTCTCACGCGCACAATTCAATGCAAGATTTTATTGAAATTTTCAAACTGAAACATACAGCTGAAAATTATTAGACCAAATAATTGTTGTTGGGCTGTACGTTAAAAATTTGAAGTCTAAGGGAAAATGTAAAGTCAAAATTCGGTACCGTTACGGTGAACTGTTTATTCTTTTCGACGCGTACCGGATCTCAAATTATAGAAATGAATATACCGCAGAGATCAGCACGACGAGACGATAAAAATGGTACACAGATATCAGGGGTACGGTCATCCGATCAAAAGTCGATAACCGGTACCAGAAATGCTGCTATTCTAACCGAATTAAGATAAACGGAGCAACAGAAGTCCAAATTTGACGAAACGAAAGATGACGTCTCACTCAGAAGATGATTTACAAATTTTCTATGTAAAAATATTTAGGTTTGGAAAACATTTTATTATCACCTATTTTTAACTGATTAAATTGAAGTAATTTACGTGCGAAATAAATTTTCGTATTTTCGGACGAAAATTTACCAGTTGCTATGTTTAATTAGACGCATTCCAAATGTCAAATTTATATTTCAAAATTTTACTGTTAAAATTTCACAAAATTCAATTAATTAAATAAATAAAACAACTGAGATTTGCGGGTCGTTACACTCTCCCCCACTCAAAACTTTTCGTCCCCGAAAAGGAAGAAGGTAGGAGAATAGAAACAACCAGAAAGAAATTAGATTAAAAGACAAGATAAGACAATTAATTAAAACTATAAATTTCAAATTAAACTAATTAATATTTAGAAATTTTGATTTAACCCACTGAGTTCACTTTAGTTAAATCAATTCATCTATTTCTGAATTCATTACCTTATTGTCTAGTCATCCTCAATTAACAATTTCTAAATCATCAAATTTGTATAATCATTTATTATACTCATGTTTTATTCAACAAACTTACTTCTTATATTCCAAATTATTATTAAGTTTTATTCCACTTAATATGTCCTTATCATATATATTTAAACCATATAAATTAATTTAAACCATATAATTTCAGTTTAAATCAATTTATATTCAATAATTGATTTTTAAATTCAAGGTATTTCCATTGGTTAATCTAATTTCAATTTTTTATTAATTCTTTCAAAACAGATTTTATTTGTCTCGTTAAATATTAAATTAACCTATTATTCTATTTCTCTCTATTAACATCTTTATAATAAAATTTAAGTGTATAACATTTACTATAACACTCAAATCTTTTCCTTATAAAGTCATTTTATATTGTATATTTTCCAATTACATTTTAACTTCTGAAAATTTTAGGTAAGTTATGCTAAGATGTAATTGAGTATTATACAAATAAGATTTTATAATTCAGTTATTCTCAGTTAACTATTTATCCAAGAATTTTGACTTTAGTTTATAATTGAAATCATCTTAAATCTAAAATTTAAGAATTTAAATCTCCGATTTACTTCAAACAATTTAGAGATATATATAATATATTTATATCAAATCAAATTAAATTTTAAAATCAGATACCTGTACATATATATACATCAAATTATACTAAAGAAATTCAAATTGAATATATATATATATATATATATATTTTCAAAACAAAACCGTAGCAAAGCTACAGAATGGTTTCTCCTCTTCGAAACTCGAAAATGAATGTCGATGATGCGGCCGTCATCACCGAAATTATTTTCCAGCGACAAAGAGAAGAGCACTGATTTAAACATTTAAAACTCTTTGAAAACCATTTTATTCGAAAATACTTTAAATAATATACATTTTAGGACTTTAAAACAAAGTTTGAAATCACCAGAAATTTAATTCTTAAATCTTTGATTTAAATTCATTTCAATTCCAAATAAATTTATAAACAATAGTCATTTTGCAATAGTCAATGACTTATAAAATGATAATCAAATATTATCATTTTCAACAACCAACTTATTTAACTTTTAATTCCAGAAAATTCTTCTTATATATTTATAACATAATCATACAAATTTATTTCGTTTATCAGATTTAAAAATTATATTGTGTCAGTTTGCTCTGTTCAAGTGTTTTGGAAATCCTATCGATAGCGTTGATCAGACGAATCGATCGAAAATCCAAACCAACATCAACAACTCAAACAACACACTATAAACATAAACTATTTTTTTATATTAATTACAAATACACTCCCTCACACGATGATTTCAGAATTGGATTTCAACACAAGGATAGAGATCCAAATATAGAGGGACTTAAATCAAAGAGAATTCTAATCTAAAAATAGATAGGCTCGAACGAAGGTTAGATGATTGCATTTCAAACAGGAAGATGGATGAAGTTGTATAAATCGCGGGCAACCTTAACCGGGTCAACCGTGACTTCATAGATAAGATCGATGTAGAATGCTGAAGCAAATCGACATTCGATTACCAGAGGTAGAATTCGGGTATAGCTTAAGATAGCAGCATCGTAAACCGAGGATACAAAAATCTCCGGTGGATCAATACCGATTGTAAAGGAGTTTCATCCCAGTACAAATTATTCGAAGATTGGCGAGACCGCCGATTTATTATAGAGATCATTCGAAGTGGAGTTATGGGATACTCCAGAATCAAATGACACGAATGGGGAAGACACGAATGGACTTTGGAACCGAAGTGAACGTTCCAAAATTCAAAGGAACCGAGTCAAAGAAGAAGGAATTCAAGCTCGAACGAAAGTGATTCTGTAATCGAATTTACTTCATATGCTGAGTTTTGCCTAAAACCAGAGCTCTGATACCAACTGTAACGACCCAGTATTTTCAACCATTCGCATCCATTATAAGTGTATAGGTAAACACTCATGCCGGAGTTGAATTGCCCAAAATACTGCGTTGTAAATAAAATTTGGCAAAACTCAACATATACAGTAAATAAAATAATTACTGATCACAGACACAGAGTAATATAACAATAATGCAGCGGAAACAAAGGATAGTAGTTCATGAAGCTACTATATATATAACAGAGTTAAACAAGATACAACAGAGGTCTCGAATACAATAGATGTCTCAATACAATAATCAGATACCAGATCTGAATACATCACTGGAATCAACAGAATAACTGAAAGCAGGATCGATAGATTGCTGGATCTCCAAGCGAAGCTCCAACTCCAAAGGTGAGTCCCAAATGCTGTATCACTCAGTCTGACCCGAGCGTAAAGCAAAACACAAAACACTCGAGTCAGGATTAACATTCTTATATTAATAAATCCAACTCAAGTGAAATATCAACTGAAATACGAGTAACTTAAAGGATGTTTGGGATAACCATCCCCTAAGGATCCGTTAAACTATTTACTATGTAGTAATATACGCTATATATATTAGTGTCTAAATAAGTAAAGTATAATCATATCGGAAAATAGCGTTAAGGGGATGGAGAACCTTAACGCGGTCGGATCTTAAAATCATAATCGTAGTAAAGCTCGGTATGGAGGTGACACGGCACAACTAGGCAATGCCAGGGTAGATATACCAATTACGCACACGGACTGATGGATACGCATAGCAGCCACTACCGTTCCACCTCGAACAACATTCCCAATCGGAGGATGGTCATCTAGTCAAATCACAAGTAAGAGTATAATATCGAAGAAATGCGTCCGAGAAGAGGTGCTACCTCACTGGTCCGAGATCGCTCCTGTTTTAGCCACCTTATTGCCAACTCACGGGAGTTGGGTCCACGTAACATACCTTAAGAACGTCGCCACCATCCTACTTCATTCTGGAATCTCCACCGCGTACACGGTTGTCAAAGTGGTTTTCGGTATCGACAGAGAGTATGTCCATATCCGATCCCGGTCTCTTTGCCAACCAATCGTTATTATAACACCGTGGTCGTTTCAAAATAGTTTATACTTCAAACCAAAATCATTATCATTTAAAAACCCAATTTAATACGATATACTTTCACTTCAAATATCCATTTTCAAAATCATATTACTTTCCAAAGTTATAATGCTTTCGAAATCATAGTCTGGAAATCATAGTATTTTGGAAATCATATCACTTTTCTTTTAAACAGTTTAGATATTAAAATTTCGTTATAAAAGAAATTAATTTCCTCAAATTTCACAAATCGATTCAAATTAACTCGAATTCCAAAAATTTAATTTAATCAAATCTCAAATCATTAGTTTCAACTCGATTCAGCTTCTAAATATACCATTTCAATTTATCGATTTCAAATACACATCTGAACCATAAAATAAGTCATTTCAATTTGAATATATTTCAAGGCTTTAAATATTCAACATTTCAAAACTAAGTTCACTAAATTTATATACATATCAGATTCACATTACAATTATTTAGTTTTAAAATATTAACTTATCATTTCCATAACATTTGAAATCAAATTTCAATTTACAATTTAAATAAACAAATATCTCATTTAAATATTTATACATTTGGAATATCCATTTAAGTCACCCTTTTCAAATTTCAAGTTGTAAATCAATTCTTTAAATTTCAAATTCAATACATTTCAAATCTAACTTATTCAAGTATAATTCTTAAATAACTATAATTTCAATCAATTTCAAATCCTTATAAATTCTATATTTGAAAATATAGAATTTAATAAATACTTAACATATTATTTATCAACTTTATTAAATCAACTTTAATAAATCTTAAAAATCAATATTTATCAAAACCATATATTTCTTTCAAAACCATAGAAATCATTTTCAAAACGTTTATATATAGACCAACGGTGCCTGTATATAATTTTCTATCCTATGGTCAAGTGATACGGATATTTATCATTTCAATCCGCAATTTAAAACATATTCGGGTATATATCTTTTCAACCCGAAATCCCAAATTCAATTCAATTGAAAATCGCTTGGGTTTATCATTTCAACCCATAACGATTTCCTCCTATTCTACAGATCGTTCGGGTATGTATCATTTCAACCCATAGTGATTCTATACTAACAGCGAACTTGCAGAGTGATAACAGATAAGAAAATAAAATAACGACAGAAACAGGCATATATCAACAATATAAATAACAGATAATGGTGTCAGATGTCACAGGTGAACAGATACAGATAATGACAGATATAACAATGTAAATAACTAACATCAGCATATTTCAATTGACGTTTCAATTGAAATTAAACTTAATAAATATAAGAACATTAATCGTGAGTGATTGCTCACCTTTCGAGGCTAGAGGAGGTAGACTACACGACAGGTTACGAATCCAAGCCCGAATTTCAAAACAAGCACGATGGACACGAGTGATGAACAAAGCTGATAGATAGGAATAGACAAAATCCAATCAGAACTAAATCGACAAAGAAAATTAATAAAAATGAATTAATAGATTTATACAATTATATATATATATATCAAAATCATGTTCTAATTTCAAACACATATAAATAAAATATACATTTATTATTATTATTTAAATAAACTCAATATTTTGATTTAAGTCAAATATTAAAATAAATATAATTCAAACTCATTATTCCTAAAACTCAAATAATAAAATCAAAGTATATAAATTTATCCCTTAAAACCAATACATGAAATCAATACTTAAATTTATAAAATAAAGCCCATGTATTGCCCAGACTTGATACACATTCGAACTTGTACACATACCTGAACTCTCTACAAACAGATGAGACACATCGGCAATTTTACTTGCACGATATAAACAGCTTTTATATACATTTATATGTATACGAAATTTAAAAGTCAACAATTGATAAACAAATATATATTTCCTTTCAACACATTTTTATGTATACTGTTGTAAATATACTATTGTAAATATGCTGTAATATATATATATAAATCTACAAGTCAAAAAAACTGTAAATGAAAAGTTGTAACTTTATATATGTGTAGATCTCAAAACAACATATTTATAAATATATACGGCTAAACTATATACTTGAAACCAACTCATGTATACAACATATATCAACTAATATATATAGGCTACATACATTAAAACCAATATTTATAAACAATATAAAACCCAACCTATGCTGTAACCAACAAAAAGATAAATATATATGTAATGTCCAACCTATACTTGAATAACTTGCTTATTATACCTCAGACATGTCACATACATACCTTATCTACATATATATAAATCTTACTATTCAAATCTATGCGTAACTAGTATAACTTACGCAACTTACCAAACTTTATATATTGTATTAATATATATATATATACCATAAAAGAAAAATCAATACTTATAAATACAATCCTATAAAATCATATATATTATACGCGCTTCTATAACAACTTAGATAACAGATATATGCAACGAAATATAAATTTACAGAGGAAGAGAGTGGACGACACAGGTGGAGGAGGTAGGATCTGAAAGCGGACCCGGTGACGAGCACCTTGGGGTGGGAGGAAGCGGTTCGGGTGTATGGAGGTGATTGTGTGCAGAGGTCGGCAGTCGCGTGGAAGCTTGGGTGGGAAGGCACGGCTAGGCTTGGAGATGTCGAAGTGATCGAGGCAGTCTCGGCTGGGTCTGGTGACTGGTGGGGTTTGGTGATGACATGGAGGGTAGGAGGCTCGGTCTGGTGGTGGTAGGTTGGACTCGGTCTCGGTTGGGCTGCCTGGGTGGAGGCGTGGCTGTCATTGGGACGTGGGGTGGTGGTTGGCAGGGCGTGGGGTGGTTTCTGGCGGAGCACGGCATGGGGTTGGAGGCGTGGTGGCGAATGGGTAGTCTGGCGTTGGCGACGTGGTGGCAGCTTGGAGAGGGACGTGGCAGCTGTGGTGGGTCTGGCGAAGGGTAGGCTGACGCATAGGGTACGGTGGCGAATGGTATGGAGTGGTGGTGGTGATCTCGGTCGTGGTGGTAGGTTAGAGGCGTGGCTGGGTACGGCGTTGGTGGTGGCTGGGGAACTCGAACTGGGTTGTGGAATGGGTAGGAGTTCGATGGTATTTGGCGTGTTGGGGATGAAGCAAAAACAGCCAACAGCCAAAGGAAAAACAAAATAAAAGAGAAGAATGGAATATAACAGCAAGCAGCTTACCTTTTTGGTTGCTCACGAGATTTAAAAGTGAAAGTTGCAGAGAAGCTTTTTTTGAAATGGAGATTTTGAACGAAGGAAAATGAACAGCTGTCTGTACTTTTGTAGAAAGAAGGCAACCAAAAGTTTTTTTGAACTGTAGCAAAAGTTAAGGCAATAAATGTTTTTCTTAGTTTGAACGAAACGTAAGGAAAATAAAAAGGGGAATGGAATGATTCTCACGCGCACAATTCAATGCAAGATTTTATTGAAATTTTCAAACTGAAACATACAGCTGAAAATTATTAGACCAAATAATTGTTGTTGGGCTGTACGTTATAAATTTGAAGTCTAAGGGAAAATGTAAAGTCAAAATTCGGTACCGTTACGGTGAACTGTTTATTCTTTTCGACGCGTACCGGATCTCAAATTATAGAAATGAATATACCGCAGAGATCAGCACGACGAGACGATAAAAAATGGTACACAGATATCAGGGGTACGGTCATCCGATCAAAAGTCGATAACCGGTACCAGAAATGCTGCTATTCTAACCGAATTAAGATAAACGGAGCAACAGAAGTCCAAATTTGACGAAACGAAAGATGACGTCTCACTCAGAAGATGATTTACAAATTTTCTATGTAAAAATATTTAGGTTTGGAAAACATTTTATTATCACCTATTTTTAACTGATTAAATTGAAGTAATTTACGTGCGAAATAAATTTTCGTATTTTCGGACGAAAATTTACCAGTTGCTATGTTTAATTAGACGCATTCCAAATGTCAAATTTATATTTCAAAATTTTACTGTTAAAATTTCACAAAATTCAATTAATTAAATAAATAAAACAACTGAGATTTGCGGGTCGTTACAAAATTCCTTTTATTATTTTAATTATTTCATATTTTAAATTGTATAACTTCTGATGTTAATAACTTTTCCATACCATCTTGGATTTACGCGCGGTTTGTTTCTTTGGGATCGTATCGAAATTTCGGACATTATGGAACTGGTTTGATTGGATTTTGAGACTGTCGAAATTTGGGCCTTTAATTGGATTTTAAATCGATTTGGAATCAAAGGTGGGTGGTTTAACCCACTCACAACTACTAAATTATCTTATGTTAGTTAAATCAAATTTATGATGTGAATAGGAATTGATTGATTGATTGATTGATGTTTGGTATATATTTGGATGATTGAATATGAAGATTTAATTGTTTATTAATTGGTATATTTTATTTAAAATACTTAATTATGTAAATTAATTGTTTATAAATTGAACACTTTGAATAAAATATATTAATTCCTTAGTTCCTTCTTTTCCCTTTTCGAGGACGAAAAGTTTTGAGTGGGGGAGAGTGTAACGACCTGTATTTTTCGATAACTGAAATATTAAATTAAACAAGATTTTGGGATTTAATGTTGTGAAAAAATAAAAATTTAAGAGTTAATAATGAGAAAATAACTAGAATGTAATTTTAGGAATGTTGATTCAATATAATAATAACTATTTTAATGTAATCTCAAGCAATTGGAATAATTGTAAAGTTAATTTGGTTAGAAATCATAAATAAGGAAATAAACCAAATGTTGTATTAAATGGTAAAATTAGATGTAATTAATTGAAATTGGTAATATTGAAGGATGAATCAATATGTGAATTTATTAGCTTAGTTTATAAACAATAAACATAGAAATGTGTTTGAAATTGTAAGTTGTAACAATTGTTTAATTACCATTTCACTATTTAATCCGTTGAAATTAAATTGGAAATCAATTGCAATTAATCTACTTAAATATTGCAGTTAATATAAATTAAAATGATGACTGTAGAATATTGATGTAATAAATGGTAAACCAATGTTAATTATATCCATATGGTGATAGTTGATTGAATAATAAGATGAAAATCAAAATAAATGAATTTATTGGAATTTAAATTTTAATTAATGAATTTACCGCAATTGAAATTGAACGCTGTAATTAGTGCAATATTTAACATCGGATTTGACATGGAAATTTATTTTAAAAGATTATAAATTATTAGGTAATCAAAAAATGATAAAAATTGGCTAACTTTTGAATTTGAATTGAAAAGTGATTTAATTAATTTAATAATAATTTATTTAATTAACGTGAAAATAGCCATTTTGGCCACTGTCTCGGATTTCATAGAAACCAGTTTCATCGGATCCATAACGGTGAATTATTGTAAGATTTCAAGTTTCGTAACGATTGGACTTGTCGTTTGATGGTGCGGGCTCGAAACGCGTAGAAATCAATTTAATGAATTCAATTTAAATTAAGCTGATTTTAAAAGCTAACTTCTTCATACAATGGAATTAGGACTTGAAACATGTTTCATTGAATTTAAAAATATCAAAAACATCTATTTTGATATACGAGATGACCTACTTTCGTTTCAGAAACGGAACGGGCTTTTCGAGGCGTTATTGTCGTTTCGAACCAATTCGATATGTTATTCATTTCTACAAGCCTTGTCTATATAAATAGTTTTTCTAACCCTAGAAGCCTTTCTATTTCTTATTCCTGTACATACAAATCTGTCTGTCTATTCCTCTCTCCTCTCTTCATTGGCAGAAACATATTTTCAATTCCCAAAACTCTATCTCAATTTCAAATTCAAATCGAAAACCAAACTCCTCAACACTATATCGAATTATATATCGTTGGAAAGCTCTCGACGAGCGCAATCCACTGCTGTTGTTCGTTTTTCGATCCGATTCACCGTTTGGCCTAAAATAGTTGATCATTCCCGGACGTTCGTATTAGGTTTTTGGGTTTGGACGGTGTATCTTCGTCCAGGGAGCGATTGGGGGGCGCCGTTTGGAAGAGGGAGTCAAGCATGCCACGGATCTGGGTTCGCTTGAGACTGGATTTCGTGGCGTTTTTGTTCAAAGTCGAGGCGGCAACATTCGTCTCTGGTGAACTGAGTGTGGCGGCATCTGGGCCGAGTGTGCGGCCTAAGGAGGTGGTCGTGGTGATGTAGTCTGATCGAGGTGGAAGCCCTTGGGTCAGTGGCGATAATTGCTAGAGGGATGGCGGCTACTAGGGTTTCGAACTCGATCATGTCTGGAGGGTGTCGCGTGGAAGAAACGAAGCAGGTGACGTGTAAAATTCCTTTTATTGTTTTAATTATTTCATATTTTAAATCGTATAACTTCTGATGTTAATAACTTTTCCATACGAGCTCAGATTCACGCGCGGTTTATTTCGTTGGGATCGTATCGAAATTCCGGACATTATGGAACTGGTTTGGTTGGATTCTGAGACTGTTGAAATTTGGGCCTTTAATTCGATTTTAAATCGATTTGAAATGAAAGGTGAGTGTTTTAACTCACTCACAACTACTAAATTATCTTATGTTAGTTAAATTAAATTTATGATGTGATTAGGTATTGATTGATTGTTGTTTGGTATATTAAATTGTCATTCGAGTTATACTAAATTTAATTCATTTGATTTAATATTGAATTTAAATTGTTAATTGAATACCCGAAAATGATAAACAGTTAATTGTTGTGATTTATTGGCTGATTTGAATGATGATTGTGATGGATGTTTAATTGTTGATATTTGGATGTATGTTTAAAGTATACATTGTTATCACACTGCAAGCTCCCTTAGTTATTGTTAGGAAAATCACTATGGGTTGAAATGATACACACCCGAACGATCTATAGAATAGGGAAAAATCATTATGGGTTGAAATGATAAACTCGAGCGATTTTATGGATTTTGAATTTTTTCGGGATTGCGGGTTGAAATGATATATACTCGTAAAATTCAAATTTTTGCGGGTTGAAATGGTATATATCTGTATCACTTGACCATAGGGTAGTAAATTATATACGAACACCGGATTGGTTAAATTTAATGATTTTAAATTCTTAATTTTTGAATCCAGTTAAATGATATTTTGAAAAAAAATTGATTTATATAAACTGGATTATTTTCAAAATCCAAGCTTTAAAATGTTGAAATTGAAATTGGTTTAAATGAATTATTAAAAGAATTGAAATTTTAAAGTTGAATATTGAGATATAAATGAAATTTATCAAAATTAAGTTATTGTAACCGTTTGAATATCTAAACTTAGAAATCTATTGAATTTAAAGTGGTTTAAATTTTGTAGATCAAACATGGATTTGAAATCGATATAAATTGAAATGGTTTTTTTTATGAGAATTTGAATTGAAAGATAAAAAGTTGAGTTTTGTTGATTTGGAATCTGGATATGGCCCCGATTTGTTGAAATGAAAGAGACAGTTTGATTTGATACTATTTTCAAAATAAATTATTTAATAAGAAAACTGCTTTAAAAATCTATTATTTTAAAATTTAGTTTATTTAGAATTTCAAACTATGTACTATATAAACCATTTCCAATAATCAAACCCTTTTATATAAAAACTATTTTAACAGTTTTAAAATCATTAAACTATTTAAACTATTAAACTAATTTAACTATTAAAAACTATTTTAAACAATTTTTAACTAGTTTTAAATCTATTTTAAACTATTAAAATTATTTTTAAATCTATTTTACTCTATTAACATTATTTTAAACTATTAAATTCTATATTAAAATTATTTTAAACTATTTTAAAGCAATTTTAAACTATTTTTAGCTATTTTTAACTATTAAAACTATTTTAAACTATTAACTATTTTCAAACTATTTTAAACTATTTAAACTGTTTCTGACCATCCGAAATATTTTCAAAAATTTCAAACGGTGCAAGGCTGAACTGTTTAATTTTAGATCCTTGATTTAAAAGCAAATATGATTTTCTAGTGAAATAATATATTTTAAGTAAATATGATGATTTTGAAATGAAGGTTTAACCTGTTTTGTGGATATGATTTCGAAGGCGAATAATGATTTCGAAGGTGAATATGATTTCGAAAGTGATATGATTTGAAGTGGATATGATATTTTGATATCAATTATGAATTAGTTTTGGAAATGTAAAAGAACCATCCGGTGTGAAATAAGCGTTTGGTGGTTAAAGAGACCGGGACCAGATATTGTCATACTCTCTGCCAATACCGAAAACCACTTTAACAACTATGCACGTGGTGGAGATTCAAGAATGAAGTAGGATGGTTTGGCGAACGATTCTGTATGAGGTATTAACGTAGCCCTGACCCCCTCGGGTTAGCTTGATGTGGCTAAAACAGGAGCCATACCGGGCCAAGTGAGGTCGCACCTCCGATCGGACACATTTCTTCGATACTATATTTATTACTTTGTGATTGATTTGGTGGCCACCCCTTGATTTGATTTTGGCAGTGTGTTCTGAGGTGGGCGGTAGTAACTGCTATGCGTTACCACCAGTCCAGATCCGCAAAACGGTAGTATCCTATCCTGGGCATTGCCTCACGTGCCTTGTCACATGCCTTATCGTGCCCATTACGAGTATGGTTTGTGTCGTACCTATGGAGTGCTCCTTGATAGCCCACCAGTTTACGCTGGAGTTTACAGTACTGTATAGACTACGACATTATATAAAATGTGTTAAGAGGGATATGAGTAATGCCTTAACGCTATTTTAATACTTTACTTTACTGTAGACAAGTTATAATAGCGTATTGTACTATATATGTAGATAGTTTAACGGATCCTTAGGAGATGGAATCCCGAACATCTCTTAAGTTACTGCACTCACGTTAGACACTGAATTGGAGATGTAAAATCCCGTAAACATCTCCGACGCCGTTAAACACATATTTATTTACTATTGATTTAACTTACATAAGATCTTTTAGTTCTGACTCGAGTGTTTGTCCTTTCAATTTGCTCGGGTCAGTCTGAGCTTTTCAGGGTATTGAAGACCATTTATCTTTGGAGGACGAAGACGAAGATTTGTATGCTATTTATTATATTTATACTATTGCATCATGTTGTTCCCCTGCATTATTTATTTATTCCTGATGTATGTACTCTGATCTGTATTGTAAAAGTGTAATCAAATGTTATTAGTAAAATAGCTTCATGAACTGTTATTTGATTATTATATTTTATCATTCCGCTATGATATTCTATGTTTGTTTTATTTCTTTCTCTTCTTTTTATTACCCCATAACAATCCTCCCTTTTGAATGGTTTGAGTCCAACATGTGTGGTTTATTGTCGATTTAAACCGTCCAAAAAGGTGGGTCGTTACAATATTGCTGTGTCAAAGTATATCGTTCTAGTGTTTAGAAATCCCCAACGATAACGTTGATTAGACGTATCATTCAGAATTCTTAACCACGCAATGGATAAGTTAACATAATCAAATTCCAAATATTGTTCTTCTCTTATAAAACAAACTTATTTAATTCCCTTATGGTTCAACTCGAGGAAAACTATGGGCTATTTCTTTATTCAAATGAGTTAGACATCATCGAATGACAATTTCAACTCAATCCACTTCATCTAGATTGAAGTGGATTCGTTTTCCTTTGAGTTATAATTCCTCTTTGAAAATCCACATTTTCTTATGAAACAAATTAAGAAATATGCAATCGTTCATATAAAAGTGCATGTAATTTATCACAGTGGCTAGAAATAAATCTATTAGTTTCCGCCACGTACTATGATCATTACTAGATCTTTCTACTCAAATACATTTCATTAAATTTATCTTTGTGATGTAACTTTATTATGGGATCTAGATCAGGATCTTATATAGCTTCCCTAATCGTTTTATACTTTACAATCCATTTGAGAAAAATATTCTTTTACTAAATTCAACAATTCAAATATTTCAAAATTTCATTCTTAAGGAAGCATGCCTTTTAAGATCGAGACTTGCTTCCCTTTATCTGGTAGTGAACTAGGCTCATTAACTATGAACATCTAGCCTTTAGTCTGTACTTTGCGCTTCTTTCATTGTCTGCCCATTTGACCAATTTCCTTAGAGTTATAACATTTCTTCAACTGATCATATTTTCTTTTTCTGCACTCGTTGGCATAATGACCCTTGTTTCACAATAATTACATTTCTTCAAATTTTTATCAATTAATTTTTTCCGCTCAGCTTATCTATGTCAAACATGCTTCTTTAGTTTAGCCCGCTTCATCTGAAAAGACCCTTATTCTTCATGAATTTCCAATCATTTTTCTGAAAGAAGAATTTCTTTCCTTGCCGAGGTTATAGAGCAAGTAGTCCACTTAAGACCGTATTTCGCTCATGAACCATCTCATATCTTAATGCCATATTGACTACTCCTTCAAACGGACACCTTGGCTGAGTAAGCAATTTATCTCTCAGTTTAGCTTTAAATCCAAGAAAACATTCTCATTCTTCTCCAAGGGCGAATCAACCAATGTTAGTCCATACTTTGAAAGAGAACTAAACTCATTTACATATTTAGTTACTAACGAATTGCCTTAGATTAGATATATGAATTTCCAAAGCAGAGCTGCCTTTTGGCTTCGAGAATAAAATGCACTATAAATAATTATATCTTTGCCAAGATATATTTTCTTCTAGTATTGTCGTTGTGATGGCATCGTACCAGTTCAAAGCTCTAGATTGTAATTGACGAGATGCCAATCTTCTTTTCTCTTGGTCTATTAATCCAAAACCACTAAAAATCCTTTAACAAGATCTCAACCAAGAGTTTACACCCATAGCTTACAATAAGGTATAAGAGTCATATGCAAGTCATAGGTCATATCATAGTCAAAATTCTTTATTCACTTGTTGTCTGCTATGCAAAGTTGATTGTATAAGTCTTTGATTGCCAAAAGTTATAAATTTACAATCGGCATCTTAATCCCTAATTTGATTTAGGGTTTATAAATGGAAATGTAAGAAAAAAATAAGGAAAAGTCGCCCCTTCCATGAAGCAATGGGGTCCGTATTTATAGGAGTTGAAGTGGTAGCCTGACTACCATGTATCCTTCGGAACCCTTGATTCTCGGCATCGTTCATTGTGTTGGTGATATGCGACAATCTTCTGTATACTGTTGATATGCAACAACCCTACTTACATTGATGAACTGCGGCATCCTCCTTTATTGATGGTTTATGACATCTTTTCCATATTGATAATTTACGACATCTTTGCAATATTGATGATTTACGACAACTTTGCCATACTAATGATTTATGACATTGTTTGCAACATTGATGAAATACGGTATCCATCTTTGTATTTTCAATATTCGACACCCCTCTATATTGTTGATATCCAACATCCTTCTTGGATTGTCAATTCCCGGCATTGCTTGTTGTATTGATGACATACGACATTCTAATTCACATCATTGACATCTGTCACCCTCCATAACTATAGATATCTGACATCCCTTCTATTCTTTGAAGTACGACATGCCCTTCTGCTTGTAAATGCTCGAGATCTCTTGCCGCTTGCTTTACAACTGTTATAGTTACAAAGGACAGATATTTACAAAGTTCTAATGTACCTTCTTTGTGACTATATGTTCATGTACGACATCTTATAGGTTAGCCAATTTCTTGGAGTTGGAAACTCTTATAATCTCATCATCCTCTCTTAGGTACATGACACATTTTTATAGAAGTTCGACATCTTCTTGAAGTTGCATGAAGCTTATTATATCTTGCTAAACGTTTGATTGCTTTTCTTCTACACATTTGGTATCTTGAATCACAATACATTTCCTTATATATTCGACATATTATTTGTAGTGACATTTGTCCCCTAGTGTAGAAGAAATGTTGACTTTTCAAGTTAACACTTCGATATTGACGCTTGCCGCCTATTGGCATTCCATCTAAATCTTGTTCATCCATTCTAAATGAGATCAATGACTCTTCTCGTTCAATTTCCTTCTATAAATACTCATCTTCTTCCGCTTCTTAATTTTTACATGCAAATTAAACTCGAGACAAAAATTTCCAATTTCTAGTTTGACTCAAGAAACTTCAATCTTTTTAAGCATTTAAGCTCGATCTCAAGGTTCGATCTTTATTTTTAATTGGTTTAGACATAAGGTTAAGAGAAGTTTTCGATCTTTAAAATAGGGTTTAATTGGGTGTTTTACTTAGTATTTGAATATGAATGTGGATTGTGGTAGTTTCTTTTGATGATTAATTGCAGTTAGATAGTTGTTATTACAAAATCAAAAACTTTTCAGAAAGAAAATTCTCTAGAATATTGATTATGACAAAGTCGGTACT
Organism: Allium fistulosum; assembly: GCA_030737815.1. Classification (NCBI taxonomy): domain Eukaryota; kingdom Viridiplantae; phylum Streptophyta; class Magnoliopsida; order Asparagales; family Amaryllidaceae; genus Allium; species Allium fistulosum. The sequence continues at coordinate 307,533,638 of CM060908.1, read as the reverse complement.
CTTTTGAGATTTCGGCACCTAATTAAAATTTGGTGATAGAAATTCGACATTCTCTTCAAAATATGATAACTTGCTTGGTTTTTGAATTTATTTATCTTTTGAAGGCCGATAACTGATTTAAAATTGGTATCTCTTTAAGGTTTTGCTTAGTAGCTACAAATTCGACAATTGATTAGGGTTTTAGTATCTATTTAGGAATCCGACAACTCGGTTATGAGCCCAATAACTCACTTAAAAAGATTGTTGTTTTAGGTACAAACTAGATAACCTCTCGGCAAACTGCTACCTTTTCATAAATTCAACAACTAATTAAGGAATCGTTATGCAGGTCATAAACACCGTATCTTATTTATGTCTGACACCATATCATAGATTCTGAAAGTAGGCATACTAATGGGTTGTTTATGCATTCGACACCTTTAAATAATTCTAGACTTACTTTATCATTTACAAATTCGACATTGAGCTATCGGTTCAACACTTTAGTATAACCTTAATAAAGTTGTAACGACCCATATTTTTATGGATCGAAACATCGTAGAACAATTGTTATTAGACTGTTAGTATTGTTAAGTCGTTCAGAATTTAGGTCGACTAAAACTTAAGTCGAGTAGTAGCTTAAGTCGTGTAGAAGATGAGTCGAGTGGTAGCTTAAGTCGTGAAGCGACTTAAGAGATAGAAGAGACCTAAGGAGTTTGGTCATGCTGGAGCTTAGGTCGTGAAGGAGGTTAGGTCGTAGACGACTTAAGGAATTAGAACGACTTAAGGATTGGAGCGACTTATAGGATTGGCGACTTAGGATAGTGGCGACTTAAGAGTTAGCGGCGACTTAAGAGTTAGCAGCATAGGAAACTAAGCGGGTTAACGACCTAGGGAGTTTGAGTCGTTCGAGCGACTTAAGGAGGGTTGTAGTTAGGACGTGAGCGACCTAAGTCTAACAGTTAAGTCGTAACCCAGTTAAGTCGTGGACGAGTTAAGGAGATAAGTTGGTGAGTCGTTGAGTCGCTTTGGCATGTTTAGTTAGGTCGTAGACGACCTATGATAGTATGCTGGGTAGTTAAGTCGTTAGACGACCTAAAGTTATTAAGTCGTATCCCAGTAAGCCGTTAAGTCAAGTAAAGGTGATAAGTCGTAACCTAGCTAAGTCGTGAGGTTGTTGAGTCGTAGAGTTGTTAAGTCGTTAAGGCGTATTCCAGTTGAGTCGTTAGGTCGCATGGGTACTTAAGTCGAAGGTCTTAAGTTGTGGGGTTTTAGGTCGTAAGTTTTTATAAGTCGTAGGTCGTGGTGTTCTTAAGTCGTAAGTCGTGAGATTTCTATGAGTCGTGGACGACTTAAGGGGGCGGACGACTTAGGGGATTTCAGCCTATAAATAGGCGGTTCTACCTCACTTTTTGGGATCCGGATTTTTAAGCGACGAAGTGCTGATATTTTGAGAGCTCGAGTTCTACACTTCTTCACTTCTTTTCTCCACTTTAATCTTGTGCTTCCTTCCATCCAAATCGAAGATCCAAGAGCTTAGATTGAAGATCTACATCCATCGAAGAGAGATTTCATCGTTTGAAGCGGATTTGTGATAGATCGAGTTAGATCCTTCACTGTCCAGATCTGAAGTGTGTTGCTTTTAAGGTGTTTAGGTGATTTGGTGAGTGGTGATTATCTCTCACACGGATCCAAAGGAGTATATCGGATCGTTGGTTTGATTTGATGTTAAAATAGTGATTTCCATGCATTTCCGTAAACTTAAGTATAGATCTATTGTTCATGATTATTTGACATCCATTTTACTACATGATTAACCTATGCAAGTTCATTCATCAAGTTATAGAGATATTACTCATGTTTCATGCTTGTTAGATTTCGACCCTTTATTTACAAGATTGCCATTATTGTTATAATTGTTTATTAGATCATATTTGAATGTTTGATTACTTGGATTAATGATTGACTTGATTGATTGTTATGAATTAGTTGATTGATGATTAGATTTAGACAAGATGGTCTAAGATGATTCAAAATCTAAGTGAAAGGCTCTTGAATTGGAAAAGCTGCTCGTGGCATATGTAGCGGATGATGAAGCTCATATGGATAGGTTTGATGATGATGATGTTGAGATAAGGCTTTGCTAGGATGTGATGAAGCGAGGCATGATATGAGATAGTCTTGGTCTAATCCAGACGGGATCATTCCAAGCATGTTGATAACTCGGTGATATGGTTCGAGTTTGAGGATAATGGTTTGCTCGAGAGGCGCTTGAGCTAGTATGGAAATAGTCGTCGAGGAGGATGACTAGAAGGCTGTGATTTCATCGTTGTTGAAGGTTCTAGCATGCTCAAAGCAAGAGTACGTTGGGCAGATTCGATAGTCCCTAAAGACTACTGATTGGTAGTCAAGTACTCTGGGCAGATTCGATAGTCCTAGGCACGGGTTTTGACGACGTGCGGAGTTATGTCTAGAACCGAGGTTCCATTAGCCCTTGACGGACGGCTGAAAGAATGTGCCGGTCATTCAATTAACGGTGGTATCAAAGCAATGATAACAGTGATAGCCACAGTCATGGATGTTTGGTTGTATCGTCATTCGGTCTCAAGAGCAGTGTTTTTTGGGTGCTTATCTGATCTTGGTTTAGGCCTTGGGGGTTTGTACTTGGAAAACATCGCCCTTGACTCGAGTGATAATTACTTTACTTTAATTGTTTGCTTTGCTATGTTTGCTTCTACTTAGTGTGTGTCTGGGGGCTATCACTGTAGAAAGAGGTGGAGTGGGAGGGTTGGATTCCTATTCCTTTTTCCTTTATGCTCTTTTGGTATGTTGTTAGTTAATTTACCGCTCACCAAGACTGTTGTCTGACTCAAGGCTTTATGTTTTAACTCTTATTGCCTTCGGCTGTTCGTCCATTTTGGGACGGGCAGACTAGGTAGCAGGTGACAGGTGCTGTTCTTGCTTCCAACGATGCTGATGACGAAGACGAGCTGGAGGCTTGCATATTATTTTCTTACTATATGTACTGGATGTTCCGCTGCTTGTATAATTCTCTGAGTGATATGTAGTGAGGCTTGATGTATTGACTATTCAGATGTTTGTATTCAACTATTATGAAGTTTTGTATGATGACATTCTATTCTGTGAAGCTTTACTATATATATATATTCTATTGTATTTTGTCCATGCGTTATGAGTTATACGATAGATTCTGCTGTTTTAATTTACCCTGACAATCGTCCATGGCTGCCTGGCACACTTTACAGCGCACTATCTCTAGGTTCAGTGCGGGGGTCATGGGCGGTCGTCACATTTGGTATCAGAGCTTTGGTTAATCGATTTTACCCAACGCTCGCTGACATAACTACGTATGAGAGGCGTAATTGTATTTTGATGGATGATTACTATATATAATATAGTAGCTTAGAAAGATTTGAGTCCTTTATGAGTTGTTTCTCAAGGTATGTTAATCATTCCTTTTTATAGATATTAGGAATGAGTCGAAGAGGGAGACCAGCTGCTAGGGAAGGTCGTGCTACTGAGGGGGCTACTGATTATGTTGCTATGTTCGAAGCTATGATGACTTCGATCATGAGAAGGATGCCATCTCCGGGGCCATCAGTAGATGTTGGAGTTCAAGTCCAAACTCCAAAACCAGTGGATTTTGCTAAGTTGTGTAAAGATTATACTGCTCTAGGAGGAAAGGTTTTCCTAGGAACAGAATCAACCATTGAAGTCCAGAGGTGGATAGATGCTTGTAGAAGAAACTTTAGTGATTTGGGAATTGAGGATGCGACTAAAAGGAAGTTAGCATCAAGACAGCTTCAAGGGAGAGCTTCTGATTGGTGGAACTCTATCACCATTGATACTCTGGAGGAAGAAATTACTTGGGAGCAATTCCAAGACAGATTTGAAGCTAAGTTCATTTCTACGGCTCAGAAGTCTGTTCTGTTTAAGAAGTTTGTGGAGCTCAAGCAAGGTGGAAGACCAGTTCTTGAGTATGTTTCTGAGTTTGAAGCTTTGTCCAAGTATGCCCGGTCGTATATTGAATCTTCGTATCAGAAGAATGAGAAGTTTGTGATAGGCTTGGACAGTTATCTTGGGAGGCAGTTGGTGGATCATTTGGAAGATCCATTTGAGAAGCTAGTAGAGAAAGCTCTCAGGCACGAGAATCTGTTTCCTAAGGAAAGGTCTGTTGTTGCTGTGACCAAGGAAGAATCTAAACCACAGCAGGGTGGAAACAAGAAGAGGAAGCAGCAGCAGCAAAAGGGTAAGGATGGCTAGAAGAAGCCGAAGGGCGAAGTGACCTGCTACAATTGTCAACAGAAGGGCCATTTCTCCAGAGATTGCAAGAATCCGAAGGTGCCGGTGAAGTGCCACAACTGTGACAAGCTGGGGCATGTTAAGAGGAATTGTCCAGAACCGCGGAAGGACTAGCAGATTGTGCAAGCTTATGCTTTGGGAGCTGTTCCATCATCTTCGAAACCTCCTACCGTTGAAGAGAAAGGAAAGAGTGTGGTGGTTCAAGGTACTCTTTCCATATGTGGTGTTCCAGCTAGAGTTCTATTTGATACTGGGGCGTCGCATTCTTTTGTTTGTAGTGAACTTGTAGGCCGGTTGGGTTTAGAACCGGATATCGTTGATAGGCCATTGGTTGTGACTAATCCAGTTGGGGGTTCGTCTTGTTTGTGTATGTTATGCCGTGGTCTGATTGTATCGAGTCATGGTTGCTCTTTTGTTTGTGATTGTTTTGTTCTGAACTTTGCGGGGTTCGGAATTATTTTGGGTATGGACTGGCTTAGGAAGTATGCGGCAAAGGTTGATTGTGATAGGTTAGAGGTGACAGTCGAGAATGTGGAGGGGCGAAAGATTGTGATACGATGTAAGCATGAAGAAGGCGTCTTCATGAGCTTCATGTATTTGCTGGTTGTTCCACGGGATGGACTGTCATCTGTGCCAATCGCTAATGGATTTGAGGATGTCTTTGACGTGGTCAAAGGGTTACCGCCGCATAGAGAGATCGAGTTTCGTATAGATCTAGTTGAAGGAGCCAGACCTGTTGTGATGCCTCTTAGGCGGATGGCGCCTAGGGAGCAGCAAGAGTTGAGGGTGCAGGTTGATGACCTTTTACAGAAAGGATTCATTCGGCGTAGTGTGTCCGAATGGGGTGCACCAGTTGTGTTTGCAACCAAAGCAGATGGATCATTGAGGTGGTGTGTGGATTATCGTGAGCTGAATAAGGTGACTAAGAAGAACAAGTATCCATTGCCGAGAATAGATGACTTGTTTGATCAGCTTCATGAAGCTAAGGTGTTTTCTCAGATGGATTTGGCAACGGGATTTCACCAGTTGAGAGTGGCTAAGGATAGTGTGCCGAAGAATGCTTTACGGACACCATCTGGTTTCTTTGAGTGGCTGGTGATGCCGTTTGGATTGACTAATGCGCCAGCATATTTTGTGGATCTTATGAATAGAGTGTTCAGAGATCAGTTGAACAAGTTCGTGCTAGTGTTCGTGGATGATATTTTGATTTATTCCAGAATTGAAGAAGAGCACAAGACTCACTTGCGTATTGTTTTGGAAATCTTACGGAAACATCAGCTGAAGGCTAAGTTTTCAAAGTGTCACTTCTGGAAGAGTGAAGTGAGGTTCTTAGGCCATATTATCTCTGGAAGTGGAATAGCGGTTGATCCCGCTAAGGTGGCAGCAATCCAGGATTGGGTTAGACCTAAGAATGCATTGGATGTGAGAAGTTTTCTTGGATTAGCAGGGTATTATCGTCGATTTATCAAAGACTTTTTCAAGATAGCTGCACCGTTAACAGGATTGACGAAAAAGAACCAAGTATTCAGATGGGATGCTAAGTGTGAGCAAGCTTTCGGAATCCTGAAAGAGCGATTGACGAGTGCTCCTGTTTTGACTATTCCAAGTGGGAATGATGAGATGGTGGTTTACACCGACGCATGTGGTACTGGACTTGGAGCAGTGCTGATGCAAAAGGATAAAGTTGTTGCGTATGCTAGTCGACAACTGAAGCCGCACGAAAGGAATTATCCGACTCATGATTTGGAGTTAGCGGCGATTGTTTTTGCTCTGAAGATATGGAGACATTATCTATTGGGAGTCCGATTCGAGTTGTTTACAGATCATAAGTCATTGAAGTATCTTTTCCCCAAAAGGATTTGAATCTTCGGCAGCAACGGTGGCTAGAGTTTTTGGCATCATATGATTTTGGTATAGCCTATACTCCGGGAAAGGGTAACGCAGTGGCAGATGCGTTAAGTCGAAGACATGCAGGATTGGGAGCCATGTTTTCTGAATGGAAGAATCTCGAGTATTTAGCTGGATTTGACTTCAGGCCTAGATGTGAATTGGAACCTGAGATGTTGGCAAACTTATCGATAAGACTGACTCTTGTGGAAAGAATTGGCGAGAGCCAAAAGCGAGACGATAAGCTTGTCAAGATTATCCGTGATTTGGAATCTGGATTGGATCCAAAAAAGGATAAAGGATTCGAGGTCGATCGAGAGGGTTGGCTTCGGAAGCAAGGACGACTAGTTGTTCTCGATATAGATGAATTGAGAAATGAAGTTCTGAAGGAAAGTCATCACTCGAAGTTGACAATTCATCCAGGTGGAAACAAGATGTATCGGGATATGAAAAGAACCTATTACTAGGAAGGTATGAAGAAGGATGTTGGAAATTTTATTTCCAAGTGTATGAACTAACAGTTGGTAAAAGCCGAGCAGAAGAAGCCAAGTGGACTGCTTCAGCCGTTAGAAGTTCCTACATGGAAGTGGGAGCAAATATCGATGGATTTTATTGATGGACTACCTAGAACAAGAACGGGAAATGAAGGAATTTGGGTCATTGTAGATCGTCTGACTAAGAGTGCAAGATTCATTCCTGTTCGATCGACTAGGACTGCATCAAAATTGGCTGAGTTGTATGTTAAGTGGATAGTTCGATTCCATGGTATTCCAAAGAGTATAGTGAGCGATCGAGACCCATTGTTCACTAGTAGATTTTGGAAGAGCTTCCAGGAAGTTTTGGGAACCGAGTTGTGTTTGAGTACAGCTTATCACCCCCAAACAGATGGTCAGACTGAGAGAGTTAACCGAGTTTTGGAAGATCTCCTTAGAGCTTGTGTTTTAGATTTCGGAGGATCATGGGAAGATCATCTTCATTTGGTGGAATTTTCGTATAATAACAGTTACGAGTCAAGTATTGGTATGGCACCGTATGAGGCATTGTATGGAAGACCGTGTAACTCTCCGACATGTTGGTTAGAAACTGGAGAAAAGCTGATACTTGGGCCAGAGATGATTCGACAGACTTCGGATTGTATAGAGATCATTCGGCAACGAATGAAGGTAGCCCAAGACCGTCAGAAAAGTTATGCCGATAAGCGTCGTAAGGATTTGGAATTCGACGTAGGTGATATGGTTTTTGTGAAGATTTCTCCACTGAAGAATGTTATTCGATTCGGGAAGAAAGGAAAATTGACTCCGAGATTTGTTGGACCATTCCCGATCATCAAGCGAATTGGAAAGCTCGCCTACAGATTGGAGTTACCAGAAAAGATGTCGAGTGTGCACAATGTTTTTCATGTATCGTATCTACGGAAGTATGTGCACGACTCGAATACAGTAGTTTCTGCCGATAGCTGTGAAGATTTTGAGGTAGATCCAGTTGTTGAGAGACCTCGTAAGCCGCTTCGTGTTGTAGAAACTGACACGAAACAGCTTAGGAGGAAGGTAGTTAGGTTGCTCAAGATACAATGGAGTGATGATGTTAACGACTGTACATGGGAGGTGGAAGAGAGGATGAAGGCAGCTCATCCTGAACTCTTCAAGGTATGGCTCTAAGGTGTCGTGTCATCTAACGACATTGTAGCTTGTTCTAGTTTTAGAATTCTGCATGCTAAGCTAGAATTGGATGCATGGTTTGTGGATTGCTATGGATGGTAGGCATGCAGAATAGTCTTTGATTGCTCTGTTTGTTTGGAATTTCGGGGGCGAAATTCCTAAGGGGGAGAGAATGTAACGACCCGTATTTTTACAGATCGAAACATCGTAGAACAGTTGTTATTAGACTGTTAGTATTGTTAAGTCATTCAGAATTTAGGTCGACTAAAACTTGAGTCGAGTAGTAGCTTAAGTCGTGTAGAAGATGAGTCGAGTGGTAGCTTAAGTCGTGAAGCAAATTAAGAGATAGAAGAGACCTAAGGAGTTTGGTCATGTTGGAGCTTAGGTCGTGAAGGAGGTTAGGTCGTAGACGACTTAAGGAATTAGAACGACTTAAGGATTGGAGCGACTTATAGGATTGGCGACTTAGGATAGTGGCGACTTAAGAGTTAGCGGCGACTTAAGAGTTAGCGGCATAGGAAACTAAGCGGGTTAACGACCTAGGGAGTTTGAGTCGTTCGAGCGACTTAAGGAGGGTTGTAGTTAGGACGTGAGCGACCTAAGTCTAACAGTTAAGTGGTAACCCAGTTAAGTCGTGGACGAGTTAAGGAGATAAGTTAGTGAGTCGTTGAGTCGCTTTGGCATGTTTTGTTAGGTCGTAGACGACCTATGATAGTATGCTGGGTAGTTAAGTCGTTAGACGACCTAAAGTTATTAAGTCGTATCCCAGTAAGCCGTTAAGCCAAGTAAAGGTGATAAGTCGTAACCTAGCTAAGTCGTGAGGTTGTTGAGTCGTAGAGTTGTTAAGTCGTTAAGGCGTATTCCAGTTGAGTCGTTAGGTCGCATGGGTACTTAAGTCGAAGGTCTTAAGTTGTGGGGTTTTAGGTCGTAAGTTTTTATAAGTCGTAGGTCGTGGTGTTCTTAAGTCGTAAGTCGTAAGTCGTGAGATTTCTATGAGTCGTGGAAGACTTAAGGGGGCGGACGACTTAGGGGATTTCAGCCTATAAATAGGCGGTTCTACCTCACTTTTTGGGATCCGGATTTTGAAGCGACGAAGTGCTGCTATTTTGAGAGCTCGAGTTCTACACTTCTTCACTTCTTTTCTCTACTTTAATCTTGTGCTTCCTTCCATCCAAATCGAAGATCCAAGAGCTTAGATTGAAGATCTACATCCATCGAAGAGAGATTTCATCATTTGAAGCGGATTTGTGATAGATCGAGTTAGATCATTCGCTGTCCAGATCTGAAGTGTGTTGCTTTTAAGGTGTTTAGGTGATTTGGTGAGTGGTGATTATCTCTCACACGGATCCAAAGGAGTATATCGGATCGTTGGTTTGATTTGATGTTAAAATAGTGATTTCCATGCATTTTCGTAAACTTAAGTATAGATCTATTGTTCATGATGATTTGACATCCATTTTACTACATGATTGACCTATGCAAGTTCATTCATCAAGTTATAGAGATATTACTCATGTTTCATGCTTGTTAGATTTCGACCCTTTATTTACAAGATTGCCATTATTGTTATAATTGTTTATTAGATCATATTTGAATGTTTGATTACTTGGATTAATGATTGACTTGATTGATTGTTATGAATTAGTTGATTGATGATTAGATTTAGACAAGATGGTCGAAGATGATTCAAAAGCTAAGTGAAATGCTCTTGAATTGGAAAAGCTGCTCGTGGCATATGTAGCGGATGATGAAGCTCATATGGATAGGTTTGATGATGATGATGTTGAGATAAGGCTTTGCTAGGATGTGATGAAGCGAGGCATGATATGAGATAGTCTTGGTCTAATCCAGACGGGATCATTCCAAGCATGTTGATAACTCGGTGATATGGTTCGAGTTTGAGGATAATGGTTTGCTCGAGAGGCACTTGAGCTAGTATGGAAATAGTCGTCGAGGAGGATGACTAGAAGGTTGAGATTTCATCGTTGTTGAAGGTTCTAGCATGCTCAGAGCAAGAGTACATTGGGCAGATTCGATAGTCCCTAAAGACTACTGATTGGTAGTCAAGTACTCTGGGCAGATTCGATAGTCCTAGGCACGGGTTTTGACGACGTGTGGAGTTATGTCTAGAACCGGGGTTCCATTAGCCCTTGACGGACGGCTGAAAGAATGTGCCGGTCATTCAATTAACGGTGGTATCGAAGCAATGATAACAGTGATAGCCACAGTCATGGATGTTTGGTTGTATCGTCATTCGGTCTCAAGAGTAGTGTTTTCTGGGTGCTTATCTGATCTTGGTTTAGGCCTTGGGGGTTTGTGCTTGGAAAACATCGCCCTTGACTCGAGTGATAATTACTTTACTTTAATTGTTTGCTTTGCTATGTTTGCTTCTGCTTAGTGTGTGTCTAGGGGCTATCACTGTAGAAAGAGGTGGAGTGGGAGGGTTGGATTCCTATTCCTTTTTCCTTTATGCTCTTTTGGTATGTTGTTAGTTAATTTACCGCTCAATAAGACTGTTGTCTGACTCAAGGCTTTATGTTTTAACTCTTATTGCCTTGGGCTGCTCGTCCATTTTGGGACGGGCATACTAGGTAGTAGGTGACAGGTGCTGTTCTTGCTTCCAACGATGCTGATGACGAAGACGAGCTGGAGGCTTGCATATTATTTTCTTACTATATGTAGTGGATGTTCCGCTGCTTGTATAATTCTTTGAGTGATATGTAGTGAGGCTTGATGTATTGACTATTCAGATGTTTGTATTCAACTATTATGAAGTTTTATATGATGACATTCTATTATGTGAAGCTTCACTATATATATATTCTATTGTATTTTGTCCATGCGCTGTGAGTTATACGATAGATTCCGCTGTTTTAATTTACCCTGACAATCGTCCATGGATGCCTGGCACACTTTACAGCGCACTATCTCTAGGTTCAGTGCGGGGGTCATGGGCGGTCGTCACAAAAGTACTATATGTGTGGTACTAGATTAGATCTTAACGACTAGTTATGGGTTCGACATCATATCGTAAATCTAGAAATTATCAATGAACTTTTAATTACTGATGAATACTTAAGGTATTTACAAAACTAATATCTTATTATTAGTTCGATACTTTTAAATTGACTTCTTTTCAAGTTCTATAGTTTGTCTTGGTTTTGACATTTCAATATGGACTAAATACTTTTCAAATAAAAATGTATCCATTGGTTAGATTTTCAATTGTTTACCTTTGCATCTATTCTTATGAGCATTTCAAAATTTTGTAAAATATATAAAACTTCCTTGATCTTGGGCAATTCCCTTTGATAGATAAATGGTTCGTAAAAAATATGGTAAGAATTCCAAACCTTCTTTTACTTCCGATAAATGAGACTGCAGACTTATTCCATTTCTTATGACTTTTCAGGAGGAAGTCGATACTATTTTTCATCTATTTGGCATTATCGATGTTGAGGCTAGGGTAGCGGGCCCATCCGGAAGGATAGACAATCCTCAAGAAGGTTTCTTCGCCTTTACTCCAATTCACATTTAGCATTCTGGTTATCTACTGTAACGACCCGACTTTTTCTCCATAGAAAGTCGTATCATCTTTAAGAAAGAAAGGGATAGAAAAGAGAAAAGATAGAGAAGAAAGAAAGAACAACATCAGAATCTCAACAGCGGAACGAATAAATTATATTAATCACATAAATATTACATAGTATCATATACAACAACTATCAGAGTTACACAGCTTATACAACACATACTAGACGGTTATAAACACCTGTCTAGTTATTACAACTTCAAATACAACTCAAACAAATGACTCAGAGATCAACACAGCGGAACCACTTATATATCTACAAACGCTGAAGCCTCCTGCTCCATTGCTCCTTCAGAATTCGTCAAAGCAAACCTGAATCCCTTGGCTACTCGTAAAAATTTGAGTACCCAAGAGTTTATAAAATAGAAAATAAACACTTGGGTCAGACATGGGTCTGGTGTGAGTAAACGGGTTAAAGTTACTTAACTTCAAAACCTTTTGAAAATAAAGGTATCACGTAAGACTCCCCACAAATAAACATGGGTAAGTTTTTACCTTACGCTAACCAAAACATTTGATAGGATATCCAATTATATTATAATAGGGTCTAGGGTTTTCAAGTAAAATACAGAAATAGCTGGAATGCTTACATCTCACATTCCAACATAGTTGGGCACAACTAAATCGTACGGCACTTATTGGAGATTGGATTCCATACAATGGCAGGGCTACCGGGGTACCGCCCGTCACAGTACATGGCCTGGCCTAAATCAACGTACCGAGGATCACGCCCAATCCCCTGCAACACAAGGCCGGAACCATCTAAGGATAATTCCAATTAAGATAACCCCGTAGTTGGCGCGACCAACCACATACTAAGCCGAATAAAAAGGAACTTCTAGATAGGGATATATCTTGCTCTCAGTGAGCGCTACCCACGAAGCCTTGCTGCACGCTACCCACGAAGCCTTGCTGCACCTCCCCTGTTTTAGCCATTCCCGGTTGATGAGGCTTGAGGCTACGATTACCTTTAATCAGAACACATCACTTAGAATGCTCATCGTCCACTTGACGATGTTCTGAAAGCATTCAATCCATACAAGTTCGTTCCGGGTTCGAACGAAACCAAAGGCATTATCTCATTACACTCGTTTTAGAATCACCCTCAGAGTTAACGACAATAACCCTTGCACTCTGAATCTTCATCTTCATTTGAGATTCACGACCTATCGTTAATTTGGATCGATGTGGTTTTCGGATATCCAAATCTGGAAACCCGATCCCGGTCTCATCGAAATCCAAATCGCCATCTTTTAGGTCCAAGTTGTTTAAAGGTTTAAAACAATTTAATTCAATTCAATACTTGAATTCACATAGCATTTAACACAGATAAATATCACACATTTATCACAGATATATCAAATATCATATCACAAAATATCATAGCATATCATCCTATAGATATCATCCAATTCAGATATTCTACACAACAATCATCCATAAGCAACAATTATTAACCTTATGTTATAATTAATTTAATTAACTTAAATTAAATTAATTACTTAAGAATTAATTATCTAACCTTGCTTAATCAATCATTAATTAATTACAAACCTTTAATTAATCACTTCTATTAATCCACCTTAATTAGTAATTATCATCCTGTAATTACTTACCTTAATTAATTACCTTCTTAATTAATTATATTAATTACACCAAATAATTAAATCCTTAATTATTTTTACAAAGTAATCATACTTCAATTACTTCCCATTAAGTAATTTTCCTTATATCAATTACATCCAGTAATTCATTTATTAATTACTTACACTAAGTAATTACACTTATCAAATCTCATTAAGTAATTATACTTAATTAATTACCAAGTGACTATCTTTAATTAATTAACAATTTAATTAACTTAACTTAATCACACTCATCTCATAAATCATAGCTCAGTAATTCATCCCTTAATTACTTTTTAAACAAATTAATTAATCTTTAATCACAAATTAATTATTCTTTTAATTATTAATTAATAAACCTTAATTATCAATTAATACAACTTAATAACAAATTAATTAATCCTTAATTATCAGTTAACCAATCCTTAATTACCATTTGATTAATCCTTAATTAATCTTTAATTACAAATTAATCGCCCCTTAATTAATAATTAATAAAACCTAATTATTAATTAATAAAACTTAATTACAAATTAAGTACTTCTTAATTACCAATTAATTTACCTTTAATTACAAATTAATTAATATTTAATTACTAAATTAATTAATCTCTAATCATAAATTAATCAATCTTAATCACTTAGTTAATTTATCTCTAATCATTAATTAATCAATCCTTAATTACCCGTTGATTAATCTTTAACTACCATTTGATTTATCCTTAATTACCATTTAAAATCAATTAAATAATCTTTAATTAACTAATTATAACCCTTAATTAATAAATTAATTAATCCTTAATCATTAATTAATTAATTATACTTAAATTACTTTATTAACTTTATTAACCTCAAATTATTAAAACCTTAATTATCCTTTTTAAGGTAAACCATTATCTTAATTAATGACTTAATTATCATTAAAAACATTTTTATCTTTAAAATTAACTTCCTTAATTAAATCATTTAATTAAGTTTTGAAATAAAATAAACATTTAAATTAACAAATTAAAGTTAACAAATTATATAACTTCCTTAAATCAATTACTTTAAAACATTTATTTTATAAAGAATAGATTTAAGAAATAGTTTAAAACTAGATTTTATTTTTACTTTAAAACTTACTTTTATTTAAATTTAAAAACTTAGATTTAGTTTAAGTTAAATCTGAAACATACAAACACTCACGTTCTACTCGAATACTAACCCTAGTCTTTACTCGAGCCAACATGCCAAATTCCCGAGTTCATACCCGAGCCACTTCCCTTTTTTTTTATAAACTTTATTTTGTTTTAAAATTTTAAAATTGTTGTATAGCTAAAAACACTCGTGAGGCAAACCCGCTATCTCCTCGAGTATGACTTCGAGCCTACTTCTTCTTCCTACATCCTCACCCAGACACACAGGTACACGCGTGCACGTGCACGATCAATCTGGTCATCTCCGACAATCACTGCGACCTCCAACAAATCGCTGATGTTCCCCTCAGTCGTCAAGAACACTCAGAACCTCGAACACGCCTGAAATTCGAAATCGAGGTAACTCGATAAATTCCTGGAACCACTTGAACGATCAACTTCCTTCGCCGACAACTACCTCGTCCACCGGAGCTCACGTGCCTCCGGCCAAAAGAACTCCGACCACTCATGAATCCATCCCCCCAGTCGCGATCGACTGAATCGTGGTGACGACGTCGCAAATGCCACGCGAATTGCCATAAGCCAAATGTAGGACTAAACCCTAGTTTGCCTAACTCCGATCACTACGGCCAACAATAAAATACAAGTCCATTTTTCCGATGCTCCCTGACCATCCACCATTCTCCAGACCAAATTCCAACCAACCCGAACACCTTGATCACCAGAAAAGCCCCAAAACCCATAATCTGATCAACCACAAATTTCTCACTTGAAACGAAACTAAAAATTTTGATTTTTCTTTTAAAAATCCTAGTTTCCAAAGACGATTCAGATTATATAGGTGAATTCGAGAATCATAATATTAGAATTTAACATGTTTTAGATATTCCACTGTATTCTTTGATTTTCCAGATTATATTCAAACTTATTATACTTAAAAATAATTTTAAATCATAGTTTATGTTTAAACAAACATATATTGTTTGAAAAACTGAAACTTAAAAAGAATGAATAAAGAGAATAAGATTTTTCTTCAAAATCTTGTCTCTGAGTTTATAACAGAGATAGGTACAGAGACATATACAAGTTTACAGGCATGCATGTTTATATACTTTCATATCAACATGATTCTAGAGTATACATACATAGATTATAACAAATAATATAAAATTTTCATAAGACAATACACAACATCAGGTTTAAACTAAGTTTCAGGGGTTAAGTTTACTCTCTGGAAAACTAGAACAGAGGAGAACAGACAAATCCAAACATGCACAGACAAACACACATATATATATATATATCATGTATTCACACTTATAAATACACATGCAAAGCACAATTTAAATCCAAGAATCACATTCAACAGATTATTACTTAATAAGCTTTTAAATAAAATGTTTACTCACTTGGTTTCTGATGTGCAGAGATTTTAAAAATAAGATGTTAGACTTTTTGAAAACTGGAAAGCTTTGATTTCTTGATGATCTTTAGACTGGAAATTTGATGTTGTTGAGATGAAAATTTGAAAAAGATTACTGGTAGGAGCTTGCTTGCTGATCTTTGGTTTTCTCTGGTTTTGTTTCTTCAGTTTGAAAATGGTTTACAGGCTTTAGTTTTTGAGAATGCTTTTAAACTTGAATTTGTTTTCAGATTTTGGGATTATGGAGAGGAATTTGTTTACTGGTTTAAGTATTTGTTAAGAGGGATTGTTATAGATTTCGTTACTGACTTTGTTTCTTGTTTTTGAAAAGAGAAGATAAGAAAAGAATTTAAGGAAGAGGGTAGGAGTTTATATAGTGTTAATTTAGGATTTATTAAGATTAAAGAAAATTAAAATAAATGTGACACTTGTCTCTTACCTTATCTAATTCCTTAACACATGTTACTTAGCATGATTTAGAGGCTAACACTTGTAATTTAAGCATTTTTATATTATTTTTAAAAGATTTTAAAAGCTTTTATTATTAAATTTTTCCTAATTAATAAATACATATCCTAATTTATAAATGCTTTTCTTAATTTATAAAAATAAGACCTTTAAAAGAAAATAAAATAAAAACCAATTATATTTTAAATAAAATCATATATAGTATATTTAATCCATTTTTAAATGCTAATTTAAACGCTTTTGTATTTATTCCTATTAAATAAATACTCTTTCAAATTTCTATAAATAAATTTCTTTAAAGGGAATAATATAAAACAAATCTTATTTTTAAATAAAAACTTTATTCATATATTTTAAATCCAAACTATATTATTATTTTTATTTTAAGAAATACATATATATATATATATATATCTTTAAATTCAATTCTTAAATTCACTTTCAAAGTCAATTAAAATCTAAATTTAAAATCAACTCAAATAAATATAGTTATCAATTTTAAACAAACATATTATTAATTGTAAATAATTATCCTATTTAAAATCAATTTAAATACACATATATATGCATTTAAACAACACTTATTAAATTTGAAATAATATGTCTATTTAAAATCTGTTTATAACTATATTTAAAAACAACTCATTATTATTGTTTGAAAATAACAACTTTTACCATTTTTAATTAATTAATTTAAGAGATTATCACATTTTAAGTTCCCTGAAATTCCGGGATATCACATCTACCTCTTTTTGACTTCTTCATTTGATTCTTGGAACATCTGGGCATTGCTATAATACAATTGTTGCTTGATTCCTATACCTATTTAATCTTCCTTGAGATTCTAGCCATGGAAGCTAACCTTCTATCTCTTGATGCAAGTACTCATTGCTTGCTAGTAACTCCTATCAAAGTGGTGAACCAACTATACTGTGTATCGCTTTCTCCCTTATAAAAGTTTAAGTAGCAACTTGATAATAAATCAAGAGATTAGAAGAATCGGTTCTTCAACTTTAAGAGTCACACTCCCAAACTTGGAGGATCTTTCTATGTTCCTAGTAAGCTTTGCTGATTTTATTATATTACCTTTTGTTATCTCCTTATAATTGTTTTTTTATTGTTTTTTGGGCTAGTCCCTAAAGGGACAGATTCTTCCATAGTTAAAATGGTTGGAGAATAGAACTTAGCATCACAAACTTTAGGAAATAGACACAAATTTCTACTAAAGCCAATCTCAAGAGATATTTCCTGATTCTAGAATGCCACAAAGTGCTTGGGGAACCTCTCATGGTAAAGAAGGATGCTAGTGGGAAGAAATTCCTGGTGATTGGCAATCAGAATTCCTTTTCTAACTCTTTCCATGTTCAATGTGATTCTTCTAGTAATTTTTCATTATAGATAAATGGAGTTTCTTATGTCGGTGTCTTACAAATTTCTCTTTAATTTAGGCTCATCTGATGTTGTTGTCGCTTTTAAGCGTAAGAAATCTAAAGTTCACACTTCGGTCTTTGCTGAACCAACTAATTCTGCTCCTGTCAAAGATTTTATTGCTAACGCCATTATTCACTTAAAAAGGAAAGCAAGCTCTAGTGCCCTCACTGATGCTTCAACCCTTCCTCCGAGTAAAAAACCTAAGCTTGTGGAGGGCCAAACTTCTATTGTTATCATCGAGGAGTCGAATACTGAAGTCGAGTTGACTACCCGAGATCCAAATATGATTGATATAGGCTCTCCAGATCAAATTACGAGTTTTTCAAAACCTAATCATCTGTTACCAAATGTAGATTGCAGAATTATGGATCATAATGCTAATTAAACATTAGGGGGTGAATAGTGTTTTCTAACTTTTGTATATTTTTTTAAATTTCTTTCAAGTTTAATATTAAATAGCAGATTTTCAACACAGATATATACAGACAATCAATCACAGATGCAATCATAGATAAAATTAAAAGAAATAAAGTAAAATAGAAAGTTAGAGAGATGACACCAGATTTATACTGGTTTTGATTTCACCTACATCTAGTCCTGTACAATTGCTTGTATAGATTTCTTTTCAAATGCCAATCTTTAAATGAGTAGAAGGAAAACCCAATTACAATCTCGATTCCGAGACTACGAGACACACCCTCTGATATTTTAGGCTCGGGGTACACCCACTTGATTTGGATGGACTAAAAGCATACCCACTCGAATATCCAGGCTATGAAGCACAACCAATTGGTTTAAACGGGCAACAATCACACCCAAGCAAATACAATAGAGTTTGATGGTTTTTCCAAAGATAATTTTTTGAACTTTGGATACAATGGATCATATAGCTTCTTCGATAGCATTTTGATCTTTGATTTGAGAAAGGGATGATTTTGAAATTGTAATAATGTAATATTGAACCAATACAAAGAAGTTTGAACTGATTCTATTTGATTCTGAAGAGAAAAGAGTATAATTTCAATAAAATTTTCAACAGAGTTAGAGGTGGGAAGAAAATAAGATAATAACTGCTAAAAAGTTCGTTTGAAACTCCCATATATAGTGTATAAACAGACATGTCTGTTCATGAACGAATAGACACTTTATTTCAAAATTCGAAAAACTATTTTGCGGTATGCATGTCGACATACCCCTTTCATGTATATTGACATATACTGAAAATTTTTAAAACTTATTTCTCTTAAAAATGTTTTGAAAACTGTATACTTTGTAAAATAATTTGATACTTTGTAGAACATTTTAAATATAGTAAGTAAACATTTTGATTTGAAAAACTTTTATAAAATATTCTTAAATATATTTTGAAATTTTATTTGTTTGAAAATATAAAAGGTAAGAAAATAGAAGATAGAGATCAAAGATTGCCACCAGGGACTTTAGCAAAACTCTACGACTCAATACATTATATTATAGTCTTGATATCTTTATATCTTGATTTTTATACTCATGAGTCTTCATGTCCATTTCTTGAATCTTTATACTATACAGTCTTCAATTCAACACCCGTATAATTTCCTTTCCTAAACACTATATAACTTGGCAAAACATTAGTATCCATATTTTATATGAATGTATATTGTTGTTATCAAGGTTGTTATCATCAAAATTAACAACCGAGGTATTAACATCTCTCCCTTTTTGATGATGACAACCATTAATTATTCTTATACATAAAATATGATATACCTCCCCCTGAGTTAGATAACTTCCTCTGAATATATGCATATGCATATTTTATATTTTTCTCCCTCTATATCAGCAACAGAAATGGGTGAAAAGTATAAAAACTCCCCCTAAATCAAATACTTAGAAACTTATAGAGTCAAAATCAATAACTAAGTACTGAAATGATTAAGTATACGATGATTATGATATGTGTATGATAAATATATGATACACTTAGAAACTATACTATATCAAACACGATAACAAAACCTATGTTTATTGATTTAAAATCAATCTTATACATATCATTTAATCAATCAAACATTCAAAACAACAAATTCAAATGTCAATTTTAAACAATCAAGAAAAAAATTCAATCCAAATGTACACACCAAACGAAAACAAATCCTAAGAATGTGTGTGTGTCTATATTTACATATCAAATCCAAACCTGATAACTAGATGTTTCGTGGAATTTTAACCCAACTGTTGGACCCAAATATTGGATCTGCTTTGATGGCATCCCAATCTTCATTATCTATATTAATAGTACATTTAGGGTTGTTGGATGGTCATCTTTGATTAAGGAAGAAATCATCCATCGACGGGAATTGAAATGCTTTTCTTGTTTCTTGATCATCTACATTTGTCTTAACTCTAAATGCCTTTGGTTTCTAAAGGTAGAAGAGAAAATATCCTTGAAAGATTGAAGAGTTTGTTTATGATTTTCACATAATCTCTGATGTGGAGTAGACATTTTCATAAAAAATGATGTTTGAGAATGAAAAGAGGGTATAGAATAAAATGATGAGTGAGTTCTCTAGAAAAATAATAGGCTTATATAGGAGTAAAAAGTTGTTTGAAATGATTGAATAGGTGGTAGTTATTTTGATTTTGAAATTTAAATAAAATTTGCAAGCTTGCCGTTATATGTCGACATATCTATTGTATGAATGTCAACTTACATACTTGGAATTTCAAAAACTAGTGTATTTGTCATATTTTTTGTTTTTATCTTATACAATTATATATTAATAACTTCCAAAGACTAATAAACAATATAGGACAATAATAAATTATTTAATTACATAGAATTGAAAGGTTCATGGATTTCAAAGAAAAAATACATGAAAATGACATGAACTTAAACTAAAAGCATACAATACTAAGGAATACACAACTAGATATCATAAGGACACAACTAGATATGCTTAGAAAGATGTAGATGATGTTGAATTTCCACCAAGCTTATTTTGGTTTTTAAGAATCTTTCCTTGGTTCCTTAGGATCTCGCTGTTGGAGAGGTGAGATGGTTTGTCAAAACTTTCCAAAGAAGTGTCTACTTCTGTGATAGCCCGCCTTTCTGACCCTTGAGAACGACACTTAATACGTCCATGGTATTCATATACCGTTGCCCAAGTATTTGAAAGATGAGTTGTCATGGGTTAAAATATAAGAACAAAACAATAATCTAACAACGGGACGGTTAAATATAATATAAAAATAAGACAGTACATAAGGTTACTCCCCAACATGGAGTTATCAGATTTATAACAATATTATCAGTCTAGGTAGTTACAACAACCTGCCTTTAAATATACATTCATAGAGCCAACATCTCATAACAGTGGAAATAAATAGTTAGATAGATAAGGAGCCTCCTGCTCGTCCACCATCTTCAAAAGAGCCCAAAGAAACCTGTCATTTCCGGAATACTCAAATATAAATGAGTACCCAAGAGTTTTGGGAAAACAAACATTTTAGGTCAGACGATAAGTCCGGTATGAGTAAACTCCAACAAAAAAACACACAAAATTACTAGTGAGACCATGTCGCAAAACACAGAACGGGTTTCCCCTCACAACGACAACATCCAAGCATAAAAAAATGGACATAAATAATTAAACATTGCGAAGAGCGTAAGACGCTTCCCGATGCAATTAAGAAAGAATCAATATAATGATTTGAATCAAAAATAAGGAAAAGGAATTTTTCCAACAATGACTAGGAGGGTGTGCCTCCCTTATTGAAAGCATACCTCTAGAAAATATACTTGAGAACTACGATGGCTCTCGGAAACCTCCAAGCCGGACCCCGCCAACCTTACCGAGTATTTCACATCTCTGTGCGCATACAATGAAACCAATCTAGAGTAGATGTGACAATACCCTAATGGGGGCAACCCCACATAGCTTGGCCCCCACTTGCTCTTTATTCAGTCATTTCCGATAAAGGATATCGATGCTCTAAATGAGCAACAAATCATCTTAGATTGAAGAAACAAAACAAAAGGAAGAAGGGTATCGGAATTGATAGTCAAGATATCAACTATCGGGCATAACAAAATGATTATATATGGAAATCAAATCTTATACTTTGTCAATGCTTGGAAAATATCCATATATTTATCTCATCGATATAAGTATATTCACAAAACATTTGGGAGGATTTCATATTTCGAAAGCATACTTAAATATTCCAAAAACAATTGTCTACAAGAAAGGCAAATGTATTCTATACCATCATAATTATAAAGATCATTTATGGAAATCAAATCTCCTACACTTGTCATGTTTCCGATATTCTCGACTTACTCTATCCCTCGTGCAGAAACAAAGCCAAGTAATTCAGGTTACTGGTTGCTTCTAGCCTTGCCTAGATACTTTGGTTCTAGATCTCACAAATAGAGGATCAATCTACTCATAGGCTTTTAGTGCCAAGTATAGGGCTACTTACTTTCCATAAATAACCCATTTAATCATTATATAAATTTCTTTAAAATACTTTAAACCAAGGTTTAAAACTTCCATTCAAATCATAACTTAAACCCATTATCTTTAAAGAAGAATACGACCAGGAGGGGTGAAGCTTCCTCTTAAATCAAATGAGATAGCTAAAAGGGTGTTATTTCCTTTTAACCAAAAAGTCACTAAATGTCAATCCTAAGTTAAAAGGTGGTGTAAGTTCCCATTAACTAAATGTCAAGGTTATTGCTCATAACTGGCCAAGCATAAAACAAACAACCAAGCAAGAATAATAACAAGAATAATAACAGACCCATTATTATTAACAATTACAATCAATAGTTAACACAACATTTATTAAAATGTGAATGAGTCAAAGGAAAGAGATTAGGATTACACTCACTATGAAATAATTGAATTATACTCGCAAAATAAGTTATACCCACTAAACTATGAAAACAAGGAATATACTCACATCCTATTTGCTTTGATGGATACTCGGAATACTTCGCCTTTGATAATGAATTTTAGTTCTTTTCTTTAGTTTGTGAATGAATTAAAGTGAGATATGGACTTGGCTATTTATAGGTGAAGAGAAGGGTACTTTAGTAATTTCCTATAGCCTAACTTGATTTGACCAGATTTTGGTCTAATAGAAACCAGCCTTATGGCCTAATTTGATTAGACTACATTTTGGTCCAATAGAAAACATCTTGATGGCTTAATTTGATTCGACCACATTTTGGTCCAATAGGTAACATCTTGATGGCTTAATTTGATTCGACCACATTTTGGTCCAATAAAAATCCTTCTTATCAACTGTGGCCTAACCTGATTCGACCAGATTTTGGTCCAATGGCAACCATCCGCACGGTAGAACCTAAATCGACTAGATTTTGGTCCGATGGCAACCAACCGCATGGAATATAATAATCGTTATGCTATTTTTTTATTAAGCAAGTAATTATACTATTCTGTTTTATTAGGCAAGTAATTATACTATTCTATTTTATTAGGCAAGGTTAATAATTCTTTCTTATTTTATTAAGTAAGTAATTATACTATTCTTTTTTGTTAGGCAAGTAATTATAGTATTCTGTTTTATTAAGCAAGGTTAATAATTCTTTCTTGTTTTATTAGGCAAACTTATTCTTAAATAAATTGGTATCCTTAGCCGCCTTATAACTCGAATCGTCTTTCAACTAACATTTTACATTAGTAATAAAAATCCATTCGAGTTGTTTTATCCAAATTTTTGTTCTAGATATAAAATCCATTATTTAATCATTTAAAAACATACCGACTATTCAAGTTCAAAGTGATTAAATTATAGGTCGTTACAACTTCTTTCTCCTCCTCCTCTTCTTCTTCTTGTTGAATTTCTTGTTCCTCTTCATATGCCAACCTTTGTTCCTTTTCGGGAAGTGTCACATATGGTTCAAAATAAGGTGGAATGTGCATAAGGAAAATTTTGACCTTGTCGAAACCTTTTCAAGGAAGAGTTTTTCACCTCTTAAATCCACTCTAAAGTATATGAAAATTCTAGTAAGATACACACCATGGTAGAGTGTGTTCTCGTGTTTAGAAATATTCTTTTGAACAAAGTCATCTAAAATGACCTATGCCCAATTGATGTTATAGTTTCCATAAATGATGAAAAGAGCTTTAAAAACTTTTTGCGTATGGTTATTATTATTACGTATCCTTAGAGTGATACTTTGTTGTAAAATGAGACTCATAAGTCTCAATTTTGGTCGAAGATTCTTGTGTTTAAAATCAAATTCTTCATCACTTTTGAAAATTTCATGGAGAAACTTCAAGATTTTGTTCATCAATTTGAAAAGTGGAGAGGTCAATTCCACTAGATTTGCAACCAAGTACATGACCCAAAAGTTCACAATTTAAAACAATTCGAGTGTCATTTACACTACTCCAAATTTATCCCTCTTCTCCTTGAATTTTTTTTCCATTTAAATTTGCATAAAATATTTTGACCAAATTCGGATAACAAACAAAATCATTTTGAGAAGAGTCGATTAAACCAAAAATTTCATTTTCAAAACAAAGATCTTGTAAAACATAAGAGAAAAAATCTTCAAATTTAGCAAATCTTTCAGGAAAAGCTTTTTCAGAAATAGCATACTCTATATAGGTTTCAATGGCTTCATTTTCATTGAAGAGAAAGCCTTTGGTTCTCTTAGAGAGCTTTATGGTCTTAGGAGTTTGACTTGAGGAGGTCATTTTTGAGTTTGAGGAGATAAGAGTATGAAGAGATATTTGAAATTTGAAATAAAGTGAGTGAATGAATGGATAGAGAAAGATTGTATTAATAGAGAGTGAAGAGCAATGTTCTCTAAAAGATGCCATTTCAAAACAAGAGAGTAAGGGTCAAGGAGAGGGAAGTTTGAATTTTTAATTTTGAAATGAAATTTCAAATTTCGATTTTCTGGCATGTATGTCGACATATGTGCTGCATGTATGTCGACATATAGACCATATTTTTCAAAAATAAAGCTTATAAAATATTTCTATATATATACTTATATACTTATACTCATCCAGTATTATTATTAATCTATAGGTTATTCCTAAAAAACAAAATAAACCAAAAATAAAATAAATATTATTAAATAAAAGGTACTGTTTTTGCTACCTTTTGTTGATCAGTTCTGACTAGTCTGTTATTACCGTGAAACAAACATTCACATTTCCAAAATAAGGTTTATTGTCGCTTGAGGAAGGATCTGAATCATTTATTGTTGCTGTGTAAGCTCCTTTTCTTTTCCTGGATGAATCAGTAACTAGTGAGATCATTGATTTATTCTGATGTAGGCCGTCTCTTTGAAAATGGCCGGGTTCATCACAATTGAAACTTCTAGTCACAGTTCCAGTTCAAGGAGTCTTGTTTTCTGGTTTTTGAAAGTTATTCATTATTCTATACTCTAGGAACTTTATGAAATTTCTTGTTATGAAAGCAATTTCCTCGTCGTTGACATCGTCTGAATCTTGTTCATCAGTTATTGCATTAAAAGCGATGGATTTCTTTTATATTGCCTTGCTTTCCCTTCCGCCATGTATTTGTGCTTCATAGGACATTAAATTGCTTATTAACTCTTCAATTTTAAGAGTACTAATATCATTAGAATCTTCGATTGCTAGTATCTTTTGATCCCACTCCAAAGAGAGTGAGTTGAGGATTTTTCTAACTTGGTCCTCTTCAGAATTTTTTTTACCTAATGCTACTAATGAGTGCACATATCTTGAAACCTATAGTACATGTTAGAAATTGACTCATTTGGATTCAGTTTAAACAATAGAAACTGATTAGTAAGCATGGAAATTTTGGTTTGTTTAACTTTACTAGTGCCCTCATGTGCAACTTGCAATGTTCTCCAAATTTCATACGTAGACTTACAAATAGAGACTCTATTAAATTCATTTTTATCCAGTGAATAAAATAAAATATTCATTACCTTAGAATTATTTTGTGCAAGTGATTTTTGGTCAGTAGTTCATTGTGCAAAATTAGTCTAGGGTTCTGTGTACTCATTTTGTGTAATATTTTAAATATCTAAACCATTAGACTGTAAATAAATCTTCATCCTTCATGACCAATAAGTGTAATTACTATCATTAAAAAGTGGGGGTCTAGCAGTAGATTGTCCTTCAACAAAAATATTAACAAAGGCCATGCTGCTAAAGTAATGATAAATCCTGTTAGTAAAATAGGTCCTATGGAATGTCCGTCGATTCCTAGTCTCCAGTGAAATTGAAAACATTTATCCATTTAGCATCCTCTTCTAATTGAATTAATGGATCGTCCAATTGGAAATGATAACAGAAGACTTAGGCTGTTATAAGGAGTTCTAACAAACAAATACATATAGTATACCATCTAAATATACTACAAGTTTTCTAGGCATTAAAAGTTTTCAAAAATCAAATTAGGAGTTTCTGAAAACTTAGTGCTCTGATATCAAATGTGGGTTGTAGAATTATGGATCTTAAGGCTAATTAAACACTAGAGGGGGGTGAGTAATGTTTTCAAACTTTTGTATATCTTTTTAAATTTCTTTCAAGATTAATATTAAATTATAGATTTTCAAAACAGAAATATATCAACAATCAATCACAGATACAATTACAGATACAATCATAGATAAAATTAAAAGAAATAAAGTAAAGTAGAGAGTTAGAGAGATGACACCAGAGATTTTACACTAGTTTGGATTTCTCCTACATCAAGTCCCGTATAATTGCTTGTATAGATTTCTTTTCAAATGCCAATCTTTATCTAGCAAAAGACAAACCCAATTACAAACTCGATTTCAAGGCTATGAGACGCACCCTCCTTATTTTTCAGCTCAGGGTACACACACTTGATTTAGACGGGCTATAAGCACATCCACTTGGATTTTCGAGCTACCAAGCACACCCAATTGATTTGAATGGGCTACCATCATAACCAAGCAAATATAAAGAGAGTTTGATGGGTTTTCCAAAGATAATTTCTTGAACTTTAAATACAATGGATCCATAGTCTCTTAGACAACACTTTGATATTTTATTTGAGAGAGAGATGATTTCAAAATAGTAAGAAAGTAATATTGAATCAATACAAAGAAGTTTGAATTGATTCTATTTGATTTTGAAGAGAAAAGAGTATAATTTCAATGAAGTTTTCAAGAGAGTAAGAGGAGGGAAGAAAATAAGATAATAACTGCTAGAAAATTCATTTGAAACCCACTATATAGTGTATAAACTGTTGTGTCCATTTGCGAAGACTTGCGACATATAGACACTACATTTCAAAATTTGAAAAACTGTTTTGCGGCATCCATGTCGACATATCCATTTCATGTATGTCGATATATACATGACAAATTTAAAAACTTATTTCTCTTAAAAATGTTTTGAAAAACTTATACTTTGTAAAGCATTTTAAACATAGTTTATAAACATTTTTGTTTGCACAAAAAATGGACAAACACCTCAAAGTCGTATAATTTAGTAGATCTTATGTTGTTTTTAGTGATTTTGGAGATTTATGCAAATATATGAAAAGCAGGGGCTTAATTGTAAAAAGACACGCAGATTTATAGTGGTTCAGCCAGAATGTGCCTACGTCCACTTTATATGTTATTTCTCTTCTCTTCTATTGATTACAAGTACAAAGCTTTGATACAAGTAAAAGAAAGTTGTTTGAAAGTTCTATCCGTGCTTGAGCTCTCAAACTTGTCCCCATTGTTGTACCCTTGCCCCTCTATTTATAGAGTGAGGCTAGGGGTAGGGGTCCAGGATATGTATGGTCGCAGGTGGGCCTGGGCTAATGTGATCTGGCCTGGTATGACTTGGTTCGGCATCACTTGGTCCGGAGGTGGGATGGTGAGGTTGGACCGGTGGTAGTTGGTCCGGTGGGGGAATGGTGAGGTTGGACCGGTGGTAGTTGGTCCGGTGGTGGAATGGTGAGGTTGGACCGGTGGTAGTTGGTCCGGTGGGGGAATGGTGAGGTTGGACCGGTGGTAGTTGGTCCGGTGGTGGAATGGTGAGGTTGGACCGGTGGTAGTTGGTCCGGTGGGGGAATGGTGAGGTTGGACCGAATGGACTCGAGGGAGGATTGCCGAATGAGGTTGGACCGAATGGATTCGAGGGAGGACTGCCGAATGAGGTCTGCCGAATGGATCATGTCTCTGGGTCTCGAGATCTTCCGGGTAAGAATTCACCAAACATTTGCCCCCCAAAGCGGGGCACATGTTTGCATGTGTCGCGCTTTGTTTCGTGCTTGAGCGTTTCCCGTAGTTGGAATAGGTCCATTTGGCGAGGAATGCCGAACCGGTTGGTCCGGTTGCCTTTCGCTTGGCTATATATAGGGGCTATACCCCCTTTGCTTTTCCTTACCGAACAACCCTTGCCGAACCAAACCTACGCCGAACCAAACCTTCGCCGAATCAAACCTTCGCCGAGTCAAACCTTCGCCGAGTCAAACCTACGCCGAACCAAACCTTCGCCGAATCAAACCTTCGCCGAATCAAACCTTCGCCGAATCAAACCTTGCCGAATCTATCTCGTGCCGAGTCAGGTATATATCTTTGCCGAATGAACACGAAAGTGCCGAATGAATTAATACCGAACGAGGCTCGAAAGTTTGACCAACCGAACGGAACTTGAAGATTTAAACATTGAATGGCACTTGATAACTATGCGTTTATGTTCCCATACTCCTTGTGCTAATATCATGCTTTTCTTATGTTGTAGATAAATGTCTCGAAGAGTTGAAACTCGATCAGATAAGAGGAGATCCGGGGGTGAAGGAGAGCCCTCGGCCGTGCCCCCAGCTCAATCAGGATCGGAGCGTCATGGGCCCGCCCCGAGGTCATTAGTGGATGGATATGGTCCCCAGGAGCTGCTGGATTCCCCGCCTGACTGCTTTCCTAGCTCTCTAAAAGAGAAGCAACTCGATGTCATATCTCGTTCCTTTGGGATCGATAGAGCCCTCATGCTGCTGCCGGGCCCAGGAGTCATGCCATACAGTCCTCCCGAAGGATACTTTGCTTATAGTAGGTTCCACTGCATGTGTGGTGCTATCCCGCCTCTCAATGCTTGGGTAGCCAGCTTCCTCACGTATCTGAAGGTGGCCCTATTCCAGCTTCAGCCCAACTCTTATGCCATACTAGTGAGCCTTTTCGTTATTTTTCGGAGGAAGTATGGTCGCGCTCCCTCCAACCGGGAGATCCGGTACTTGTATAATTTAAGGGGCTATAAGAAGGGGTCCCCATATATTAGCTTGGAGTCCGCTGTGACCTTCAAGCCGGTCCTGGACCTGTACTCTAAATTCAGCATGTTCAAGAAAGAGTGGTTCTTTGTTAGGGACGACTCCGTCTCCATCCGGCGCTTTACCTCTGGATGTAAGTTGATGTTTTTACTTATAATTCTTATTCTGATTGCGATGCTTCTTCTCATACTTTCTCATTTTTGCTAGCGACAGGTGGCTTTCCGGTTGTGGAGACTGACCGCCTGGTTCAGACGGCGGCGGAGATAGAAGCCATTCTTGGGAAATACAGATCATCTGCCTACTTGATTAGAAATGCAATTCTTCTGGAATATAACTTGATCCTTCCGCAGCAGTCTGTAGTTAAGTTGAGGGAAACGGCTGAAGAGAGGGCGGCTGCTCAGGCTAAGGGAGGCGTTGCGGCCGAGGGTGGAAAGAGAAAACCATTCACGAAACCTCCAGCCGTCGGAGGTAAGAAACTTAAGAGGTCGGACGGTCCTTCTCCCAGCAATTGTCCACTTACTCAGGGGGAGATAGATGCGGAGGAAGAAAGAGGTGAGGCTGAGGGCGGAAGTGACGTTGAGCGTCTTGGTGATGATGGTGGCGATGGACAGGGTGGTGATGGTTCCAGGGTTTTGTCTTCTGGGCAAGTAGGCGAAATGCAAGAGTGGACGGATGATGCCTTCCGCCAAGCTTTTGAGGGGTTGGAT
This sequence comes from Allium fistulosum, assembly GCA_030737815.1. Lineage (NCBI taxonomy): Eukaryota > Viridiplantae > Streptophyta > Magnoliopsida > Asparagales > Amaryllidaceae > Allium > Allium fistulosum. The sequence goes on along the minus strand of CM060908.1, from coordinate 307,504,163 downwards.
GACGATCCGGCTTTGGTAGAGAAGACCGGGAAGGCGGACAAAGCCAGGACTGGTGCAAGTGAGTCTTCTCCGACTATTCCGGCCAAGGTGGCTCTAACGACTCAAGGTGAACTCTTGACCCCTGCATGCTTCGCTAATGATAGGGACTTAGGAATATTTTATGACCCGCTCCCGTCCTGGAATGAAATCCAGGACTTATTGCAGTACCCCACTCCTCCCCAGGGTTTGTACAACCACAGCTGTGTTTCTTTTTCTTTTCTAACTTGTAATTTACCGCGTTTCTTGAATCATATAGTAATGTAAGATTGTGACACTTGTTCTTTATATCAGGAGCAGGCAAGACGCCCAAAGCTTCAGACCTTCGACACAGGCTCGAGCAATATAAACTTTCCAAAATTTCTGCTAAGCCGAAGCCCTCAACCCAACACTCCGGGGATGTAGTCGGATACCGTCCTCTTCTTGGGGTCATCGAAGAGGGTATTCAGCAGAGGAAGAGGAGTCATCCTTTATCCGAAACTTCGCTCGGTCCTCAGCCTCCGGCTCAGCCTATTCATGATATTACCGAGGAGGGTAGTGAGTTTGTACCTTCTCCACACCCGTCCGGAAACCCTTCTGTTATTCATATCGACCGTCCCGACTTGGCCCGTAATCCATTCGCGGGTCATCCTGATCTGGATCCAGGTTCTCATGATATTACTTTTGACGAAGTCACTGGTGAACACCTTCTCCCCCGTAACCCCATGGTACGAGTACTTGATGAAGCCAAGTCCTTAGATCTCGATCTACTCACCACTCGTATAGTCACTATGGGAGATGAGGCCAAAGCTAACATTGATCGGGTGGCAGAGGAGACCAAAAAGCTGATGGGGCATCATGCTCGGCTGGTTAAGGCCGGAGAGGAGATTGGGAGCGCCAATATCCGACTTCGATTGGTGGTTTCGGATCAGGCCAAGCAGCTTGCGGATCAGGCCATCCAGATTTCTCAGCATGAGGCTGCTACTGGGCGATTAAGGAAAACCATGGAAGAGGCCAGTCGGGCCGAATTGCGGAAAATGGAAGCTGCTTGCAAAGAGCGGATTGACATGGCTATTGCCACGGTGGACGAGGTTCGGAGAGCGGATCTCGAGCAGGTGGAGGAATTGTCCGAGAAACTTGAGGCTGCAGAACTTGCCCAAGCTAAGTTGAGGGAAGAGATGGAGGTGATGCGGAGGTCCCTTCAGGCTGATTGCTCGAGATACAGACTGGAGAGAGATGCTGCCGTCGAAAGGTTGTCGGCCTCCGATGCCCGGATGAGGGAGTTTGAGGAGAACGAGGGAATGATGGATGACATGCTCCAGGACATGTATTTCCGGACCTGGAAGCAGGGCAATCTCTCTTGGATGGATGATTATCCCAGGGTCATGGCCAAGACCTATCTTCGGGCTTTGAAGGAGGCTAAGGCTGATGCAGATAAAGAGGGTGGAACGGTCTTCAGTATGGATGTGGTCACTGCCCAGTTCACCAAGGAGGAGAAAGTGGCGGTAAAGGAGGGTATGCGGCTGCTTGCTGCTGAAGAGGCAGGTGTGCAGGTAGAGGATGACGACCAGGACGGTCAAGAAGCAGGTGCTGGTAAGTTTTCCTTTCTAGTCTTTCCGTTAACTTGGTTACTCATCACTAATGAATCCTTCTTATGACCGGACAGGCGGGCAAAAGAGCAAGGACAAGACTTCGACGCAACCGGCTCCCTGATTGGACCTGGAAAATTCTTTTTGTAGGCTTGGCATTGTTGTATCTGTTAGTCTTAAGACAGTAGAGTAACTTCTAAGTTGTAATTCTTGCTACTTGTAATAACATTATTCTTGACGTGTAATTTTTTAGCTCAAGTTGATTTTGTCGTTTCTTGAAATATTTGTTGCTATTTCGACATATCGTATGAGAAATGTAGCTATGTATATTCTCGTAATTAAATTGTGTTTGATGTCAGATTCTGGTTTTAAATCATAATCTCATGACTTGCAATGTTAGCGTGTGGTGTGAACAAATTAAATTATAGTCATGCATTTGTACATAAAGGAAGAAAATACCGCCTTTCATGTTCTGTTTGTAAATGGCAGTTTCGAATATCTTGTATGACCAAGCATGGAAAGCAGTTGACTGCCCTGCCATCTGATTGTGAATCTCTGCATCCATTGGCGGGTATCTCTTACCCTGCATCCTGTACTTTATGGTTTGTTATAGAGGATAGGAGGAAAGTTTTTTTTAAGTAAAATTGAAATATGTGAAATAGTAAAACTTCCAGTCACGGAAGGCCTTCGATGTGCTTAAGTTCGTGGCAAACGGGCTTTGTAGTCACTTTCCCTAGCTGTGGGTCTTGGAGACATTTGTCACCCATCTTACGCCTCCGCGGGGAGTTAATTCTTTTTTACCACAGCCGCACTTAAGACACACCGGAGCCGAGATCGCGCACAGTAACTACCCGGGCCATTATGGCCCGTACTCATGGGTTTTATTCGACTTACTGTGGCCGGCTAGCGTGGGTGCCGATCGTCAACTGTGAACTGCCCCTGGCTGGCCACACCTTATGTTGGGGCTTATAATCGGTTCACAGTTGCCGGCGAGCCTAACGCCGTAATGAGCTGCCTCGGCTATAGTCGGCCTTCTCGGTGGCTTATAATCGGCTCATTACAGTTGGCTTTAAGGGCCATCGCGAGCAATGAGTTAACCCGCAGCAGAGGGATGCTGGAGCAAAAGTGTCTCATTGACGAGGGCATAGATTCGCATAGTACATGTTGTGTCTTGTCCACGTGAAGTTGCATTGTGGACTGCTTTGAATAGAAATGCTATATGCTCAGGATTTCGTTCAACAGAAAAGGATAAAGTTAACAAGCAGCCAAGATACAAAGGAACAAGTTAAAAAAGAGACAAGGCTTTTTTAAAGTGGTTCGGCACGAAAAAATGCCTACGTCCACTGATTCTCTTTGTTAATTCACTTCATATGGGCAATACAAGTTAAGAAAAGTATCGACGGAGGTGTTGGATGTTCCATGCCCTCTGGAACACCTCTCCGTCCACTGTTGACAAAATATAGGCTCCGTTGTGGAGATCTTTATGAATTACATATGGTCCATCCCAGATTGGGTCTAGTGCTCCGGGGCGAGGGAAGATTCGCTTGAGGACAAGATCCCCTTCTCGTAAGGTACGATGCTTAACTTTGGAGTTGTATTGTGCTGCCACCTTTTGCTTGTGGGCTGCTGTTTTTAGGACTGCATCATTCCTTCTCTCCTCGACTAGATCCAAAGACATGTTGAGGAGCTCTTCGTTCTCTTCTGGGTTATAGTGGATCCTACGGTGGGAAGGCATAATGGTTTCAACTGGGAGCATAGCCTCCGATCCGTATGCCAAAGAGAAAGGAGTGTGCCCTGTTGATGTTCTGAAAGATGTGCGGTAGGCCCATAGTGCCGTAGGGAGTTCATCCACCCAAGCGCCCTTTGACTTTTCGAGCTTCTTTTTGATCAGAGTTTTCAGAATTTTGTTGACTGCTTCGACTTGTCCGTTTGCTTGGGGATATGCTACGGATGAGAAGCTTTTGTGAATTCCGTGTTCTTGGCACCAGTTGGCGAATTCCTCGCTGTCAAACTGAAGTCCATTGTCTGATATGATTTTTAGTGGGACTCCGTACCTGCACAGAACATTTTTGATTAAGAAGTTGATAACTTTCGCTGAAGATACTTTATTTAGAGGTTCTGCTTCCACCCATTTGGTGAAATAGTCGACTGCTACTATAGCATATTTGGCGCCGCCTCGACCCATTGGCAGTTCACCGATTAAGTCAATTCCCCATACTGCAAAGGGCCAAGGGCTGGTCATCTGAGTAATCTCGGTTGTTGGTAGCCGAGGGATCTTAGCAAACTTTTGGCATCTGTCACACTTCTTGACGAAATCTAAGGCGTCCTTGCTTAAGGTGGGCCAGAAATATCCGTATCGGAGTATCTTTTTTGCTAACGTTTGCCCTCCGGTGTGATCTCCGCAGCTTCCTTGATGAATGTTGGATAAGATTTCCTTGGCTTCCCTTCTAGCGACACACCTTAACAATGGGTTAGAGAACCCGCGCCGGTAGAGGATGTCTCCTTGTATTGTGTAGCGGGACGCTTTCCTCAAGATTTTCTTGACTTCGTTACGCCCGTCGGGTAGTGTGCCATTTTGTAGGTAGTCTCGGATGGGAGTCATCCAAGTTGCTTCTTCGGTTGCAGCTATCAGATTCACTTGCTCAAAACTTGGGATTGTTTGCTTTGAGACAGTTACTGCCCCGAAGATGGCGACGTCTCTCATACTTGCTTGCTTTGCCAATTCGTCGGCCTCTTGGTTCTCTTCCCGAGGGATGTGTTTGACTAAGTAGTGGTCCAATCGGCTGAGAAGTAACTTGGTCTTCTTTAGATATGCTATGAGTCGTTCTTCTCGAGCTTGGAATTCCCCTAGTATTTGATTAATAATAAGCTGAGAATCGCTGTGAAGACACAAAGAATTGGCTCCGATCTCGATAGCAATTTCTAACCCGGCTATTACTGCTTCGTATTCTGCATCGTTGTTGGTGGCAGCGAACTCCAACCTTATAGCATAGTGTAGTTTATTTCCCCTGGGAGTGATTATTACCACACCTGCTCCCGAGCCTTGTTCGTTAGATGCACCGTCCACAAAGAGATTCCACTTGATATCTTCTGTTATCTCCAGTTGCTCCTTACCCTCGTTGGTAGTGAATTCTGCAATGAAATCAGCCATGGCTTGCCCCTTGATGGCGGTGCGAGGGTGATAGGTGATATCATATTGACTCAGCTCAATACACCATTTAAGTAGTCGCCCGGAAGTGTCGGGACGATGGAGTACCTGCCTTAGTGGTTGATCGGTCAGAACTTTGATGGAATGGGATTGGAAGTAGTGACGCAGCTTTCGTGAAGAGATTAGTAAACAGTATGCTAACTTTTCAAGCTTAGGATATCTGACTTCTGCCCCAGTAAACCTTTTACTGATGAAGTAAACTGGTCGTTGCGTGCGGTTATCTTCCCTTACCAAGGCAGCGCTTAGAGCGTGAGATGACACAGCAAGGTATAGGTATAATTCTTCGCCTTCGCTTGGGGTCGAGAGTACCGGTGGTTTCTGGAGGTGTTCGATTAGGTTAAGGAAAGCGGTCAAGCATTCGTCCGTCCATTCGAACTTTCCTTTATCTTTCTTTAGAGCTTCGAAAAAGGGGACGCACTTGTCCGTTGCTTTGGAGATGAATCGGCTTAGGGCAGCCACTTTTCCATTTAGGCTTTGCATTTCCTTTCGGGTGGAAGGTATCTTGATGTCCCTTAATGCTCGGACTTGTTCAGGGTTTGCTTCTATCCCTCGGGCATGGACGATGAATCCTAAGAATTTTCCCGATGACACTCCGAAGGAACACTTTAGTGGATTCAACTTCATTCCATACTGTCGAAGTACCTGGAACATTTCGCCTAGGTGGCTTACATGATCTTTGGCTTTTCGTGATTTTACCAGCATGTCGTCTACATATACTTCCATTGTTCGTCCTATTAGCCCTGCGAACATCTTGTTGACGAGGCGCTGGTAGGTGGCTCCTGCATTTTTAAGTCCGAAGGGCATCACTTTGTAGCAGTACAAACCCCGGTCGGTGATGAAACTAGTGTGGTCTTGGTCGGGAGCATGCATAGGGATTTGGTTATATCCTGAGTATGCATCCATAAAAGACAGGAGTTCGTGCCCGGCTGTGCTGTCTACAAGTTGATCGATTCTGGGAAGCGGGAAGCAATCCTTTGGGCAGGCGTCGTTTAGGTTGGAGAAGTCAATGCAGGTCCGCCACTTCCCATTAGCCTTCTTTACTAGTACCGGGTTGGCGATCCATTCTGGGTAAATAGCTTCTCGTATGAAGTCATTGGCGAGTAGATTCTTTACTTCTTCATCGAGGGCTGCTGATCGTTCTGCCCCCATACTCCTCTTTTTTTGTTTTACAGGCGTCTTGGTAGGATCAATTTTTAATACGTGGCATGCTATGTCGGGGGAGATTCCGGTCATGTCAGCGTGTGACCAAGCGAACACATCCAGGTTGTGGCGGAGAAAATCAATGAGTTGTTCCTTCAATTCAGTTTTCAGCTGCGACCCAATTTTCAGTAACCTACTTGAGTTGTGCTTGTCTACAGATATAAACTCCATAGCCTCTGCAGGCTCGGCGGTGGCCTCCTCCTCTTTGTCCCTAGGGTCTAATTCATTGAAAGGGTCGCTGGTGTATCGTAGAGGAGGGGCTTTCTTTAGTTGCTATGCTTCAAGGCTTTTTGTGCAGAGGGCAATCTCTACACCTTTCCCTTTATCTCTCCTGTGGTTGTTGCGAAGTTCGGTTACATAGCAGTCTCGTGCAATATCTTGGTCTCCTTCCACTTCCCCTACCCCACTGTCTGTTGGAAATTTCATTTTCAGGCACCACGGGGCTAGGACAATCTGGAAGTCAGATAGGGCTGGTCTTCCTAGGAAGGCGTTGTAGGCCGAATGGTTTTCTATCAGCACAAACGTCTGTTTCCTTACAACGGAGCGGGGATGGCTTCCAATTTCAACGAAGAGGTCCAGCTGCCCGATGGGCATTTTTGCATCTCCAGTGAAACCGTGTAGCGGTTTATCGCAGGGAGATACATCCTTCATTGATAGTCTCATTTTGTCGAATGCGTGTTTGAACAGGATATTTACAGAGCTTCCAGTGTCTACCAGGATTCGGTAAACTTCTGCGGGACCGAGTCGGGTAGAGATAACCATGGGATCCATGTGAGGGTACTGTCTTCCTTCTAGGTCGCGTTTACTGAATGTGATGTCATCACTTTCTTTCCGCTTTGGGTGGCGCTCTTCTATAACCGTATTGACACAGTCTCTATTGTCTCTGAGCGACTTCCCATATCTTTCCATCTCTTTCCAACTTCTGTCTGCGATGTGCGGACCTCCTGAGATGGTATGGACCACTATCTTCTCTTGACTAGAGCTGCTAGCGTTGCGGTCGCCTCTGCCGGTCCCTGGTGAGGGTAGCCTTGGGTTTTCATTGGCAGGAGCTGGAGTCCTGTCTTGACTTTTTACATAGCGTTCCAGTTTCTTTTTTCTGATGTGTTCCTCAATCAGATCTCGGAGATGATGGCATTCGTTGGTATCATGTCCGTGGTATTCGTGGAAGCGGCAGAATTTTCCAGATTTCTGTGCGCTATCTGATTCCTTCTTGTATGGTGGGCGTTTGTATCTAACTTCGCCTTGGGTGGCAAGGAAGATATTTTCGACGGTCTCGTTCAAAGGGGTGTAAGAGTCGAATCTTGGTCCTGGCCGATATAGGCGTTTTTCTACTTTCTTGCCCCCAGCATTGTCCCTGGAATCATTTCTTCGAGCGTCCCTTGCCACAGCAGGGGCGTTGCCATGGGTCGTCTTACTTTGCTGTCCTGACTGCCCCTCAATGGCAGCATCCTCAAGCCTCATGTATTTCCCGGCTTCATGGAAGAAATCGGGTAAAGAAGCTGGTTTTTCTTTTGTCAATCTTCTAGCAAATTTAGTGTCCGGATGCACCCCACTGCAGAGGGCCATCAGGATAAGCTTCTCATCGGCGTCTTGAACTGCGGCTGCTACGGCGTTGAATCTGGTTAGGTATTGCTGCAGCTTTTCTCCAGGTTTCTGCTTGACGCTGGATAAGGAATAAGCGTCCTTAGGTTGCTCCACATGAATGCGGAACTGACTGATAAATTTTTCTTTCAACATTTCCCATGAGCTGATGGATCCTTGGGGTAGATGACAGAACCAGGAGGTAGCAAGATCTGCTAAGAAGAGCGGAAAGCATTTGCACAGTACTCCCTCTGTTGCTCCACTCATGAGCATATGCTGTGTGTATCTCTGTAAGTGTACAACGGGATCAGAGGTTCCTTTGTAGGGTTCCATTGTTGGCATCTTCCATTCTCGGGGGGTGATAGCAACTTCGATATTGCGGGCGAAAAGGCTGGTTACCCTAGCGCCTATCCCTCGATCTCTTTTCTCCCGTTGGACACACTCTCTGAATAAGCGCGCCATCCTTTCATCAGAATTTGGAGCAGACAGAAATGAGTTTGGTTCTGTTCTGTGGGGTTGATTCCGTCCAGACAACCTGTAGGGATGATATCGTCTATCATTCCTCATATCTTCCAGTGGCTGCCTTTGATCTTCTGGGAGCATGCTTGGGTCAGCTACAGTTGGCCCTTGCCTTGATCTTCCCCTGTTGGGTTCTGATCTAAGCACTTCCTCGGGTCCAACTTCGGGCTGAACTCTAGCTCGGCCCCGTTCACCGGTGTTTCTGTGGTTAGGCAGCATGACAGGCTCAGCTGCAGTTGACCTTCGCCCGGTACCTTCCCCATTAGGTTCGGCACCAAACATTTCCTCAGGCCTAACTTCAGGCTGGGCTCGGTCTCGGCTCCTACCATGGCTACTCCTGCCGTTAGCTCCTTCGAAGAAGGAAGATCTTTGTTGTCTCTGAGATCCTCCAGACTGGGACTCGCCCCATGATTCAGTGTTGCGGTTGGATTCTTCAGCGTCCCTCAAGCGTGACATGAGATGGTCCACCAAGGCTTCCTGCTGGGACGTGAAGCGGTTAGTTACTTCAACAACAACTCTGTCCAAATCTGCCCTAGTAATTGCTGCAGGCTGTTCTGTGGCAGGAGTGGTTGGGTTAGCATGTCCTTCATTTGTTACCGTTGCTGGAGGAGGACGATTTACTTGATTCGCGATAGCTGGATCAGGAAGGCTACTAGATGCGATGTTTTTTCCTTTGTTAACATCTTTTCTCTGTTTGGGAGGCATGTTTTCCAAGTGGCGGACGATGCTGTTAGGAAAACTTGTTAAGCAGATGAAGCTGAAGCTTCGAGCTTCGATTTCTCAGTGAAAGCACCAAAAATGTTTGCACAAAAAATGGACAAACACCTCAAAGTCGTATAATTTAGTAGATCTTATGTTGTTTTTAGTGATTTTGGAGATTTATGCAAATATATGAAAAGCAGGGGCTTAATTGTAAAAAGACACGCAGATTTATAGTGGTTCAGCCAGAATGTGCCTACGTCCACTTTATATGTTATTTCTCTTCTCTTCTATTGATTACAAGTACAAAGCTTTGATACAAGTAAAAGAAAGTTGTTTGAAAGTTCTATCCGTGCTTGAGCTCTCAAACTTGTCCCCATTGTTGTACCCTTGCCCCTCTATTTATAGAGTGAGGCTAGGGGTAGGGGTCCAGGATATGTATGGTCGCAGGTGGGCCTGGGCTGATGTGATCTGGCCTGGTATGACTTGGTTCGGCATCACTTGGTCCGGAGGTGGGATGGTGAGGTTGGACCGGTGGTAGTTGGTCCGGTGGGGGAATGGTGAGGTTGGACCGGTGGTAGTTGGTCCGGTGGTGGAATGGTGAGGTTGGACCGGTGGTAGTTGGTCCGATGGGGGAATGGTGAGGTTGGACCGGTGGTAGTTGGTCCGGTGGTGGAATGGTGAGGTTGGACCGGTGGTAGTTGGTCCGGTGGGGGAATGGTGAGGTTGGACCGAATGGACTCGAGGGAGGATTGCCGAATGAGGTTGGACCGAATGGATTCGAGGGAGGACTGCCGAATGAGGTCTGCCGAATGGATCACGTCTCTGGGTCTCGAGGTCTTCCGGGTAAGAATTCACCCAACAATTTTTATTTTTGAAAAAATTTTGTAAAATATTTTTGAATATATTTTAAAATTTTATTTTGTTTGAAAATATAAAAGATAATAAAATAGGTGATAGAGATCAAAGATTGCTATCACGACTTTAATAAAATTCTATGAATCTATACACTATATTATAGTCTTTATTTCTTCATATCTTGGTCGTTATACTCATGAGTCTTCATGTCCATTTCTTAAGACTTTATACGGTATAGTCTTTGATTCAATGCCTATATAATATCTTGCACTATATACTTTATAACTTGGCAAAATATTAATATCCATATTTTATATGAATGTATATTGTTGTTATCAAGGTTATTATCTTCAAAATCAATAACTGAGGTATTAGTAGACAACATTGACAAAGTCCCTAATCTGGATTTTCCTTCTCTCTCAGACCTAAATGACAAATTTAAGAGAAAGTTTGATCTTATGTTAGTGAGAGCTCGAGGATCTCTTCAAGACAAATTCACTAAAGAAGAAGCTGTTGATCCGAAGAAGTCGTTATCTTTTGATGACCCCCTGCTTGAAGGAGATGGAAATTCAGATGAAGGGGAGGATGATGATAAAGATGATGACGATAACGATGATAATGATCAAGGTGGAGATGAGGGCAACAAGGCTCCATAAGAACCAAGAGATGGGGGTGATGATCAGGAGGTCACAATTTAGATTCGTTTATCGATGATGCAGACCTTCCTGACCTACCTGATTTTCAAGGATGCTTCGTGGGAAAATATCCCCCCGAAAGATGTTGTTCCCCCAATCAACTGCCAAAAGGAAAAATTCAAAACCCAACTACTCAGCTTCCAATCACACAAGTATGGAATTCATTATTTAAATACTTAAAGTCCTCTTCTAGCCTTAAATTAACAAGTTTATTACTTTAGTTAAGGCAAAAAATATATTATTATGAGACTTTATATGAGAAGAGCAAGAGAGAAATGCATCACTTGGATAGGGAGATTGAAAAAATAGTCAAAGACCACAATCATTTGTATACAAAGTATCAGAATATTCTAACTCATCCCAAGTGATTAAAGGACTTTAAGGAGAAACATGCGGCTTCGTTTTTAAAAAGATGCCGCCTTTATTGAGAAAGAGTTTTAAATGAAAATAAAGAATTAACTCACTCTTTTGGACAATTATTGAAGATAGGGATACCTTAGTGGAGTTCCTCTAAAAAATTTACTCTATAAATGTTCTTACCGATTTTTCATTCTTAGGGAGAAAAAAGTGGAGGGTTGCTTAGGCATTTGTGTAGTTGATATTTAGATGAGCATGGAAACCGATCCCATCCTAGAGAATGATGGAATCTTCCCAGAGTTGCAATTGTTCCACTCTCCTCAAATACTCTTCCTTTTGAGAAAGTTAAATTTACCAAGGGGATATTCATTTTTGAATTTTACAAAAGATCAATGTTGTATGAACCCAAGTAATTTTGTCTTTAATCTATAATTCATACAGTTTTATGAATTTCAGTGTTATCATTTCTTTGCAACTTAGTTTATCTTTTGTAAAACATATAGATTAAGAAATCATCGGGTAGTCCTGTTTCTATGGCACTCTTAAGTTAATTTATCAAATCAAAGAGGGACTTTAAAGAGAAATTGTAAATTCTTAAAACTTCTTGGTTAGCAAAATATTCTTCCTTAGAGATCTCTATAAAGTTTACACATGGCTTCCATATTATCATTTTGATTTCTTGGGTGATGAAAATGATAGATTGCCTAGCGAGATACAGATTAACCAAGCTGAATTATTATGTGATGAAATCAGTCCTCCGACCGGAAAATGGGACTTCCATCAATTCCCTCCAGTTAATACTCCTCAAGGGTTTATTGTTCCTTTTGACTCTACCCTCTCTTTGTCTGCTGGATCACTTAAGAAGGCACAATCTGCCTTTTTAAACTTTGTGAGTTTAATTCATAAAACTTGTATTGTTGATGTAAATTGAATTTGCTCTTGTTAGTAACCCTTTTTGTTGTTAATAAAGAAAATGTTTCTTTCATATTGATTTTCTTTTCCCGTTTACTTATTCTTATTAGGAAAAACAACGAATGCTCACGTCTTGCGGTCCGGAATTCCTTAATTGATTGGATATTGTTAAAGCTATGTTTAGGTTAGAACTCAAGCAAAGCTTTCTTCTCAAGGCGTTTCAACTTTTTCATTTTTGAAATGGATGCATAGAAATGGCATGACCAATACTACCGATTAAAGTCCACATTTAGTAGTTTAAAGGAGATGACCTCCAACTTAGAGGAAAAAATTAAAGAAAAGGAGAAAGTAATTCAAGAGTTAAAAGAGAAAATGGACACGATTGGGCAGTCTGGACCTTCAGTCCAAGGAATCAAAGCAGATGCAGAAATTGCCCGACTACACTAAAGGGTAGTGGATCTTGAAGTAGATTTGTTGAAAAGTCAAGTATCATGTCAATCCTTAGAACTTATTACGAGTGGAGGCGAATCCAGTCTTCCTACTCCTACTACTTTGATCGGCAAAGAATGGGTTTCTGCTTTGTTGAACCCACCCTCGAGTCTTTATGATGGAAAAATCACCAGATGGAGTCAAAAAGTTAGATATTAATGCGTTCAATTTTTGACCAAGCAATGGAATGACAAAATTTCTCAATATCTTAACAATTATCAGGTTCAGGTGGAGAAACTTCAGCGTTAAAAGTATGCTCTTGAACGAGAGGTTAAGAAATTAAAGAGCAGGATTCTGACTTTAAAAGGAACCAGTAAAACACTTAAGCATGCAGTGGAAGTTCAATTTGGCTCTATTGATGATGCAAACATTATTTGGAAGAAAGAAAATAAACTTAAAGAAATTTTGGATGTGACTATCCATCATATTACCAATTCTCTTTTGGTCGCTAAAATTGAAAAAGAAGGTGCAGAAACTTGATACCTAATGAAGAATCACTTAAGGGTTTTTGGGTAGATTTCCCTTGGCTACCCCTTCTTAGTACGTTAATTCTTGTACATAATATGTAAATAAATTTGTATCTGAACTATTATTACCTTGAATGAATCTTTGTATTCTTCTTTTTGAATTTGTAGAATTATTTGAGACATAGGACTTGTTTTCCAAAGCTTTAATATGATATGTATCCTTTGATGGAGAATTGGTCGGTTTTCTTAATATAAACCTTGTCACTAAAACCTGAAATCAGTTTTGATAAAAAGATTAGCAACTTATTAATCAAAAGTTTGGAAGAACCCTTCCTTCATTTAACAGGAAATTAGAAACTGGTCTAATAACGAAGATTCTCATTATTAGAAAATTTGAATTCTATTTTAGGAGAACTTAATTTAGCACTTTGAGGAGTGAAGCTTTTAATAACTTCGCTTTTTAGCCTTATCACCTAGAAATTTGGAGCTTGACGCTTGAAGTTTTAGTCTCAAAGGAGTAAATAACCAGAAATCCATTTGATTATTGTAATTTCATCTGTATTGAAAATCAGGATCTTTTTTGGTAATAACTTGATTAGGAGACCAGAAAACCATCTGGCAATAACTTTGAAATAGAAGACTAGGAAACCATCTAGCAATAGAAGACCAAAAAACATTTGGCGATTGAATAGAAGACCGAAAATTGATCTGGTAATACCATAATTTAATCTAAATAGAAGACCAGAAATCCATCTGGTATTAATTTAGAATTCCATTAGATAAGAAGATAAGAATTTTTCTGATAACAAGTCTAAAATTCAATCTGGTAAGAGTACTAGAAATCCGACTATTAGCGGAGATTCCCGTTATTTTGAAATCTGATTGTTAACGAAGACTCTCTGTTTGTACCAAAAATGGGCACAACACTCTTCGGAAGTTTTTGAAGAGATAAAAGTGAAGAATGAAAATTAAAACTGTGGATTATCTAACAAAAACTCCAAATAACAGAAAGTAAATTGCAAAGACAAGCGATTTAGAGTGGTTCGGCGTTTTACATACGTCCACTATGAAGTTTTATGGTTTTATTGCTCGACACTTGAAGGTTACAGTAGTTTATGATGTAATACAACTGAATTTAAATGCTAAGTGTCAATCTAAAGCAGCGGCGGTGTTCTGGAGTAGATCTGGCAGAATCTGGGTGCTCTTCAGTACTTAGAATTCTCCGACCCCTTTTCTGATGACCAGGGGCTCTATTTATAGGTGTAGGAGGCTGATATTTCGCCTAAAATGAGGGGAGACCAGTTCTGGTACGTCAAGGGGCCCACATGGCCGAAATCTGGAGATCCGGGCCCACTTTGGGATCGATTCGACCCTTGGTTCGAATCGATCAAGAAATCATCCAATCGAGCTGAAATTTGGCGTGGACATTCTTCATCATGTGCTTAAGCTTCTGTGAAAATTTCATGGCATTTGGACTTGTAGAACTCGAGATGTGATCGATTCAATGTTGCATTTCTAGAGAACATGGATACTTCGAATCGATCTTAGTTCGAATCGACTCGGTCGACTCGATGCTTGCTGCGACGTGGCGCGTGTCTCTCGCCTTGATCCGTTTTGTACTCCGGTTTGACTGGGTTGAATCCATGGCTTGGATTCGAGGTGTTGGATTCGAAGGTTCTCTTCCTTCGAATCGATGAAAATGGTGCTCGTTCGAATCGATCTAGACTTGTAGCTATAGACCGATTCGAAGTTGTCTTGGCCTGGGGATTCGAATGCAATGGAGTCGGAGCTTCTCCACTTGCATGGATTCGAAGGATCCTTCCTTCGATGGATTCGAACTATGATGTATGCGAGGATGGATTCGAACTTAAGGCATACGAGGACTTGCTTGATGGAGTCGAAGGCGGTGAATGCTCCAATGGATTCGAAGCTATCGGTTTCGCCTGATGGAGTCGAAGCAATTCTCCTTTGACCGATTCGAACCAGCCTCTTTCTCATGGATACGAGACAATGCTTGTCTGGTGGATTCGAACATAGGCTCCGCCTATGGATTCGAACTAAGGATGTTCTTCTCCATCTTTTGTCGACAATATTTCGAGCATACGAACTCGGATTGACTTGAAACTTGGATCGTTGGTTCCCACGGCTTTGCTTGACGTGCCTTATCAATTGTAGCCCGATTCGGACTTGAACAAATTTCATCGATATCCATAGCGATCCTTGCGTGTAACCGATCTCCGAGACGATCTGTCACCGGTATCTAGTCAAGTCCTTGGTGTCACGGCCTTGCCAAAAGGCGGGATAACATTTGCCCCCCAAAGTACGTCTTGTGTGAACATGACATGCTTTGATAAGTTGTAATCTCTCACTGGACGGTTATGACATGCTTTACCGAAATTTGCGGTCTGTATCGCAGTAATCGACCATCGTATAATTGTGACTGGCTGCTAGGTTCTTTGAGTCATGACGAGATGAACATTTGATTCCTGTAAACGATAAAGACCAAACATTAGTCAGAAATACCTGCATACGTGTATTATCTTGACTTTGGTTAATGTTGCGTGATCGCAAGTCGTTGTCAGTTCGGTTTGCTATCGAAATCTGCATCGGTCCTCTCCTGAACCGGTTTGAGACTCGAGTTAAAACATCGCTTTTGTGATTGCCTATGATCATCCTCTTGTATTGATCCTCTCCTGAATCGGTACAAGAGTGGACAAGCAATTTTTCATATGGAAACGATTCGTCCATTTGACCGGTGGTAATTGATGGATTCGAAGCTATGTTTCTTGATCCGCTTCGAGTTGAGGGTTTCGAAGTGGGTACTTTGAATCGATGGTTCTCCGAATCAATACTGCGTGGATTCGAAGTTCTCTGAATTGGTGGAGTCGAAGTCGCGAGTGCTCGAATCGATGTCTTTTCGAAATGATGGTTCGTGGGGTTTGTGCTTCGAGTCGATGTTGCCTCGTATCGATGTTGCTGAAATGGATTCGATGTTGTAAAGGATTCGAAACCGGATGGATTCGAACTAAGGGATGGATTCGAACTAGTGGAACGACTCTGTGTCGTGATGGATTCGAACTAGTGATCACAATGGATTCGAACATGCCGCAACGAATTGATTCGATTCGATTTCCTCACCTGTAGAAGCCGGTCAGGTATACCGGGAGGCGAATCGCCACTGAGATGTTATAAATACCGGGGTTCTATTCACTTTTCACTTTTCACCATTGCTTCAGTTTCTCTGCGTCTTCGAATCGATCTAGCACTCGCGTGAATCGAAGCCATCTGCCCTTCTTTGAATCGCAACAATCCTTTCTAGTTTCATCTCGTATTTAGGTAGGCGATTCGACTAAATACTTTAAGCTTCGGGCTTCGATGTAATTCCCTTTGCTTACGTTCATATTGATCTGGATGGAATCGAGTCCAGGGATGAAAAAAGAAACGACTTCCTCGCATCGATCTTGGATGGTGGTTTTCGAATCGATCTCAGATAACCAAATTTTTTGTGGCGTTCGAATCGATCTGTGGAGGTATGTTGATCGAATCGATCGTTGGTGGTGAATCGATCGTATCGATTCGAAGCGACCGATACGAGGAGTTGTGGTATACTTACCTACGATCGATTCAAAGATTATACTACCATGATCGATACGAAGCTTCGTCCATTCGACACACGATTTTTCCAGAGATCGATTCGAAGGATAAACCACCTCAGCCTAAACTGCATCGATTCAGATTGTATCGGTTCGAATCGCCTTGACTCGAGTTCGTATCGATTCGAACCTGTACCGATTCGAAGGCCCACCTTTAAGATCGATTCGAAGCTGTATGGACTCGAAACTTGATCTTTACGAACGAGCTTCCATGGCTACGAGAACTTCACATGATTATTGGTATGACTCCGACGAGCTTCATCTTTGCATATTCGGACTAAATTTTTGTTGTGCATATTTGACTGCCCCTCAAAGCTCGTCGATGGAACTGTAACTTTGAAAAAATTAACCTGAACTAATCAATCATGGATTCTGAATAACATGTTTTAATACGGTCAGCAATGACGGTCGCTCTAATTAGCTTCATAATTTCTGAAGCTTGCATCTTGTTCTTAGTTTTGTTGAATCTGTTAAGTAACGCACAGTACTTGCACTGCACGACACGTTCATACACACTACACCGGGGCATGCACGGGCTGTTTATGAACTTAACGTTGCTTTCTGATGAGTTAGCTAATTATGGAATCTTCGAGCTCCCAACAACAAGAGGTACAGAGCTCGACTCCTCCGGTGCTTGAGATTCCTGACATCCCTGCCGATGTAATCGATCCGGCTCCAGATGAATTGCCAGAGGCTATATTTATTGAGGACCCTGTTGATTTGGTTCAGTCTAACATCTCTGAATCCTTATTGGGACGAATATGCTTAAAGCATAACATATCTCTAGGTGACGTATTATTGCCCAGTGCCACTGATAGACCGCACAATCCGCCTGAAGGATATACAGCATTCTACCGTCATGCTTGTGCGGCCGGAACTCTTCCTCCTTTCAATCAATATATCAGAGGGATGCTATCATATTTAGGAATCGCTCCTTCACAACTTCATCCCAACGGGCACGCGTTGCTGAACAGTGCCTTTGTCATATTTATGGACTGTCTCTTTCCCCCGCCGAGGCCCTCCGAGATCAAACACATATTTAACTTCAAGAGTAGGGGTGATAGCCCGTCTTTTACATTTTTGGAGGCAGTTAGGAATTGCCAAGTTGTAGTTGGAGCTTGGACTCGACTGAGTTATTTCAAGAACGAGTGGTTCTACGTTCGGTGCCCTCCGGGTTTCGCTAGGCGGTGGTTGTCTAGACGTAAGCGCCTTAACCTGTTTTCTTGACCAATAGCTCTTCGGTGTTAAAATTGACATTTCATTCCTTTTACAGCTATTATCCCCAGGCCCGATGGAGGGCGTGTCAAGGGTATCGTCCGGAGTCTTCAAGAAGTCCCAAGCGAGTTGAGGCATATTGATTCGGTGCTGAACGATTACAACTTAAGAGTTCTTGGTTTGATCGACATCAATCAAAGCATAGTCATTGAGGGATTTGCAAAGCCCGCCTCCAAGAAGGAAGATAAGAAGAAACCCGAGAAGAGAAAAGCGAAGAAGTCACTCGGAATCAAAATAATCGAGGCGAGTGACGAAGAAAGAACCCATACGGATTCAGAGCCCATGGCTGACCTCTCGGGAAACTTGGAGGAGTTGGGAGAAAAACGGAAAGGCAAGGCCGCCGTTTCCAAAAAACTTAAGTCCAAGGGGGGAAAATCCGTAGATGTGTTTCTTCCCGCTTCCGGAGTCATGATTTCTGATGCCGCCCCTTCTCATTCGAGAGATTCTTTCAAAGGGCTTGACGATATTCCTATCCCAGATTATATATCGATTTCTCATAATCCTGGGTTGGAGGAATTTCAAGATGTTCTAAACATGAACGAGCCCTTTCCTTTAAGTGCGGGCAACACTTCCGGTCGATTTGGGGGTTTACACATTTACACACACTTCCACAGCACTTCATGACTTTTGCATAGTAAACATTGCTTTATGGGATCCTAATCCGTAATTCTTTCTTATCGCAGGTGAGATGTCAGGACGTGGCTCTACTCTGGATAGGCTTCGGAATGTGCGCCAATCTTCTCCATTTTACGATTCCCGCAGGAGAGAAACAGATAGGGATCATGGGCGAAGCTATTCGAGTCAAGAACGTTATGACAGAGACAGAGATTACTCGCGTGGCCGTTCTGGCTATGATTATTCTGACAGAGACCGGGGATACCAGTACCGACCCCGATCTCGCTCTCCTCTGCCTCCCAGGGCCCCAGTAGACCTCCCAGGGCCATCTCATCAACAGCAGCTGCCTTCCCAATCTTCTCGGCCTGATGCTCAGCAGCCAAGAATGGAACCGACAGCAGCCGCTATAATTGAACAAGCTCCGGCTGAGTTGACAAGCGAGGGAGCTGCTAAACTTGCCCAAATGAAAAATGACTACCCTGAAATTTGCATGGATGGCTATATCTTCCCTCCTAACTTTAAAAGAATTCCTCCGGACGCTGAGACCACTGCTCATAGTTATATCCACGACTTCTACGCTCAGTATAAGGAGTGGTACAAGGCAGCCGTGAAGGCTTCTAGAGTAGCTTTTGACCGGGCGAAAATCATTGCTGAACGTGATGCTGACATTGTCAAACAGAAACGCATCATTCAGGTTCTTCAATCCGAAGTGGAGACGTCCCGGAAGTCAGAGCTTGAAACACTTCAGAAACATGAAGATGTCATGGCCAAACTAGCGAGGATGCAGCAGGAACACTGCGCCACGGTGGAAGAGATGGGCCACCGCAACACCACCATTGCAGCTGAGCGAGACTTAGCTGTTAAAGAGCTGAATGAGCTCAAGGCCAAATTCACTGAAATGGTGAAGGAGAAGGATGATGCAAACGCCACTGCTCAAGAGGCTTGCGACCAAGCAGTATCTCTCAGGACCGAACTTGCTGCGGCGGCGGTCAAGGCTAAGTCTGCGGAAGCAGAAATTCAGGAAAAGATCTTGGAGGAGAGGTCTAGGCTAGATGCTGAGTTTGACGATCTCTTAGTCACGTATAACGCTAATGTGCTGGAACACAGAAATTTAGCGTGGCTGGGAGATGACTCCATGATCTTGTATAATGCCTGGACCCGGCTGGTGAATGAGAAAAGAGCAGCGCATCCAGATGGGACACTTGACGACTTTGAACTGGAGATGCGTTTGCTCACCGAGGATGAGAGGAAGATCCTTCATGAGGCGGTGATCTCTATGGCGAAAGAAAAGCTTGGCGTTCAATCTCTAGAGACAGGCGAAGGCTCGGGGATCGCGCATCACGGGACAAGTGTTGGAGCTGTAACTCCAACATTGCCCGGAACCACTGGTGCGGTAGATCCCCAGTCTGTTCCTGCCTATAATCCTGACCAACCATTATTATCTTCTGCCGGGGATTCTGCCCACGTTTCGGTCCAGACCAAGGAAGGTATTTGAATGCTTCTCGTAGTTTAGTCGTGAAGAACCTTAAGCAACACACTTGGCTAACAATCTTCGTTTTGTCGCATTTCAGTGACTGAAGTTATTGTTTCTGCGCCCCTTGCTCTATCAGTTCCTCATCAAACACAAGGGGTTGTTTTTTCTGAAGCCATCACGACTTCTACTTTGATTGGCGAGGAGGGAGATGCAAATATGTTTTCTTTCAGCGCTCAAATGATTGAGGAGCTTCTCAATGAACCCATCGATCCTTCTGCCAACCCGTCCGATGCTGTGAGTGGAGCTGCTCCGGCCGTTAGTTCATCTATGCCAGCTATTGGCACATCCGATGCGGCCCAAGTATCTCGTGAGGACGACATTATTGCTGAGATTGATGCCGAGATGGCAGCAGGGAATGCTGGTATGGATCCGCCCGGGCCTGCCCCGTTAATGGTGATTTCACCGGGCGGTACTGTAGTGAT
The DNA here is from genome assembly GCA_030737815.1 of Allium fistulosum. NCBI lineage: Eukaryota > Viridiplantae > Streptophyta > Magnoliopsida > Asparagales > Amaryllidaceae > Allium > Allium fistulosum. The sequence goes on along the minus strand of CM060908.1, from coordinate 307,484,075 downwards.
TGAAACTGCTCCTGTCCCTCCTCCTGCTACTACTCCTATGCCTCCAGCTCGACCTCCTAGAAGAATTTCCATCGCCTCCAGTTCTGAGGAAGATGTTGACATTATATCGCTGCCGGAGGGCAAGCCTGAAAAGAGTAAGCGGTCGAGGAGAAAGTCAGGCAGCGGCTCTGGTGGGGCTACCCCGAAGAAGAAGATAAGGAAGAAGAAATATTGAACTCTTTCTTTAAATCTTTGTTGCGTAGGGTAGCATTTTGTTGATTTCTCTATAACCGTGTATAGATGTGGATTCGGCTCCCACTAGCAGAATTTTCTTTAAACACTTTGTAATCAGATTCTTTTTGTTGATAGTGGAAATGAAAGTTTATTCCCTTTTTCCCTTCAACTTGTTATGCGTTATGGTTCTGCCCCCAGTATTGGGGATAAGTGTGGAGTTGACGTATGTTTATACCCCGTCTCGCGCTCTGGGAGTACGGAGTTGAATGAATGTTTATACTCCGCCTCGCACTCTGGGAGTACGGAGTTAAGTTAATGTTTATACTCCGCCTCGCACTCTGGGAGTACGGAGTTAGAAAAATGTTTGTACCCAGCTCGCGCTCTCGGAGTATTCTGGGGTTTTGTAAATGTTTATACTCCGCCTCGCACTCTGGGAGTACGGAGTTAGGTGAATGTTTATACTCCGCCTCGCGCTCTGGGAGCACGGAGTTTAGTAAAATGTTTATACTCCGCCTCGCACTCTGGGAGTACGGAGTTTAGCAAATGTTTATACTCCGCCTCGCGCTCTGGGAGCACGGAGTTTAGTAAAATGTTTATACTCCGCCTCGCACTCTGGGAGTACGGAGTTTAGCAAATGTTTATACTCCGCCTCGCACTCTGGGAGTACGGAGTCAAGTGAAGGGTTGTCGTGTATCAACCCATTTCTTGGCCTGATGTGATGGCTTGCCCCCGAGCTCGGGTTTCATTTAGTGAGTGGTTGATTGCCTCACAGCCACTCCCTACTTGAATAAATCCCACTGTGTGATGGAACTTAGCTCTTCGTGCATCGTGATGTTGTACATTGTATTTAATGAATCACAGCTCTGGCTCGAAGAGATGGCATTTTATTGCTGAAATAAGAAAATATGGCAAATCAGTTGCCTTATTACAAATTCTAATTTCGAAATGCAAAAGTAAATTGCTGAACAAAAAACATAAAGAAATAAATAAAGCCTGTCATATGTAGTAGCGACGGAGACTCTCGCTGTTCCAGGCTCTTGGTAAAACTTGACCGTCCATGGTTGATAGTTTGAATGCGCCATCCCCAAGTCTTTGTGTAATCACGTACGGTCCTTCCCAATTTGGTTTCATGTGTGAAGGAACCGGGTAGATTCTCTTGAGGACCAGATCACCGAGTTCAAAGGTTCGGGGGCGAACTTTGGTGTTATATAACCGGGCGACCCGACTTCGGTATGCGGCCGCTCTTAAATCAGCTTCTTCCCGTTTCTCGTCCAACAGATCCAAAAATTCAGCGAGTAATATAGCATTTGTTTTTGGATCGTAATAAGTTACGCGGTGAGAAAATACTTCTGTCTCAACTGGAATAACGGCCTCCGAGCCATAGGATAAGGAAAATGGGGTGTGTCCCGTCGCGGTCTTGTGAGTTGTTCGATAAGCCCATAATGCCATAGGAAGTTCATCGACCCATTTGCCCCCAGCCTTTTCCAGTCGTTTCTTTAAGATGGATTTGATAACTTTGTTAACAGCTTCGACCTGACCGTTTTCTTATGGATGTGCGACTGTGGAGAACTTTTTATGAATATGAAATCGTTGGCAGAATTCTTGAACTCCGAACTTTCGAATTGGGTCCCATTATCGGTGATGATGGTATGTGGGAGTCCAAATCGACAAATGATATTGCGGACTACAAAGTTTATTACTTTCTTCGTCGTAATCGTTGCGAGAGCTTCGGCCTCGGCCCATTTCGTGAAGTAGTCAACTGCGACGATGGCATATTTCGCACCACCTCTTGCCAGAGGTAAGGCGCCGATGATGTCGATACCCCACATAGCGAATGGCCAGGGACTGACCATTTGAGTTATCTCGGTAGGTGGGGCTCTTGGAATTCAAGCGTGTTTCTGGCACTTGTCGCACTTTCTGGCATAATTGGCTGCATCTCGGTTCACTGTCGGCCAGTAATATCCATATCGGAGTATTTTCTTAGCAAGCGCTTGCCCACAGGTGTGATCACCACATTCTCCTTCGTGTACATCATGTAACACTCGTTTGACTTCATCGTGAGCGATATACCGGAGGAGTGGAACAGAATAACCCTTTCTATACATGATCCCGTCCTGGATGATGAACCGCAAAGCCTTACGTAGAACTTGCCTTTTCTCATTCCGGTGCTCAGGCAATATCCCATTCTCAATATAATTTCGATACGGAGTCATCCACGATTCTCTGCTGGGAGAGGTTTCCAACACATCATTCGTTTTTATTTGATCGATGCTTGGGAAGGACAAAGTTTCGACCGGGACAAGTCCCATTTGTTGTGCTTCACCTGTGCTGGCCAACTTTGCCAATGAATCGGCCTTTTGATTGCGATCTCGTGGTATGTAGTAAATGGCATAATAATCAAACTGATCCAGTGCTTCCTGAACTCGGGCTAGATAAGCAGCTAACCTTCGATCTCTTGCTTGATATTCTCCCCGTACCTGGCACACAACCAACTGTGAATCACAATAAATTTCTATAGCGATAATTCTCAGATCTCTGGCAAGCTTTAACCCAGTCAACAGGGCTTCATATTCGGCTTCGTTGTTGGTTGCGTGAAAATCAAACTTCAAAGCATAGCATATGGACCGACCTTCGGGGGTTTCTAGTACAATACCAGCGCCCGAACACCGATCGTTTGATGCACCGTCTGTATAAAGTTTCCAGACATATTCAGGGGACTCGCTGGTTTCGGGTAAGTCGTCTGGAACAGTAAATTCAGCGATGAAGTCAGCTAGGACTTGCCCTTGAATGGCTCTCCGTGGAGCATAAGTAATGTCAAATTGACTCAGTTCGATATTCCACTTGAGTAACCTTCCAAACGTCTCAGGCCGCGTGAGGACCTGTCGTAACGGCTGATCGGTATACACAGTAAGTGGATGAGCTTGGAAATAAGGACGAAGCTTTCTTGAGGCAATGACCAAACAATAAGCCAGTTTTTCCAACCTGGGGTAATTTCTTTCAGCTCCGGTCAATCGTTTACTGACATAATAGACCGGTTTCTGCACTCGATCCTCTTCTCGGACCAGAGCAGCACTGATCGCATGCTCTGATACCGCCAGATAAAGGTATAATTGTTCGTGATCAATCGGTTTTGACAAGATCGGCGGTGTAGAGAGATGCTGAACCAGCGATCGAAATGCGCCTTCACATTCCATGGTCCATTCAAAGTTTCGTTTTCCTTTCCGGATTAGATCAAAGAAAGGAATGCATTTATCAGTGGATTTTGAAATGAACCTGCTTAGCGCTGCTACCTTCCCGTTGAGACTATGGACTTGCTTTATGGTCCTTGGAGTTTGCAAATTCCTTATTGCCCAGATCTTTTCGGGGTTTGCCTCTATCCCACGAGCGTTGACGATGAAACCGAGAAACTTTCCGGATGCGACGCCAAAGTGGCACTTTAACGGGTTAAGCTTCATTCCATATTCACGTAGGATGCGGAACATTGAATATAAATCCCTGACATGATCTGTGGAAAATCGGGACTTAACTAACATGTCATCCACGTAAACTTCCATGGTCTTCCCGATCTGATCAGCGAACATTCGGTTAACCAAGCGTTGGTAAGTTGCTCCGGCGTTCTTTAAACCAAAAGGCATGACTCTGTAACAGTAGAGTCCCAGTTCGGTCACGAAACTGGTATGTTCTTGATCGGGTAGATGCATGGGTATCTGATTATAACCGGAATAAGCGTCCATAAAGGATAACAATTCATGGCCTGCAGTTGAGTCTACGAGTTGGTCAATTCGAGGAAGTGGAAAACTATCTTTTGGACAAGCTTTGTTTAAGTCGGAGTAGTCGACACAAGTTCTCCATTTCCCATTCGGTTTTCGAACCATTACTGGATTTGACACCCACTCTGGGTATAGAGCATCTCGGATGAAACCATTTGATTGCAACTTGTCAATTTCTTCTTTAAGGGCGGCAGATCTCTCTGGATCCATACCACGCCTCTTTTGCTTGACCAGAACATGTCGCGGATCAATATTCAAAGAGTGACTTGCAATGTTCGGTGAGATTCCGCACATGTCAGAGTGCGTCCAGGCAAAGACATCGAGATTCGCTTGAAGAAATTCGACCAATTCCTGTTGTATCTGTTTTCCCAGTTGAGATCCAACTTTTAGTACTTTCGAGTCGTCATCCTCACTGACTGGGACGTCCACAGTCAGTTCGGCTGGAGACGCTTGATTCTCTTTGACTTCATCTTTATCTTCGTTATCTCTAGGGTCAAGATCTTTAAGGAATTGGTAGTGGTGCCCGGGCCGGGGCCCGGGCGCTAGTTGTCAATTATCAGTAAAACGGACGCAGAGAGATTCCTCTACGCCCTTTCCTTTCTCCTTCCTCTGTGCTTCACGCAACTCAGCAACATAACAGGCTCTTCCTGCTGCCTGATCTCCTTGAACGATTCCTATACCATGGTCGGTTGGGAATTTTAAAGTCAAACACCACGGGGCAATGGCTGCCCTGAATTCAGCAAGGGCTGGTCGACCCAGGAATGCATTGTACGGTGAAGCGATGTCAAGAACAACGAATTGCAGCAGTCGGACTCTCTTGCGTTCTCCAATCCCCAGTTCCACTAGTAGTTCCACTATCCCAGTAGGTATTGTTGCACTCCCATTGAAGCCATGGACTCGAGATTGGCAGGGTTTCAAGTCTTTTGCTTCCATCTTCATTAAATCGTAAGCTCGTTTGAATAGAATGTTTATAGAACTCCCACTGTCAACCAGGATCCTCTTCATCCAAGCAGGACCAACTTGGGCAGATATGACCAGTGGGTCAATTGTTGGAGCCTCGATTTTATCAGCATCTCTGCTTCTAAATATGATATCGTCAGACATCGTCTTTTGTTGCTTAGCCGGGGTTCCATCCTCACAATTGCTGCAGCATTCGAAGCTTGCATGCCTGATAGAGCTAGCATACGACTCCATTTCCCTCCAGCTCCTGTCCGCTGGATGAGGACCACCACTTATGGTATTGATAACTAGCCTCCCGCCTGTACGAGCGGGTTCCTCTTGTCTTTCTTGGTCTTGCGCACGGTTTGGGTTCGATGGGCCCGCACCACCAGACTGCGGCGCCCGCACGAATTGATCTAACTTCCTCTCCCTGATCAACTTTTCTATGAGATCTTGCAAATGGCGACAGTCATTAGTATTGTGGCCATAACTCTCATGAAACCTACAAAACTTTCCTGTCTGAATCTGCCTTTCTGATGACCGCTTCGGAGCGGGTTTCTTATACTGTTCAGTGTTGCAAGTTTGTAGGTACACATTTTCCAGCGATGTGTTTAACGGTGTATAACTTTCGAACATCGGAGCCCTACGCCGTGGGCCTGGATTCAGATCTCTCTTCTTATTTTGACCATTGTTACCTCTTGGCTGAGTTTGTTTGTTCTGTATGTTTAACTGAACTTTTCCGGAATTGTCACCGGACTGTTTAACTGCTACATTGCTTTGTATCCCCTCATTTCCGGGCTTCGCATCGTCCTGCTTCCTAGACTGTTTCGCGTCCTCTTGCCGTAAGAATTGAGCGGCTTTGGAGTAGAAACGGTCCAACGATGCGGGTGGTTTTCAGGCTAACCAGTTTCCAAATTCAGAATCAGGATCAATTCCCTTTGTCAATGCCATTAAAATTGAGTTGTCGTTGGGATTACTAATTTCCACACATGCCGCATGGAATCTCTCCAAGTAACGCCTTAGTGTTTCCCCACGAGCTTGGGTAACATTGGACAGGGTGTTAACATCTTTGGGTCTAGCGACATGCATACGGAATTGTTCAACAAATTTCTTAGCCAATTGGTCAAATGAAGAGATAGATCTTGGAGGTAATCTTGTAAACCACATTGTTGCAATTCCTCCCAGTGAGATGGGGAAGCTTCGGCATTTTACTGCATCGTCGGCCCTTGCGGCGCTCATTGACCATTCGTATTTCAATATGTGCTGATTGGGATCAGAATTTCCTTCGTACATAGGGAGAGTTGGCATTCTGAATCGCCGAGGAGGTTCAGCGTATAGTATCTCGTCCGTGAAAGGAGTATGGCTTCGAGAAATCCCCCAATCGTCGTTGGTAAGGCCTTGGCTTTCGCGGATCATCTGACATATCATAGTCGAGATGTCTGGCATTGCTACATTTTGAGCATGCTGAGCTAAGGTGTGGTCGGGTTCCACAGTGCGAGTTTGGATCGGGCGTTGTCGACGGTCCAAGTTTCGCCTCCTTGGCTCAGCGTCTTCCGGGATGTATGGTTCAGAAGTACGTCCCTGTTGTTGATTACTTGAATCCGGAAGATGTCGGGTATCCACCCTTGTTTCTACTGTGGCAGCTGTGACATGATTGTCCGTAGTATATTGTGGAGTATGACCACCTCGTGCTGATGGCCCAACCTAGAAGCTGGTTGACGGTCCTACCCTCAATTGCCCGACAGTCAGGGCGGGTTGATATCCAGCAGTTTGAGCATGATCTCCGTCTAATCGGGGACGGGTAGATCTATGATGATAGTCAGATGAGGCAGAACTTTCAGTGGATGAGCGGGAAACATCATCCCTTCTGGACCTCCTGCGGCCCTGGCGGTTCAGTTGGTTTGTCAATTCAATATTGGCACGCAACTGTTTGGCTAACTGCTGCCGACTCTGAGTCAACTCTTGAAGCAACACCTGAAATTCTTGTCTAGTGACTGCCCCAGACGGATCCGAGTGGGCAGTGTTGCCTTGGTTGGATGGCTGCTGTTGAGCAAGATTCTGTCCATCCCTACCTTCTTGTCCAGCAGCTGTAGAAGTGGTTCTCGTGCTGACCATTTTGAATGATGAATCCTTTTCCTAGATTTTATGCAAATCTGAGTAGAATGGAAGGATTGTGAATTAAAGATCTGGATCTTCCTCTTGGATTTGTGCAATCCGGTATCGATGGTAGATCCAAGGAGCAGGAGAAAAAAGCTGGTTTTTTCTCATTGAAAGCACCAAAGTGTTTGTACCAAAAATGGGTACAACACTCTTCGGAAGTTTTTGAAGAGATAAAAGTGAAGAATGAAAATTAAAACTGTGGATTATCTAACAAAAACTCCAAATAACAGAAAGTAAATTGCAAAGACAAGCGATTTAGAGTGGTTCGGCGTTTTGCCTACGTCCACTATGAAGTTTTATGGTTTTATTGCTCGACACTTGAAGGTTACAGTAGTTTATGATGTAATACAACTGAATTTAAATGCTAAGTGTCAATCTAAAGCAGCGGCGGTGTTCTGGAGTAGATCTGGCAGAATCTGGGCGCTCTTCAGTACTTAGAATTCTCCGACCCCTTTTCTGAATGACCAGGGGCTCTATTTATAGGTGTAGAAGGCTGATATTTCGCCTAAAATGAGGGGAGACCAGTTCTGGTACGTCAAGGGGCCCACATGGCCGAAATCTGTAGATCCGGGCCCACTTTGGGATCGATTCGACCCTTGGTTCGAATCGATCAAGAAATCATCCAATCGAGCTGAAATTTGGCGTGGACATTCTTCATCATGTGCTTAAGCTTCTGTGAAAATTTCATGGCATTTGGACTTGTAGAACTCGAGATGTGATCGATTCAATGTTGCATTTCTGGAGAACATGGACTTCGAATCGATCTTAGTTCGAATCGACTCGGTCGACTCGATGCTTGCTGCGACGTGGCGCGTGTCTCTCGCCTTGATCCGTTTTGTACTCCGGTTTGACTGGGTTGAATCCATGGCTTGGATTCGAGGTGTTGGATTCGAAGGTTCTCTTCCTTCGAATCGATGAAAATGGTGCTCGTTCGAATCGATCTAGACTTGTAGCTATAAACCGATTCGAAGTTGTCTTGGCCTGGGGATTCGAATGCAATGGAGTCGGAGCTTCTCCACTTGCATGGATTCGAAGGATCCTTCCTTCGATGGATTCGAACTATGATGTATGCGAGGATGGATTCGAACTTAAGGCATATGAGGACTTGCTTGATGGAGTCGAAGGCGGTGAATGCTCCAATGGATTCGAAGCTATCGGTTTCGCCTGATGGAGTCGAAGCAATTCTCCTTTGACCGATTCGAACCAGCCTCTTTCTCATGGATACGAGACAATGCTTGTCTGGTGGATTCGAACATAGGCTCCGCCTATGGATTCGAACTAAGGATGTTCTTCTCCATCTTTTGTCGACAATATTTCGAGCATACGAACTCGGATTAACTTGAAACTTGGATCGTTGGTTCCCACGGCTTTGCTTGATGTGCCTTATCAATTGTAGCCCGATCCGGACTTGAACAAATTTCATCGATATCCATAGCGATCCTTGCATGTAACCGATCTCCGAGACGATCTGTCACCGGTATCTAGTCAAGTCCTTGGTGTCACGGCCTTGCCAAAAGGCGGGATAACACTCTCGTTATTTAGAAATCTTGAATATTAATGGAGATTCACGTTATTTACTAATTTGAATCTTGTTATAGATTAAGAGTTAATTCAATATTTCGAAAATTAAAGCCTCAGACTCAATTAATAAGTCATAGTTTCTCAAATGTCACTATCTGACATTACAATTCTCAATTCTACATGATAGATAGCTTTTAATCCTTCCTTTGAATGTTTCTTTAAGTTTGCCTTGGTATAGAATTAATTATGTTTGACTATTCTTCCTCTAGAAGATAGGAATTTGACTGATCTTCCTCTAGAAGACCGCCTCAATCCTTCTTTAGGACAAAGTTTGATTTGCTCCTGCATTTAATTGATCTTCTGGAAGACATCCTCTTACTACTCTTTAGGTTATGATATATGCTTTGATTGATTTCCTTTATTACTATTATTAGGTAATGATTTGAACTTTAATCGAACCCCTTATCACCATCTTAGGTGATGATTTAGGTTTTGTCCAGTGCATTTGGTCAGCTATCTTGAGCAGGACCAAAGTCTTACCCGTCCTCCCTCTAGGATGTGCTCCGATTAGGCCTTATAGGCGAAACCGAAGGCTATTTCTCCGGTCAGTCCTTATAGGCGGAACCGAAGACTGGTTCGGTGCTTTGGCCAGTCCATCTTAGGCGGGACCAAATGCTTACTACGTCCTCTCTCTAGGAGGCGCTTCAGACAGGCCTTATAGGCGGGGCTGAAGGCTGATTGGTGCTCTTGTCAAGCCATCTTAGGCAGGACCGAAGGCTTACTCCGACCTCCTTCTACGAGGCCAGGCCACATAGGCGGAACCGAAGGCTTGCGGTGCTCTGGCAAGACCCTATAGGTGGGACCAGAGGCTTACTCTTGACCTCCGTTTAGGAGGAATTTTGATTAGGATATCTTTATAGGATCAATGGCTTTTTCCTTTACTTTATAAATCCTCTTTATGAAGCATTCTTATTTATTGGTTACTTGCTCTTTGTAGACACATTTTCCTTTTGCTTAAATCTTGCTAAAAAACCTCTTGGAGCTCTCCTTTTCCAAAGGAAGTCTCAATCATTCCTTTTAAACCTCGACATTGATTGATTTCATGTCCATTCCATCGGTGATATTAGCAATAAACACCTTCATGATTCTTTTCATTTCTTGGCTGCTTCTTTTTTGAAGGCCAATAGTTTAATATTTCTTTATTTTGGAGGTAGATAGTTTCGTGGTATATGGTAAGTGAACGAAATCTTGAAGATCGAAAATTTCTAGAGCATTGCGCTCTTTGCTCCTGCTTGATTCTCTTGTAGTATTGGATTGGTATATTAGCTTCATTTGTAAGTTTTGTCTTTAATAATTTTTGAGCTTTGATTGGTTCAGGAAGATGATCAATTATTCACTTCCACTTATATGAAATGTGTTTATGCTCCACTTATCGGGTTTACAAGGAATAACTTGTCTCTTTTCTTCCATGATTCATATTGCAAACATCCTTAACACTTGTTCCTCATGAAACTGAGGGTTAGAAACGATTTGAGAAATTGGCTTGACTGCTTAAGGTTCAGAATATCCATGTTCCAAGACAGTCATCATATGGTACAAAGAAGGTTATGCAGGATTTGGAAAGCTCCTTTATTGAATATACAGGTTGGGGTAAATCCTCTACTCTATATATTCGGGTCGAGGATAATCCAATATGAGATATATATATATATATATATATATATATATATATATATAAGGAGACATAAGTTTAAGCCCTCCTTCTAGCGCCAAAATATTAACAAATTTCTTTGTTAACCCCAAAATGTGCAAGGTGGTAGGGCTTGATTAGAGATAGATTTGGTAAGCCTTATGCCAACTCACAAGAAGTATGCATGTTCAATAGAAATGTCATGTACATATCGTAAGCAATAGGGCATAAGAGTCACATGCAAGTCATAGGTCATATAATGGTCAAGAATCCTTATTTACTTGTTGTATGTTATGCAAAGTTGATTGTATAAGTCCTTGATTACAAAAAGCCACAAATCTACAATCGGCACCTTTAATCCCTAATTCGATTTAGGGTTTACAAATTTGAAAATGTAAGAAAAATGATAAGGAAAATTCGCCCCTTCCATGAAGCTATGGGATCTGTATTTATAGGAGTTGAAGTAGGCGGCCTGGCAGCTATGTGTCCTTGGGCACCCTTTATTCTCGGCATCATTCATTGTGTTGGTGATGTGCGGCAATCTTTTTGTATACTGTTGATATGCAGTAACCCCACTTACATTGATGAATTGCGACATCCTCCTTTATTGATGGTTTATGACATCTTTTCCATATTGATAGTTTACGGCATCTTAGCCATATTGATGATTTACGACATCTTCACCATACTGATAATTTAAGAAATCATTTGCTACATTGGTGAAATACGACATCCTTATTTTATTTTCATATTCGACACCCCCTCTATATTGTTGATATCCGACATCCTTCTTGGATTGTCAATTCCCAGCATTGCTCATTATATTGATGACATACGACATTCCAATTCACATCGTTGACTTCCAACATCCTCCATAACTATAGATATCCTACATCCCTTCTACTCTTTGAAGCCCAACATCCCTTCCTGCTTGTAAATGCTAGAGATCTCTTGCCACTTGCTTTATAACTATTATAGCTGCAAAGGCTGGTATCTACAAAGTTCCAATATACCTCCTTTGTGACTATAAGTTCATATACAACATCTTCTAAGTTAGCCAATTGCTTGGAGTTCGACACTCTTATAATCTCATCATCCTATTTTGGGTACACCTTTTTATAGAAGTTCGACATCTTCTTGAAGTTGCCTGAAGCTTGTTACCTCTTGTTGAATCTTCGATTGCTTTTCTTCTACATGTTCAGCATTTTGAATCATGATATATTCCCTTACATATTCGAAATCTTTATTTGTAGTAACAAATGGTTTTCCTCCTAGATTGGTATAGTCATTACAGAGACTGATAAATTCGGCTTTGGGATTTGTATTCACTATAATAGCATCATTTATATCTTGAGCATGTCTTATAGCATTTTTCCATTGGTCGAGTGTTAATAGGACACTTGGGCTTGCCGACCCGCTTCCTTGACCATTTGGTGATCCAAGGGATACACATGTTCTAGGTTTTCTAGGTCAAATCATTTTTTGATAAACAATATTCATCACTTACTAGATAAATATCTCAAAATTTTGCTAACAAAATCGTATATATCATAAATACGTTTATAATTCCTATTCAAGTGTTCATCCCTTAGAACACTAATCTTAGCTCGAATATTACATATATGAGTTATTCCTGACTCTACCCAAGTTATATTGACTGGGTAACAACCTACATCCAATTATCTATGGTCAAATGTATTCTAATTCGTGATTTACTCAACTCTAGATCATCCTCACTCTAATACCATTATGTAACGCCTTGACTCCAATAATCGAAATATCAGAGGGAGTTTGCCGTCCGATAGCTCAGAAAAATAGGTATGGAAGGAGCAATCTCTCATATACACTACTTTAGGTCAATACAGATACGTTTAAATACCTAAATACATCTAAAATAGTATGTTTCTTGTCTAGACACAAGGCATCGTACACCAGTTCTAGGATTGATTAACTCACATATTAGGAACACATATAATAAATGAGGACAGGTCTATCAATATCACAACATAAATGGAAATTTATATATAACTCAAAGCTTGTATGATACATGGACTAATAAAAAACACATGACTTAAAACTCAACGGACTATATATACTCCAAAAACCATCGAGTTCAAATGTCCATGTAACTATTCTTCTTGCAACTGATCTTCAGATATATCCATGGCTTCTTAAATAGCCTTATCTTCATCATATCTCTGAATAAACTAAATAGTGCTACACATCTTGGCCTCAAAGCGATGGTTGCTAAACTCAAACTTAGTAGTCTGCCATTCTAATATACATATCTTGTGGATGGCTTACTAAACAAATTAGACCGACGTCTAATGGGAAGCCAACCTAGAAAACACAACACCTCAGTTTGACTTGAGGTGTTGTCATAAGCATAATAAACATCGAGTTAGGATAGAAATCTAACTATGAGTATAATTGTGCACATTAATAACTTACATGTATGGTGTCTGGTATAAATAAGTGACATACTAATCAAACTCATTAATGTCACTCACATTATACAATATCTCGCCCATGGTTCATTTTCATAAATCAACGTTATCGCACGTGTCATGGTTATATTCCTCATAACTCATAGCTACAACTCTAGTCAACTAGTATATCATAATCTATCCATATTAAATAAGTTGCTTTTGGTTGTATAAATTCAAATACTTTTTACAAAACAATCTTTTTTTAAGGTCAGCATTTCTAATTATACTTATGAGAAGGCTAAATCATCTTCTCAAGAAGGGTGAATCATCTTCTCGTCTGTGAGTCCCAGTAGGATATCGCATTGGTAAATCTCCCCAGTGAATTCATCTTCTACTTAGACTATCTGCCCTAGTGAGTCATTATGGTCTTTTTCATGGGTACACTCCCGATCAATTATGGTTAATCCCCACATGATCCATTTGTTGTCGTACCCTTCAGGTACCTAAAGACACGACTCCACTGCTTTTTGTTTGCACGCCTCCAAATGTTCCACAATAACTTCATATATCCTAGCAACAGATCATTTGGACATTGCAACGAGGGACAAATTCATTATGATTCAGGCTATAATTCTTGAATCAGTTTGCTAGGATGAAAACTAGTAGTCTAGAAGTCAATATGTCGTACCATCCTCGTCAAATGTTAAATTTCACTTTTCAAAAAAATTTGATTTTTAGAAACATCGTTATTCCTAAAGATGATGTTATATCCCAAATAAATGTCGTGTATATATAATTTAATTATCAAACAATAATGCATTTAAGCATTGACTTAACATGAGTATAATAAATTATATGTAAAATCGATGACTGATGTTTTGAATTGAATTTAATCAAATTCTTATTTACTCAATTTAAACTCATATTTCATATATTATAAATATGCCCATGTTTTCTAAAATACTTTAGTTATAAACTTGGTTCTTCTTTCTTTTAAAACATACGGAAAATCCTTTTATATTTAACCAAGTATTATTCAATATTATTCAATATTCAAATTAAATCTTTTAAAAAATACAAATTATGTTGTATAGTTCTATACTTGTTCAAATGAGTGAATAAATTCTACTAAAATATTCTATGTGTCATAACGATCCTAATGACACGAATCTCCCTCGAAGCAGATCTCGTTCGAAAAAGTTATATCTATTCAAGTTTTAGGATTTAAATAAAAAAATTCATTTTATAACGAATAAACTTTATACCTTGTTTGTGATAAATAAAGTTCCAGGGACTTTATACTAAATTTTCTTTGCTTCTGCTATTTTTTTTCTTTTGCATCTTATTTAGGCAAACCCGACATCTCTACCTCCTTGCGCAACTACCACATGCCCTAAAATGCTTTTGGCCACCTAAGAGAAAACATATGCCGCCATCAGAGTCAGCTCGCCAAGAAGCACCTACTGGTGCCACCACCAGCACCTTTGACTACCATCGTCGAAGGTCACCACTTATGGTCATGAATTTTGACTGCCTCTTTTCATTCCCACACTCAACTTCAAGCGAAACAAACATGAATGTTACCTTCTCCGTTGAAAGAAGAACACAGCCAACATATCTTGCTAAATCAGGTGATCGTCAATGAGGCTCCATTTCTTCCATTACCACTATTCCAACCCTTTTCTGGTCATCACCAAACTTCAACCTCCACACGAAGGTTATCGACTTGTTTGTCTTAATATTGTCTACAATTTTGCTTCTTATGTCATCACTTAATTCTTAATAGTTTTAAGAGATATCAATCATCAAAGTGTATAAAATAAAATGAGTTTGTATCCTTATTCACATACATACATGAGAACATTGCATTGCTCTGTTTATTTTTGTTTACTAACTAGTGTTAACAACAATCAAAATGGATCAAAACAACTAAGTACTGATATGTAAGGCTACATTAATGCATATATAAACGTGCAAGTACAAGATTTTACTAACAACTATCCAATCGTGATGGAAATATAAGGTGATGAAGTAAGGGAATATATCCACTCTTTGATGGATTACTAGCAATAAAATAATAAAAAAGAAAGAGTATACTCATAGTGGTACAAATGAAGATGTTGTTAGTGTTGATGAAGCGAATGATGAATATATTGATATAAACGTTGATGTTGATGAAGACGGGGTGAATGGAAATATTATGGTGATTTGAATTTTCTTATGAAGGAAGATGAATAGCAAAGGGTTTAAAATGTTTTAATATTGGATTCTCTTATGTTTAAGTACATACATATATGCATTAAATTATAGTTATTTTGATAATAAGCTTGAAAATATGATCAAATTAAAATTTTATAAGTTATTTTGTTTATTTTTAAATAATTTCCTACTCTTGACCACTATATTACTATATTGGTAGTCGATCTTCGATTAAAATTCCGCTTGAAGCATTTTAATCCAAATTTTATTTTACTTTATAACGATTTTTTTCTTTTATTAAAATATTATTTTTCAATTTTCAACAATTATAAAATAATTGTTTTATTTTCAATATAAATTTCAAAATTCCACAAATATAATTTAACTTACCAAAATAATTTCCCAAACAACTTTTGGAATTTAAAATTATAATTCAAATTTCAAAGTCAAATTTTAAATTAATATTTTTCAAATAAATTCTCAATTTTCTTTTATTAAATTAAATTCAACAAAAATTCTCAAAATAATTTTCTAACCTTGTTTATTGTTTTCCATTATGTTTTGAATCATTTTCAATTTAAAACTTCAATAGTTTATTTATTTATTAAAAATTCCAAATAAAAATCCAAATTAAATATTATTATAATCGATAAAGTAATGGGATGTTACACTGATACTCTAGGCAAGTGTGAATTCTTGGGTGGAAGCTGATTTCCCAATCCTTTCGAGGTTCAGTTAATTATTCCAAACTGTTTAAATACTTGTTTCAATTTTGAAATATTATAAAATTCTTCCACTTGGAATGTGAAGTTAACCATGAATATAGTTTTTTTAATGTATTATACAATTGGTTTTAATTCAAATTTACTGCGATGGTTCATTATGTTCGAGCTAATTGGTATTCCACATGAACTATAGAGTCAAACTATGACCTTTTGAAAGTTTCTATATTTGAGGCTAAAGTCAGAATGGTTTTATGATAAAGCTTTTGGACAACCGGCAAAGCCAAAAGGCTTAATGTCATTGTTTAAAGAGATCACAATTTCATTAGGATTGCAACGATAAAAAGTAGCATCATTATTGGGTTTTGTTGCTAGTTTCAGAAACCATGACATAGATTGAAAATGTATGAAAATGGGTCAGCTTTGTGGTAAGAATTTACTTCATTAAACTTTTAACAACATTCTCCGGTAATTGAGACCGAGTTTTACACGTATGCGTTTTGGAAAATTATTAGTGGCAGCTATGTGCCTATGATTACATGAAAATACTTGGCCATGGCTCACTCTTACATGACACTACTTGGCCATAACTCACTCTTACATGACAATACTTGACTATGATAACAAATTTGGTATATTAGAAAGTAATTTTGTTGCATGATACTACTCCATGCTAAAATAATTGAAATAACTCAAAATTACAGATAATTTTGATACGTTTGAAATCTTTGTAGTTGCATGTTTCTACATGACTAACCAATAATTAAACTCATAGCTTTGATGGCCTAATAGTGTGCTAATGTTGTAAATGTTCGGCATTTTATGTTTGGAGTATTATATTGCCATTTGGCCTTTTTAATCGATACGCTCGTGGAGTATGATCTCATGAATGATGATGTTTCCTATAACACCCCATATTTTGAAGTTCCATGATATGAGGAATTTATTTAATCAAATAGTCAAAAAAGTATATTATAAAATAATCAAGTAAGTTCATTAATAAAATAGGAAGTGAATGTAAAGATGAAGAGTTAAGGGAATTAATAGGACTAAACCAGAAAGAGATCTTAGCCCAAGCCCAAACTATTGCCCCTTAAGAATTACGTTTTCTCATTTATTCCTCGCATTCTTACTCAAAGACAAAAGCATAGGTCGACTACCAATTATAAGAAAAGAAAGAGAAAATTGAGCTACAAAAGGGATGATTTATCCTTAAGAGAAATAAGATTTTATTCAACTCTGATTAAACCTAGGTAAGTAAAACTTTCTATAATCCTCTTCTAAACCCGTTTGGATTCATGTTTGATGTTGTTTGGGAATCTCTAATGTTGTTAAACATTTTTGATGATAAGAAATGTATTTACAAGTGTTCAATGATTTAAATGAACATAATTTGATCATTTTAAGATAAAGAATGATTTAATACTCTTCGAATGCCACGCAATTCTATTATGATGTTTGTAATATAGAAATGGAGATGACTAATAATTTTTTGTAATTTTTGGATAAAGCAATAATTAATTATGAATTTTCTAAGTGCGGAAAATGCTTAATTTTAGGTTTTAATTGTTTGAGATATGAATAACTTTCTAACATGAAATTTTTATGCGAGGTAAAGAATAATTAATTGGAATTTTGTGAATTTTTGCGGATTTTTCTCAACATTTTCGAATTTATAGGAATTGTTAGTAATTGTGGATCAAGAGAAATTTCATCTTTGATTTTCCAAAATAGATAACTTTAGATTTTTTTGTTAACCAATGAGAATTCAACGAATAATACGTTTAGTGGAAAGTAACCACTTTTAATATCAATAAAACATTTTTCTAGTTATTTAAAGGTTTTCCACTTTGACCCGCGACAAACCAAATCTAGACATGTGATTGCTTAGGAAAGTTTGACCTTTGATAGCTTGAAGTATGAAACTCAACAGCTTAAAATCCAAACATGCAATAGCTTATAAAAGTATGGTAGTCGATAGCTTAAATCCAGACATGCGATAGCTTAGAAAAGTATGACACTCGATAGCTTAAAATCTAGACATGCGATAGCGTACAACATTTGACGCTCGATATTCGAACATGCGATAGCTTATAATGTTTGATACTCGGTAGCTCTTGACATGCAATAGGTTTAGGCATGAAATAGCTTAGTATGTGATAGCATTAGATACTGGATAGATCTCGAGGTGCCTTAGTTTTAGACGCGCGATAGCTTTGATCCATGATAGTTTTGGCATTCGATAGCCAAAAACTAACCGCTACAAAAGCTGCAATCATCTATAATTATTATTTTTTGGTGACCAAATGCGGTAATGTTAGATACATTGATATATCAGAAACACATGGATATGAAATTTTTTAAACTCAGTTGTAAAATAGATTTGTCATTCCATTTTAAACCGCATTTCAAATTCATTTCATAATCCCACTTCGTAAACCACATTCAGAGAAATATAATTATTACAAATTACGCCAAGAGTGACATATGAAGATGCCCTCTTGGTTGATCAGAGTCTAAACATAGGCACTAAATAATTTTGCCATTACATCTAATTACACAGCGGAATCAAACAAAAATAACCCCTAATAGCTAGCTTGCCTCCTGCACATATCCAGAAGCTTATTCGTCTAAAGGAGAACCTGAAAACCTTAACTCTCAAACTACTCAAACTTAATTGAGCACCCGAGCGTTTAAAGGAAAAACATAAACTTCGAGTCAGACAAAAAGTCTAGTGTGAATAATAACCTACCATCTCGAACCATATAGATATCTAGTGAGACCACGCCACTTAGCGGAATGGGTTTTTCCCTCACTAGTATTTTAACTCAATTCATAATAACTATATATTGTGCACCTACATCCACAATGGTTAAATCATAACATAATAAAATGTATCTTGATGACATGCAGACATGCAAGATGCTCTGGATTTCCCATCCCCATTCATGTGACTATGTGTCTCAAGTTATAGTTTCTAGGATCACTGTTAACCTATTAGATTTTATGGGTTGACTAATAACCTGTTCCAAGCTTATGGACTATCTGTCCAGTTTCAAAGTTTTCATGGGATCACTAAGAACCTATTGATGTCCAATAGCATCATCCAATCATAGTTTTCATAGGGTCACTATGAACCTATTGGATTCTCCAATAACATCTCTCATGTCATAGTTTTCATGGGCTAACTATGAACCTATTGATCTCTATCAAAACCTGTTCCGGACATAGTTTTCATGGGATCACTAAGAACCTATTGGCCCCTACAAATAATAATTTCCATAACGTAGTTTTTATGGGCTTACTAAGAACCTGTCTAAACCAATAATCTTTTGATTAGTCTTGGGCATCCTATATTCTAGTCTGTCTGACCTCTTGGATGTAATTCTACTCACATAGGAGTTAATTCAATGTATATTCACTACTGGACAAACCTAGCCTGTTATTCTGCCCTTAACACCTCAAAATGCAGTTATGAGTTAATAATGAAGTGAATATGATTACACAAGCATACATGATAATTGATCAAATAACACAACAATATAAACATCCATGGTTTAATTCATTGTAATCATTTTCTAATGAAATATGGTTAATACTCTTAACCCACTATCTTTAACAAGGAAAGCTTCCTCTAAAATTTCAAAGCAAAATGCCATTTCAAAACTCTTTTACATTGCTATGTGTTTACTTTAAAAATGATATTAGGTTATCTAATTTGAAAACTAAGGCTTTCTAATATATCCTTCGGATCATTGTCACATCATGAGTTAGCCTCCGTCACTCTCCCTTTCGACATCATAGAGCAACCAAGTCCTCCTTCCCCTTCCATTTAACTAATGGGTTCAAAACAAGCAGCTATACCCCTTTCGCCACTTTACTCTAGCAGCGGGACCTTTTGAAATCATTGCTAAAGCAATGCGAAAGGCCCCTTCCACTACTTTTTTGAAACCATGCAGAAGGACCCTGTCGACACCATTGATTGGGTATGGAACAATCTTTCCACCTCTGTAGTTAAACATGCATGCAGAAGGACTCTTTCGATACTATTAACTAGTGCGGAAGGTACCTTCTGTAATGGTTGGACTTACTCAAGTATAAAGGTGCAGAAGGTATGTTTTTGACACCATTGATTGGTGCGATACACCCCTTCTGTCTTTATTGATTAACATGCTTGCGGAGCATATAAGAGCAGAAGGAATCCCTTCAACGCTATCTACTAGTGTGAAAGGTCTTTTCCATGATAGGTGGATCAATTAATGCGGCAACGTACACTTATTAAAGTGTATGTATGCAGAGGGACCCCTTCGACACTATTGATTGGTGCGGAAGGACCCTTCCGCCTTCTTTCTAGTATATGTTAACTACAACGACAATGCTTTCGAAGGCATCAATGCTTTAGAAGGCAAGTGGCATTGTTGTAATTATCATAAAAAATGATTTTTAACTAAGTAAAGCAATTTCTTTTCACCTAACCTCTTATGCTGTAAATTTTCTATTAGATAAAAAAACCTTTATAAAATTCTTTTCAGAATTTGCTGCTGCATGTAATCATAATGCTCCAATATTTAATTAAAATTATTAACTAACCCATTTATTTATTTAATCATTAAATACTAATCTTTCTAATTAAATCCAAACTCATCCAACTCTCTTGAGAACAATCTCAGAAATTCACATAAATTCCAAAATGATAATATCTTTATCATTTTTACCCGGTATCCTGACCCGGGTATATTGGCCTGATTGCAAGATAGATTCGACTATTATCAAGAAGGACGACCATGGAGCAACGGCTGTAGAACCCGAAAGCAGAGCTCAAATGGTTATATGAAGCTAGGATTGAACGAAGTTGGTAGATAGACGATGCAGGGTTCTAAAAATATCAGAGTTAGGTTGGAATTCAAGGGATCAACATAGCATTACGGAATTGGAGGGATCGGCATAGCTTTATGGAATAAGATGGATCAGCATAGCATTGTGGAATAGGAGGGATCAACATAGCTTTGTGGAATAAGATGGATCGGCATAGCATTGTGGAATAGGAGGGATCGGCATAGCTTTATGGAATAAGATGGATCAACATAGCTTAGTGGAATTAGAGGGATCGACATTACAAGATGGAATTAAAGGGATAAGCATGAATAAGTATGCAAGGATTGGCATGATCCATTGAGAAGGGTTCGACAGAGATAGCCTCCAAGTGGATCCGACCTAATGATCAAGCAAAAGCACGAGTTCCACTTGTCCAATCAACATGATATTTGAAGAGCCAGCATGTCTAAACATGAAGAAGCCACCATAGGGATCGCTGCCCAGGAATTGACCAATGGAGGGATCGGTAGTGATCCCTCCTCATTTGAATTTGGGCCTAGCGACCCCTATGGTGGACCCATGTGGATAAGAAGGTCCTATATCCGAAGTTTCAGAAGGATTGGTGGTTGCCTTCACCTATAAATACTGGCTTAGGGTGTCATTCTGATGATCTTTACGCTGCTGGTTACATAGTTCTTTATTGTAATCAAATTTTTTTCCTTGCTTCTTGTTGTTTGCTGCTGTAATCAAATTAATAGGGAATCAATAAAGAGAATCTTCAAAGTGGATGTTGGCATATAATGCCGAACCACTATAAATACTTGTGTCCTTGATTATAGCTTTGATTTGCTTGTTAGTTTACTCTATTCCTCTATTTTAACTTTATTTTCTTCATTTACTTCTCTACATAAATCTATTCTTGGGTGCTTGTGACCAATTTGGTTACAAACATTTTGGTGCTTTCATTGAGAACCTGATTATCAGCCTGTTAGGATCCCCTTTGTTGCTACTGGATTGGGAAAATCCCGCAAAGAAGATCCCTGGCTGTCTTTAAAAAACTTTCTTACACTACTCAAGTTTGCAAAAATCTAAATAAGGAGATTGAAAATGGCGAGACATACCAGATCCACTTCTCAGAATGTTGATGGAAATGAGACTGCTAGTATTCCATAAGGAAACCCAAGCAACCAACCTGCAAATTTGAATGCATATCCGATTGAAGTCCAGAACCCTACAGATTTTGTAACCCGAGCTGAATTCATAATCTAATGAGAGAGTTGATGGAAAGCGGTCGACAACAAAATGAGCAGATTCAGACCAATATTAGCCTGATGAACCGGATTACTCAGCAACAGTATGGGAAGGCCAGACGGGATCCTACTCCTTACTCGGCATCAGAGAGTTCAAGATCATCGGATGAATACCATAGGCATAAGCGTCGCAGGGTCGAAGGAGATCACAGATAAACATCAGAGCGCCGCTTGGCAGACCAATATGGTCTGCCAAGGTCGATCGCACTACAAGAAAACTAACCATTAGTTGCATTAGTTAGCAGCATTTAAGCTTAAGTGCAACTACTGGTAATATAGAAAACAAACTTAAAGAAAGAAATGCTGATACTATGCTACTAAGTGTTCCCGGTGATAACTTATTAAAGTTTTGATGAAAAATTTTCTTCGGCCGCTCATTTTTTCTTTTTCTCCCGCTTATTACTTAACAAATTTTATCAAGCTTCTCTTCGCCAAAGAACAAAGGAAAAGCTTGAAAGTTTCCTTTCGGATCTAAAATTTAAAATAGTGATTCTCATTCTTGAACGATAAAATCAAAACCCTTGCTCCTAATCGACATCAAATCACGCCTTGACCTCATACTACCGTTGCGCCTCAACCTCATGTCTTGCCTCAACTAACTGTCATGCCTGACCCTCAGCAAGTCGTCGGCATTGTAGTAATCGACCAGTCTAACCTAGCGACGGAGGATGCAGCTTGGAAGACTGTAGTGCTGGCTGGAGCAACATTAGACTTTGGTTGGGCTTTCGATAGGGCTTGGAAGGGCCTGCTGCTCTGAGTACTTTGGTGCCAAGTACCGTGATATTATGGTGAGTCAAGAATTAGTTTTGTGTAGATAATAATTTTTATTTACATGACATAACTCACTTTTAGGCTAGATAGAATTGGCATCCATTGCTATTAAACAATGAATTTATTTGTTATTTGTAAAATAATTATTTTATGTGATTTAGATTTTTATGGAGATAACCTTGCTTATCCTAGAAAACTAGTTAGTTCTAAAACTTTAAGTACCTAAATCAAAAGGGGATGCATATGAATTTATATCAAACGCATTTGCAAATAAGATTTATATATTACATAGTGAATGATGTACTATTTATCATTTAAGTGTAATGATGAGGTATAGAAATCATATTTTACTACTTATAATGGATCTGCTCGTCTTATAAAATTATCAAACTTTGAAATATATGATTTTCCCCTTACTTGTTAGATTAATTTCTTTGTAAAGTTTGCTATCTTTTCAAATGCAAACAAAATAAACTCTAATCCCTTCTCTATCTTATTGTTGAATAAGCACCAAATGTCATGTAACAAATGTTAAACGAACTAGTCAATGGGATATGAAGAACGTTGGGCTTTAAATATATAAATGATTTTCTACGCTGTAATGTTCAATTACTCAAAATCACTCGTGAACCTTCAGGTCATATCTGATATCACAAATTTGATATAAAGTATTATTAGACAATGTTATGTTCCTAATAGGAAGTGAATTCATTTATGATTCTCAATAAAGTAAGCAATATTAACCCTACATGACAGTGAAACTATTCTAAGCCACTTACTAATGTAAGAACCAACGTGCAAGTTTTTATTTTATTTATAAAGTGCTAATTGAGTTGTGTGAGGTTTAAACCAAGAAATTTGGAACCACAGTCCAAAGACATGTTCCTACTGAGTTTTCATGTTAGAAACGTTTAACTGTGTTTCAACTAAAAAAGGACACATCCTAAAATATTCAGGTTTCTAAGGTATGTACTCGTCAATTAATTTACTAAATCTTTGTCTTTGAGCATTTTTTTTATGTTCGCTTAAGCGACAATCCACCTTTTGAGCTAAAATAGAAACCGTGAGCACTTAAATTGTACCAACATAGAATTCAAGAAAAAGACCACATGATTCACATAATACTTAATGTATAGTTCTCTTGCATATGGAGGGAATGATTAAATGAATATGATTTTATGCATCAAATATAAATCTCAAAACTTAATCTCTATTCACATAATGCTTACTATACAGTTCTCTTGCAAACTCAATGTTCCTACTTAGTTCAAAGAAGTTGATGCTTTTTATTTTTATCAAGCATTGTATTTCCATTTTGACTCACATGTCTCTCTGATGAGTTGGGGAGTAGTGTTTATAATATAGTTTAATAGAAGACCCACTTTAGTTGTTGAAAGTGTTTTTAGCAATTAGCAATAGTTGAAGAAAGAGGCAGATAAGTTTTTTTGCCCAAACCATCACCTATTGACAACTGAATCCATCATTTATGTTCTTAGGCATTTCTTCTTGCTTGCAATTATAGTAGTCTGTGAAATGAATTTGACTTAAATCGCTGTTATGTTATTTAATTAACTTACACAATTATTTTGTTAGAAGCAAGTTTATGTCTTGTAAAAGGTAATACAAAATGAATAATATCTTAGGAATCGATTTACTAATGATAATATGTTACGAAACGGATAATTAACTTACAAATGATTGATAGTGAAGCCATTTTGTACTCATTGTTTGAACAAACCATTCATGGTGTATTACTTTCTACTCCATGATAGTCTGGGTGTCGAATTTATGAATGCCGTCTGCCAGTTATTTCAATTGAAAGTACTGACCAGTCTGACCAAATGAAATAAAAAGTAATTCTAGTGTACTTAGAAAAGGATCTTGCCTCCAGATATTAAGTTGTCAAGATATTGAAATGAATATTCTGCAGCAATAACTGAATCTCTTGAACGACCACATGAAGTAGACGATGAAAGTTGCATGCTCAGCAATGAACAACTACAGTCAATAGGTACATTTATGCATGTCTGTCACTGTGTCAATTATGTTGGAAACTATTTTGTTCATCCTTATATCATCAAGTGCAAATTCCAGATAGTCCTGAAAAGGCACTTTGGTAACAACATTTGTCATATCTCTTTAATAATATATAATGTTCTATTCACTTATGATGATGATTTCACTAATAATATTGTATCACAAATAGCTAACTCAAAAGAGATCAGAGGTTTACTAAAGGATGATGCTCCACAAAGTTTTATAAAGAAAATTGATAGTTCCCAGAACCCAGAAAGCGTAAGTGGTAACTGATAATGACATTTTTTAATCTCTGAATTGTAGTGCCTTGTCTTCAACAATCGGAGGATGTCTTGGATTATTGCTAATTTAGAACCCAAAATCCACAACATAGCAGAACAATACCTTATTATTATATCTCGTTCTGACCTTATGCACCATAAGTTAAATATCTAAATCATTGTGATCGTATAGTAACATAAGTTAAATAATTTTCTTACATTCAGATATCAAACCAGGGAACAAGAAAAAGGACAACATTGCATTTATTCTTGGTATCATATTTTCAATAGCCTTCATTCTATTAGGAGTTATGCTTGCAATCTACCGTAATTGGAAGCAATCGCACAAAAAACCTCAGAACTACCAAAAAAGATGGAAAGAAATACAAGAATTATGGGCATTGCTGCACTTGGGAACCAATACCATCATAAAGATAATATGCAAGGCAAGACCATTTCTACCTGTTAGGTTAATTTTTTGTAAGCTACATACATCAAGTTGAAGATCATCATATGTGTGTGTAGATATAGAACAAACCAACACAGAAAGACCCATCATATTAAGTTTATTGGATGTGGAAAAGGCCACATTAAACTTCGATGAAATAAGGATGATTGGAGAAGGTGGCTTTGGTCGTGTATATCATGGAATGCTCGAAACTCAGGTTTAAAAAAATAAATATTATGCGATATGTTGCCTTGTATATAAGTTCAAACTTTAACAGCTGCAGACTGAGTAATTATTATGTTGCTATATAAGGTTGCAATAAAAAGGATGAAGTCGAGTAAATCGAAAGAGTTCTTTGCAGATCTTAAGGTGCTATGCAAAATACACCATATCAATGTGGTATGATATCTAGACATCCAAACATAAAGATAATGAATCATTGTGAAATATCCAATGTCTTATTGTGTTGGTCTGACTTATCAACAGGTTGAGCTGATAGGGTATGCTAGTGGCGATGACTACTTATACTTAGTCTACAAGTATGTTTGATATGGTTCTCTCAATGATCATCTCCATGATCCATTGCTAAAAGGTACATCATAAGCAAAAGCCATAGAAGTGATGTTATATTTGTTTCATATGGCTTTCCTAAATTGAGGTGCCTTAAGTATATATATTGTAACAACTGTCGCAGGTCATTAGCCACATTCTTGGAATGCAAGGGCACAGAATGCACTAGATGCTGCAAGAGGGATCGAGTACATTTATGATCATACGAAAGCACATTATTTGCACCATGACATAAAAACCAACAATATTTTACTGAATGAGGGACTCAGAGCTAAGGTCATTTATCTGCCTACCTATCTATAATATGTTGAATTGAATACATAACTTATTGTCATAATGAGTGGAACCATTGGTCAATAAATTTAGCTTTCGCTCCATTTGTTTTTACAATTTATTGTCATAATGATTGGAACCATTGGTAACTAGAATATATTGTGAAACCTGCAGCTTTCTATTTTGCTGGCAAGACTTTAGGGATTGGAGTGATTTCCCCAAGTTCTACCCAGGTCTCTACCATACGCACAATTCTGAAAGACAAAGTTAATCTTAACGGTTCTCGGTTGTGGATAAAGTATATCGATGAATTAACTAAGTTTATAAAATTAACCAAGTTTATATTAATAATAGTAATACTAATAATAATAATACAATTAAATTAACCTTGTTTTTTAATAATAATAATAATAATAAATGAACTAAGTTAACCAAGTTAATAAAAATTAACCAAGTTTTGTCAAAATTAAACAAATTTTATAAAATTAGTTAAGTTTAAGCTAACTAAATTTTATAAATAATAATATCACTAATTTAACGAAGTTTTATAGATAATAACAATGATTATGATCATGATCATGAATTAACTATGTTTATAAAAATTAACTAAGTATATAATAATAATAATAATAATATAATTAAATTAACGGAGTTTTAGTAATAATAATAATAAATTAACTAAGTTAACTAAGTTAATAAAAAATAACTAAGTTTTGTTAAAATTAACTAAGTTTAAGTTAACTAAATTTTATAAATAATAATAATATAACTAATTTAACAAAGATTTATAAATAATGATGATGATGATAAATTAACTTAGTTTATAAAAGTTAACTAAGTTTATAATAATAATAATAATATAATTAAGTTAACTGAGTTTGAACAATAATAATAATAAAATAAGTTAACTAAGTTAATAAAAATTAACCAGGCTTTGTTAAAATTAAACAAGTTTTATAAAATTAACTAAGTTTAAGTTAACTAATTTTTATAAATAATAATAATATAACTAATTTAACAACATTTTATATATAATTGTAAGATTGGACTTTATTTATTTTATTTCGTTTATAACTTTGATTATTTAAATGACATTATTTATAATATGATATACTCGTCCAATGTTGTAGATGTTTGATATTAGATTTGAAGTCCTACGAATTAACATAATTGTTTGACAATATGTTGTGCTTTCACTTGTGCAGGCATTGGATTTCCGAAGAGAGCAAGGTTGGACTTTTATGGTGCTAGCTTTCACTTGTGCATGCAACAAAGAATTATGGGTAATCAAGCGTTTTGTTAGCACCAGTTTGGTATAACATTTTATTAGTACTAGGTGTGTAAATTTGCAAATGAATGGTTATTGTATGTGAGTTTGGTCATTTTATCAAAAATCTATTGTATTAGAATGATTATGGATATCTTATTTGATTATATGATTAAAATGCTTTTTTAATTGTTTGAATATGATGATTATGTGAGTGATTGTTGATTAATATAGTAGAAACAAAATTGACCATCAACAGGAAATAATAGCATGAAAAAATGGTGCAAAATGATCAACAACTTTTAGTAGCGTTTCAAAAATGCTACAAAAATACATATAGTGGCGTTGAGTAAACGCAACCGTAAAGTAGGGGTAAAGTTGGAAACTCTATTGGTAGCGCCAAAAAACCTTTTGGTGGTGTTTTTAAAACGCTACAAAAAGATTTATGGTGGCATTTGAGAAATGCTGCAATAAAAGGATTTATAATGGCGTTGAAATAAATGCAACTAAAAATCATGGATTTTTAGTTGCGGGCTTTATCACGGCGTTTAACAAAACACTACCATAAGTTTTGGTAGCATTTTTTGTGCGCCACCAAAAATAAAATTTCTTGTAGTGTCGGTGCCGATCCCTCCTCTAAAGGAGGGATTCCCCCACTACACTTGGGGAATCATGCAGGAGCTATTCCTGAAAGTTTGGATGCTAGAGTACGGTTGAATGCTGACTAGTTACCCCACCGAAATGACGACGAGATGAACATCCAGGGTGCACACAAAGAGGATGGTGGACCAAAATAGCCCGTAGACATCGCCCGGACCATTCACATGAAGCGGACCCTGACCACCGCTTGACACCACCAATCCAGACACCGGATTTATCGGGAATGGTCGGATAGTTGGTGAGAGAGAACAAGGTTTGACTAATGATGACTGGGGAATTTCGAGATGCCATACCCCATTTACTGACAATGTTTTTCATGCGGAATATCCGAGAAGATTCAACATGCCATCAGTGCCGACCTATGAGAGAAAACCGACCCCAGGCAGCACATTATGATATACGAATGGCTGATGGATTCTGCAAGGGCCAATGATGCGACCAAATGCAGATGCTTTCCCATAACCCTCTCTGGAATAGCGATGATGCGGTTCATGAGACTACCCCCATGATCAATTTCAAGGTTCGATGAACTGGCAACCAAGTTTGTGGAGCAGTTTCGAATGCATGCGACTCATCCTAAAGATGTGATGTCACTTTCCAGCATAATTCAAGCTCCGGAGGAATCGTTGAAGGACTATTTAGAAAGATTTCATACTGTCGCCACAGAGGTTAGTAACCCAAATGATCATGATATACTTATGGCCGTGAGGAGAGGGATTGATCCGGAATCTGAGCTTGGTGTTTTTCTAGCTGGAAAACCGCCAGCCACATTGGAGGGCTTCGATTTAAAGGCAGCTCAGTTTCTGAGGATGGAGGAAGCCAGGTCCTCTAGGAAAAAGAATGTCGCAGGACCGAGTGGAGAAGCAGTACAAAGCAATATTGCTATAAAGCAGTCTGATGACAGTTCCGAGAAAATCTAGGTTAATGTTCAGAATAAGACGAATCAACAAAAGAGAAACGAAGATAGGAATTGAGATAGGAAGAGGGATTCTGGGAGACTGAAGCCTAGGGTTCCAATGTATGACAACCACACACCGTTAAACGCATCCCTTGAGAATATTAATCTATCCACTTGCAATACCGTGCAATATAGGAAGCCGCTTCCAAAAGAGTCGTCAGAGAGACAGAAATAGACTAGAAAATATTATCGGTTTCACGAGTGTTATAGGCACAATACAAATGAGTGCAGGCATCTCCAGGACGCTATAGAAATGTTGATTCGGGAAAAGAAATTGCAACGGTTTATGAAAACTCCAAAGGATGGCGGATATGGAACTTTTGATCCCAATTAAGGACAAGCTCCGCGTAGGGCTGAGGAGCCTGCGCGGATTGGTGGAAGACTAGTGATAAATACGATAGTTGGAGGACTACACCCTATGGATAGGAGTTGGCAAGAAATGGAGCGTTTTGCTAGCGCGGTAAGGCATGCAGACTTTGAATATTGTTCAAATACGGAAGACGGAGCTCCGACGAAACAACAACACATGATGGTGGAGGATATTGTGTTTAGAAGCAATGATGCAGATAAAGTAGAGGCCCTTACAATTGACCCGGTGGTCATTTCTGCCATTATCGGCCTCGCTTTGGTGAGAAGGATTTTAATCAATTGTGGAAGCTCGGTGAATATAATCTTCAAAAAGGCATATGATCAGATGAGAATGGAGGCCAAAGACTTGAAACCATCTAAAGCTTGAATTCATGGTTTTAATGGAGTTGCAACTAAGGCTGTAAGATACGTGGAATTACCTGTTGAATTGGGAGAAGGTGAACGAAGGAGAGTGCAGATCATACCGTTTATTGTTTTAAACGTTGACTCTCCGTACAATGTTTTTCTAGGCCGACCGGGCAAGGCTAAATTCCAAGCAGCCCTTGCCCATAGTGTTTAACTCTGAAGTTTCCAACGGATAATGGCGTAGGAGTTGTTCATGGCGATCAGGCGACTGGACGTGCCTGTTATGTAGCTGAGTTGAGGGAAGCTCAGTGCAAGGAGAAGGGAAAGGGTGTGGACAAAGATGTCTGCATCCTTACCACTGAAGATTGACAACCAGGGCCTCGGCCTTGGCTCAAGCGCAATAGTCGGTTCTATAGAGATATAAATCTGAGAGATAATGAAGAGGAGCCCAATGAGACTAAGGCTGCACCAGCTGAGCTGACGATTGATATCACAGTCAGCCACGATGACCCATCACGAGTCCTGAAGATTGGGTCATAGCTCAGTCCCCCGATGATGAAAGAACTTGCTGGTTTTCTCCAAGCGAATCTAGATGTATTCGCTTGAACTCACTTTGACATGTATGAAATCTCGCCTGCCATTGCGAGCCATGCATGAATACTGATTCGAAGTATGTTCCGATGAAGCAAAAAAGACGAGGCATGGATTCGACAGGTTTGCCGCTCTTAAAGAGGAGGTGGATAAACTAAAAGTCAACGGGTTTATCCACGACGCCCTCTATCTTGAGTGGGTATCTAATCTCGTGCTTGTGAAGAAGGCGAATGAAAAATGGGGAATGTGCATTGATTATTCAGATTTGAACAAAGCATGTCCAAAAGACAGTTTTCCCCTTCCCAGGATTGATCAGCTAGTTGATTCAACCGCAAGACATGAATTGTTATCATTTATGGATGCATATTCGGGATATAACCAAATCCCGATGCATATCCCCGATCAGGAGCACACTAGTTTTGTTACAGATGTTGGGTTGTATTGTTCTATAGTAATGCCATTTGGATTGAAGAATGCCGGAGCAACCTATCAGCGCTTGGTTAACAAGATGTTTAGGGATCAGATTGGAAAGACAATGGAAGTGTACGTGTATGATATGCTTGTGAAGTTACGACGACCAAGCGACCACATCAAAAACTTGGCAAAAATGTTCGACATTCTCCGATATTACAAGATGAAAATCAATCCTTTGAAATGTTCGTTCAGTGTTGCATCAGGAAAGTTTTTGGGCTTTATTGTTAATGCTCGTGGAATAGAAGCTAATCCAGAGAAGATTCAGGCTATCCGCGATATCCAGATGCCAAGAACCATTAAACAAGTGCAGAGTCTGAATGTGAAGGTTTCCGCTTTAAGTCGATTTATCTCTAGAGCTACCGACAAATGCATTCCTTTCTTCGATCTAATTAAAAAGGGGAAAAGAAACTTCGAACAGATGTAGGATTGTAAAGACGTGTTCCAAGCTCTAGTGAATCATTTGGAGAGACCCGCTATCTTGTCAAAACTGGTAGATGATGAGGAGTTGTTCATTTATTTGGCTGTATCAGCACACGCTATAAGTGCCACCTTGGATCATGAGGAAAATCAGATCCAGAGGCCGATCTATTACGTCAGTAAACGATTGATAGCAATAGAAAGGAATCGTACAAAAATAGAGAAACTAGTGTACTGCTTGCTAATTGCATCATGGAAGCTTCGCCCGTACTTTCAGGCACATCCGATCAATATTTACACTGACCAGCCATTACGACAGGTCCTACAGCGACCTGAGACGTCTAGGAGGTTACTCAAGTGGAACATTGAGCTCAGCCAATTCGACATTACTTATCTCCCTCGGAGAGCTATCCAGGGATAGGCTTTGGCAGACTTCATAGCAGAGTTTACTGTGCAGGATAATCTTCCAAAAGGAAGAGAAATCCCCACTGTACGATGGAAATTATATACTGATCGAGCGTCTAATGATCATTGTTCTGGAGCTCGGATTTGCTTGTAACTCCTGAGAATTGGTCAATTTGTGATGCTCTGAAGCTTGATTTCCCAACGATAAACAACGAAGCTGAATATGAAGCTCTGATTGCTGAACTTAAACTCGCCAAAGAACTTGTGTTAAATCTCTTGGAATCTTTTGTGATTTGCAATTGGTGGTGTATCAAGTTAGAGGAGACTGCCAGGCTAAGGGACAACGGCTTGCCCCTTATCTTACCTGAGTTCAGGAGTTGTTAACAGAATTTGAGTACTATGACATTTCACATATTCCACACGATCAAAATAGAGGGCTGATTCGTTGGCAAAGCTCGCTAGTACCAGCGATGCACAACAGATGGGTTTGGTATCAGTCGAAGTATTAGATACCCCAAGTATAAACATATTGGAAATCGATTAAGCACTGGAGGCGAAATCTGAAAGGGAATCATGGATGACTCCAATTAAAGACTATTTATTGCACGGGGTCCTGCTTGATAAAAGAAATGAAAAGCGGCAGGTCCTTCGCAAGAAGGAGTCATGTATAGGAGAGGTTTCCCATTCCTCTACTCCAGTGTATCGCTCATGATGAGATAAAACATGTTTTGAAAGAAGTTCATGAAGGAGAATGCGGCGATCACACTGAGGGGAAAACTCTGGCAAAGAAGGTACTCCGTTATGGGTATTATTGGCCAACCGTAAACCGAGACGCAGCCGATTATGTAAGACGATGTGATAAATGCCAAATATATGCAAAAGTTCCGAGAGCTTCGCCAATAGAAATCACACAAATGGTCAGCCTATGGCCGTTCGCCATGTGGGGTATAGATATTATCGATTCATTACCAATCTCTAAAGGTGGCATGAAGTACGCTATTGTGGCAGTTGATTACTTTACCAAATGGGCTGAGGCGGAACCTTTAGCTACAATCACGACCAAGAAAGTAATCAAATTTGTCGTCCGAAACATCATATGTTGCTTTTGGTTTCTCATGGACCATTGTAACAGATAATGGGACTCAATTCGATAGTACTGATTTTAAAGACTTCTACCGAAGATACCGCATTGAAAAGAGATTTGCAACAGTTGCTCACCCTCAGGCAAATGGACAGGTTGAAGCTATAAATAAAACCATCAAGTCAATTCTGAAGAAGCGTTTGGATAAGGCTAGAGGCAAGTAGGTGGATGAACTCCTTATAGCACTTTGGGCTTACAGGACCACTCACAAATCCACGACTGGCCATACTCCATTCACCCTCGCTTACGGTTCAAAAGCCGTTATTCATGTCGAGCTCGAAGTCCCTTCTCATTGAGTGACTTACTACGACCCTAAAACAAATAAAGATCTTCTCTTGGAATCTTTAGACTTTATAGATGAGAAGCATGAAGAAGCCGATTTGAGAGCAGCTGTACACCGACATCGAGTCACATGATATTACAACACTAAAGTGCGATCAAAAACCTTCGAAATTGGCGATCTCGTCCTGAAATGAGTTTTTCCTACCCTATCATACATGAATCCGATATGGGAAGGACCATATGTCATTGAACATTGGCTTGGAGAAGGAACTTTCAAGCTTGCGACTGTCGATGGCATTACAATTTCGAGTGCGTGGAATAGCGAGCATTTACGATGCTATTTCACTTAGATTGTTTCCTTTACATTTCAGTTCTATTTACTTTCAGAGTTTTGCTTTAGCATTTGATTTTCCGAATATGTAATAAGACAGATTATTTTGTTCCTTTCCATTTAATGAATA
Organism: Allium fistulosum; assembly: GCA_030737815.1. NCBI lineage: Eukaryota > Viridiplantae > Streptophyta > Magnoliopsida > Asparagales > Amaryllidaceae > Allium > Allium fistulosum. Next base: position 307,450,578 of record CM060908.1, on the reverse strand, counting down.
AATTTTCAAGCTTCCTTTGTAGTTATGATTGTTATTGTATTGTATGATAAGTATATAACGAAACTGGTTGATATTGATATGTGTGAACAGGCTCCCAGAGTTTGAAATCAATCGTTCGTGCTAACCCCCGATGGGATCAAACAAGATGAGCTCAGTTAATTTGCTCATTTAACAATTCCAGTAAATGATCCAGAAAATGGAACACGCAATAAGGAACGGATATGGTCGACAATCTGGAGATTAAAAAATTCTTGCCCGGACTATGGGACTGAAACAAAATCAATCAACCAAAAGGAGTACATCCTAATTGCTCCCGAAACAACTCTAAGTCCATAGAGTGCGGACTGGAGTATAAACATAAATCGGGCGGATACCGATTGCCCGCAAAACAACTCTAAGTCCCAGAGCACAGACTGAAGTATAAACATAAATTGGGCGGATACCGACTGCCTATAAAATAACTCTAAGTCATATAGAGCGGACTGGAGTATAAAAATGAATGAATAGATGAGTGGATTTCGACCATTCTCTATTCCACAAACTCCATGAGTAGATGAGTGGATTTCAATCGTTCTCTATTCTACAAACTCCATGAATAGATGAGTGGATTTTGATTGTTCTCTATTCCACAAACTTCATGAATATATGAGTGGATTTCGACCATTCTCTATTCCACAAACTCTGTGAATAGATGAGTGGATTACGACCATTCTCTATTCCATAACTTCGGCTTGAAATCGACAGATGGAGTATAAACTCGCTAAGGATGGAATTCCGCCATCTGAATTACGGCCTCGCCAAATCGATGCCGGGGGAAAAAGCATAGTTATTCAAAAAATCGTCGAACACAACAGTGTAACACTAAGGCCAAAACCTAGTGTCTGATATGACTCGAGGCCACGACCACATGAAGGCCTTGGGATGGAGATGGTGGATTGTAGCAGAATTCATAAGTAACGAATAACAAGTACATTGAATGGAAAGTAATCGTTCATCTACTTGAATAACAATTCAAATGAAGCATAGCAGGAAACAAAAGCTTTTATTTATAGAACAGGTGCCGAAATTTCAATACAAATTATTTCAAATGATCGGGATTCATACCCGTACAACTACAGCAAGTGAAAGAGATGATTATGCAAACTATGTACATTGAGCTGGAGTAGTAACTACTTCTTTGACTTTCTTTTGGATTTCTCAAGGGTAGAGCCGCTTATGCTTCTCTTTTGGGACCCTTTACCGCCTTTGGCTGGAGAGCTTGAGGAGGTAGGAGGAATTTCATCAGGGATCGACCCACCCGGTGGAATAATTTGCAATGGCACGAGATGAGGATCATCGACATCCACCTCGGTGGGCTCGATTTTAGCCTTTCTTTTCAACAATTCCTCCTTTTCGATCTGCTCCCTCATGCTGGTCTTATCAATGTGTTCCGAGGCACCGAGAATTATCACGTCATCAGGTTCGTCGATTGAGAGTGGATCCTCAATCTTATCTTCATCAAGCGCACTGATGACTTGAGCATCAAGTCCCGGAACATTAGCAGCAGCCAGGTGTTCGGCCGATTTGTTGTGTTGCTCTGCAACAGCGCCACTTAAGGGAGTTTGATCGAAACCCAAAAGACCTACAAAATTTGATAAAACAGGGAGATTGGCTCAAAGCCATTGCACATGAAAGAACAAAAAAATTTCATATACTAAGGAGTAAAGAAAAATAGCAGCATCTGGCTGACTCTCTATCGTCGTCGGGGTGCCTCCATCTAAAATGGGGGATAGCATCTTGGGCTTAATGCCAGGCCTGTCCGGATCATAACCAAGATCCTGCTCCATATCAAGAGAAGTTGATGTTCCAGCCGCTTAGGATGAAGAAGGACCTTTAGGATCAGTCCCTGAAGACCCGACAATATTCTCTCCTCCTTTAGTAAGCATAAAGGCCTTGAAAAATCAAAGTTTTGCAGCAGCTAGATCTGAAAGCTCGTCCCCGCGAATAATTTTCCTCACTAATTCTTCCTCGTTAAGATCGGCTTCATCCAGCTCATTCTTCTTCATTCCGACAATGTGCTCCCAAGCTTTAGCAAGCGATTCGAGGTAACCCTCACAGAGAAAGCTTAAGTCGCGATGGATCAGGACTTTGGCATTGTACTCAATAATAAGCAGATCAAATAAGTCCTTAATCTCATTCCTTCCGGACTCCATTGCAGCTTCCACTTGGGAGTTAATTTGTTGGATCATCTCTCTTCGGCCCTCCCCTCGAGCTTCTTCTTGGAGAGCTTCGATTCTGGTGAATTGCTCGTCGAGTTTAGCCTTTAGGCTTATAGCCTTAACCACTTCCTTGCAGTATTTCTACGATTCCTCTTGAGCTTCAATTTTTTCATCCTTTTCTTTCTTTAAAAGTTCTTCAAGTTCCTCAAAGCGGCGAGAAAGAGCATCCTTCTCTTTATGTAAGGAATCATTTTCTAAAGCGAGTTCCCCGCTACAATGAAGTGTCGGGTCGAGTTCCTTTTTGTGAGTACCTTCCAACCGGCTTACTGCCTCTGCTTTTTCCTTGGCATTCTTCTCCGTTTCAGCACGTGGGGTTTTAAATTCTAGCAGTTCAGCGTCCTGATGCTTGATTATATCTTTGTCATGTATAGCTTCCAACTTGAGGAGGTCAATCTCGTATTGTCGCTTAATAGAAACTTCAGAGACTTTCTCTACCAAGTGTATAAATGATTCATGCTGCACAGATACGTCATTCATGCACGTAAGAGAACTTCCTTAGCATTTCCTAGGATTATATGAAAAGAGGGATGGAATTTAAGGCCACCAAAACAAATCTTTGGAAAAGTGACCTTGAGCTCGACAAACTTCTCTACTATGGAAGCGTCGGGAGCAGTGGCCGGCAAAGGTGGTTCGGAGGTATCAAGAGGATGTTTGCAAGAACGGCGCTCATGAGATTGTCTGGAACTTAAAGAGCCGGAATGTGGCTCGTGAGATGAGGCGATATGAGGACCACGATAGGAAGATTGCTCTCTACTTTGGGCAGGAAAGTCAGACTGCTTGCCTTATCGATATGTGTGAGATTGGGATTTTCGTTTGGAAGAGAAGGAAGATTCCCTTGAATGATAATTCTTCTCTCGCCCCTCATCTTTTTCCCTATGTCGAGTAGACTCTGAATCCCAGCTTGATCGGTGATATGTAGAAGAAATTCTGAGGCGATCAAAGGCTCTTGATTAAGACATTGCACCTGTAAAGACCGAATGGGAATGTATTAGTAATTGTCACACAAAAGCTCAAAAGAAGTGTATAGTGAAGTGTGTGTGGTTGTGAGTGTTCTAGTGCTCCCCCCAACAGACAAGTAATGGTAGCTTTGCTCATTGGTGTTCGCTCTCTTTAGTCCGAAGGTTGGATGCCTTGGCCACTTCTGGTGGGAGAGTTGAGTCCTACGACGTTAATGTTTAGAAAGTTATAGGACATGATATCATCTGGAATTTGAAGATTAGAAAACCCCTTTAACGAGCTCTCCAAGTGTAGAGATGACGATTCCTCTTCAACTGGAGTAATAACAAATTTAGGACCCGAGGCAGTTTTTCTTCTACAAAGCCTATACGCCAACCTTTTCTTTCTCTTTGTAGGTGTTTGGGATTGTCCGACTTGCAATGATTCAACCATTGGTGCTTTTCCGAGGCCTGCATCGATATCTCCTGATTTTTCGACTTGAGAACCATTAGTTTCTCCCTCCTCAGTATCATCCCAAGTCCCCTCAGTAGCGGGCACGATGGGGTTAACTGTGTCCCTTCTTCGTTCTGCAATATTCTTGGGTAATGAAGCGCTTCTAGGAAGTCTGATGCTGCGGTCGTCTTCCAATAGCCCGAACAAAGATAGCAAGTCGTCGGTTACGAAGAGTTTGATGTCCCGGTCCTCAACGGGGGTAGCGCGGTTGGTAGCAACGACTCTAGAAAAGTCAGTGCCTTCGGGACATGGGCGAACACCTGAAACAACTCCGGAAGTTAGTAAAGTCAATGGAAAAGTCATGACCTGGATTAATGAACTTGAGAGAAAAGTGGAAGTAATACTTATGTCCTTCTAACCATCGTCTTGCGAATCCAGGAGGGCGTCACACATAGAACCATTCATGTTTAAACAGTGAAAGTTTGTTCCAAGCACCCGTCAAGGCTTTGCAATTTGGTGAAGGTTCGAGGAAGACGTAAGAAGGGCTTCTCGATCGTCTTTTGAAATTATAAATTAATCTGATGTCTTTAGGAGTAGGCGGACGAAATAGAATATTCATGAACAGCAAGAAAGTCCCATGAATAAAAACATAACTATTGGGATGAAGTTGTGTAAGGGTGATCTCGAGATATCTCAACATCTCTCGGACAAACGAATTGAAAGGAGGAACGCATCTAGCCCAACACATAAACCTATTGCATGTTGTATACCCGGTTGGGGAAAAGTAAGGTCTATCTTGTCTTGTAGGAACCAAGACATCCTCAAACGGAATTCCATGGATGGAGCATAACCGGAAAAGAGCGGCCTCGCCAATTCGAGAAGCCTGTGAACCCACTGGATTATCAAGGAGAGTGACACCCTCAACTGCGTCAGGAGCAGGGCTAATGTTTTCCGTCGGAAGGACTGGAATGTTGGAGAAAAGACCGGCTTGTAGGTTAGAAGCTTCTGATGGTTCTACATGATGGCTTGGAGAAGGCCTTCCAGATATAGTGGTAGAAATTGACTTCGCTTCAGAACCAATGTGTCGTGTCGCCGAATCGGAGACATGTCAATTGAACGCTTCGAGCATCTGAAATCTATATCAGCTATACTCAGTAGATAATCGAGATTGGAAATAATAACCTATTCCCCTCGTGTTAAGTGTGAACTAGTGCAGTGGAGTGTATAACAGACATAAACAGTTTGAAATCAGAAAGGCAAAATAAAACAACAAGACTTAGGAGTTTTTTCCAGAGACCGTCATCACTGACTGTCCTAATTGGCAAGAAAATGGATCAGCAATGAAGGCTTTGGGATCGACTATCGACACGTCAAATTATGAAGTCTGTCACTTAAGTTCATTAGCAAGTTTATTGCTTAGTCCATATTTAAAATTCCAGAAATTTGGTTGATTGTTTCAAGTTCAACAGTTCAAGCATGCATGTTATATCGTTCATTATCATCTTATGTTCAAGTTCAGTAAGGCAAACTAGTGTTGAGTGTTTGAATGAGTTGAGTTGGATTAGTCTATAATGCATATGCCGATCTCTAGACTTCACTACCGATCCCTTCCCCATGACCTTCCTATCGATCCCTCTTCTAGACCACCTCATACCGATCCCTCCATCAAAGGCCTCGTACCGATCCTTATCCTATAACACCACTTCATACTGATCCCTCTCCAAACCTTCCCTTCCCAATCTCGGTCTTCAATCTTCCTAAGTTCCATCATCTCCTCAACAAAAAATAGCTAAGCAACCGAACCCTGCTGCAGCCATACTCCAACATACTGACCCCTACGTTCCTACATTGATGGCCTCTCCTCCATCAAGATCTTTAGCCGAACCCTTCTCTTTCTTCTTCTTCTTCTCTCCCATGTATCCTAATACAACCCATCAAGCCATCTACCTAAAGGCGCTTGAAAAATGCTCCAACTCACCACCTTAAACACTCATTAACAATTACACGCTAAGGATTTTATCGTGTAATTAGAAGGAGAATCGTAAACTTGTACCCATATGAAGATGTGGAGATGTAAGTTTAAATAGGGAAGAGCATTTGAGGATTATTAAATCCCAAGTAGAAGGAAGGCAAGGTTGTGGGACGGATTGAGTTGAAGTTGGATGTGAGTTCAAGTTATGGTTATATGGACGGGGGGGGGGGGGGTTCGGTTATGAAAATGTTGAGCAAGTGAATGGTGAGGAGGGATCGGCATTGGGACCTGCTAATCCCTATTTGCGTAGCCTCAGCAATGGATCGGCATGTTAAATGCCAATCCCTACATATAAAAAATATGAAATGAAAAATGAAAAAGAAAAAATGATGGATGAGTGAAAAATGAATGACGATAGTGCTCATGAAGGTTTGATTGTAAACGCGAACATACAAAATACTATAAAAATTGGCAATGACCCGTGAATGTTCGAACACGTCCGGGAGCCAACGATAGAAACGTATATATGAATATACATGTGAGTGATTTTCAACCTTTTTTAAATCAACAGAAATTGAAATCAAACCTGAAACCTTTAAGTTCGAGGCTGGACTAGACAATAAAAAGTTTATAAGTCCCGCATGACCGGATTTGTATATGCTGACGGAATACGACATTGGAATTATATTATTAGAAGTCGGCTATGCGTCTTAGCGATCAATGGAGAATTCAATGCCTTGGAAAAGGATTCGAGAAAGGAATAGTAATCAGTCAGGAAGCTAGATGGACTTCTTTCCGTCAATTCAGACTTGTTTCGATTCAAAGCATGTCATGTTACTCACAAGACGTACCTTGGAGGGAAAGTGTTACCCAATATCCGGACCTAGCTATATTGGGATGATTGCGCAAGATAGATTCGACTGTTTTCCAGAAGGACAACCACGGACCAACGGATGTAGAACTTGGAAGCAGAGCTCAAATGGTTATATGAAGCCAGGATTGAACGAAGTTGGTAGATTGAGGATGCAGGGTTCTAGAAATATGGGAGTTGGTTGGAACTCAAGGGATTGGCATAGCATTGTGAAATAGGAGGGATCGTCATAGCTTTGTGGAATAAGATGGATCGGCATAGCATTGTAGAATAGGAGTGATTGGCATAGCTTTGTGTAATAAGATGAATCGGCATAGCATTGTGGAATCGAAGAGATCGACATAGCTTTGTGGAATAAGATGGATCGGCATAGCATTGTAGAATAGGAGGGATCGGCATAGTTTTGTGGAATAAGATGGATCAACATAGCTTAGTGGAATCAGAGGGATCGACATTACATGATGGAATTTAAGGGATAAGCATGAATAAGTATGCAGGGATCCACATGATCCATTGAGAAGGGTTCGGCAGAGATAACCTCCAAGTGGATCAGAACCAAAGATCAAGCAAAAGCACGAGTTCCACTTATCCAATCAACATGAGATTTGAAGAGCCAACATGTCTAAATATGAAGAAGCCTCCATAGGGATCGCTGCCCAGGAATCAACCAATGAAGGGATCGGTATCGAACTCTCCTCGTTGGGATTTGGGCATAACGACCCCTATGGGGGTCCATGTGGATAAGAAGATCCTATAGCCGAAGTTTCAGAAGGATTGGTGGTCGCCTTCACCTATAAATACTGGCCTAGGGGGTCATTTTGAGGATCTTTACGCTAATGGTTACACAGTTCTTTATTGTAATCAAGTTTTTTCCTTACGTCTTCCTATTTGCTGCTGTAATCAAATTAATAGGGAATCAATAAATAAAATCTTCAAAGTGGACGTAGGCATACGACTCCGAACCACTATAAATCCTTGTGTTCTTGATTATACCTTTGATTTGCTTGTTAGTTTACTCTATTCCTCTGTTTTAATTTTATCTTCTTCATTTACTTCTCTACATAAATCTATTCTTGGGTGCTTGTGACCAATTTGGTCGCAAACGATCATATAAAATTTTCAGTCCAAAAATAATTAATTTATTCCTTAAATTGATTAAAACCCGAAATATCCATTTCTTTCACTCAAAAATTCATAATAAATTATCCAAAGCTTGGAATATTATGAAAATTTAAACCCATCTCAAAATAATGTTTTACATAACATACTTGAAAATCATGGCATTTGGAAATTCTTTTGCACGATTTTATCCTTAAAACCGAACTACATTATTCCATAAAATCCTTGTTTAAACTATAACATGGTATTTAAATCAAAACATATCATCATTCATTCAATCATACGGTTTTAAACCTCAAGCCCAAATTAAAACATTTAAGTTGACTTATATGAGATGGTTTAGATCATTATCCGCCTTGTTTGGATAAGGAACTTGAGATTTGTTCTGCATTTTAATCTTCCTAGCTTGAATCTTAGCCTCTAATTGATTTTTTGAGCTCCTTTTCTCCTAGGGTTATGGCCGGCTTTGTTTTTCTTTTGTTTATGTTTTTGTTTTGTAAGAATGTAAATGAGAATGAGAATGTGGTAAGGGGTTTTAGGAGTTGTGGAGGTTCGGTTATTTCCATATTGCTCTTGCCTTATTCTCTTAGGTTTTTAAGTCATAACTCTTTCTCATTAGTTAATTTAGTTAAGGCACGACCTTAATTAGTTTTCATATCTCAATTCCCTTATCACTCTAGTCTCTGCATTATTCTATTTAATTTATCTAATTAGATCTCCTGAATAATGGTATTTAAAATTAGGGGTGTCACACATGATAGCTTTGAGAAGCGATAGCTTTGCAACGTTAACAAACCATAGCTCAACCTTCGAGAGCATTGACCTTTCACATGAGATAGCCATGTAATACCAAAATGTGATAGCTAATGATGCTAAGAATACGGTAAAATAAATGAAGTTTTTGTAGCACTTTGGAAGTCATCTTTCTAAGTGATGGTTGAGAATTTCATAGGGATGAAATGGCTATAGAGAATAACAATTTAGAATGAAATAACTTATTAAAAGAATAGAAAATTGAGACTAAGCTCAAGAAAGCTATAAGATAATAAGCAATATCATTTGAAATAATGAAACATGGTGCAAGGCCTTTGTGGCAAGCGTTTGTCTAAACATGACATTATGTTCTGTAACTTTGGTACAAGGCCTTTGTAGAAACTATATATTTAAACATGACATATATTTGGTAATGGTGGTTTAAAACCTTAGTGGAAACCATATGTATAAAACATGACATTATATTCGGTAAGTTTGCTATAAAGCCTTAGTGAAAACCTTATGTTTAAAATATGGTATTATAGGTAAGTTTGTTATAAAGCCTTAGTGAAAACCTTATGTCTAAAATACAGTATTATATTCGGTAACTTTGGTGTAGTGCCTTAGTGGAAACGCATTAGTAGAAACCATATGTCTAAACTACGAAATTATATTTGGTAACTTTGGTGTAAGGCCTTAGCGGTGACCATTAGTCCAAAACACGGCATTATATTTAGTAACTTTGGTGTAAGGTCTTTGTGGCAACCGTTTGTTTGAAAAAGAAATTATATTCGGTAATGGTGGTGTAAGGTCTTTGTAGCAAGTATATGTCTAAACATAGATGTAAATTTGGTAATTTTAGTCTATGACCTTTGTGTTAATCATTTGTCCAAAACACGGCATTATATTCGGTAACTTTGATGTAAAGCCTTTATGCAACCATTTGTTTGAAAAAGATATTATATTTGGTAACGGTAGTGTAAGGTTTTGGTGACAACCTAATTATCTGTTCATGATAAAGATGGGAGGTTAGGTAAAGGTTTAAGAGGAAACCCTAAATGCTCAACCTCGACATTAATCTCACACTTATGCTAAAATTGATGACTTGAGTTGGATCATATACAGTTAATGCCCCGCAAGATACCTGATAAATCGCGTAGCGTTTTCGAATGCTTCGGTTTTCTAATTTAGCGTTATTAAATAGTAGATCCGTTTAAAGCCCCATAATTTTCCGCTACATCCGCTGAATTAATAATTTTTAGTACTGTTGCCATTTGGCTTTTTTAATGGATACGCTCCCAAAGGAATGATGAGGGTTCGTATAACACCCCATATTTTGAATTTCCATAATATGAGAAATTAATTAAATCAAATAGTCAGAAAAAATATATTATAAAATAATCTAGTAGGTTCATTAATAAAATAGGAAGTGAATGTAAAGATGAAGAGTTAGGGGAATTAATAGGACTAAACCGGAAAGAGATCTTGGCCCAAGTCCAAACTGTTGCTCCCTAAAAATTCCATCTTCTCATTCATTCCCCGCATTCTTACTCAAAAACAAAAAGCATAGGTCGGTCACCAATTAGAAGAAAAGGAAACGAAAATCGAGCTACAAAAGAGAGGATTCATCCTTAAGAAGAAAGAAGATTTTATTCAAATTCTAGTAAACCTAGGTGAGTAAAACTTTCTATAATCCTCTTATAAACCTATTTGAGTTCATATTTAATGTTGTTTGGGAATTTAGAATGTTGTTAAACATTTTTGATGATCAGAAATGAGTTTGCAAGTGTTCAATGATTTAAACGAATAGAATTTGATCATTTTAAGATAAAGAACGATTTAGTCTTCTCTAAATGCCATGAAATTATATTATGATGTTTGTAATATGGAAATGGAGATGTCTATTAATTTTTGAAATTTTTGGATAAAGCAATAATTAATTATGAATTTTCCAAGGGCGGAAAATGCTTAATTTTGGGTTTTAATTATTTGAAATATGAAAATAATTATTTTGAAATGAAATTTTTATGTGAGGTAAAAAATAATTAATTGGATTTTTGTGAATTTTTGAAGATTTTTCTTAACGTTTTCGAATTTATATGAATCATTAGTAATTGCGGATCAAGAGATATTTCATCTTTGATTTTCCAGAAAAGATAACTTTAGATATTTTTGTTACAAATGAGAATTCGATAAATAACAGGTTTAGTGGAAAGTAACCACTTTTAATGGTAATAAAATAGTTTTCTAGTTATTTAAAAGATTGTAGTTTTTGTCGTTTTGACTCGCGACAACCCCAATCTAGACGTGTGATTGCTTAGAAAAGTTTGACCTTTAATAGCTTAAAGTATGAAACTCGATAGCATAAAATCCAAACATGCGATAGCTTATAAAAGTATGGTAGTCGATAGCTTAAAATCCAGATATACAATAGCTTAGAAAAGTATGACAATCGATAGCTTAAAATCTAGACATGCGATAGCCTACAATATTTGATGCTCGATTGCTTAAAAATGCTAACATGCAATAGCTTATAATGTTTGATACTCGGTAGCTCTTGACATGCGATAGGTTTAGGCACGCAATAACTTAGCATGTGATAGCTTTAGATACCGAATAGATCTAGAGGTGCGATCACTTTAGACACGCGATAGCTTTGATCCTTGATAGTTTTGACATGCGATAGCTATGATGGCACGATAGCTTTAAGAAGCGATAGCTTTGCAACATTAACAAACCATATCTACCTTCGAGAGCATTGACCTTTCACATGCGATAGCCATGTAATACCAACATGTGATAGCTAACGATGCTAGGAGTACAGTAAAATAAATGAAGTTTTTGTAGCACTTTGGAAGTCATCTTTCTAAGTGATGGTTGAGAATTTCATAGGGATGAAATGGCTATAGAAAATAACAATTTAGAATGAAATAACTCATTAAAAGAATGGAAAATTGAGACTAAGCTCAAGAAAGCTATAAGATAATAAGCAATATCATTTGAAACAATAAAACATGGTGTAAGGCCTTTGTGGCAACCGTATGTCTAAACTTAACATTATGTTATGTAACTTTGGTACAAGGCCTCTGTGGAAACTATATGTTTAAACATGACATATATTTGGTAATGGTGGTGTAAAACCTTAGTGGAAACCATGTCTAAAACACGACATTATATTCGGTAAGTTTGATGTAAAGCCTTAGTGAAAACAATATGCCTAAAATATGATATTACATTCGGTAACTTTGGTGTAGGGCCTTAGTGGAAATGTCTTAGTGGAAACCATATGTCTAAACTACAATATTTTATTCGGTAACGTTGGTGTAAGGCCTTAGCGGCAACCATTTGTACGAAACACGACATTATATTCAGTGATTTTGGTGTAAGGTCTTCGTGGCAACCATTTGTTTGAAAAAGACATTATATTCGGTAATAGTGGTGTAAGACCTGTTTGATGTGTGTTTAGTGTTTGATAATAACAAACTATATATATCGTATTTTAGATGTGTTTACAGATTATACATATACAGAAATAACAGAAATTTTATCAACATAGAATTTGAATTCAAACTGAAATTTTATTCAAACAATCTTTTTATTACAAATTTTGAATAGTACAAATTCCGACTCACTAAAACTATACAATTTCTGAATACATCACAATTTGATTTTATAGTAACAACCTCACTACATCACTCAATCACTCATCCGCATTGTCCAGCTTCAGTGTTTGTCTTGTCTTCCTGTGTACCTGTATAATTGACAATCTACAGCAGTAATCTGAACAGAAACAAATTTGAATTTGCAAAAATATAAAATTTGTTTTATCGTTGTCTCAGATATATGGGTTAACGTCATCATCTTTGATTGTGTAATATCTGTGCATATCAGTATTCATATCAGGGACAGGTATTTACGAGTGGCTGCAGTACAAACGTATGCACGTGTGCACTGCCTCGCCAACTCGAGTGCACAAGGTCAAATCTATATCAGATTCAACACAAAGTGCCAATAGACTCGATCAAAATTCAAAGTGTAACTGCAAAAAGGCAAATGCATGTACAAGTACAAACTGGGCAACAACAAAAGCCACCAAGCAGGCAAACTCAAGTCATCAAGTCTGTCAACATGATACTGCAACAATACAAATAAGGATGAACTCAAATGCAGACTCAAGTTTATATGAAGTAAATGGATGAAAAACAAAGCAAGACAGTTTGCAAGTAGTTCAATGATCACTGCAACAAAAGACTACAATGACAGTTCAAGTATGCAGAGAGCAATATGAAGCAATGCAATACAAGAATACACAAGCAACTCAGTGATGTTCATATGACCAAAGATCAAACAGAATGGCAACAGGCTCAAGTTCAAGTGTTCAGTTGCAACACTGACTCAAATATATGCAATGCAGACAATCAGTGGCAAATGTTCAAGTAAAACAGTGTTGAACAAGATGATCAAGTAACCAGAGCTACTCAGGGTACATAAGCTACAGGTATCAGGTCATCAGACTACTACAACAAGCTACATAAATCAATACAACCAGACTTAACTGCAAACTCAAATGAAGACAGTGGCTAAAGAATAAACACTGTAATGACAAAGTGATCGAAGCCGAGTCCGAGAATCAAATAATAGTTCAACATCACAGACCGAAGTAAATTCTCAAGTAGATTGACAAAGAAACAAATGTACATACACAGTGCATCAAGTGTCAACATCACCATGAACAGTAGCAAGTTCAACGAACAAAATGACCAAAGTACATCAAAACAAGCATATACAGAACTACAAGTGATGCAGCATAATAAACAGTCGCGAATGTCCAATCAGATGATCAGAGAAGATTACAGAAGTCGAAGAATAAAAATGCAGACGTAAGTCAATAAATCAATGCTACAGTGATGAACAAATGGAAGTGTCGAAGTCATAACAATATTCAATGCCGAAATCGTATTTTTGAAAAGGTCAAAGATTTGAAAATCAGGAAAGTTTCAATACCGTGAAGAAAATTCAAATCGAGATGACCAGAAACAGTAAAAAAATAAAGCCGTGCATCGAAAGGAATTTCCAAATATATCGGAGCTTAAAACAGGAAAGTTTCAACAACGTGAATATCACGTAAACCAAATCAAACGACTATATAAGGAGACCCAAATCATCATTGACGAGTGTGGTGAAAATCAGAGAAAACCCAATCATCACCAACAACAATAAAGCATAAGAATTCGAATACAAAATCGAAGAGCAACAGTGATAAAAATCAAACCTGAAGCAACTGACGAACTCATCGAAGCAACAAAAGAAAGCATTTCAAAATCGATCGAACCAGGCAACCTTGAAGATATCCAACAACGATCGAAGCAATACCGGAGCTTCGAAAAACTCTAACAAAGCTCAAAATCCACAAAGGGAATCGCAAGCCAGAAAGATCGACAGAGCTGAAGCCCCAAATTGCAGTAGGGAAAAGCCCTAATTCCAAAGCTTCAAACTTGCAGAGAAACGAACTAGGGCAAAGCCAAATTCAATCGAACAAGTGATAAAGAGGATCGGGCTAAATCACCAGCAATCGATCGAAAAGCCGACTTCCTATTTCAGATCGAACGAAGAGAGAAATCATCGAATCGCCATTTATTTTTCCAGAGCAAAGAAAAGGATTGGGGGCCGATAATTGATTAAAAGAAGCGGGCCGACATTATTGAAGAAAAAAAAGGGAAGTGGGCCGGTCTAATTATCAAATTAGGTTTTTAAAGTTTTTATTTTAATTTAGGCCGAGTTTAATTAATATAGGTTTGGGCCAATTTTATTTGAGGGCAAAAATTATTTTACATTGACGATTTAAATTATGCCCTGGGTTTAAACTATATTTTGTATTTTGTTTTTTCAAAGTCCAGTCAGAGTGAATCACCACCTAGGGTTTAGGTGTTGTCAGATTGTCTAGTTAGAATTAGTTCAGTGAGCAGGGAGGCTGCGAGTTTGCAAAGCTCTATAGGCGGGAGCAGAGTTTGCGAGTAAACGAAACTCTATAGGCGGAGCAGGGTGTGCGAGTCTGTAGGAGTGTTTGTGAGCGGGAGCGAGTGTCTGCGAGTCGGTCAGAGTGTTTGTAAGCGGGAGACTGTTTAATTCTAATATAAATCTGGGAATGCAGCAGTAGGCAGGGGTTGCCGAAGCTGGGTAAATTTGTGTGTGATTTACTTTACTGCATATTTATTTATCTGCTGATTGTTTCCGCGTTTAATTTGAGAAAATTTGCGATAACCCTATTCACCCCCCCTCTAGGGTTAATCTAGATCCTACAAGACCTTTGTGGCAAATATATGTCTAAACATGACCGTGAATTTGGTAATTTTAGTGTATGGCCTTTGTGGTAACCATTTGTCCAAAACATGACATTATATTCGGTAACTTCTGTGTAAGGCCTTTGTGGCAACCATTTGTTTGAAAAGACATTATATTTGGTAACGGTAGTGTAAGGTCTTGGTGACAATCTAATCATTTGTTCATGGTAAAGATGGGATTTTAGATAAAGGTTTAAAAGAAAACGTCCTAAATGCTCAACCTCGACATTAATCTCACACTTATGCTGAAATTGATGACTTGAGTTGGATTCTATACGGTTAAAGCCCCGCTAAATCTTTGATAAAGCGCGTAACGCTCTTCGACTGCTTCGCTTTTCTAATTTAGTGGTATTAAATAGTAGATCCGTTTAAAACCCCGTAATTTTCTGTTACAGCCGCTAAAGTAATAATTCTTAGTATCTGCTTAGCAACATTAATACAAAAAGGTTAATTTGACAAGTTCTCTTTTAAACTAAAGTAACAAAGTTAGGTTGAGACTTAAGTTAAAGGCCTAAGTGCTCAACGTATGTTAGAATGCTGGTATGCTGGAAATTGGGTCAGTCATTTTATGTGGCGAAGTGGATACGGTCGGATTTGCTGGAACCCCCTGATTTCCACTCTTGAAATCCCGATCTGGTGTACTCTATGTTTTTGTAGTTCAGTAGTGTTATTGTGTCATAGTGATAAAATTATTTTGTTTTATTTTTTTATTAATTTTTTTTTACGAGAAGGTCAAGCTTATATCTTGCTAACGTAAATAAATATAGGCGAGTGAAAGGAAAACTAGTATTCCAAGTCAAAACACGTGTTAATTAGAGCATCCTAGCGGGGTTGAGTATTTAATATTTACACTCCTACGTGAAGCATTTAATAATGTAATGTGGAAATTACGGAGGCATCCCTATCATACTTTCATATTGTAAAGCGGGTCCCTGTCAAAGTTTCATTGTAAAGCGGGTCCCTGTTTTCTGGAAACGAAGAAAAATTATTGCTGAAATGTCAGCAACTTTTATAAATAAGTCCTGATATTTCAGCAACTATCTGTGTCAAAGTTTTATTATAAAAACAAAGAAAAATTATTGCTGAAATGTCAGCAACTTTTATAAATAAGTGATGATATTTCAGCAACTTTCATAAACTGTGTTCACAGTGTACATAAATGTTGCTGAAATATCAGCAACTTTTATAAATAAGTGTTGATATTTCAGCAACTTTCATACACTATGTTCACAGTGTACATAAATGTTGCGGAAATGTCAGCAACTTTTATGAAATGTTGCATCATGCTCTGCAATAATCGTGAATAAAAAACAGGGACCTACTTTACACTGAAATTTAGTTAAGGACTTTTTGTGAATTTTGAAACTTAATAAGGACCTATGTCAAAAGTACCTTTTAATAATCCGTGTTTTCCCAACAGAAGAAGCAAGTCCCTGTACTCTTCCACCCTAGGCAGTAAAACAAATTCAAGTGTCCGACAATGGCAGCACTACCTCATTTTATGAGCAGTAACTTGCTTGTGCCTTAGCGTGTTAAACCTCAAAAAGCAAAAAAAATGGAATGTATTACTCATCTGCTTCTTTTATGCACAAACCGAGCTAAGCTTAACCAGTTCGGCTACCCTAAATTCTTCATTAGTATCAATAAGCAAATCCAACCTTGTTTAGGTGACGGTCATTGTCAGGATAAAAGATTCAGGTTTTTAGTCACCTTGCTATTTTCGGGGAGCTTTCTTGGTTTGACATAGATTGCTTAAAAAATATGAACAGGAACGTTTAGGAGTTGACCAATTGGAATGTATATATATTTCTAGAGGTTCAGTGCGAAGTCAAAATGTAAAACGTCCAAAGAATGTTGCCAATATAAACATGATTAAGGAATTGGAATAGTCTATGTCCCCTGTGATGTAAAACATGTATAATACGTCCAAAATGTTAAATTTCTAGGACATTATTATACACTTTTGTGGAAGCCAGTGCTCTCGAACTCCATGTTAATTTGCTTCCAATCCACGTAGGATGTAATAAACACGGTTGTAATGACAACAGATGCATTGAGTGATACCTGAAAAGTACTTAATGCTGTTCTCACTTTGAACGCAAATGTCAAACGTGCATACGTGCGTCTTACTCTTAGCTTCACCGTAATTTCTCAATCTCTCCCCTATATATTAACTTCCAGACGATCATTTATAATACATTCTCCTCTACATAGTTCTTGGCGCTATATCAAACCCAGTCATTCTACATGTCAATCGACAAAACATACAAGGAACAAACAAGACTTGTAAGGCCAAGGCGTGGACAAATCAAAGCCAAAATATTCAGAAAAATAATTGCAGCGCTGACACGAAGTCGTCGCAAGGAAGTCGAAATAAGTCATGACAGTGCTTCAACATTGAAGATGTCGGCCAAAAAAGGGTTATTTACTTACCCTTAATTATGCACAACTCTAATTCTGAGAAGAACCCATAGTGTTCTATATACATACACTTGTGTTTGATAGTACTTGTGTAGTTTTGTGTTTGTTCATAGATTCTTTAAGTTTCAGAATATTGGTGTTTATGAACCGTAGATATACGCTAATGTGCTTTTTTTTATTGGATCAAAGCTACTTAGTTTATATATTTTGTCCATAATTTTTGTTTGTTTGTGTGTGAACATGGTTATTATATGCAATACTCATGTGTAAAAGATGTTGTCTTTAATGACTATTAATTTATATCCACAAAAGCATGCGCCAACAAAACTGGAATAATATTCACTCAACACAGCTTAGGTCCACGTTTCTTTTCTTCATCTTAAATGCATATATTATACATGGTGTTGTTGCAATAAAGAAAAAGGTAGGATTCTTTTTCATGTTAGGTATAATCATCAATCATCAATAATAAGTTGAACTTAAAAATAAAGAAAATACTTAAAATATATATAAGTATATGAAAGAAGACTTCAGTTTATCTTAAATATTCACTGAAAATTGAAAAGAAATAAAATTTCAGCTGAAGTGTCATTCGCTTGTTTGGGTTTCCTGAACGGTAATTAGCCTGGCCATTTTATATCTTCCAACAGTACTGATTTTGTTTCTTTGTTACAAGAATACAAAAATACTTGTTTAATTTAGTATTCGAATTTCTTTTCCGAGCAGAAAAACTATAGGCTAACTCTTAATTATCTGATCCACTGAGCAAAGATGCCACTCACATAAAATCCGCTCTCAATGGATAAATCTGCTAAAATTAACAGGCGACTTTAAGAAACTTGATAATTGATTAGCTCAGCTCATGAACTGTATTTGTGTCAAAATTATATTGTACGTGCAGAATGTTACCAATCTAACCCATATCATGAATAAAATATGTATCTAACTGCAGCATCAAAACATATAAATATTACTAGTCCGAGTGACCTCAACCTTAAGATGTAAAAGTAAAAGGTTCAAGTTAACAAACAAAAATGAAGCGCTACCAACTTGGAATAGGTGGACTACATATCAAATGATATTTTTGTTGTTTTCGATAAGGGACATTCGAAAAAATTTCAACCATGGGGCATCTATATGCAGTTTGTGCCAAAATGTGGACAACATGTTTAGTTTTTTTAATTTAATTTTCTTATTGTCAATTTTGATATCTTATTCTTTCCGGTAGATCTTTAAATATTGGATGACATAGTGAGCCGTTCTCTAATCCTCTAGTCCTCATCTCTTCCTATTTCTCCTGTCCTAGCAATTAAATTTTGGTGGATAATCGAAAAAAACACGTATCTTTAACATGTTAACTTTTAAATGAGATCTCTCTGCAAAAGAATTGCAGATGTGTCAAAGTTTTATTCGACTGGACCAAGAAACATAGTAGATTTGGACCAGAGGGTTTGCTCTCTTACTTTTTTGAAAGCTTGGTAGAAAATTTGTATTGGCCCATTAAGTGTAATGGGCTTTAAGAAAATAATAACCTGATTCTCCACTGTCTTTACTTAAAACCCTAGTTTGTTTTTTCTCACTTTACAACGCAAAGTATTCTACCATGAAACTTTTTTCTTCTTCCTTCATCTGTCCACCTCTTTTCTTCTTTCTTTATGTTTTTTCCTACCACATGTGAAGTCTCACTGTTCTTAACGGTTAAAATTACTTATAAACGCAGTCAAAATATGCTTCCATATTAATCTAACATATCCCAAAAAAAAAGCAGGTCATTAGTTATATAATTCAAAATCTAAAAAATGAATAAAAAAGTGAAAACCTCACAACGGAATTAAACAATAATGTACATACTATCACAGCAAATGAATATAATACAATACTCAATTGTCAGAATAAACATCTACATCTTCATATATATCAATAATTATTAAATTTATAAACAATGCAACTATAACAAACGGGAAATAAACCAAGCAAGCAACTTGTAGATGTACCCAACATCCAAACATCTTTTTCCTCCTTTTCTTTCACTTGTAAACTTTGAAAATAGAAAAGGTGATCAACTATTTTTTAACTACATGTAACTCTATGCACTCCAACCTAACTAAAGGGATTCGATGGTCATGCAAAGGAAAAGATTGCACACGTACCCTTTCAGAATCAAACCCACATAGTTCCGTTTCATGCTCTTCTCATATATTAAATACTTGATAGCACATAGCATTACATAACAATAGCAACAAAACAACCAAATATAAGCAGAAAACATCATATTTTACTAGACCACCAACATTGTCATCATAAATATGAAGTAACAATAACAATAGCCACACACAACCGTTAAACATCACATAAATTCAACAATACTCAGTGTCAATCCCAAACATCAAATAAATCAACAATAACAAATAACAGTATATGTGTAATAATCACCTATCATTAGTAGCACAACATAAATAGCATAAATGTAAGTGTAAATCCAAAAATATGTACTAACTACTCCATGTTAGTAACAAAATAACAAACTCATCAAATGTGTACTAACTACTATATATTAGCAAAGTTGGATGGAATTATAGTTATAGCCCAACACCTTAAAACTCTGAAGGCAAAGCTTCGGTAGTAGTAGTTCTAAAAAGAAAATACATCAGAAGGTAGAAAGTACAGCAGAAGGTCAGCACCCATAACCGTGAACTTTGACTGCCTCCTGTCATCATAACACTCATCTTCAAGCGAAATAGACATCACTATTGCCTTCTTCATCGAGAGACGAACAAAACCATACATATCTTCTTCGATGCGATGATCGTTAACCAGGCTCCGTTTCTTCCATTGACACTATTCTAGCCCTTTTCTTGTCATCATCAAATTTCGACTTCCACGCAAAGGTTATCACTTATTTGTCCTAATATTTTCTACAACTTTGCTTCTTATGTCATCACATAATTCTTAATGTTTTTAAGAGATATCAACCATTAAAGTTTGCAAAAAATTGAGTTTATATCTTTACACACACACGCACACACGCACGTGTGTGTAAATGTATGTGTCTGTGTGTGTATATGTATGCAGTGCAACCATAAGATTTTACCAACAATTTTCCAATGGTGGTGAAAATATAAGGTGATTAAGTAAGGGAATATGTCCTCTGTTTGACGGGTTACTGGTAATAAAACAATAAAAAAGAAAGAGTATACTCACAGTGATACAAATGAAGATGTTGTTGTTAATGTTGATGACGCAAAGGATGAATATATTGTTACGACAGCTGATGGTGATGAAGATAAGATGAATGAAAATATTGTGGTGATATGAATTTTGTAGTGTAGGAAGATGAATATAGTAGAGGGTTTAAATAGGTTTGATACTGGATTCTCTTAGGTTAAAGTACACATATATACATTTAATTATACTCATTTTTATGATAAGTTTGGAAATGTGGTCAAACGAAAATTTTACAAGTTATTTTATTTTTCTTTTAAATAATTTCATACATTTAACCATTTTATTACCACACCGCTATGCGATCTCCGATTAAAATTCTGCTTTAGGCATTTTAATCCAAATTTTATTTTATTTTTATTACATTTTTTATTAAAATATAATTTTTTAGTTTTCAACGATTATAAAATAATTTTTTTATTTCTAATGCCATTTCTTAATTGCACAAATATAATTTATCTTACCACATAATTTCTCAACAACTTTTGGATTTCAAAAATGTAATTCAAATTTCAAATTTTAATTCCAAATTAATAATTTTCAGATAAACTCCTAAATTGTTTTATGAATTAAATTCAACAAAAATTCTCAAATTTATTTTCTAACCTTTTTTTAACTGTATATCAGATAAAAATATTTTTCATGAGTTATATTCCATTAAATTTTGAATTCTCTTCAATTTCGAACTTCAATAATTCATTTATTTATTACAAATTCCAAATAAAAATCCAAACTAAATATTATTATAATCGGTAAATAATGGGATGTTATAGACTTCTTTCTTTAAAAAAAGTACTCGTCGTGATTTATCAATAATACTATAACTTATTTTTGATAACGTTTAATTATATTTATATATCCATGCATATAATAATTAATTCTGAATTTAAACAAACATCCATGACTCGATTAAAATTTGAATAAACTAAATGAGTCTAACTAAATGGGCCATGTCCCTGGTATTTACTCTTCGGACTTGTATATGTAATCTCTAGGGTTACTTGACCTTTGAACATTTGTTATACCGTTTGAATATTCTTATTTCTCAACTTTTACATCTTTAATAGCCCGGTTCACTTGAAATGTTATACCTTGAGGGAGTTGATCAAATATTTCTATTTACATCGACATACTTACATAGGTTGACGATACTCATCGAGAATCTTATTGGCTATATTGGGGATACTCGGGCTTCCTTTATATATATCCTGACTTTCACTCAAGCTCTTAAGTCTATAGAAGTTCCCAAAATTATCTTTTCTTTACCACTTTCAAATTTGGTTTATTAAAATTGAGTCGTTGTTCTGACTAATCTTGATCTAATCAAGCAAGTCTTGTCGATTCTTAACTAGTAAATACAATTCTTTATTTTTTAAGTCAATGAACTTAGGGAAACCATTATTCTAAGGTCTTTATACAAAAAATTTCAACTAAATTATTAATTTAAGTAGTTAAATATCAAGGATTCAATCAAACTTGAGTTCCATCAATTAATGAATGGTAGATCCATAACTGATCCAATTAGAAAATCGCTTATTAGTAGAATATATCTAATTTCATTTTTTGAGAATCCATAACTTACAGAAAATAACATGGATTGCTTTAAGCAATAAAAAACCTTTCTTTGTTATCAGATTACTAAAGGTTAATGATTTTCTTATCACATAGCAATCGAATTTGATGAAATTTAAACAATTCCTTCTAGGTATAGTAATTTTTACTTAGAATATTGCTATGTCAAAGTTTATCGTTCTAGTGTTTAGAAATCCCCATTAATAACGTTGATTAGACGTATCAATCAGAATTCTTAACCACTTAATGGATAAGTTATCATAATCAAATTCCAAATATTGTTCTTCTCTTATAAAAAAACTTATTTAATTCCCTTATGGTTCAACTCGTGGAAAACCATGGGCTATTTCTTTATTTAAATGAATTAAACATCATCAAATGACAATTTCAACTCAATCTACTTCATCTAGATTGAAGTAGGTTCGTTTTCCCTTGAGTTATAATCCCTCTTTGAAAATCCAATTTTTCTTATGAAACAAAATAAAGAAATATGCAACCATTCATATACAAATGCATATAATTTATCATGATGGCTAGAAATAAATCTATTAGTTTCTGCCACGTACTCTGATCATTACTAGATCTTTCTACTCAAATACATTTCATTAAATTTATCTTTATGATGAAACTTTATTATGGGATTTAGATAAGGATCTTATATAGCTTCCCTAATCGTTTTATGCTTTAGAATCCATTTAAGCAAATATTCTTTTACTAAATTCAATAATTCAAATATTGCAAAATTTAATTCTTAAGAAAGCGTGCCTTTTAAGATCGAGACTTTCTTCCCTTTATATGGTAGTGAACAAGGCTCATTAACTGTGAACATCTTACCTTCGGTCTGTACTTTGCACTTCTTTCATTATTTTCCCATTTGACTAATTTCCTCACAGATATAACATTTCTTAAACTGATCATATTTTCTCTTTCTGCACTCATTGGCATAATGACCCTTGTTTCACAATAATAACATTTCTTCAGATTTTTATCAATTGATTTCTTCTGCTCAGGTTATCTATGTCAAACAGGCTTCTTCGGTTTAGGCTACTTCGTTTGAAAAGACCTTTTTCTTCATGAATTTCCAATCATTTTTTTGAAAGAAGAATTTCTTTCCTTGCCGAGGTTATAGAGTAAGCTATCCACTTAAGACCGTATTTCACTCACGAACCATATTATATCTTAATGCCATATTGACTACCCCTTCAAATGGACACCTTGGCTGAGCAAGTAATTTATCTCTCAGTTTAGCTTTAAATCCCAGAAAAAATTCTCATTCTTCTCCAAGGGTGAATTAACCAAAGCTAGTCCATACTTTGAAAGAGAACTAAACTCATTTACATATTTAGTTACTAACAAATTACATTAGGTTAGATATATGAATTCCAAAGCAGAGCTGCCATTCGGCTCCGGGAATAAAATGCACTATAAACAAATCTTTATATCTTTTCCAAGATATATCTTCTTCTGGTATTGTCGTTGTAATGGTATCGTACCAGTTTAAAGCTCTAGATTGTAATTGACGAGATGCCAATCTTCTTTTCTCTTGGTCTGTTAATTCAAAATTACTAAAAATCCTTTAACAAGATCTCAACCAAGAGTTTACACCCATAGCTTCTTCATTTCATATGAATGTTGTTAACAAATTTCTTTGTTAACCCCAAAACATGCAAGGTAGGTAGGGCTTGTTTAGAGATAGACATGGCAAGCCTTATGCATACTCACAAGAAGTATGCATGTTCAATAGAAAGTTATGTACATGTCATAAGCACTAAGGCATCATAGTCATATGCAAGTCATAGGTCATATCATAGTCAAAAATCTTTATTCACTTGTTGTATGCTATGCAAAGTTGATTGCATAAGTCCTTGATTGCCAAAAGTCACAAATTTACAATCAGCATCTTTATCCCTAATTCGATTTAGGGTTTATAAATTTGGAAATGTAAGAAAAATAATAAGGAAAAGTCGCCCCTTCCATGAAGCTATAGGGTCCGTATTTATAAGAGTTGAAGTGACGGCCTGACTGCCATGTATCCTTTGGAACCCTTGATTCTCGGCATCATTCATTGTGTTGGTGATATGAGGCAATCTTCTGTATATTGTTGATATGCGTCAATCCTACTTTCTTTGATGAATTGGGGCATCCTCCTTTATTGATGGTTTATGACATCTTTTCTATATTAATAATTTACGACATCTCATCATTCTCTCTTAGGTACATGACACATTTTTATAGAAGTTTGACATCTTCTTGAAGTTGCGCAAAGCTTATTATATCTTGCTAAACGTTTGATTGCTTTTCTTCTACACATTTGGTATCTTGAATCATGATATATTTCCTTATATATTTGACATTTTATTTGTAGTAACATTTGCCCCCTAGTGTAGAAGAAATGTTGACTTTTTAAATTAACACTTCGATATTGACGTTTGCCGCCTATTGGCATTCCATCTAAATCTTGTGCATCCATTCTAAATGAGATCAATGACTCTTGTCGTTCCATTTTCTTCTATAAATACTCATCTTCTTCCTCTTCTTATTTTTTACATGCAAATTAAACTTGAGACAAAAATCTCCAATTTCTAGTTTGACTCAAGAAACTTCGATCTTTTTCGGCATTTAAGCTCGATCTCAAGGTTCGATCTTTTTCAGCACTTAAGCTCGATCTCAAGGTTTGATCTTTATTTTTAATTGGTTTAGACATAAGGTTAAAGAGAAGTTTTCGATCATTAAATCAGGGTTTAATTGGGCATTTTACTTGGTATTTGAATTTGAATGTGGATTGTGGTATTTTCTTTTGATGATTAACTACAGTTAGATAGTTGTTATTACAAATTCGAAAGCTTTTCAGCAAGAAAATTCTCTAGAATATTGATTATGAAAAAGTTGGTACTTTTTGAGATTTCAACACCCAATTAAGATTACACGATAGAAATTCAACATTCTCTTCAAAATATGATAACTTTCTTGGTTTTTGAATTTATTTGTCTTTTGAAGGCTGGCAACTGATTTGAAATTAGGTATCTCTTTAGGGTTTTTCTTATTAGCTACAAATTCGACAATTGATTAGGGGTTTAGTATCTATTTAGAAATCCGACAATTTGGTTACGAGCCCGATAACTCACTTAAAAGATTGTTGTTCTAGGTATAAACTTGATAATCTCTCAGCAAACTGCTACCTTTTCGTAAATTCAACAACTAATTAGAGAATTGTTGTGTAGGTCACAAACTCTGTATCTTGTTTATGTTCGACACCATATCATAGATTCGGAAAGTAGGCATACTAATGGGTCGTTTATGCATTCAACACATTTAAATAATTGTAGACTTACTTTATCGTTTACAAATTCGACATCGAGCTATCGGTTCAACACTTTAGTATAACCTTAATAAAGTACTATATATGCGATACCAGATTAGTTCTTAACGACTAGTTATGAATTCGACATCCAATCATAAATTGAGCAATTATCAATGAGCTTTGAATTGCTTATGAATACTTTAGATATTTATAAAACAAATATCTTTTTTTTGGTTCGATACTTTTAAATGGACTTCTTTTCAAGTTCTATAGTTTGTCTTGGTTTTGATATTTCATTATGGACTAAATAGTTTTCAAATAATAATGTATCCGTTGGTTAGATTTTCAATTGTTTAGCTTTGCATCTATTCTTAGGAGCATTTCAAAATTTTGTAAAATATATAAAACTTCCTTGATCTATGGCAATTCCCTTTGATAGATAAATGGCTGGTAAAAAATCTAGTAAGGATTCCAAACCTTCTTTTACTTTCGATAAAGGAGACTATAGACTTATTCCATCTCTTATGACTTTAAGGAGGAAGTCAATACTATTCTTAATCAATTGGGCATTAACGATATTGAGGCTAGGTTTGCGGGCCCATATGGAAGGATATACAATCCTCAAGAAGGTTTCTTCGCCTTTACTCCAATTCACATTTGGCATTCCGGTTATCTCCCTCTTTCTGACTTCTTTGTTTGATACTTGAAACATCTGGGAATTGCTAAAATACAATTGTTGCTTGATTCCTATACCTATTTAAGTTGGCTTGAGATTCTGGCCAGGAAGCTAACCTTCTGTCTCTTAATATAAGTGCTCTTTGCTTGCTAGTAACTCCTATCAAAGTGATGAACCAACCAGACTGTGTATCGCTTTCTACCTTATAAAAGTTTGATTAGCAACTTGATAAATAAATCTAGAGACTAGGAAAATCAGTTCTTCAACTTTAAGAGTCACACTCCCAAACTTGGATAATCTTTCTGTGACGACCGGCCATGACCCCCGCACTGAAATAGGTAATAGTGCGTTGTAAAGTGTGCCAGGCAGCCATGGATGGTTGCCAAGGTAAATTAAAACAGTAGAATCCACTACAACAAAACAGGCTTTTTACAACGAGCAATGCCCGTTGTAATATGTGTTCCACAACGGGCAGCCGACCGTTGTAATAGGCGATGTTGTAATAGGTTGACCATATTTTACAACGGGCAATGCCCGTTGTAATAAAACTTTTTACAATGGGCATTGCCCGTTGTAATACACTTTTTTACAACGGGCAATGCCCGTTGTAATACATGATATTGCAACGGTTTCTGACCGTTGCAAAATAAATGCAAATTTTAAAAAAAATTACAGCAACATACATCCATAATAATAATGAATAATTTAACGAGTAATAAATATTATCATAAAACAACCAAAATCATTTCATTTCAAGTGTGTTTAACTACCAGTCTACCACCTCTAACTACAACAACCAATCCACTGCTACACTACAACCAACAATCTTTCCGCCTTACTATCTTCCTGTTCTACCAACAATCTTTCCGCCTTACTATCTTCCTGTTCTACCAACACATATAACATTGGAGTACACTTACTCTCCCCAGTTGAACAATCAAAGGCCATTTTAACCTCGTCTACAAAACCTTTCATTTCTGCGAACACCTGCACGCCAAATACAACTCTATTAGCTCAAATTGTTATTTGCTTCAAAATGCATTCATTAGACGTTCAGGTAAAGCTAACATTTTGCATAGGATTTTTATTATAGAAAGAAAGTGTTGGGAAAAAGATTAGGTGAAGTAGATATGATATAATAGTGGTGCTAATATAATAGACAGTAGTGGTACTCTGTACTCACAATTCGTTGCTGAGGAGTGGTTCCACGTTCGCCCGCAACTGCTAGAGTGTTAGGAGGCAAACCATGATTCATTAATTTCTAGGCAAGAGCAGGAAGGGTTGACAAACCCATGTATACTACAAGTGTTGATTCTGAATCTGCAGCATTTTCTGCTACATATAATGGATCTGTACCACCATTTCTTGAATGCCCAGTCAAAAATCTAACACTGCATCATTTAGGAGCAATATCGCTTAGATAACGTTAATTTCATAGTGGAGGAATAGTACTTATTTATTAGTTAATGAAGTATGTATGTATTATCAATGTATCATAATGGTTAACTACAGTACCTATTTTCAACATCTCTGTGAGTTAGTGGGATTCCAAGTTCCGCTGCTATTCCAGATGCAGAGGTTATCCCTGCAACAAGAACCAACTTTAATTCATATTCACATGGATACAAAATTCATTAATAAGCTAGCTAGGAGTGTAAATCAAAGAATGGTGGAGATTAATTTGAATTTTTGTTCCGAATTAAATTAACAATTGCTGTTCTATATTTTGCTATTTATTTTGTCTAGCAAATAAACATCCACTGCAACGAACCATCCCACTTCATTACCTCCAGTCACCATATCTGCCGACAACCACAACACTGCACATCAAAGCAAAGTGTGTCATATAACACACCCACTTACAAGCTTAACCACTCATAAGCTTAACCAAACTGTGTCATCAATTGCCTCTGCCTCTACCCACAAAACTGCCTTCCAACTTTCACAACACCCCTTGCCAAACTTCATTCATACACTACAATCTCCACTGCTCCATCACAACAGTGCACTGCTGCTACATCACCAGTTACAAGCTTAACCGCTGCCACATTCATCAACTCCTTGCCACAAACACATCACTGCCTTTTTATAGCTATCAGTCAACTACAGCAACACAAAAACAAAAAAACAAAAATACCATCCATCCTCTCCTTATCATAAAACAGTTGCCCCCCTTCTCACTACTACCACCACAGTGCCAAACAGCTGCTGTAACAACTGCCTTATTCCATCAACCTCCTCCACCTCAATCATTCATCTCACTTCTGTCAACAACCACCTATCAGTTAAAGAAAACTGCTTGTCAACTCCAAAACTAAACTCAAACTTCACCACACATATCACTTTCATTCACTGCCTAGTAATGTGCACACAAACCTACTCCACCCCATAGTCATTCACCCACCAGAACATAGCAACATCACATCTACAACTCCACCAACCTCTCACATCATTCCTCCTTCACTTGCCTTCAACACATATACCAGTCCTACCCTACCTGTCACTGCCTTGCCCGAACTTCTTCACACTCTGACATCCACCTCTGAGCATCTCCACAACCACCCACATACACTACCCTGCATCACCACATCAAAAATCATTTTATTCAAAAACTACATGCATCTTGCAAACTGTCATCCATACCACCTGCTACTTCTCCCTTACAAACAACCTCAGCTCTCACCACCACTGCAGCAACTTGCACTTCAACCTGAACCCCTCCAAAATTCACAACGATCCACAAACGCCTCCAATCCAATCGACTGCTCCCCCAATCCGCCAAATCGAGCCCCAACCTTCATCGCAAAAATCCCTAAATCCACTCCTCAATCGCCTCGCTAAAGCAGTCACCTCGATTAAATTGTGAGTCCCATAACGCAATTACACGATCTCAATTCGAGCCAAAAAATACCAGATGGAGACATTTCAATTAGAAAATGGTCTTTGATTGTTCAACTGAGGAGAGTAAGTGTACTCCAATGCCAACAATTTAACAACCATGCTTAACTTATCATGCTCGCCTACAATGCCAAGTTACTTGACAGTCCATTCAATCTGAATTGAATCCCATAAATGAAAGAGAAGGAAATAAGGAATGAACTGGTCTGATACATTAATAGCGAGCTGGTAAAAGAGAATACCACTGAATCAAGATTCACATGATCTCAAAAACAAATTCGTGCAGAAGAACCAATAGGCTTATTTCTAATCACTGCTAAATGGGGTTAACCAATACTAGCTATTGAGAAAATAGTATCATTTTAGTCTTATTCTGTGATAATTTATTTCATCCAACAGTGTCATAATGCACCAGGAACTTTTGTGCTAAGTAAATTTTAGCCTATACATCCATTTGTACAGTTTAGTACATGTTGCCATTTTAAGCCGTGTGAAAATCGATTACGGTTTGAACATACAATATTTTCATGATATCTTATTACATAGTTGGTTTCTGACCCGTACTGTATATTATTGAACAGGGAGGTTCGGGCTATGTTAAATCAGTTCGATTCCAAAACGTTAAGATGATTGATGTAGAAAATCCCATCATCATAGATCAGTTCTACTGCGATTCTCCTGTCAGCTGCATGAATCAAGTTAGCAAAACTATGTTCAACATACAACTTCATTTTAATATCAATATAATGACATATGTTCATATGAAATTAAGACATCAGCAGTGAAAATAAGCCAAGTGATATACAAAAACATAAGCGGCACATCGAAAACGCACAGAGCCATGAAGTTTGCATGTAGCGACACGGTTCCATGCAGTGGCATTGTGCTGAACAACATTAACTTGATGAGAGAGAATGGAACTGTGGAGACGTTTTGCAACTCTGTTATGATGATAAAGTATCACTTAGAAAACAGAGACGTTTTACACTTCTAGTTTTTTGTAACTGTTAACTAGAAGTGTAAACCAATCTATTGTTTCTTTAATCTTTCTGATCCACGTTTAACATGCTAACATTATCGTTTAAGAGTTTCGAATACAGATCCCTAGAGGTTTCTGTTTATTGAAAGTATTATTTCAGAGCTAGTCTCTTGTGCTATTTCAGAATTCCTTGTTCAGCTAATACTGCGTTGAAAAAGATATACATAAAAGTTGGCATATTTGAAGAATTAATCGGACAACTAGAAGTCCAACCTCATGCTTTCTCCGTTCTACTTCTGATCAGTCGATATTATGATATTTTCTTTTCTTTTTTCAGTAGACTCTGACTTAAACTTCTATAAACTTAGAATTTCACGTCTTGATAGAGCTGTATACGTGTACAATCCTTAAATTAATTATTATTATTGAGAAAGAGTAAGATACTTAAATCTACTGAGTTAACTATGAAAACGTACAATATTTTGTCATTCTGCCACTAAAACGTAGGTAAACATGAAATATAGAATAGTGTATAAAAAATACCAACATGTATGAGACTTGCGACTAATGAATGATTCAGGGCCATCCACGAGTTGTTTTTGCTTCTGATGGCGACAGATTCATGCATTTATCATCAATGCATGATTACTTCTCTGTTTTCATCAAAAACAGTAGGATATATAAAGTATCACTTAGAAAAAAGACCAGTAAATAGTGTACCAAGTTCTCAGTACTCTACTGTTATATAAATGGAGATAAAATCTCACCTCTGATCCATAGGAAGTGGTAGCCGATGTTGCTTGAAGGCTGTGGAAGGCAGCCATAATGAAAGCATAGGCAAGCAGTAACTAGTAGGTGCGATCAATAAGAAGAACAAGCATTATTGCACTGCTTTTCTGTAACTTCGCAATTGGCAGCCAAACTCACATTGTTGCATTGCTTGTTGATGTTATTCAAGAGATATCAAGCAGCAGCTGATGTTATTCAATACGAAGTGATGTTCAATTTGCACATATTTGTTTGTGCATACTATTTTGCAATCAAAAAAGTTAGTTCACGTTATGCTATGCACACGTCATAGATAGTACAGGAGCTTCAGTACTAGTTTTAAACGAGCACCAGGCCAAATTTTATTGAATGTAGAATTTATATTTTGTATCGCATCTCCTTTAATTTTCATCCCTATGGGTGTCATGTGGTTCCGAATTTGAAACAATCAAACTACATAACATATGAAGAGTTGACCAAAAATAATGTAATAATCAGATTCATCGCTGACAAACAACTTTATTAGCAAGGAAAATTGTAAGGTAAAAGTTTAAACTCATTGTTT
Source organism: Allium fistulosum (assembly GCA_030737815.1). Classification (NCBI taxonomy): domain Eukaryota; kingdom Viridiplantae; phylum Streptophyta; class Magnoliopsida; order Asparagales; family Amaryllidaceae; genus Allium; species Allium fistulosum. The sequence goes on along the minus strand of CM060908.1, from coordinate 307,419,473 downwards.
GTATAGCAAATTGAGCAAACCAATGTCAGACAACACCCAAAATATATCAACAATGCCCTAAAATCTAACATAAGCTCTGCAGCTCAATATATTCAATTTGGCTTGTTTAACCAATATCTACTGCAAACATAGATAATAAACTGAAACGATTAATTATCATACAGAATGACATAAGGATGATAAAAAATTTGTTGTCCCAAGTTCAATCACTTTCTACCAAACAAATTCAAACTTACTACAACGTTACGTATGCAATTTATACTGCAGAAATGTATTGCATTCACATAATTAAACTGGGCGTATTAATCGGTGAACAACTGTATACAAAGAGTTGAATAAATATCATTGAAAAACAAAGCAGAAAGATACCTAAGGATACATACAGCATCAAACTGAACGTTGTTTGTACAACCATTGTGCGTTGAACTTCAACATTGATTGACTTTTCCAGTACAGATTTGAGTTTTCCTCCGAACATAGTCCAGATTTAAATTTACCTCTCAACGCATTTCCGCTATGCACTATGGGGTTGAATTCTTGAATGATCGGAAGGGAAAGCATATAAAATTAGAATAAAGACCAAGTGCGACAAATTAGAATAGCCACGAATTACGTGCTGTGTTAGTTGGATGCAAACCCACAATCTAAATAGTTAAGTAAATTGAGCATAATTAATTGCTTGGTTAGAATTTGTTACCCGTTTGAGAAAACGGCCTTATTGAAAATCCTAATCAACCGCAGTGGAGAAGGAAGGAAGAAGCTGAGGAAGATGAATTTGGTAGTAAATGTTAATTAGGTAAAATACAAAACATATGATAATTCATCTTACCCTAGTTTCGATCCAAATTGGAGAAGCCCTGATTCGATCGAGTAGCTTCAATTTTTCGAAAACCCTAGTTTCGAGCAAAGAGAACGAGCAAGAGCAAAGAGGAACGAGGAGGAACGAAAATGAACGAGCTTTAGAAAAAACTGCTTGGCCGTTGTAATTTGTTAACAGGGTAATTTGACTATGCACCTTTTACAACGGGCAATTTATGACCGTTGTAAAGTTGTCATCTATTACAACGGGCCTAAATGGACCGTTGTAATAGCTATCTATTACAACGGGCAACCAATGCCCGTTGTAAAAAAGCGGTTATATATGGCATCTTTTACAACGGGCCTGAATGGACCGTTGTAATAGTTTCTATTACAACGGGCAACCAGTGCCCGTTGTAAAAAGAGCGTTGTAATAAGGTATTTTTGTTGTAGTGATCTATCGTATTACTCACAGTGCATAGATAAAATACAATAGAGCATATATATAGTGAAGCTTCACAGAATAGAATCTCATCAATAAAACTTCATAATAGTTGAATACAACATCTGAATAGTCAATACATCAAGCCTCACTACATATCACTCAGAGAATTATACAAAGCAGCGGAACATCCAGTACATATAGTAAGAAAATAATATGCAAGCCTCCAGCTCGTCTTCATCATCAGCATCGTTGGAAACTAAGAACAGCACCTGTCACCTGCTACCTAGTCTGCCCGTCCCAAAATGGACGAACAACCCAAGGCAATAAGAGTTAAACATAAAGCCTTGAGTCAGACAACAGTCTTAGTGGGCGTTAAATTAACTAACAACATACCAAAAGAGCATAAAGGAAGAAGGAATAGGAATCCAACCCTCCCACTCCACCTCTTTCTATAGTGATAGCCCCTAGACACACACTAAGCAGAAGTAAACATAGCAAAGCAGACAATTTAAAGTAAAGTAATTATCACTCGAGTCAAGGGCGATGTTTTCCAAGTACGAACCCCCAAGGCCTAAACCAAGATCAGATAAGCACCCAGAAAACATTGCTCTTGAGACCGAATGACGATACAACCAAACATCCATGACTCTGGCTATCACTGTTATCTTTGCCTTGATTCCACCGTTAATTGAATGACCGGCACATTCTTTCAGCCGTCCGTCAAGGGCTAATGGAAACCCCAGTTCTAGACATAACTCTGCACGTCGTCGCAGCCCGTGCCTAGGACTATCGAATCTGCCTAGAGTACTCGACTACCAATCAGTAGTCTTTAGGGACTATCGAATCTGCCCAGCATACTCTTGCTTTGAGCATGCTAGAACCTTCAACAACGATGAAATCTTAGCCTTCTAGTCATCCTCCTCGACGACTATTTCCATACTAGCTCAAGCGCCTCTCGAGCCAACCATTATCCTCAAAACTCGAACCATTTCACCGAGTTGTCAACATGCTTGGAATGATCCCGTCTGGATTAGACCAAGGCTATCTCACATCATGCCTCGCTTCATCTCATCATAGCAAAGCCTCATCTCAACATCATCATCATCAAACCTATCCATATGAGCTTCATCATCCGCCACATATGCCACGAGCAGCTTTTCCAATTCAAGAGCCTTTCCCTTAGCTTTTGAATCATCTTCGACCATCTTGTCTAAATCAAATCATCAATCAACTAATTCATAACAATCAATCAAGTCAATCATTAATCCAAGTAATCAAACATTCAAACATGATCTAAATAACAATTATAACAATAATGGCAATTTCGTAAATAAAGAGTCTAAATCTAACAAGCATAAAACATGAACAATATCTCTATAACTTGATGAATGAACTTGCATAGGTTAACATGTAGTAAAATGGATGTCAAATCATCATGAACAGTAGATCTATACTTAAGTTTACGGAAATGCATGGAAATCACTACTTTAACACAAAATCAAGCCAACAATCCGATATACTCCTTTGGATCCGTGTGAGAGATAATCACCACTCACCAAATCACCTAAAAACCTCAAAAGCAACACACTTCAGATCTGGACAGCGAAGGATCTAACTCGATTCTCTAGAATTCTGCTTCAAACGATGAAATCTCTCTTCGATAGATGTAGATCTTCAATCCAAGCTCTTGGATCTTCGATTTGATCTTCAATTTGGATGGAAGGAAGCACAAAATTAAAGTGGAGAAAAGAAGTGAAGAAGTGTAGAACTCGAGCTCTCAAAATAGCAGCACTTCGTTGCTTCAAAATCCGGATCCCAAAAATGAAGAAGAACCCGCCTATTTATAGGCTGATTTCCTTAGGTCGTCCGCCCCCTTAGGTCGTCCACGACCTAACTATCGCGACCTACGACCTAACAAATCCTCCGACCTAACACTTGCGCGACTTAACACATACGCGCGACCTACGACTTACGACTTAGCAGACACTCGACTCAACGACTTAACGGAAGCCACGACCTAACTTTAGCTCGCTCCCAGGTCGCTCACGACCTAACACTCAGCGACCTAACCCCTTAAGCCTTCACGCGACTTAACCACACACATGTGCGCATGACCTAGCGACATATGCGCTTCCACGACCTAAAAATGTCATGACCTAAGACTCAACACTAATGCGCGACCTACGACTTAAGCCCTTGCGCGACTTAACACCCTACGACTTAACCCTTAGCGACTTAACGCTACACGACCTAGCAACTTAACTAGGATACGACCTAACATCCACGCGACCTAACGACTCATCCCACTTATCTCCTTAACTCGTCCATGACCTAACCTTCTTAGGTCGTTAACTCGCTTAGTTTCTTAGGTCGTTAACTTGCTAACTCCCTTAGGTCGCTGTCTTTCCTTAAGTCGCTCAAACCTTAGGTCGTCTACTCCTTAAGTCGCCAATTCCTATAGGTTGCTAACTCTTAGGTCGCCAACTTCCTATAGGTCGCTCAAATCCTTAAGTCGCCAACTTCCTATAGGTCGCTCAAATCCTTAGGTCGCCAACTTCCTATAGGTCGCTCAAATCCTTAGGTCGCCAATCGCTCACCCGACCTAACCTACCTCACGACCTAAGCTACCACACGACCCAACTTCCATACGACCTAAGCTACAACACGGCTTAACTTCTATACAACCAAATGACAACTGTTTTACAAACATTCGATCCGTAAAAATACGGGTCGTTACACTTTCTCTGTTCCTAGTAAGCTTTGATGATTTTATTATATTACCTTTTGTGGTCACCTTATAATTGTTATTTTTTTTATTTTAAGACTTGTCCCTAAAGGGAAAGATTCTTCCATGGTTAAAATGGTTGGAGAATTGAACTTAGCATCACAAACTTTTGGAAATAGACAAAAATTTCTAACTGAAACCAATCTCAAGAGACATTTCCTGATTTTGGAGTGCCACAAAGTGCTTGGGGAACCTCCCATGGTAAAGAAGGATGCTAGCGGGAAGCAATTCCTGGTGATTGGCAATCATAAGGCCTTTTCTAACTCTTTCCATATTCAATGTGATTCTTCTAGTAAGTTTTCATTATAGATAAATGGAGTTTCTTATGTCAGTGTCTTACAAATTTTTCTTTAATTTAGGCTCGTCTGCTGTTTTTGTCGCTTTTAAGTGTAAGAAAGCTAAAATTCACACTTTGGTCTTTGTTGAACCAACTAAATATGCTCCGGTCAAAGATTCTGTTGCTGAGGTCATTGTTGACATAAAAGGGAAAGTGAGCTCTAGTGCCCTCGCTAATGCTTCAACCCTTCCTCCGAGTAAAATATCTAAGCTTGTAGAGGACCAAACTTCTATTATTATCGTTTAGGAGTCGAATACTGAAGTCGACTTGACCACCCGAGATCCAGATATGATTGATTTAGGCTCTCTAGGTCAAATTAAAAGTTTTTGAAAACCTAGTGCTCTGATACCAAATATGAGTTGCATAATTATGGATCTTAAGGCTAATTAAACATTAAAAAGGTGAATAGTATTTTTTCAAGTTTAATATTAAACAGCACATTTTCAACATACAAAAAATATATCAACAATCAATCGTAGATATAATCATGGATAAAATTAAAAGAAATAAAGTAAAGTAGAGAGTTAGAGAGATGACACTAGATTTATACTGGTTTGGATTTCCCCTACATCCAGTCCCGTACAATTGCTTGTGTAGATTTCTTTTTAAATGCCAATCTTTAAATGAGTAGAAGGCAAACCCAATTACAATCTCGATTCCGAGACTACAAGACACACCCCCCGATTTTTTGGGCTCAGGGTACACCCACTTGATTTGGATGAGCTAGAAGCATACCCACTTGAATTTCTAGGCTACCAAGCACAACCAATTGATTAGAACGGGCTACAATCACACCCAAGCAAATATAATAGTTTGATGGTTTTTCTAAAGACGATTTTTTGAACTTGGGATACAATGGATACTTGGGATAGTTTGATATGGAGTAGACATTTTCACAAAAAAAGATGTTTAAGAATGGAAAGAGGGTATAGAATAAAATGATGAGTGAGTTTTCAGGAAAAAAATAGGCTTATATAGGAGTAAAAAGTTGTTTGAAATGATTGAATAGGTGATAGTTATTTGAACTTTGAATTTAAAAAAATTGCAAGCTTGCCATTATACGTCGACATATCTATTGTATGTATGTCAACTTACATACCTGAAATTTCAAAAACTGGTGTATATATCTATAACTTCCAAAGACTAATAAACAGTACAGGATAGTAAGAAATATATTTCATTACATAGAATTGAAAGGTACATGGATTTCAAAGAAAAAATACATGAAAATGACATGAACTAAGCATACAATACTAAGGAATATACAACTAGATATCATAAAGACACAACTAGGTATGCATAGAAAGATATAGATGATGATTAATTTCCACCAAGCTCTTGCAAATAATATTTCTAAAGAATTTGTTCACTTTGTTGGAAAGAGAAGTGAACTTTTTTGTAAATGAATGTTTAAGCTTATTTTGGTTTTTAAGAAGCTTTTCTTGGTTCCTTAGGATCTCTTTATTGGAGAGGTGAGATGGTTTGTCAAAACTTTCCAAAGAAGTGTTCGCTTCCTCCTCCTCCTCCTCCTCTTCTTCTTCCACATCCATCTCATTGCCTTCTTCTTCTTATTGTTGAATTTCTTGTTCCTCTTCATATGCCAACCTTTGTTCCTTTTCGAGAAGTATCACATATGGTTCAAAATATGGTGGAATGTGCATAAGGAAAATATTGACCTTGTCGAAACCTTTTCGAGGAAGAGTTTTTCACCTCTTAAATCCACTCTAAACAATATGAAAATTCTAGTAAGATACACACTATGGTAGAGTGTGTTCTCGTGTTTAGGAATATTCTTTTAAACAAAGTCATCTAAAATGACCTGTGCCCAATTGGTATTATAGTTTCCATAAATGGCGAAAAGAGCTTTAAAAACTTTTTGTGTATGGCTATTATAATTTCCATCCTTGGAGTGATACTTTGTTGTAAAATGAGACTCATAAATCTCAATTTTGGTCGAAGATTCTTGTGTTTAAAATCAAATTCTTCATCACTTTTGAAAATGTCATGAAAAACTTCACGATTTTGTTCATCAATTTGAAAAGTGGAGAAGTCAATTCCACTAAATTTGCAACCAGGTATATGCCCAAAAAGTTCACAATTTAAAAAAATTCGAGTGCCATTTACACTACTCCAAATTTGTCTCTCTTCACATTGAAAAAATTTTCCATTTAAATTCACATAAATATTTTGACCAAATCCGGATAACAAATAAAATCATTTGGGAAGAGTCAACTAAACCAAAAATATCATTTTTAAAATAAAGATCTTGTAAAACATAAGAGGAAAATCTTTGAATTTAGCAAATCTTCCAGGAAAAACTTTTCCAAAAGTAGCATACTCCATATAGGTTTCAATGGCTTCATTTTCATTGAGGAGAAAGCCCTTGGTTCTCTTAAAGAGCCTTATGGTATTAAGAGTTTGACTTGAGAAGGCCATTTTTGAGTTTGAGGAGATATGAGTATGAAGAGATATTTGAATTCGAAATAAAGTGAGTGAATGAATGGATAGAGAAAGATTGTATTAATAGAGAGTGGAGAGCAATGTTCTCTAAAAGATGCCTTTTAAGAACATGGGAGTAAGTGTAAAAGAGATGGAAGTTTGAATTTTGAAATGAAATTTCAATTTTTGATTTTCTAGCATGTATGTCGACATATAGACCATAATTTTCAAAAATAAAGCTTATAAAATATTCCTATATATATATATACTTATATACTTATACTCATCCAATATTATTATTAGTCTATTGGTTGTTCCTATAAACCAAAATCAACCAAAAATGAAATAAATATTATTAAATAAAAGGTACTGTTTTTGCTGCTTTTTGTTGATCATTTTTGACTAGTCTGTTATTACCGTGAAACAAATATTCACATTTCCAGAATCAGGTTTATTATCGCTTGAGGAAGTATCTGAATCATTTAATGTTGTTGTGTAAGCTCTTTTTCTTTTTCTGGATGAATCAATAACTGGTGAGATCTTTGATTTATTTTTATGTAGGCAGTCTCTTTGAAAATGGCCGGGTTCATCGCAGTTGAAAATTCTAGTCACTGTTCCAGTTCAAGGAGTCTTGTTTTCTGGTTTTCGAAAGTTATTCATCATTCCATACTTTAGGAACTTTATGAAATTTCTGGTCATGAAAGCAATTTCCTCATCATTATCATCGTCTGAATCTTGATCATCAGTTATTGCATTGAAAGTGATGGATTTTTTCTGTTGCCTTGCTTTCCATTCTACCTTGCAATTGTGCTTCAAAGGATATTAAATTGCTTATTAACTCTTCAACTTTAAGAGTACTAATATCATTAGCCTCTTCTATTTCTAGTATCTTCTGATCCCACTCTGAAGAGAGTGAGTTGAAGATTTTTCTAACTTGGTCCTCTTCAGAAAAGTTTTTACCTAATGCAACCATTAAATGCACCATATCTTGAAATCTATAGTACATGTCAGAAATTGACTCATATGGATTCATTTTAAAAAATAGAAACTGATTAGTAAGCATGGAAATTTTTGGTTTGTTTAACTTTACTAGTGCCCCCATGTGCAACTTGCAGTGTTCTCCAAATTTCATATGCAAACTTACAAATAGAGACTCTATTAAATTCATTTTTATCTAGTGAACAAAACAAAATATTCATTGCTTTAGAATTATTTGGTGCAAGTGCTTTTTGTTTAGTAGTCCATTATGCAAAATTAGTCTGGGGTTCTCTGTACTCATTTTGTGTAATATTTCAAATATCTAAACCATTAGACTGTAAATAAATCTTCATCCTTCATGACCAATAAGCGTAATTACTACCATTAAAAAGTGGGGGTCTAGCAGTAGATTGTCCTACAACAAAAATATTAACAAATGTAATATAAGTTTGCTAGCCAATAAAAGTTTTCAAAAATCAAGTTAGGAGTTTTTGAAAACCTAGTGCTCTGATACCAAATGTGGGTTGTAGAATTATGGATCTTAAGACTAATCAAAACACTAGATGGGAGTGAATAATGTTTTCTAACTTTTGTATATCCTTTTAAATTTCTTTCAATTTTAATATTAAATCATAGATTTTAAAAATATAAATATATCAACAATCAATCATAAATACAATCGTAGATAAAATTAAAAGAAATAAAGTATGTAGAGAGTTAGAGAGATGACGTAAGAGATTTTACACTAGTTTGGATTTATCCTTCATCAAATCCCGTATAATTGCTTGTATTAATTTCTTTTCAAATGCCAATCTTTATTTGGCAGAAGGAAAACCCAATCACAATCTCGATTTCGAGGCTACGAGACACACCCTCCTTATTTTTTGAGTTCAGGGTACACACACTCGATTTAAACGGGCTACAAGCACATCCACTTGGATTTTTGAGCTACCAAGCACACCCAATTGATTTGAACGGGCTACAATCACAACCAAGAAAATACAAATAGAGTTTGATGGTTTTTCCAATGACAATTTCTTGAACTTTGGATCCTATAGTCTCTTAGACAATACTTTGATATTTGATTTGAGAAAGAGATGATTTCAAAATAGCAAGAAAGTAACATTGAATCAATACAAAGAAGTTTGAATTGATATTATTTGATTTTGAAGAGAAAAGAGTACAATTTCAATGAAGTTTTCAAGAGAGTAAGAGGAGGGAAGAAAATAAGATAATAACTGCTAAAAAATTCGTTTGAAACCCCATATATAGTGTATAAACAGATGTGTCCATTTGCAAAGAGTTGCGATGTATAGACACTTCATTTCAAAAGTTGAAAAAAAAAATTGAGGCATGTATGTCGACACATCCATTTCATGTATGTCGATATATACATGAAAATTTTAAAAAATTATTTCTCTTAAAAATGTTTTGGAAAACTTATACTTTGTAAAGCATTTTAAACATAGTTTAAAACATTTTTATTTTTGAAATTTTTTTTATAAAATATTTTAACATATACTTTGAAAATTTATTTTGTTTGAAAATATGAATGATAATAAAATAGGAGATAGAGATCAAAGATTGCTACCAGGACTTTAACAAAATTCTATGACTCTATACACTAAATTATAGTCTTGACGTCTTCGTATCTTGGTTTTTATACTCATGAGTCATCATGTCCATTTCTTAAGTTTTTATATGGTACAGTCTTTGATTCAACGCCTGTATAATATCTTGCACTATATACTTTATCTTGGAAATACATTAATATCCATATTTTATATGAATGTATATTGTTGTTATCAAGGTTGTTATCATTAAAATTAATAACTCATGTATTAATAGACAATATTGACAAAGTCCCTGATTTGGCTTTTCATTCTCTCCTAGATCTAAATGAAAAATTTAAGAGAAAGTTTGATCTTATGTTAGTGAGAGCTCAAGGATCGCTTCAAGACAAATTCCCTGAAGAAGAAGCCATTGATACGAAGAAGTTGTTATCTTTTGATGACCCCCCGCTTGATGGAGATGGAAATTTAGATGAATGGGAGGATGATGATGAATATGACGACAATGATGATGATAATGATCAAGGTGGAGAACAGGGCAATGAGGCTCCATAATGACCAAGAGATGGAGGTAATGATCAAGTGATCGCAATTTAGATTCGTTTGTCGATGATGCAGATCTTCCTCATCTACCTAATTTTCAAGGATGCTTCATGGGAAAATATCCCTTCGAAAGATGTTATTTCCCCTAGGCAACTTCCAAAAGGAAAAGTTCAAAACCCAACTCCTCAGCTTCCAATCACACAGGTATGGAATTCATTATTTAAATACTTAAAGTTATCTTCTAGCCATAAATTAACAAGTTTATTACTTTAGTTAAGGAAAAAAGACAAATATTATTATGAGAATTTATATGAGAAGAGAAAGAGAGAAAAGTATTGCTTGGATAAAGAGATTAAAAAATTAATCAAAGACCAGAATCATTTGTATACAAAGTATCAGAATCTTCTAATCCATTCCAAGCGATTCAATGACTTTAAGGAGAAATGCGCGGTTCCGCTTTTAAAAAGATCCCGCCTTTATTGAGAAAGAGTTTTAAAGGAAAACTAAGAATTAACCTCACTCTTTTGGACACTTATTGAAGATAGGGATACCTTAGTGGAGTTCCTCTACAAAATTTACTCAAGAAATGTTTTACCGCTTTATCATTCTTAGGGAGCAAAAAGGTAATGACCGGGCTTTTCGGCCCTCGAAAATCGATATAAATACGTCCATTATATCACATGCCGAGTGATCAAATGCTGGAAGACCCGATTGTTAGGGAAAAGAATAAGGAAGAAGATAAGAAGAAAACTATACAACACAGAATCTCACAGCGGAACGAATAATCTATAATATGCCATAAATCTTTATACAAAAACAAAACTGTAATATATGTATATACAGACATCAATCAGAGTATACTAACCTATTTCAGCTTGGACAATTATAACAGCCTGTCCTCACAATTGCTGATAAATATAACAATGAATACAGCGGAAAATAACCATCTACGTGAATACGTCTCTGGGCCTCCAACTCATTTCCTTCTATGCATCCAACTAATCTGTAATATGCTCGGTCTGACCCGAGCATTATAATAAAATAACACCCGAGTCAGTTTGGAAAACCAGCGTGAGAAAAATACACCCAACTGGATTTAAAGTTATATAAAACCTTTGAAATCAAGGTATCTCGTAAGACCACACCGCATATAAACACAAACGGGTTTTTACCTTACAATAACAAAAACATTTTTATAGAAAATTCATTTATATTATAATAATATCTAGGGGTCAAAGTAAAATATGAATATAGCTGAAATGCTTGCATCTCACATTTCAGCATATTTGATATACAACTAAAATTGTAAAGCTTGTATTGGAGAACGGATTCCAACTAATGACTGGGCTACTGGAGTACCGTCCGTCACAGTACACCTCTAGAAAATGTACCGAGAGCCCCACGTGGACTCCCTACGAGTCAAGACCGGCCTTACCCCTTACTGAATAGCGCCGAATATGTCATCACCTTAGTTGGTATCAGCAACCTGAATGGGCCCCGAGCATACATGATCTATAATATCGATCTAGATTAGGTGATGACCATATCCTAATGCTAGGGAACCACATAGCCTTGAAGCATCTCTCATGTTTATTCATTCCCAGTTTATGAGGCTTGAGGCTACGATTACCTTTTATATAGCACTTCCCACTTGGAATGCTAACACTACCCTCCTGACATCAATGCAATGCCAGCATTCATCCATACAAGTTCATTCTGGGATTGAACGAAACACTTGAGAATTCTATCTCTGAATTCCCATCATCTTCATGATGTCTTCAGTTCGCAAAGCTTAAGTTAGATCGAATTGGTTTTCAGATACCATATTCGATCCCGGTCTCTTCGAAACAACATTTGACAGTTTCTTTTAAACTCAACCCCGGTTCTTTAGGAAATAAATAGATAAAGATAAGATCGGAGATCACCTCCTAACCATTAGCAGACATATTTCCTTATCATTGTCCTAGGAGAACGTAACGATATTTATTCGCACAGTACTGCATCATCGGAGATGACTGTGCCATATAGCCCACGTGTTTCTCTTAGATATTTCCAAAGTTACGTTTGGGTCCAACCTCGATAGTCGGTTATTTAACTATCGAATAACAAACATTCAATCAGGAATTTATTTCATAAGAAAAACCAACATTGGTTAAGCATATAAGCGACCACTAGCCTTGTTTTATAAACCTTTTACGAATATAAACCACATGTAAATTTCTTGTATAGGAATACTTTTGCAAGATATATCCATCGATTCCTATATTTTCAATACATAGAAATATCTATATACTTATCCCAACAACATAAGTATATTTACAAAACTGAGAAAGATTTCCTTTTCATTCAACTCTCAAATCATTTATAAATTTCCTTACAATTCTCCAAACTATTTATAAATCATTTTATAAACCTTCCAAAAACCATTTATAATTCCTTTATAAAAATTCAATCCCTTATAAGATTCTTATAAATTTCAAAATCACTTATAAACCCTTTATGAATCCACAAACCATTTATAAAAACTTCTTTCATAAATCTATAACCATGTTTCTAAAACTCGTTTATAAATATTTAACTATTTATAAACTCTTTCTCCTTTCAAATAAACTTTCCTTACATCTTCAATCCATTTTATAAATTTCTTTATAAAATACAAGTCTTTCAACTCTATTTATAGTCTCAAAAACATTTATAAATAATTAAAATCATTTACTTCGAACATTAATATATAATAATACTTTTTAACAATGAACATTATAAATAAATGTAAATCATTAACTTTAAATAACTTAAAATAATAATTAACCATTCCAAAATATTGTTTAAGAAATAATATTAATAATTAATATTTACCATTTTATAGATAATAATAATTTATTTTAAAACCTTATTAATAATTCTTATTATTAATTTCAAACCATAATTATTCTTAGATAATTAATCTTTCAATTTATTAATCTTTTCATAAATTCTTAAAACATATTAACTATAAACAAATAACTTTTAAACAATGTTAAAATAATTAAATAACTTAAAAATAATATTAATATGATTATCTCACTTTAAAACAATTTTAATATAATTAAATAACTTCAAAAGAATATTATTATAATTAGATAACCTTAAATTAATATTTATAATTTAATAACTTAAAACAATATTAATATATTTAAATAACTTAAATAGTCCTTAAAGAACATGTTTCTGAAACCTAATTTGGGATTTAAAAATCGTTTCTTGTCTCAAAACCCAATTCCGACTTAAACGACAATTTATAGTATTTTTAAAATACTAATTTGAGGCCAATAGCCACCCAACACTTAACCAATATCGATGTTGATTTTCTTATCACTACTAGATTTTCTTTTCAAACATATAACGACTTTATAATCACAGTGTTCACAATCATATTTATTATTCAATAAACCATATGTAAGAAATATCATTTAACAATTCAATAATAGCGAGGAATCCCGTTAAATCCATCCAACTTGCTTCCCTGCATCACAGATGTTATCCGGTTATAAAATATAAATCAACCGCTTCGAGGTGGGATTCGTATACAAAGGGTCATCCGCTCTTACACGGGAACGCAATAGGGTCTCATCCACTCCAATAGGCAGGAATATTCAATCCAACTAATAAATATAATAATTCATCCAAGTAATCATTCAACAATTTTTGTCAACTATGTATCATACTAGTTAACCAAAAAGGTGAGTTGAACTCATCGAAATTTTCTATCGTCACCGAGGCATTCCGGTTTGGAACTAAAATCGAACGATATTTGATTTTAGCCCAAATTTCAACAGTCTCCGAATTTGTCCAAACCAGTTCCATTGCGAGCTCTCATCGATACGAGCGCAACACAAAAAATTTCATCTCGATCGGACCTCGTATGAAGGAGTTATAAATTTTCAAAGTTTAAACATTTAATTAACTAATTAATAATAACTAAATTATCAATATTCTCACCAAAGGCCCATTTGGCCCAAACTCGCATGAATAGTGCATCTCCCCCTATTCCTTCCTCCTCAATTACAATTTCTTGTAACCCAAAATGTGCACGGCGTATCACTGACACGACCAACCACATCACCATTAACCGAACCAAACCACATACGTACTCCCCTTGTCGAGCTCTACTCAACCGACCCCACCATCCAAGGCCCGCACCCTTCCTCTTCAAACCGACCTCCTCGCCTCCCCTTATCTGCAAATGTCGCAACCACCAATACATCCCCGATGTTAACAAAATTTAGCCCAAAGTCGCCCCTCTCCATCGCAAACCCAATGCTATTGACAACATGGGCTAATTCTGACCGAATCACCACCATAACCAAACCCTAGTTTCGAACATCACCGATCATTGCCACGGAATCTTGCCGAACTCACGCCAAAACTACTACTCTCCGAAACGAACTCAATGACGCTTACGGTGTCAAGTAATTCGAAGCAAATTGAGAGCATTTTTTTGAGTTTCGTGTTCATTTTTCTTCTTTGCTGTTTAAAGGCGTTATCTCGCTTGACTCTCAATGAAATCTCGATCCATCAATTTCTAAAAATACAAGATATTGGTACGAACAACTTTTGTTTAGATCGTTTCGGCTAATTATGAATGGTTTGGGGTGTGTTGATTTTTGAAGAGGTGAAGTGTTTTTTTGTGGTGGATGTTGATTTGAAAAAAAAGAGAAAATTTCTCAGGCTGAAGACACGATTAAATAGAGGAAAGGCCTGGGTACAAATGTGGGTAGGGTGTGGGCCGATGGTGATGGCCATGGCAGATGGAGATGGTTCATGGTGGATGGTGACGAGTCATGGTAGATGGAGATGGGTAATAGCGGATGATGACAGGTCATGGCAGATGGAGATGGGTCATAGCGGATGGTGATGGGTTATGGCTTGGGTGGTCAAGTCATATATAAATATTTAAATTCAAAATATCTAGGTATAAAATTTTGAACCTCGATCGAGACGTGCCGCCTGGCATTTTATATGTTATACCCCTATTCCGAATGCAATAGAACTAGTCTCGAGTCCTAATTCGATCATATGCAGAAGATAGCTTTTTGAACCCAATTATTATATTAAATTTTCAATATTAATTTCAACGCGCTTCGATCTCGCATGACCAAACGATACGTCTAATCGCCATGAAATTTGACAGCGTATTATAATTCATTATTACGGATCCAATGAAACTGGTTTCATCGAAATCTGAGACAGTGCCCCAAAAGGCTATTTTCACTCGTTAATTAAAACGAGTTATTTTCAAAATCAATTAAATCACTTTTAAATCCAATTTAAAAGTTTACTATCTTCATTCTTATTAAATAGAAATTAAATAAGCTTTGAAATTATTTTTATCCAGCTTAAAATCCAAGATTCAACAATTATTAAATTCAACAATTAAATTATCCAATAAATCGTTATATTCGAAATTTGAGTTATTTAAGCTATAAAATTAACTTTTCAATATTTAAAATTAACTAAACATTCCAATTTCAAATAACTAAATTCTGGGTCGTTACAAAAAAGTGGAGGGTTTCTTAAGTGTTTGCATAGTAGATATTTAGATGAGCATGGAACCGATCCCATCCAAGTGAATGATGGAATCTTCCCAGGATTGCGATCGTTCCACTTTCCCCAAATACTCTTCCTTTCGAGAAAGTTAAATTTACCAAGGGAAGATTCATTTTTGAATTTTACAAAAGATCAATATTGTATGAACCCAAGTAATTTTGTTTTTAATGTATAATTCAGACGGTTTTATGAATTTCAGTGTTATCATTTCTTTGCAACTTAGTTTATCTTTTATAAACCATACAGATTAAGGAATCATCGGGTAGTCCTATTTCTACGGAACTCTTAAGTTAATTGATCAAATTAAAGAGGGACTTTAAATAGAAATTGTTAATTCTTAAAACTTCTTGGTTAGCAAAATATTGCTTCCTTAGAGATCTCTATAAAGTTTACACATGGCTTCCATATTTTCATTTTGATTTCTTTGGTGATGAAAAGGATAGATTTCCTAGCGAGATACCTACCAACCATGCTGAATTATTATGTGATGAAATCAGTCCTCCAACCGAAAAATGGGACTGCCATCAATTTCCTCTAGTTAATACTCCTCAAGGGTTTATTGTTCCTTTTGACTCTACCCTCTCTTTGTCTGCTAGATCACTTAAGAAGGCTCGATCAGCCGTTTTTAAACTTTGGGAGTTTAATGCATAAACTTATTGTTGATGTAAATTGAATTTACTCGTGCTAGTAACCCTTTTTGTTGTTAATAAAGGAAATGTTTCCACCGTATTAATTTTCTTTTCCCGTTTACTTGTTTTTATTAGGAAAAACAATAACGCTTACGTCTTGCGGCCCGAAATTCCTAACTCGATTGGATATTGTTAAAGCTATGTTTAGGTCAAAACTCAAGCAAAATCTTTCTTCTCAAAGCATTTCAACTTTGTCATTTCCGAATAATCTGGATGCACAGAAATGGCACGATAAATATTACCAATTAAATTCCACATTTAGTAGTTTAAAGGAGATTGTAACGACCTGTATTTTTAACACTTTAAAAATACGAATTAAAATAAAAATTTTGGATAAAAATCCAAAGGAAATAAAATTTTGTGTTGTTAAATGTGAATTACAAGTTAAAATGCAAAACTGAATTCTGAAATAACTTATTTGTAAATTAAATATGGATGTTAACCTGTATTGAATGTAAGTAATGAATTGAGTTTGATTGTAAACCAAATTGGTTATGATTGTAAACAAAGAATAAATAAAACGGTAGATTTAATAGTGGAAGTTTATGTTATTGAAACTAATATAAATAAATGTAACTTAATATTACAGTTGATTGAAATCAAATAATAACCGAAACTGTAATTTGATAAAGATGTTAACTGGTAATTGAACGTAAGTAAAGATTTAAATTTGAATGTAACAAGAAATTGAATTGAATTGAATTTGATTGTAAACAACGAAATAAATAAAATGTACATTTAATATTGAAGTTATAATATGGAAATCAACGTAAATGAATGTAATTTAATATTACTGTGAATTTAAATAAGATGATAGCTGAAGAAAATGAAAGTAAATGAATTATAAACTATTGATAATAATGTATATGTTTGCACCAAAAATGGGCACAACACTCTTCGGAAGTCGTTGAAGAGATAAACGCGCAGAATGAAAATTAATACTGTGGATTACCTAACAAAAACTCCAAATAACAGAAAGTAAATTGCAAAGACAAGCGATTTAGAGTGGTTCGGCGCTTTGCCTACGTCCACTATGAAGTTTGATGATTTTATTGCTCGATTACTTGAAGATTACAATAGTTAACAATGTAATACAACTGGATTTCAATGCTAAGTGTCAATCTAAAGCAGCGGCGGTGTTCTGGAGTAAATCTGGCAGACTCTGGACGCTCTTCAGTACTTAGAATTCTCCGACCCCTTTTCTGAATGACCAGGGGGTCTATTTATAGGTGTAGGAGGCTGATATTTCGCCTAAAATGAGGGGAGACCAGTTCTGGTACGTCAGGGGGCCCACATGGCCGAAATCTGGAGATCCGGGCCCACTTCGGGATCGATTCGACCCTTGGTTCGAATCGATCAAGAAAGCATCCAATCGAGCTGAAATTTGGCGTGCACATTCTTCATTATGTGTTTGAGCTTCTGTGAAAATTTCATGGCATTTGGACTTGTAGAACTCGAGATATGATCGATTCAATGTTGCATCTCTGGAGAACAGGGATATTTCGAATCGATCTTACTTCGAATCGATTCGGTCGACTCGATGTCCGCTGCGACGTGGCGCGTGTCTCTCGCTTCGATCCGTTTTGTACTCCTGTTTGACTGGGTCGAATCCATGACTTGGATTCGAAGATAGTGGAGTCGAGGACTCCCAGTTGAGTGGATTCGAAGACGTTCGACTCGAGGACTTCCGGTTGAGTGGATTCGAAGATGGTGGATTCGAAGTGAAGCTATGCCTCGGTGGATTCGAAGTGAAGCAATGTCTTCTGGATTCGAAGTTCCCTCTCTTGATGGATTCGAATTGTATAAAGCTCCAATCGATTCGAACTTAAGGTATCGTTCGAATCGACTCGAAGTACAACTAACTACTTGGTCCGGCTGGATTCGAACGAGAGCCCCTATGCTGATGGAGTCGAAGCAAGGGAGAGCTGCTGGAGTCGAGGCACTGGAAGTTCGATGGATTCGAACTATTTTTTGGCCAATGGATTCGAACATAGTCGAAACTTATGGATTCGAACTAAGGGTGCCCTACTCCATCTTTTCTCGACGATATCTCGAGCATACGAACTCGGATTGACTTGGAACTCGGATCGTTGGTTCCCATGGCTCTGATTGACGCGTCTTATCAATTGCAGCCCGAACTGGACTCGGACAAAATTCATCGATATCCGTAGTGATCCTTACGTGTAACCGACTTCCGAGACAATCTGTCACCGGTATCTAGTCAAGTCCTTGGTGTCACGGCCTTGCCAAAAGGCGGGATAACATTTGCCCCCCAAAGTACGTCTTGTGTAAACATGACATGCTTTGAAAAGCTGCAGTCTCTCATTGGATAGCTACATCATGCTTTATCGAAAGTTGCCTTCTGTATTGCAGTCAAAAATACGTGCATACGTGTATTATCTTGACCTTGGTTAACGTTGCGTGATCGCAAGTTGTTGTCTGTTCGGTTCGCTATCGAACTCTGCATCGGTCCTCTCCTGAACCGATTTGAGATTTGAGTTAAAACATTGCTTTTATGATTGTCTATGATCATCCTCTCGTATTGATCCTCTCCTGAATCGGTACAAGAGTGAACAAGCAATTTTTCATATGGAAACGATTCGTCCATTTGACCGGTGGTATTTGATGGATGCGAAGCAAGGTTCCTGGATCCACTTCGAGTTGATGGTTTCGAAGTAGATACCTCGAATCGATGGGGCATAGCGACTCACGTTCATCTTCTGTCGACTGCTTCGAATCGATGTTCCTTCGAATCGATACTGTGTGGATTCGAAGTTCTCTGAGTTGGTGGAGTCGAAGTTGTGAATGCTTGAACTGATGTACTTTCGAAATGATGGTTCGTGGGGCTCGTGCTTTGAGTCGATGTTGTCTCGCATCGATGTTGTTGAGATGGATTCGAACATATAAGGAGATTCGCAGGAGATGGATTCGAAGTGGTGGGTTACGATCGATTCGAAGTTGCCGTAACGAATCGAGTCGATGCTTTTACCTGTTAAAGCCGGTCAGTTGTACCGGGAGGCGAATCGTCTATTTTCTTCTATATATACCGGGGTACTATTCTCTTCTCACTTTTTACCATTTACCATTGCTTTAGCCATTTCTTCGAATCGATCTCTCAGAGCAAAAACTAACGGGCTTTCCTCGAAACGATTGACTTCGTCCCCGCTTCCACTTGCAATCGAGTCAGGTAACTAAAGGATTGATTCGAGATGAAAATGTTAGAACTATCTTCGCCTCAAAGAATTCTGAGTGATGAGATCTGAATGGAGTGGGTCGACTCGGTGGGCATTGATTCCAGGAACAAGTGACTCGAATCGTTTTCTGATGCATAGCTTCGAATCGATTCTTGTAAAGGAAGAAGCAGCCTCGTGTCGTTCGATTCGATGTAACTATGCTTTGATCGAGTCGAAGGTATCGAAGGTCGATCGATTCGAAGTCACTCAGTGCCTATGGATTCGAGGCGCTTCTCCATCCCTAAGTATATCGAGTCGACCTATTAGGATTCGAAGCACATCGAGTCGATCCATATGGATTCGAACGCTTTCAGTTTTGAGAACTCAATGTTTATGACTTGCTCCATCATATGAATTACGACCAGTTTCAAGTTATTCTCTGACGAACTTAAAGAATTTTAGCATACTTGAC
Organism: Allium fistulosum; assembly: GCA_030737815.1. Lineage (NCBI taxonomy): Eukaryota > Viridiplantae > Streptophyta > Magnoliopsida > Asparagales > Amaryllidaceae > Allium > Allium fistulosum. The sequence goes on along the minus strand of CM060908.1, from coordinate 307,399,657 downwards.
TCCGACGAGCTTCGGCCTTGCATAATCGAACTTGACTGAAAAACTTGAACTTGAATTTCCTTTGAGGCTCGTCGATGGAACTATGACTTAACTAAAATTTAAACAGACCTAAACTTGAATTGGTTGATAGCACTTGGATGGTATGGAAGTGACGGTCAGCGATGACGGTTGTTTTCCTTCTCAAATTCCCAAGATATGTTGTACGAACATCTTGCTTTATTCTGCTAAATTTGCTTAAGTGATGCACAACACTTGCACCGCACGACACGTTCATCCACACCACACTGGGGCACGCACAGGCTAGTTATGAACTTAACGTTGCTTTCTGATGAGCTAGCTAATTATGGAATCTTCGAGCTCTCAACAACAAGAGGTACAGAGCTCGACTCCTCCGGTGCTTGAGATTTCCGACATCCCTGCCGATGTAATCGATCCGGCTCCAGACGAATTGTCAGAAGCTATATTTATAGAGGACCCTGTCGATTCGGTTCAGTCTAACATCTCTGAATTTTTATTGGGACGAATATGCCTAAAGCACAACATATCTCTAGACGATGTATTATTGCCCGGCGCCACTGATAGACCGCACAATCCGCCTGACGGATATACAGCATTCTACCGTCATGCTTGTGCGGCTGGAACTCTTCCTCCTTTCAATCAATATATTAGAGGGATGCTATCATATTTAGGAATCGCTCCTTCACAACTTCATCCCAACGGGCACGCGTTGCTGAACAGTGCCTTTATCATATTTATGGACTGTCTCTTTCGCCCGCCGAGGCCTTCCGAGATCAGACACATATTCAACTTCAAGAGCAGGGGTGATAGCCCGTCATTTACATTTTTGGAGGCAGTTAGAAATTGCCAAGTTGTAGTTGGAGCTTGGACTCGCCTGAGCTATTTCAAGAACGAATGGTTCTACGTTCGGTGCCCTCCGGGTTTCGCTAGGCGATGGTTGTCTAGACGTAAGCGTCTTAACCTGTTTCCTTGACCAATAACTCTTCGGTGTTAAAATTGACATTTGCATTCCTTTTACAGCTATTATTTCTAGGCCCGATGGAGGGCGCTTCAAGAGTACCGTCCGGAGTCTTCAAGAAGTCCCAAGCGAGCTGAGGCATATTGACTCGGTGCTGAACGACTACAACTTAAGAGTCCTTGGTTTGATCGACATCAATCAAAGCATAGTCGTTGAAGGCTTTGCAAAGTCTGCCTCCAAGAAGGGAGATAAGAAGAAGACCAAAAAGAAAAAAGTGAAGAGGTCACTCGGAATCAGAATAATTGAGGCGGGTGATGAAGAAAGAACCCACACAGATTCAGAGCCGATGGCTGATCTCTCGGGAAACTTTGAAGAATCGGGAGAAAAACGGAAAGGCAAGGCCGCCGTTTCCAAGAAACTTAAGTCTAAGGGGGGAAAATCGGTAGATGCGTTTCCTCCCGCTTCCGGGGTCATGATTTCTGAGGCCGCCCCTTCTCATCCGAGAGATTCTTTCAAAGGGCTAGACGATATTCCTATCCCAGATTATATATCAATTTCTCATGATCCCGGGTTGGAGGAATTTCAAGATGTTCTAAACGTGAACGAGCCCTTTCCTTTAAGTGCGGTCAACACCTCCGGTCGGTTTTGGGGGTTTACACATTTACACACACTTCCACGGCACTCCACGACTTTTGCATAGTAAACATTGCTTTATGGGATTTTAAACCGTAATTCTCTCTTATCGCAGGTGAGATGTCAGGACGTGGCTCCACCCTAGATAGGCTTCGGAATGTGCGCCAATCTTCTCCATTTTATGATTCTCGTAGGAGAGAGACGGATAGGGATCATTCGCGAGGCTACTCGAGTCAGGAACGTTATGATAGAGACAGAGATTACTCGCGTAACCGTTCTGGCTACGATTACTCTGACAGAGACCGGGGGTACCAGTACCGACCCCGATCTCGTTCTCCTCCGCCTCCCAGGGCTCCAGTAGATCTCCCAGGGCCATCTCATCAGCAACAGTTGCCTTCTCAATCTTCTCGGCCTGATATTCAGCGGCCAAGAACGGAACCGACAGCAGCCGCTATAATTGAACAAGCTCCGGCTGAGTTGACAAGCGAGGGAGCTGCTAAACTTGCCCAAATGAAAAATGACTACCCGGAAATTTGCATGGATGGCTATATCTTCCCTCCTAACTTCAAAAGGATTCCTCCGGAAGCTGAGACCACCGCTCATAGTTATATTCACGACTTCTACGCTCAGTACAAGGAGTGGTACAAGGCAGCCGTGAAGGCTTCTAGAGTGGCTTTTGAGAGGGCGAAGATTATTGCTGAACGTGATGCTGAAATTGTTAAACAGAAACGCATCATTGAAGTTCTTCAATCTGAAACGGAGTCGTCCCGGAATTCTGAACTTCAAGCTCTCCAGAAACACGAGGACGCCGTGGCCAAAATGGCTAGGATGCAACAGGAACATTGCGCCACGGTAGAAGAGATGGGTCACCGTAACACCACCGTTGCAGTTGAGCGAGACTTAGCCGTTAAAGAGCTGAACGAGCTCAAGGCCAAATTTGCTGAAATGGTGAAGGAGAAAGATGACGCAAACGCCACTGCACAAGAGGCTTGCAACCAAGCGGTATCTCTTAGGGCCGAACTTGCTGCGGCGGTGGTCAAGTCTAAGTCTGCGGAAGCAGAAATCCAGGAAAAGATTTTGGAGGAGAGGTCCAGGCTGGACGCTGAGTTCGACGATCTCCTTGTCACGTACAACGCTAATGTGCTGGAGCATAGAAATTTAGCGTGGCTGGGAGATGACTCCATGATCTTGTACAATGCCTGGACCCGGCTGGTGAATGAGAAGAAGGCAATGCATCCAGATGAAACATTTGACGACTTTGAGCTGGAGATGCGTTTGCTCACCGATGATGAGAGGAAGACCCTTCATGAGGTGGTGGTCTCCATGGCGAAAGAAAAGCTTGGCGTTCAATCTTTAGAGACGGGCGAAGGTTCGGGGACCGCGCATCACGAGGCAAGTGTTGAAGCTGTACTCCCAACATTGCCCGAAACCACTGGTGCGGTAGACCCCCAATCTGTTCCTGCATATAATCCTGACCAGCCGTTATTATCTTCTGCCGATGATTCCACCCATGTTTCGGTCCAGACCAAGGAAGGTATTTGAACGCTTCTCGTAGTTTAGTTGTGAAAAACCTTAAGCAACACACTTGGCTAACAATCTTCGTTTTGTCGCATTTCAGTGACTGAAGCTATTGTGTCTGCGCCCCTTGCTCTATCAGTTCCTCATCAAACACAAGGGGTTGTTTTTTCTGAAGCCGTCACGACTTCCACTTTGATTGGCGAGGAGGGAGATGCGAATATGTTTTCTTTCAGCGCTCAAATGATTGAGGATCTTCTCAATGAACCCATCGACCCCTCTGCCAACCCGTCCGATGTTGTGAGTGAGGCTGCTCCGGCTGTTAGTTCATCTATGCCAGCTATTGGCACATCTGATGCGGCCCAAGTATCTCGTGAGGACGATGTTATTGCTGAGATTGCTGCCGAGATGGCAACAGGGAATGTTGGTGTGAATCCGCCCGGGCCTGCCCCGTTAATGGTGATTTCACCGGGCGGTACTGTAATGATTGAGACCGCTCCTGCCCCTCCTCCTGCTACTACTCCTATGCCTCCAGCTCGTCCTCCTAGAAGGACTTCCGTCACCTCCAGCTTTGAGGAAGATGTCGACATTATATCGCTGCCGGAGGGCAAGCCTGAAAAGAGCAAGCGATTGAGGAAGAAATCGGGCAGCGGATCGGGTGGAGCTACCCCAAAGAAGAAGATAAGGAAGAAGAAAGATTGAACTCTTTCTTTAAATCTCTGTTGTGTAGGGTAGCATTTTGTTGATTCTTCTATAGCCGTGTATAGATGTGGATTCGGCTCCCACTAGTAGCAGTTTCTTGAACCATTTTGTAATCAGATTCTTTTTGTTGATAATGGAAATGAAAATGTATTTACTTTTGTCTTCAACTTGCTATGTGTTATGGTTCTGCCCCCAGTATCGGGGATTAGTGTGGAGTTGATGTATGTTCATACTCTGCCTTGCGTACTGGAAGCACGGAGTTAATTAATGTTTATACTCCAATTTGCGCTCTCGGAAGCTGGAGTTTGTTAGTGTTTATACCCAGCTCGCGCTCTCGGAGTACTCTGGGGTTTTTAGGAGAATGTTTATACTCCGCATCGCACTCTGGGAGTACGGAGTTAGTTAAAAAGTTTGTACCCAGCTCGCGCTCTCGGAGTACTCTGGGATTTAGGAAAATGTTTATACTCCGCATCGCACTCTGGGAGTACGGAGTTAGTTAAAAAGTTTGTACCCAGCTCGCGCTCTCGGAGTACTCTGGGATTTAGGAAAATGTTTATACTCCGCATCGCACTCTGGGAGTACGGAGTTAGTTAAAAAGTTTGTACCCAGCTCGCGCTCTCGGAGTACTCTGGGATTTAGGAAAATGTTTATACTCCGCATCGCACTCTGGGAGTACGGAGTTAGTTAAAAAGTTTGTACCCAGCTCGCGCTCTCGGAGTACTCTGGGATTTAGGAAAATGTTTATACTCCGCCTCGCACTCTGGGAGTACGGAGTTGGTTAAAAAGTTTGTACCCAGCTCGCGCTCTCGGAGTACTCTGGGATTTAGGAAAATGTTTATACTCCGCCTCGCACTCTGGGAGTACGGAGTTGGTTAATGTTTATACTCCAGTTCGCGCTCTCGGAAGCTGGAGTTAAGGAAAAAGGTTGTCGTGTATCAACCCATTTCTGGCCTGATGTGATGGCTTGCCCCCGAGCTCGGGTTTCATTTGGTGAGTGGTTGATTGCTTCATAGCCACTCCCTACTTGAATAAATTCCATTGCGTGATGGAATTTAGCTCTTCGTGCATCGTGATGTTGTACATTGTATTTAATGAATCACAGCTCTGGCTCAAAGAGATGGCATTTTATTGCTGAAATAAGAAAACATGGCAAAGTCAGTTGCCTTATTACAAATTCTAATTTCGAAATGCAGAAACAAATTTTAAAACAGAATTGAAACTAAATAGATAAACACAGCCTGTTATGTGCGATGGCGATGAAGTCTTTCGCTATATAAGGCCTCTGGTGAAGCTAGACCATCAGCGGTCGTCATCTCATATACATCATCCCCGAGCTCTTGCTTAATCTCATGTGATCCTTTCCATGTTGGTTTCATATGCAGCAGTGCTGGGTATTCTTTTTTAATGACGATCTCATTGCGTTCAAAAGTTTTAAGTCGGTCCTTGGCATCGCGTAATCGGGCGATTCGTTTTCGGTGTATGACTGTTCTCAAGTCAACCTGATCGCCCTGGACGACTCCAACTCCGTTGACAGTGGGAAACTTTAAGGTCAAGCACCATGGGGCAATTACAGCTCTGAATTCAGTAAGGGCAGGTCGTCCTAAGAAGGCGTTGTATGGCGAGACTATGTTCAACACAGTGAACTGTAATGTTCGAACTCTCCTATGTTCCTTAGATCCCAACCTAACTGGTAACTTCACCACCCCAATAGGTACGGTAGAGCTACCGTTGAATCCATGGAGGTGAGTTTGGCAAGGTTCCAACTCCCTGGGATTCATCCTCATTTGATTATAAGCATGTATAAAAAGGATATTCACGGAGCTCCCGCAGTCAATTAGTATCCTCTTCATCCAGGCTGGACCTACTTGTGCCGATATCACGAGTGGGTCCGTAGTCGGGCTTCCGACATAACCAGTATCGTTGTCTCGGAAAGTGATGTCGTTAATTGTCGCTCTCTTTCGTTTGGTCGAAGGTTTATTGTCTAACTTATCATCGTACTCAAAGTCTGTTCGTCTAACCAAGTTGTTATATGATTTCATTTCTCCCCAGCTTCGCTTCGCTGTACGAGGACTATCACTTACAACATTTATTACCAGTCTTCCTCCGACACGACCTGGTTCTTCCTGTCTTTCTGGATTATGTACATGATTTTGATTTGAGGGGCCCGCCCCTTCAGACTGCGGTGCCCGCACAAACTGATCTAACTTCCTTTCTCTAATCAACTTCTCAACGAGGTCTTGCAAGTGTCGACATTCATTGGTGTTGTGGCCATAACTTTCGTGGAATCTACAGAACTTTCCTGTTTGAATCTGCCTCTCCGACGATTGCTTCGGAGCCGGTTTCTTGTATTGCATAGTATTGCAAGTATGTAGGTACACATTTTCCAACGATGTATTCAATGGTGTGTAATTATCGAACATTGGGGCCTCACGTCGTGGACCCCGATTTGGATCTCTTTTCTTATTCTGACCATTGTTTCCTCTTGGCTGCGTTTGCTTGTTTTGTATGTTCAACTGAACGTTTCCGGAATTGTCTCCTGACTGTTTTACTGCTACATTGCTCTGTATCCCTTCACTCTTGGGTCCCGCATCGTCTTGCTTCCTAGACTGTTTTGCGTCCTCTTGTCGTAGGAATTGCGCGGCTTTGGAGTAGAAACGGTCCAATGATGCGGGCGGTTTTCCAGCTAACCAGTTTCCAAATTCAGAATCAGGGTCGATCCCCTTTGTCAATGCCATTAAGATTGAGTTGTCGTTGGGATTACTAATCTCCACACATGCCGCATGAAATCTTTCTAAGTAACGCCTTAGCGTTTCCCCTCGAGCTTGGGTAACACTGGATAGGGTGTTGACATCTTTGGGTCTAGCGACATGCATGCGAAATTGTTCCACAAATTTCTTAGCCAGTTGATCAAATGAAGAGATAGACCTAGGTGGCAATCTCGTGAACCACATCGTTGCAATTCCACCTAGAGAGATGGGGAAACTACGACATTTTACTGCGTCATCGGCCCTTGCGGCGCTCATTGACCACTCATATTTTAAGATGTGTTGATTGGGATCAGAATTTCCTTCGTACATAGGAAGGGTCGGCATCCTGAATCGCCGGGGAGGTTCAGCATTCAGTATCTCGTTTGTGAAGGGAGTATGACTTCGGGAAAGTCCCCAGTCATCGTTGGTAAGGCCTTGGCTTTCGCGGATCATCTGACGTATCATAGTCGAGATGTCTGGCATTGCTACATTTTGAGCTTGCCGAGCTAAGGTGTGGTCGGGTTCCACAGCGCGAGTTTGGATCGGACGCTGTCGACGGTCCAAGTTTTGCCTCCTTGGCTCAGCGTCTTCTAAGACGTACGGTTCAGGAGTACGCCCACGTTGCCGATTATTTGGCTCCGGAAGATTTCGGGTATCAACCCTTGTTTCCATTGTGGCAGCTGCGTCATGATTGTCCACGGTATGCTGTGTAGTAGGGCCTCCTTGTGTGGAGGGTCCGGCCTGAAAGCTGGTTGACGGTCCTGCCCTCAACTGTCCAATAGTTAAAGCGGGTTGATATCCGGTCGTTCGTGCATGACTCCCGTCTAATCGAGGACGGGTAGATCTGTGATAGTAGTCTGATGAAGCAGAACTTTCAGTGGATGAGCGGGATACAACATCCCTTCTGGACTTCCTACGGCCCTGGCGGTTCAGTTGGTTTGTCAATTCGATGTTGGCACGCAACTGTTCGGCTAATTGCCGCCGACTCTGAGTCAGCTCTTGTAGCAATACTTGGAATTCTTGTCTAGTGACTGCCCCAGACGGATCTGAGTGGGCAGTGTTGTCTTGGTTGGATGGCTGCTGTTGAGCAGGATTCTGTCCATCCCTACCTTCTTGTCCAGCAGCTGTAGAAGTGGTTCTTGTGCTAACCATTTCGAATGATGAATCCTTTTCCTAGATTTTACGCAAATCTGAGTAGAATGGAAGGACTGTGAATCAAAGATCTGGATCTTCCTCTTGGATTTGTGCAATCCGGTATCGATGGTAGATCCAAGGAGCAGGAGAAAAAAGCTGGTTTGTTCTCAGTGAAAGCACCAAAGTGTTTGCACCAAAAATGGGCACAACACTCTTCGGAAGTCGTTGAAGAGATAAACGCGCAGAATGAAAATTAATACTGTGGATTACCTAACAAAAACTCCAAATAACAGAAAGTAAATTGCAAAGACAAGCGATTTAGAGTGGTTCGGCGCTTTGCCTACGTCCACTATGAAGTTTGATGATTTTATTGCTCGATTACTTGAAGATTACAATAGTTAACAATGTAATACAACTGGATTTCAATGCTAAGTGTCAATCTAAAGCAGCGGCGGTGTTCTGGAGTAAATCTGGCAGACTTTGGACGCTCTTCAGTACTTAGAATTCTCCGACCCCTTTTCTGAATGACCAGGGGGTCTATTTATAGGTGTAGGAGGCTGATATTTCGCCTAAAATGAGGGGAGACCAGTTCTGGTACGTCAGGGGGCCCACATGGCCGAAATCTGGAGATCCGGGCCCACTTCGGGATCGATTCGACCCTTGGTTCGAATCGATCAAGAAAGCATCCAATCGAGCTGAAATTTGGCGTGCACATTCTTCATTATGTGTTTGAGCTTCTGTGAAAATTTCATGGCATTTGGACTTGTAGAACTCGAGATATGATCGATTCAATGTTGCATCTCTGGAGAACAGGGATATTTCGAATCGATCTTACTTCGAATCGATTCGGTCGACTCGATGTCCGCTGCGACGTGGCGCGTGTCTCTCGCTTCGATCCGTTTTGTACTCCTGTTTGACTGGGTCGAATCCATGACTTGGATTCGAAGATAGTGGAGTCGAGGACTCCCAGTTGAGTGGATTCGAAGACGTTCGACTCGAGGACTTCCGGTTGAGTGGATTCGAAGATGGTGGATTCGAAGTGAAGCTATGCCTCGGTGGATTCGAAGTGAAGCAATGTCTTCTGGATTCGAAGTTCCCTCTCTTGATGGATTCGAATTGTATAAAGCTCCAATCGATTCGAACTTAAGGTATCGTTCGAATCGACTCGAAGTACAACTAACTACTTGGTCCGGCTGGATTCGAACGAGAGCCCCTATGCTGATGGAGTCGAAGCAAGGGAGAGCTGCTGGAGTCGAGGCACTGGAAGTTCGATGGATTCGAACTATTTCCTGGCCAATGGATTCGAACATAGTCGAAACTTATGGATTCGAACTAAGGGTGCCCTACTCCATCTTTTCTCGACGATATCTCGAGCATACGAACTCGGATTGACTTGGAACTCGGATCGTTGGTTCCCATGGCTCTGATTGACGCGTCTTATCAATTGCAGCCCGAACTGGACTCGGACAAAATTCATCGATATCCGTAGTGATCCTTACGTGTAACCGACTTCCGAGACAATCTGTCACCGGTATCTAGTCAAGTCCTTGGTGTCACGGCCTTGCCAAAAGGCGGGATAACAGTATAAGTAAATGGTTGATGCAATAATGAAAGTGTAAATCGAAATAAAAGAATTCAATTGGAATTAAATAACTTGAATTTGAATTACAATATAATTGAACGCTGAATCTAATGTAATCTTTTATACTGGATTTATAATGGAAAACTGCATTGTAAAAGATTGTAAATTACTGTGAAATTAAAAATAAAATTTGTGAACAATTGAAATTTGATTTAAAAGTTAATAGTTTAAAATTTGGAATTTTATATTGAAATTAAACAGTAAAAATTGTCATTTTTACAACTGTCTCGGATTTCGACGAAACTAGTTTCATCGGATCCGTAACAGTGAATTTTTGTAAGGTTTCAATTTTCGTAGCAATCGGACTTGTCGTTTGATCGTACGGACTCGAAACGCCTTGAAATAAATGCAATTATAATCAATTAAAATCAATTTGAAATTTTGATTTTAGCATAACTTCTTCATACGATGGAATTTGGACTTAAAACCTTTTCCATTGCGTTTAAAATATTTTAAAACACCTATTTTGATATATGGGTTTACCCAATTCCGTTCCGGAGTCAGAACGGGCTTTTCGGGCCATAGTTTGTTCCGCACGTTCATCTATCCAGTCTATCTACTCTATCTCTAACATACCTATATAAACACAGTTATAAACCCTAGCCTCCCTAATCTTCATTTGTCTGTACGTACAATTCATCTTCTTCTTAGCTTCTCATTCCAATGGCAGACAAAACCTAATTCCCAAATTCCAAAATCTAAAAAAAAAAAATTTTTAGAGATTTACGCGCTTCGGGTCGCGCTTCGGGTTTCAGGGGGAAAAACCCTGGAGCAACTTCGAGTCGGGAAGAAAACTACTCGGGTCATCGGGTCGATTTCGCAAAAAACTCCAAGCAGGCATCGGGTATTTGAGGCGGGAACTCGAAGTCGACTCGGCACCAGAATTTTCCAATCTTCAAATTTTCATAACTTTTGCATACGGACTCGGATTTGGGCGAGGTTTCTTTTGTTAGGATCGTATCGAAATTCCGGACACTTTGACGCTGGTTTGGATGGATTTGGAGACTGTCAAATTTTTGGGTTTAAATTGAATGTAAATTCAATTTAAATTCAAAGGTGAGTGTTTTATAACGCTCACAACGTACTGAATATCTTTATGGCAGTTAAATTTGAAATTATGAAGTGATATGGATTTATTTTTCGTTGTTTGATAAAAATTTAATTGTCATATAGATTGTCATTTGAATTCACCGTTGAAAATTAAATTGACAGTCAAATTAAAGTTAAATTTTAATTGCGATCAAATTTCCTGATATTGATAATTATGAAGTTGTTGTGAATGTTATTGGCTTTATGGTTGATTGGTTGTGATGGATGCTATTGGTCGATATTGGTTGTTTATTTATTTTGATATATCATGCTATCATCATGTATATTGTTTATTGCATATAAACTGTAAACCGAATCATTTCGAATAAATTAAGAAATAGGTTGAAATGATATACCTATGACATCTATTTGGATTGAAATGATATATGTCCATCCTAGAAATTAAATTTGAAATAATTATCCACTTGGCCATAGGTTAGAAAATTATATACGGACACCGGGTTGGTTAAATTAAATGATTTTAAAAGTTGTTTTGAAATTATTTAAATGAATTGATTTTAAGAATAAAATCGAATTTATGGAAATTGAATTATTTTGAATTGAAGCTCAAGATGTTGGAATTTAAACTTGGTAAATGAAATTGTTTAATTATTCGAAGTTTAGATTTTTAAGAAATTTTTTGAAATACGACGTAAATTTTCGAAAGTTGATTTGTTTTAAAAGATTGGACTTTTAATCGAACTCTGAATATTTCTAAGAAAATTTTTATGAAATGATATTTCAAGTTTGAGTTTGGAATTGAAAATTTATTTAAAATTGAGATTTAATTAATTTGGAATTTAATTGAAATTCAAAGAAATTTGTGAATTGGACTAAATTGAAACTATTGAATTATTTAATAATTAAATAAGGTTAAATTATTTAATGATTAAATTGAATTGAAATTCTTTAATAAGAAAATTTTGATCTTTTGAATAAGTGAATTTTTACTTCATAAATAATTGAAATTGAGTTTCTTTATTAATTAAGTTTTGGAAAATTATTTAAGAAAGTAAATAAGTGAAATTGAATTTTTTTAACAAGAAATGAAAATGTGATATTTTTGGAATTAATGTAAGACTTGTAATTGGAAGAATTGATTTGACGAATTTAATTTAATTCAAAATTGTAAGTTTTGATTTAATGAAGTTGAACTTAAAAAGGTAGTGTAATGGATTTGAAATTTAATAGAAATTGTTTTGAATGATAAAGTACCTTAACGGATATTAAATGAAATCGATAAATGAATTTAAATTGATTTGAATGTTGAATTAAATTAATTTAAATGATTTCGGAATGAAACTTATATACGAACTTGAATCAATATTTGAATTGTTTAAATTGAAATTGAATTATAAGATTTTGAAATTTTGATTTGGAAGTTTTGAAACGTAAATTTGGAAATTGATTTAGAAAGACAAATGAAATGTTGATTTATAAATTTTAATTGAGATTGTAATTGATTTGGTTTTGAAATAAATAAACGACCAATCGGTGAAATAATTTCGAAGTTATTAAAGGGACCGGAATCGGTTATGGATATACTCTCTATCTAAACCGAAAACCACTTTAATAACTATATGCGGAGTGATGATCCAGAATGAAGTGGTTGGAATGATGTACGTGTTGACTGAAGAAAGAGAACGATAATGGATAGCCTTGACACTTGTGTCAAATTGGAAATGACTAAAACAGGAGCTGTGCCGGGCCAATGGAGGATTAGCTACCTCAAGTGGACACACTTCTTCGTAAACTATTCTTTTACTTGTTGTCGATTGGTGCACCCTTGATTTTGGGAGTGTTGTTTCACGGTGTTGCGGGCGCTGCGGCGTTGCGTTCTCACCAGTCCGGATCAGGCGAACGGTAGTATCACTACCTTGGGTATTGCCTCATGTGCCTTGTCATACTTGTATTCCATTTATGCGCGACCACTACAATTTTAATTTGTACCTTTAGTATATGGATTTCCCTCTGGTGACTTCCGGTTTTGGGGAAACTACGGTCTTGTATATGCTCTTGGGAATATAAACTGTGTTAAGGGTGGAATGGGCCATGGCTTAACGCTATTTTAATACTTTTACTTTAATGTAGACATATTATAATAGCGTATTGTACTACATAGTAGATAGTTTAACGGATCCTTGAGAGATGGAAAATCCCGTAACATCTCTTAAGTTATTGCACTCACGTTGACACTGGATAGGAGATGTCAAAACCCGTAAACATCTCTGACGCCGTCACACTCATATTTTCTTATTCGATTTGACTTACATGAGATATTTTAGTCCTGACTCGAGTGTTTTGCCTTTTCATTACGCTCGGGTCAGCCTGAGCATTTCAGATAAGGTTGAAGATCTATTCTGGAGGACGAAGACGGAGTTTGGTATTACATCATTTGTATTCTACTACCATATTATTTTTCCACTGCATTATTGTATTATCTCTGATATGTATGTAACTCTGATTTATGATGTATAATAATAATCAAATTTATTTATTTAACAGCTTCATGAACTGTTATTTTATTATTATATCTTGTTTCTTCCGCTGCGAGATTCTGAGTTTGTTTTTGTTCTTTCTTTTCCTTTCTTTTCTTATTTAACCCATTAACCATCCGCCCTTTTGAATGGTTTAGAATCGGCATGTGTGTTTGATTTGTCGATTTAAACTGTCCAAAAAGGCGGGTCGTTACAGAGATGACCTCCAACTTAGAGGAAAAAATTAAAGAAAATGATAAAGGAATTCAAGAGTTAAAAGAGAAAATGGACATGATTTGGCAGTCTAGTCCTTCAGTCCAAGGAATCGAAGTAGATGCAGAAATTGCCCAACTACATCAAAGGGTAATGGATCTTGAAGTAGATTTGTTGAGAAGTCAAGTATCATGTCAATCCTTAGAACTTATTACAAGTGGAGGAGAATCCAATTCCTACTCCTACTACTTTGATCGACAAAGAATGGTTTGCTATTTTTTTTGAACCCACCTTCGAGTCTAGATGATGGAAAAATCACCAAATGGAGTCAAAAAGTTAGATATTAATGCATTCAATTTTGAACAAGCGACGAAATGAAAAAATTTCTCAACATGTTAACAATTATTGGTTCAGGTGGAGAAACTTGAGCATGAAAAATATGCTCTTGAACGAGAGGTAAAGAAATTAAAGAGCAGGATTCTGACTTTAAAATGAACCAGTAAAGCAGTTAAGCATGCATTGGAAGTTCAATTTGGCTCTAATGATGATGCAAACATTATTTGGAAGAAAGAAAAGAAACTTAAAAAAAAATTGGATGTGGCTATCCATCATATTATCATTCTCTTTCGGTCGCTACAATTTGAAAAAGGTGTAGAAACTTGATACCTAATGAAGAATCACTTAAGGGTTTTTGGATAGATTTCCCTTTGGCTACCCATTCTTTGTACCTATAATCTTGTACATGATATGTATAATAAATTTGTATCTAAACTATTATTACCTTGAATGAATCTTTGTATTCTTCTTTTTGAATTTGTAGAATTGTCTAAGACATGCAACTTGTTTTCTAGAGCTTTAATATGATATGTAGCCCTTGATGAGCATTGGTCGGTTTTCTTAATATAAACCTTGTCACTAAAACTGAAAATCAGTTTTGATAAAAAGATTAGCAACTTATTAATCAAAAGTTTGGAAGAACCCTTCATTCATTTAACAGGAAATTAGAAACCGGTCTAATAATAAAGATATTCATTATTAGAAAATTTGAATTCCATTTTAGGAGAACTTAATTTAGCACTTTGAGGAGTGAAGCATTTAATAACTTCACTTTTTGGTCTTATCACCTAAAAATTTGGAGCTTGACGCTTGAAGTTTTAGTCTTACAGGAGTAAATAATAAGAAATCCATTTGATAATTGTAATTTCATCTAAATTGAAGATCAATTTTTTTTGGCAATAACTTGATTAGAAGACTAGAGAACCATCTTGCAATAACTTTGAAATAGAAGACCAGGAAACCATCTGGCAATAGAAGATGAAAAAAACATCTGGCGATTGAATAGAAGACCGAAAATAGATCTGGTAATATCATGATTTAATCTAAATAGAAGACATGAAATCCATCTAATATTAATTTAGAATTCCATTTGATAAGATAAGAATTTTTTTGATAACAAGCCTAAAATTCTATCTGGTAGAGTACTAGAAATCCGATTATTAATGGAGATTATTGTTGTTTAGAAAGTTGATTGTTAACGAAGATTCCCGTTATTTAGAAATCTTGAATATTAAAGGAGATTCCCGTTATTTTCTAATTTGAATCCTGTTATGGATTAAGAGTTAATTCAATATTTCGAAAATTAAAGCCTCGGACTCAATTAATAAGTCATAGTTTCTCAAACATCATTATCTGACATTAAAATTCTCAATTCTACATGATAGATAGCTTTTAATCCTTCCTTTGAACGTTTCTTTAACTTTTCCTTGGTACAGAATTAATTGTGTTTGACTGTTCTTCCTCTAGAAGATAGGCATTTGATTGATCTTCCTCTAGAAGACTACCTCAATCCTTCTTTAGGACAGAGTTTTATTTGCTTTTGCATTCAATTGATCTTCCTATGGAAGACTTCCTCTTACTACTCTTTGAGTTATGATTTATGCTTTGATTGATTTACTTTATTACTATCATTAGGTAATGATATGAACTTTGATCGAACCCCTTATCACCATCTTAGGTAATGATTAAGGTTTTGATCGGTGCATTTGGTCAGCTATCTTGAGCAGGACCAAAGTCTTACCCGTCCTCCTTCTAGGAGGTGCTCTGATTAGGCCTTATAGGCGAAACTGAAGGCTAATCTCCGGTCAAGCCTTATAGGCGGAACCAACGACTGATTCAGTGCTTTGGCCATGCCATTTTAGGCAGGACCGAATGCTTACTCCATCCTCCCTCTAGAAGGCACTTCAGACAGGCCTTATATGTGGGGCTGAAGCCTGAATGGTGCTTTTGCTAGGCCATCTTAGGCGGGACCGAAGGCTTACTCCATCCTCCCTCTAGGAGGCCAGGCCACATAGGTTGGACCAAAGGCTTGCGGTGCTCTGGCTAGACCCTATAGGTAGGACCATAGGCTTACTCTGGACCTCCCTTTAGGAGGAGCTTTGATCACGCTATTTTGGTAGGATCAATGGCTTTTTCCTTTACTTTATAAATCCTCTTTATGAAGCATTCTTCTTTATTAGTTACTTGCTCTTTGTAGACACATTTTCCTTTTCCTTAAATTTTGCTAACAAACTCTTGGAGCACTCCCTTTCCCAAGGAATAATCAATCATTCCTTTTAAAGCTCAACATTGATCGGTTTCGTGTCCATTCCTTCGGTGATATTGGCATTAAACACCATCATGATTCTTTTCATTTCCTGGCTGCTTCTTTTTTGAAGGCCAATAGTTTAATCTTTCTTTATTTAGGAGGCAGATATTTTCATTGTATATGGTAAGGGAACGAAATCTTAAAGTTCAAAATTTTCTAGAGCATTGTGCTCTTTGCTCCTGCTTGATTCCCTTGTAGCATTTGATTGGTATATTAGCACCATTTGCAGGTTCTCTTTAAAGATTTTTGAGCTTTGATTGGTTCAGAAGGATGATCAATTATTCACTTCCACCTATATGAAATGGGTTTATGCTCCACTTATCGGGATTACAAGGAATAACTTGTCTCTTTTCTTCCATGATTCATATTGCTAACATCCTCAACACTTGTTCCTCCTGAAAATGAGGGTTAGAAGCAATTTGATAAATTGGCTTGACTGCTTAAGGTTCGGATGATCCTTGTTCAAAGAAAGTCATCATATGGTCCAAAGAAGGTTATGTAGGATTTGGAAAGCTCCTTCATCAAATATACAGGTTGGGGTAAATCCTTTATACTCTATATATGCGGGTTGAGGATAATCCAATATTAGATATATAAGGAGACGTAAGTTTGAGCCCTCCTTCTAGCGCCAAAATATTAACAAATTTCTTTGTTAACCCCAAAATGTGCAAGGTAAGCAGGGCATAATTAGAGATAGACTTGGAAAGCCTTATGCCAACTCACAAGAAGTATGCATGTTCAATAGAAATGTCATGTACATGTCATAAGCGATAGAGCATAAGAGTCACATGCAAGTCATATAATAGTCAAGGATCCTCAATTACTTGTTGTAGGTTATGCAAAGTTGATTGTACAAGTCCTTGATTGCAAAAAGTCACAAATTTACAATCGGCACCTTAAATCCCCAATTTGATCTAGGGTTTACAAATTTGCAAATGTAAAAAAATGATAAGGAAAAGTCCCCCCTTCCATGAAGCTATCGGGTCTGTATTTATAGGAGTTGAAGTAGACGGCCTGGCTGCTACATGTCCTTGGGCACCCTTGATTCTTTATATCATTCATTGTGTTGGTGATGTGCGTCAATCTTTTTGTATACCGCTGATATGCGGCAACCCAATTTACATTGATGAATTGAGACATCCTCCTTTATTGATGGTTTATGACATCTTCGCCACATTGATAATTTACGACGTCTTAGCCATATTGATGATTTACGACATCTTTACCATATTGATGATTTACGACATCATTTGCTACATTAGTGAAATACGACAACCTTCTTTGAATTATCATATTCAACACCCCCTCTATGTTTTTAATATCCGACATCCTTCCTGGATTGCCAATTCCCCGCATTGCTCATTATATTAATGACATATGACATTCTAATTCACATCATTGACTTCCAGAATCCACCATAACTATAGATATCCGACATCCCTTCTACTCTTTGAAGCTCGACATCCCTTCCTACATGTTAATGTTAGAGATCTCTTGCCACTTGCTTTACAACTATTATAGTTGCAAAGGCCAGTATCTACAAAGTTCCAATGTACCTCCTTCGTGACTATATGTTCATGTACGACATCTTTTGGGTTGGCCAATTGCTTGGAGTTCGACACTCTTATTATCTCATCATCCTCTCTTGGGTACACCTTTTTATAGAAGTTCGACATCTTCTTGAAGTTCCCTGAAGCTTGTTACCTCTTGCTGAATGGTTGCTTTTCTTCTACATGTTCAGCATCTTGAATCATGATATATTCCCTTACATATTCGACATCTTTATTTGTAGTAACAGATGGTTTTCCTCCTAGATTGTTATAGTCATTACAGAGACTGATAAATTCCGCTTTAGGATTTTATTCACTATAATAGCATAGTTTATATCTTAAGCATGTCATATAGTATTTTTCCATTGGTCGAGTGTTAATAGGACACTTGGGTTTGCTGACCCGCTTCCTTGACCACTAGTGATCCAAGAGATACATTTGTTCTAGGTTTTCTAGGTTAAATCATTTTTTGATAAAAAATATTCATCACTTATTAGATAAATATCACAAAATTTTGCTAACAAAATCGTATATATCATAAATACGTAGATAATTCATGTTCAAGTGTTCATCCCTTAAAACACTAATCTTAAGTCGAATATTACATATATGAGTTATTCCTGACTCTACCCAAGTTATATTGACTGGGTAACAACCTACGTCCAACTTATTTATGGTCATACGTGTTCGAATTCTTGATTTACTCAACTCTAGATCATCCTCACTCTGATACCACTATGTAACGCCTTCGAAATATCAGAGTGGTTTTGCCATCTGATAGCTCAGACAAATAGGTATGGAAGGAGCGATCTCTCATATACACTACTTTAGGTCAATATGGATACGTTTAAATACCTAAATACATCTGAAATAGTATGTATCTCGTCTAGACACAAGGCAATATACATAAGTTCTAGGATTGATTAACTCACATATTAGGAACACATATAATAAATGAGGACACGTTTATCAATATCACAACATAAATGGAAATTTATATATAAATCAAAGCTTATTGGACACATGGACTAATAAAAAAACACATCACTTAAAACTCGATGGACTATATATACTCCAAAAACCATCGACTTCAAATGTCCATATAACTATTCTTCTTACAACTAATCTTTAGATATATCTATGGCTTCTTGAATAGTCTTATCTTCATCATATTCTTGAATAAACTAAATGGTGCTACACATCTTGGCCTAAAAGTTATGGTTGCTAAACTCAAACTTAGTAGTCTCACATTCTAATATACATGTCTTTTGGATGGCTCACTAAACAAATTAGACTGACGTCCAATAGGAAGGCAACCTAGTTAACACAACACCTCAATCTGACCCGAGGCGTTGTCATAAGCATAATAAACATTGAGTTAGGATAGAAATCTAACTATGAGTATAATCGTGCACAATAATAACTTACATGTGTGGTGTCTGGTATAAATAAGTGACATACTAATCAAACACATTGATGTCACATCTTATACAATATCTCGCCCATGGTTCATTTTCATAAATCAACGTCAAAGCACGTGTCATGGTTATATTCCTTATAAATCACAGCTACAACTCTAGTCAACTGGTTTATCATAATCTATCCATATTAAATGAGTTACTTTTGGTTGCATAAATTCAAATCATTATTACAAAACAATCATTTTATAAGGTCAGCATTTCTAATTATACTTATGAGAAGGCTAAATCATCTTCTCAAGAAGGATGAATCATCTTCTAGTCTGTGAGTCCCAGTAGGATATCGCATTGGTAAATCTCCTCAGTGGATTCATCTTCTACTTAGACTATCTACCCCGGTGAGTCATCATGGACTTTTTCATGCGCATGCTCTCGGTCAGTTATGGTTGATCCCCATATGATCCATTTGTTGTCATACCCCTCACGTACCTAAAGACACGATTCCACTTCTTTTTGTTTGCACTACACCTCCAAATGTTCCACAATATCTTCAATAACTTCATATATCCTAATATATCCTAGCAATAGATCATTTAGACATTGCAACAAGGGACAAGCTCATTACAATTCAGGCTATGATTCTTAAATCAGTTTGCTAGGATGAAAACTAGTAGTCTAGAAGTCAATACGTTATACCGTCCTTGACAAATGTTAAATTTCACATTTCAAAAAAATTTGACTTTTAAAAACATCATTATTCTTAAAGATGATGTTACATCCCAAATAAATTCGTGTATATATAATTTAATTATCAAACAATAATGCATTCAAGCATTTCAATTCAAGATGACAATTTATCCATTCAAATCAACATAACTGGGATATAATTAATTTGCATCAATGTATATCATGGGTGAAAATACATACTATAATTCTATGCTTGTATTTCTAAAATAAAAAAGTAAGTAAAAAACATACACACTCTTCCAAACATCCAATTCATCCATTTGAAACTTGTATTTCAATTATACTTGGCAATATAAATAGATTACACTTAATATTCTAATCCAAGTATTATTTAATTTATTCAAATCTAATTGGGTAAATTTACATTGACTTAACATGAGTATAACAAATTATATGTAAAATAGATGACTGATGTTTTGAATTAAATTCTTTATTTACCCAATTTAAACTCATATTTCATATATTATAACTATTCCCATGTTTTCTAAAATATTTTAGTTATAAACTTGGTTCTTCTTTCTTTAAAAACATACGGAGAATCCTTTTAAATTTAACCATGCATTATTCAATATTATTCGATATTCAAATTTAATCTTTTTAAAAAATATAAATTTTATTCTATAGTTCTATACTTGTTCAAATGAGTGAATAAATTCTACTAAAATATTTTATGTGTCATAACGATGCTAATGACGCGAATCTCCCACCAAGCAGATCTCATTCGAAAAGTTATATCTTCTAACACCCCTAATATTATATAACTTTATTCAGGAGATTTAATTAGATAAATTAAATAGAATAATGATAGATTGGAGAGATAAGGAGATTGAGATTTGAAAATTAATTAGAGGCCGAGCTTAAATAAAATAAACTAAATGAATGTGTTTATGTAAATGGTTTTGAAAAGAGAATAAGGCTAAGGGCATATTAAGGAATAACGGTCCACATCCCTTAACCCCTAAACCCTTAGTCCCATTCTCATTCCTCAAGTTCAACATTTAAAACATAAACAAAGAAAGCATAAAGCCGGCAATTACTAAGGAGAAGAGAATCAAGTAAAAGCTAGAAGAATCAAGCTAGAAGAATTAATAAAATTCAAATCTCAAGTCTTTAAGGTGAATAATAATCTATAATATCTCATTTTTGTTTTTAATGAACAAATTTTTTTGGGTTTTAAGATTTAAAACCTATATGATGACTTTGATGATGATATGCTTGGCTTACATGTTATGTTATATTCGAACATTAATGTTCGTTAATGGTTTATATGGTTTTAAGGCTAAAATCATTTATAAAGGGTTTCGAATGCCATGGGGATTAAGTATACGATGTAAAATATTATTTTTGAGATTGGTTTAAATTTCGGTAACTATCCAAGCTATGGATAATTTATTATGAATTTTCAAAGGAAAATATGGACAATTGGGTTTATATATTCATTTCGGCTATTATATAAAAGATTTGGGTTCGAAATTTGGATATGTTAGTTAAAATATAAAAAGTGAATTTCTATGATTTTTGGGGATTTTTCCTAAGTAGTTTACTATGGAAAATAAATTATTTTAGAAAGAAGACTTAAACGTCTTAATTGTTTTGTTAAAGGGAAGGACTATTTTGCTAATTAACCTTAATTAATTTCTGGTAAATTCGACAGTCTTTTTATAAAGATTTTGATAAAGATATGGCAACCAATCATGTTTTTACTAATAGACAAGTTAGGTTAAAAGCTTTTACCTAAAAAGGCAATAAAACAGTTTTTGTTTAAGTCTTTGGTTTCGCCACTTCTAGAAACAACCCTTTCGATCCTATACTTCCGTCTTCGACCAAGTCGAAACTAGTATACATGGTATCAAGCTTTAGTATGTAGTGGAATGGAGAAAGGCAGCAGGTATGGAGTCAAAACATAGCTTTCGAAGGGGTCGAAGCCTTGGTTTTCTCTTTAAAAGAAACGCTGCTTGCCTTGTCTTCAAATGAATGCTTTGGAAAGGGTTTATGATGCTTTTGACAAGGCTGCTGCCTTTTTAGTTTCGAATAGGTAGCTGTCGAAAGAGATGCCTTGTTTTCAAATTAAAGCTTTCGAAAGGGTAGATAGAACCCAATCGAAACAACCCTGTCGAATTTATACCTTTCGTAGGGATTGAAGTCATCAATGAGTTCAAAAGATACCCTTTGTTTTATTAAATACCAACCGCTTCCCAATGCTTTCTAAAGGGTCCTAGTGGCCAACTATATTAAAGGTTTCAAAGGCAATGGTGTCGAAATGGGTTTCGACACTATCCTTCTTATTGTTTTAACTTAAAGATTTATGCTTTCGAAAGGATAGTGCCAAAGCCATCTGTTTTTCCCTAAACTCTTTTTAATGGTTTCGAATGGGTACTTTTGCTTGTATTCACATAGACCCAAAAATATAAGTTTAAAATTTAACCCAATGGTTTTGAAAGGGATACTTTCAAGGTTTCGAAAGGGGTACTTTCAAAGGTTACAAAAGGGGTAATTTCAATGGTTTTGAAGGGGGTACTTTCAAATGGTTTCGAAGATATGCTTTAATAATTGAATAGTTATACTTTAATACATTCGAAAGGTTTTGAAAGAGAGGTCAGGTAGAATATAAACTAAGTAACTCATGAATGAATAGAGTTGCATCTTGGAGGTCTGGTACACCAGAATAGGATGTCCAAAGACTAATTAAGAAGTTATCAGTTAAGATAGGTTCGTAGTGATCCCATGAAAACTATGTTTAAAATAGAGTTATTGGCATGGGCCAATAGGTTTATAGTAAACCCATGAAAACTATATTCAGATTAAGTTATTGACAGGAGTCAATAGGTTCATAGTCAACCCACGAAAATATGAACGTATGTTGTAATAATTATATTATTCTGAACGTTGTTCTCGTATGTGGGATTATGTAATGAATCTGAAATGAATTTTTGGAATGGAATGAGAAATTTGTTTAAATTATTTTAAAATTTCTACATAACCATGTGTTTCTGTAGTATCAATGAACCTAACATTACCGTATATGGTCACTGATGATTAATAACTATGGATGACTACAACATCCATAGCCGTTAGTTTTGGATCTCCAAGTTGGGGGTGTTACATATCTATTCAAGTTTTAGGGATTAAATAAAAAAATCATTTTATAATTAATAAACTTTATACCTTTGTTTGTGATAAATAAAGTTCCAGGGACTTTATAAAATTTTCTTTTCTTATTCTATTATTTTTCTTTTGCATCTTATTTAGGCAAACCCGACACCTCTACCTCCTTGCGCAACTACTACATGCCCTAAAATGCTCCTTCACAGCCACCGTTCACGACAGCTTCAAAATCCGCACCACCTTAAGGTTGGCATGGCAAACTCGATGACGTTCAACACCCACACTTCTACACCAGATCACCACGGCCTCTCGACCATAGACTACGCTTTTGGCCACCTAAGACAAAACGTACGCTGCCTAGAGTCAGCTCGCCAGGAAGCACCTACTGGTGCCGCCACCAACACCTCTCACTACCATCGTCGAAGGTCACTACTCATGGTCGTAAACTTTGACTACCTCCTGTCATTCCCACACTCAACTTCAAGCGAAACAAACATGAATGGTACCTTTTCCATTGAATGACGAACACAACCATACATATCTTGCAAGATCAAGTGATTGTCAATGAGGCTCCATTTCTTCCATTGCCATTGTTCGAACCCATTTCTGGTCCTCACCAAACTTCAACCTCCACACGAAGGTTATCGACTTGTTTGTCTTGATATTATCTACAAGTTTTCTTCTTATGTCATCACTTAATTCTTAATAATTTTAAGAGATATCAATCATCAAAGTGTATAAAATAAAATGAGTTTGTATCCTTATTAATATACATACATGAGAACATTGCCTTACTCTATTTATTTTTGTTTGCTGACCAGTATTTATAACAATAAAAAATGAAGTAAAACAACTAAGTACTGATATGTAAGGCTACATATATGCATATATAAAGGTGCAAGTATAAGATTTTACTAACAATTACCAGATCGTGATGGAAATATAAGGTGATGAAGTAAGGGAATATATCCACTATTTGATGGGTTACTAGCAACAAAACAATAAAAAAGAAAGAGTATACTCATAGTGGTACAAATAAAGATGTTGTCAGTGTTGATAAAGAAAATGATGAATATATTGATATAACAGTTGATGCTGATGAAGATGTGGTGGATGGAAATATCATGGTGATTTGAATTTTCTTATGAAGGAAGATGAATAGCAAAGGGTTTAAAGAGTTTTGATATTGGATTCTCTTATGTTAAAGTACATACATATATGCATTAAATTATAGTTATTTTGATGATAAGCTTGAAGATATGATCAAATTAAAATTTTATAAGTTATTTTGTTTATTTTTTAAATAATTTCCTACCCTTGACCACTATATTACTAGACCAGTAGTTGATCTTCGATTAAATTCTGCTTGAAGCATTTTAATCTAAATTTTATTTTACTTTGTAACGATTTTTTTCTTTTATTAAAATATTATATTTCAATTTTCAACAATTATAAAATAATTGTTTTATTTTCAATATAAATTTCAAAATTTCACAAATATAATACTTACCAAAATAATTTCCTAAACATCTTTTGGATTTTAAAAATGTAATTCAAATTTCAAAGTCAAATTTTAAATTAATACTTTTCAAATAAATTCCAAAATTTCTTTTATTAAATTAAATTCAACAAAAATTCTCACAATTATTTTCTAACCTTATATATCATTTTCCATTAAGTTTTGAATTCTTTTCAATTTAAAACATCAATAATTCATTTATTTATTAAAAATTCCAAATAAAAATCCAAATAAAATATTATGATAATCGGTAAACTAATGGGATGTTACACTGATACTCTAGGCAAGTGCGAATTCTCGGGTGGAATCTGATTTACCAATGCTTTCTAGGTTTAGTTAATTATTCCAAACCGTTTAAATACTTGTTTCAATTTTAAGATATTACAAAAATCTTCCACTTGGAATGTGAAGTTAACCACTAATATTTTTTTATGTACTATATAATTGGCTTGCAATTCAAATTTACTACGATGGTCCGTTATGTTTGAGCTAATTGGCATTCCACACGAAGTATAGAGTCAAAATACGACCTTTTGAAAGTTTCTGTATTTAAGGCCAAAGTCGGAATTATTTTATGATAAAGCTTTTGGACAACCAACAATGCCAAAAGGCTCAATGTCGTTATTTAAAGAGATCAAAATTTCATTAGGATTACAATGATAAAAAGCAGCATCATTATTGGGTTTTGTTCCTAGTTTTGAAAACCATGGCATAGATTGAAAATGTGTGAAAATGGGTCAGTTGTGTGGTAAGAATTTACTTCATTAAACTTTTAACAACATTCTCTGGTAATTGAGACCGTGTCTTACATGTATGCGTTTTGGAAAATTATTAATGGCATCTTTGTGCCTATAATTACATTAAAATTCTTGGCCATGGCTCACTCTTACATGACACCACTTGGCCATAGCTCACTCTTACATTAGACTACTTGACCATGATAAAAAATCTGGTATATTAGAAAGTAATTTTGTTGCATGATACTACTCATGCTAAAATACTTGAAATAACTCAAAATTACTGATAATTTTGATATGTTTGAAATCTTTGTAGTTGCATGTTTCTATATGACTAACCTTTACTTAAACTCATAGATGTGGCGGCCTTATATTGTGCTAATGTTGTAAATGTTTCGCATTTCATGTTCGGAGTATTATGTTACCATTTGGCCTTTTTAATCGATACGCTTATGGTGGAATGATCTCATGAATGATGAGGGTTCGTATAGCACCCCATATTTTGAAGTTCCATGATATGAGGAATTAATTTAATTAAATAGTCAAAAAAGTATAGTATAAAATAATTGTAACGACCTAGGGTTTTTGGTCATTTAATTTTGAACGTTGAATTTATTTTAAATGTTGAATTTGAATTATTAACTTCTTTTGAGTATGGAGATTTTGGTTGAATTAGTGAAATAATTTAAAATTTCAAATATAGCGATTTAATGAATTTGGTGAATAGTAAATTCAATATTTGAAATTAGAAAAAAATATGTGAATCGGGTAAATATGAATCTGGAGTTAAATGTGAATGAGATGATTTTTAAAGTTGATTTAAAACTCTATTTGAATTAGAGTGGTGATAGTGGACTTTTGAATGGAATTAAAAGTCGATAAATTAAAATTTGGAATTTTATGTATAAATTGAATAGTGAAATTTAATTTTTGGATTAATGATAAATAATTGAATTTGTGATTTAATATGAATCAAAATGGTTTCTAATATGGATATAAATTTTATTTGAATTATATTTGAGTTGGTAAGTATAAAAATTGGAATTTCAAGTAATTTCGTCGATTTTTAAAATCGTTCGATTTAATCGACGCATTAATAGCCTTTCGGGACACAGTCTCGAAATTCGACGAAACTATTTCCACTGGATCCGTAATAGGTATTATTATCGAATTTCAAATTTCTTAGTATTTGGAGTTATCGTTTGGTCGTACGGATTAGAAACACGTTGGAATTTATATTGAAAATTTAATATTATAATTGGGTTCAAAAAGCTATATTCTTCATACGATCGAATTGGGGCTCGAAACTTATTTCATTGCGTTCGGAGTAGGGGTATAACATTAGGAACGCCTGGCGCCACGCCTCGATTAGAGTTCTGAATAAATACCTAGATATTTTGGAATTTTTAATATATATATATATATATATATTATCACCGTTTCATATCAGCCGCAATTTTAGTCAAATCCTATCCTGTCTTCAGCAACCTATGATCGTGCCTATTCCTTTCCTTATACGTTTACTCTTCTTTTTAAATCACAGCAGATTCTAAGGAAAGAAAAGAAAAAAAATTATTACTCAAATCTTTAAATAAAAAAGATAAGTAAAACATTTCCTCCCAGTACATACTCTCTTCTATTCGCATACAGGACGAACGAGAGAAGAAAAAAAATGAATGATGAAACTTTTAAAATCAAAATCACTAGAAATACAAATCGAAAAAAAAAATCCAAATTTGGTATCTTTGAAATCGTAAAAGATGGAGTTTCTCGTCCATGCCCTCAGATTCATGCTCGACCACCTCTGACAGAGGTTGATTTTGGAGTAGTTAGACTAGGGTTAAGGATTCGAGGGGTTATAGGTGTCGATGGGGATTTTAGAGCTTGGATTCATGATCAGGGGACGAAGGCGCATCAACGGCCTCAAATTCGTAGACTTCGATCACCGATTTGGCATCGCAACATTTCTACAGTCGCGTGTGAGCACGAGCAGGTCGCGTTTAAATCTGGGTAGGTGGGGCTGCGGCGAAGGTGTTCGATCGAATAAGGATGGCGAGGCGGTCATGTGGGCGATGTTGTGATGGTCGATGGTGCTCCGGCGGTTCTTTCATGTGCACATCCATTCGTGTTCATATGTATACATGCGATTGAAAGGGAAGGGAGAAGAAGAAAGGAAGGGGGGAAAAGAAGTGGGTCGGGCCTCTTTTGCAAATGGGTATTGTAATTTAATTAAAATTAAGTTATATAAATTGTTAATTAAAATTCCAATTCATATAAATCTCATAACTCGCTCGTTTTAGGTCCAAATCCAATGCGGTCACTCGCGTTGGGTTCGTATTAGCGAGATCTTTGCTATGGAATCAACTTGGTTGAGTTTAGAGCTTGCAAAATTTTCAGATAAATTCAAATGCGTTCGAATTTAATCAGAATCAGAACGCGAAAGCTACAACAGGAAATAAAAGTGAGTTAAACTCACTCATTTGGTTAATCAGTATATTTTTATAGCGAATAAAAATTATTTATGCTGTTTGGATTGTTGAAATTGATGATTCTTGGAATTGGTGATTGTTGAAATTGGTGGTTGTTGAAATTGTTTAGGATGACGATATATCATCTTGAAATGCTATTAGATTGGTTGAACCGGATCTAGGGTGATGATATAGCAACTCGAATTGCTATTAAACTATTTATGTTTATTTTAAAGTTTATTTCGAGTACTGAATCATATATGTGTGAAATTTGATGAATGGATTGTTTTTGAATTACGTTGTTAATTTATAACATAAATTGAATTGGAATATATTAGTGTTATCTATTTGGCCAAATAAACACCATCTAGTATTAAATGGAAATGTGGTTTGAGTGATATGTTAGAAGCAGGACAAACTTCTGATATGCTATGATGTAAAATTGGGCAAATTTTAATTGATAGTTGTTTGCGCCAAAATTGGTCACAAACCCCAAGTGTTGTGAAACCACCAGTGTATGTATACTGATCAACAAATATTCATACACGAATCTTAGATCTAAGCAAGCAACAAACAACAATCCAGAAATAATGAACAGTGACACACGATTTATAGTGGTTCGGCTATCTCCGGCCTACGTCCACTTCAAGGTTTTTATGATTTTATTGCTCGATGTTTGAAGATTACAATTTCTTATTGCGTAGTACAACAGACTTTATGATTATAATCTGAATCTAAGGCAGCAATGGTGATCTGGAGTAAATCTGACAGAGTCTGGGCGCTCTTTTGCTCTTAAAATTGTCCGACCCCTTTTCTGAATGACCAGGGGCTCTATTTATAGGTGTAGGAGGCTGATATTTCGCCTAAATTGAAGGGAGACCAGTTCTGGCACGTGAGGGGGCCCACATGGCCGCTTTTTGGAGATCCGGGCCCACTTTGGGATCGATTCGAACTCGACTTCGAATCGATCAAGATTTGCTCCGATTGAGCTGAAATTTGGCATGAACATTCCTTAGGTTGCCAGTAAGCTACTGTGAAAATTTCATAGCGTTTGGACTTGTAGATCTCGAGATACGATCGATTCAAGATCATGTTCTTGGCTATGAATCCTCTTCGAATCAATCCTCCTCGAACTGGCTTCTTCGAATCGATGCCTTCGACTCGACTCATTCGAATTGATAGTGTTGACTCGATGGTTCAACGTGTCTTCGCGATGACGTGGTGCACCTCCTTCGCATCGATCCGTCTTTATCTCCGAGATGACTGGGTCGAATCCTTGTTTCTAGCTGCTGTGACTTGGTGGATTCGAAGTAGTGGATTCGAAGGTATGCTCCTTCGAATCGATAGAACGTACGTTCCCTTCGTATCGATCAGGGCATTCCATAGTCGATCGATACGAAGACTTTACTGCTGAATGGATTCGAATATGGGAATGCTCAATGGATTCGAGGTAATGGACTTGAAGACAATTATAGGATGGAATCGAAGCTCCTTCCACTTCATGGATTCGAAGGGTGTTCCCTTGATGGACTCGAAGCAAGGAAGGCTTCGATGGATTCGAACCAAGGCATATGAGGATGAATTCGAACTATGGCTTGCTCCTGGTGGATTCGAAGCATGGCTTGTTTGACGGAGTCGAAGCAAGATTACTTCTCATGGGTTAGAACTAATGCAGGGATGATGGATTTGAACTTAAGGATGAGTCTGATGGACTCGAACCAAGGCTATTCCTTCTACTTTCCAGTGGTGGTAACTTGAGCATACGAACTCGGATTGTCTCGAGATTTGGAACGTTAACTCTTATGGCTTCGCTTGTCATGTCTTGCTAATTGCAGCCCGATCCGGACTTGGACAAAATTCATTGACATACACAGTGTTCTTGTGATGTAACTAATTTTCGGGACTGATTGTCATTGATTTCTAGTCAGTTTCTTGGTGTCACGGCCTTGCCAAAAGGCGGGATAACATTTGCCCCCCAAAACATGCCTTGCGATAGGAAGGTGTGTTTTGTAGTTCCATAAGTTGGATGTTCATATCCTGTTGATGACCTGTGGTACAA
The DNA here is from genome assembly GCA_030737815.1 of Allium fistulosum. Classification (NCBI taxonomy): domain Eukaryota; kingdom Viridiplantae; phylum Streptophyta; class Magnoliopsida; order Asparagales; family Amaryllidaceae; genus Allium; species Allium fistulosum. The sequence goes on along the minus strand of CM060908.1, from coordinate 307,370,282 downwards.
CCTGCGAAGAGTTTGACAGTTTTATATGACCTCAAATGACGATCGTTCGCGATCTAGCCATTTGAGGTGGAATGCGACCGTTCGCGATCTAGCATTTCTATATGGCCCCAAATGACAACCGTTCGCGATCAAGCCATTTGAGGTAGAATGCGATCGTGCATTTTTTGTATGACCTGAAATGAAGACCGTTCACGATCAAGCCATTTGAGGTGGAATGCGACCGTTCGCGATCAAGCATTTTTTGTATGACCTCAAATGACGACCGTTCGCGATCAAGCCATTTGAGGTGATGGGTGCCATTCGAGGCGAGTTGTGACCGTTCGTGGTCGAGTGCCGTTCGGGGCGAATGATGACCGTTCGAGATCGGGTGCCGTACGAGGCAGATTGTGACCGTTCGAGGTCGGGTGCCGTTCGAGGCAAATGGTGACCGTTCGAGGTCGGGTGCCGTTCGAGGCTAATGGTGACCGTTCGAGGTCGGATGCCGTTCGAGGCTAATGGTGACCGTTCGAGGTCAGATGCCGTTCGAGGCGAATGAGTGTGCCCGGGGGGGACTTAGTATCATCAATACCAGGTTTCACGTTCGGGTGAATTCCCGGATTGTTTGTTGCAACGGTTTATCGCCATCTCAGAGCATGCTTAGGGACCGTTCGTGATCCCGTACATGTGTAAGTGGCTTAGCCGTTATGAAATCGCAAGTAGCATTTTTTCATTGAGAATAAGGTTTTAGCAGAAATGTTAAACAAAATCAAGTTCAAAAGTTCAAATCAAGATGAAACAAAAGCAAAGCAAGGATGTCAAAGTGTAAACTCCCACAACGATAGGGTTAATAGTCATTCAGAGCATGCCTATGGACCGCTCATGATCTCGCACATGTGTAAATGACTTACCCGTGTTGGTGAGAGGTTTACGACTTGTTCATCGTTATTTCAATTAATTGATAACCATACGGTGTCCCGGCTCAGGGTCACCCCTAGCTGATGTAGATGGTGGTCGCTCTGGCTCCACTGCTGGAGCTCGCCTTCTCACATACTGAAGTAGCATACCGTTCCGGATGTGCCCTTCCACCTCATCCTTCAGATTTCTACAGTCGTTAGTGTTATGACCGTTCAGTTCGTGGAACAAGCAATATCTGTCTGATTTCCTCTCGTCAACAGTGGGGTCTCTTCGTATTGGCCTTCGGTAGGGAACTTGCTCTCGTGTATCTCGGTAGATTCGCTCCAAACTCTCATTCAACTCTGAGTAGGTGGTGAATCGTGGCTCTCTCCGCAGTCGCTTTGGCCCGTCACCACTATCCTCAGCCTTTCGTTTTCCTTTATCCTTGCCTGAGTCCTTTTCGAGAGGCTTTTTGTCTTTAATTGTATAAACTTTTATTCCCTCTCCTTCTTCTCTTTCAGCATTAGCGTCTTCCAATCGCAAAAACTTTTCTGCCTCGTGATAGAATTCTCCTAGGTCCATAGGAGGATCCTTAGTTAATGAATTTTTGAATTCTGTGCCGTCAGCTATTCCGGACACAGCTGCCATCATAACCATGGATGGATCTGGCCGATCCACCGATGCTGCTGCCACATTGAACCGTGTCAGGAAATTCCTCAATGACTCTCCCGCTTTCTGCTTTAGGGTTGCTAAACTCATCACATTCTTGGGTCTTGAAATGTGAACCCTGAATTGCCTCATAAATTTCTCAATCAAATCGGTCCATGTCCCAATGGAACCGCTCTCTAGCTGTCTGAACCATAAAGCTGCTATGTTTGTCAAATACAATGGAAAGCACCGGGCCATGACTTCCTGTGATGCCCCCAGCACTTCCTTGTGCCTTATATACCTCGTTAGATGGACTGCAGGATCCGTCCTCCCATCATACCTTTCCACTGTTGGCAGTTTGAATTCTGGTGGGTTCCTAGCCAACCTAATCGCAGGAGAAAAGGGACTCATGTTCACGTCTTCAAGATATCTGTTTACTAATCCGCCTCTCATGGCTCGCCTGACCATCTCTGCCAATCTATCGTTGTCTCCAAGCTGTAGTCCTCGTTCACTACCTTCGATATGCCCCCCGAGTCCGTGTGAGCTTTCGGGTGTCTGCCCCCTGGCTGAGCGTTCATCCCTCTATTGCTACCAGGTTGCTCGGATGTCCTTGTCTCTCTTCCCGGGTTCGGATCAACATGCTCTAAGTGTGTGCCTCCCAGCTTCGGCGCTGCGCCAGATGGTCCTGCTCCGTTTTGCACTCTGGTTGCTCCTTGATTTTGTGCTCCAAGTTGTCCAATCTGTTGAAGCAAGTTCTGTATCATTCCTTCTTGTCTTCTCATCATTGCCTCCATCTCATCCCTGGTGATGAAGATCGATGCTTGGTTTGCCCCCGAGGATGCCTCTTGACTCCCTTCATGCTGACTTTGTTCTGGTCTCTGCCTCCTACTTGTTTGTCTTGTCATGATGATTCAGATCTGAATTTCTTAGCCTTCTGATTCGACTTTCAAATGATAGAAATCCTGAGTTCAGTTCTCGGTGAAAGCACCAAATTGTTTGCGCCAAAATTGGTCACAAACCCCAAGTGTTGTGAAAGCACCAGTGTATGGATACAGATCAACAAATATTCACACACGAATCTCAGATCTAAGCAAGCAACAAACAACAATCCAGAAATAATGAACAGTGACACACGATTTATAGTGGTTCGGCTATCTCCGTCCTACGTCCACTTCAAGGTTTTTATGATTTTATTGCTCGATGTTTGAAGATTACAATTTCTTATTGCATAGTACAACAAACTTTATGATTATAATCTGAATCTAAGGCAGCAATGGTGATCTGGAGTAAATCTGACAGAGTATGGGCGCTCTTTTGCTCTTAAAATTGTCCGACCCCTTTTCTGAATGACCAGGGGCTCTATTTATAGGTGTAGGAGGCTGATATTTCGCCTAAATTGAAGGGAGACCAGTTCTGGCACGTGAGGGGGCCCACATGGCCGCTTTTTGGAGATCCGGGCCCACTTTGGGATCGATTCGAACTCGACTTCGAATCGATCAAGATTTGCTCCGATTGAGCTGAAATTTGGCATGAACATTCCTTAGGTTTCCAGTAAGCTACTGTGAAAATTTCATAGCGTTTGGACTTGTAGATCTCGAGATATGATCGATTCAAGATCATGTTCTTGGCTGTGAATCCTCTTCGAATCGATCCTCCTCGAACTAGCTTCTTCGAATCGATGCCTTCGACTCGACTCATTTGAATCGATAGTGTTGACTCGATGGTTCAACGTGTCTTCGCGATGACGCGGTGCGCCTCCTTCGCATCGATCCGTCTTTATCTCCAAGATGACTGGGTCGAATCCTTGTTTCTAGCTGCTGTGACTTGGTGGATTCGAAGTAGTGGATTCGAAGGTATGCTCCTTCGAATCGATAGAACGTACGTTCCCTTCGTATCGATCAGGGCATTCCATAGTCGATCGATACGAAGACTTTACTGCTGAATGGATTCGAAGATGGGAATGCTCAATGGATTCGAGGTAATGGACTTGAAGACAATTATAGGATGGAATCGAAGCTCCTTCCACTTCATGGATTCGAAGGGTGTTCCCTTGATGGACTCGAAGCAAGGAAGGCTTCGATGGATTCGAACCAAGGCATATGAGGATGAATTCGAACTATGGCTTGCTCCTGGTGGATTCGAAGCATGGCTTGTTTGACGGAGTCGAAGCAAGATTACTTCTCATGGGTTCGAACTAATGCAGGGATGATGGATTCGAACTTAAGGATGAGTCTGATGGACTCGAACCAAGGCTATTCCTTCTACTTTCCGGTGGTGGTAACTTGAGCATACGAACTCGGATTGTCTCGAGATTTGGAACGCTGACTCTTATGGCTTCGCTTGTCATGTCTTGCTAATTGCAGCCCGATCCGGACTTGGACAAAATTCATTGACATACACAGTGTTCTTGTGATGTAACTAATTTTCGGGACTGATTGTCATTGATTTCTAGTCAGTTTCTTGGTGTCACGGCCTTGCCAAAAGGCGGGATAACAATAGTCAAATCAATATGGATAAGTGCTATTTAATGAATTGACTGATAATCATGAGATTGGATGTATATTTGTAAATGGATCATGAGAATATTGATTATTTAACTTGGTTATTTGAATTGAATATAATGGTTGCATATACAAGTGTTTTGTTAAGTTATTATTTATAAAGGATTTGTAGATTGTTTTATATATAAATTTTGGCCGTTTTGATAAAATTGTGTAAGAACTATTCCGAGATTTCTAGTGGTATTATTTATTTATGGTAATATAATTATTTGATAAATGAATAGTAAAACATCAATTACTTTATTTAAACTATATTGTTTTAGATTAATTACTCAAGTAGATTTTAAGAATTCTTTTGAAGTTATTATAATATATTATTTGGTAATTCTTTATAAGACTTCAAACTAGATATTATTATTATTATAATAAAATGGTTGAAGGTGATTTTTTTATGGAAAGAGTATTTTAAGAAGTTAAAAGTGAAAAAGTTGGGTTTTTGAAAGGGAATATATTTTGAATGATTGGAAGAGAAGTTAACGGTTTAGAAAGGAATTTTATAAATGGTTTAGGAGATTTGGAAAGAGTATCTTTGTAAATAAACGAGAAGATTTATAAGAAGATATTCTAAATGAAAAAGGAATGGGTAAAGAGAGAAAGGGTATTTCAGAATGTTTATATTTTCGTTTTAAATGATACTTGTGTTTAACCATTTTAGTATGATCTTAAGATAAGTAAATCTTTCTAGATAATTGGTTAAGATACTTATACCATTTTCTAAGTATATGGAAAAGGTTCTTTAAGCTTCGAAAGGAATGATTTGAAAATATACTTATATTGCTAAGAGAAGAACTTGGTTTATTTTAAGTATTGAAAAATATTTCGTGTTGTGAATATACTTATATTATGAGATAAGTATATGGAAAGGATTCCCAAGTATTTTGAAAAGTGGTCTTAAATTAATGAAGGTGAAGCTCAGTGGGTTCCATGGGAAATGTAATCTATGTTGGAATTATTGTTATTTGATAGTTAAATAACCAACTATCAAATCTGGCCAAATTTGTTGATCGTTTCGGAGAGACCATGATCAGATTTAATTATCTGAAAACCACTTCGATTCGATTTATGCGATACGAATTGGTATATAGTGAAGCTAATGATGATGGCGATTTTGGGGATTCGGTTTGTCCAGTCCCAGGACAACTTGTATGGATGAATGCTATCATTGCATTGTTGCCTGGAAGGCAATGTTAGCATTCAAGTATGAATGCTGTTCTAAAGATAAAACATAGCATCAAGCCTCATCAATTAGGAATGACTAAAACAAGGGAGATGCAGCATGGCTAAGTGGGTTGCACCCAAGTCGGGTATGTTATCACCTTTCTTGATACCCTTGGAAATATTATATTATAATTTATGGATATGGTTGTGCATGGAAAAGAGAGTGCTCGATAAGGGTAGGAACACCTAGGGTGATAACATATTCGGTGCTATCCAAGTTAGGGGTCGGCCGGTCCTGTGTTGGCAGGGATCGTTAGGTATGATCTCGATACATTTTTCTAGAGGTGTACTGTGATGGGCAGTATCCCAGTAGCCTGGTCATTGTTAGAATCCAATATCCACTACGAGCCTGTACGGTTTTGATTGTATACCAAATATTGCTGAAACATGAGATGCAAGCATTTCAGCTATTTTCTAATTTACTTTCTATAGACACTATTATAATATCAGATGATTTGATATAAAATGTTTTGGTTATCGTAAGGTAAAAACCCATCGTGTTTATGTGTGGCGTGGTCTTACGAGATACCTTTGTTTTCCCAATGATTTTTGAAATATAATAAAATTCAAATTGAGTGTGTTTTCTCATGCTGGTTTTCCAGACTGACTCGGGTGTTATTTTATTATAATGCTCGGGTCAGACTAAGTATTATAGATTCAGGTTAGGATGCTATGGAGCTCAGGAGATGAGCTGGAGGATGTCAAAGACGTATTCTACGTACTTGATTATATTCCACTATGTGTAGGCTGTATATTCAGCACTTGTGAGGACAAGTATTATAACTGTCCAGTATTGTTTTGTTGATTGATGAACTCTGATGATGGTATGTATAAATAGCAGTATAGTTCTTTTTATATAAAGATATGTTATTATATGTTATATTTTATTATGCTGCGATTGTAAGATTCTATGTTGTTGTTTCTATTTCTTCTTCTATCTTTATCTTCTTCACCCCTAATGATCTGGTATTTCTGGCACTCGATTGCTCGGCATGCTATACAGTAAACGTATTAATGTCGATTTTTGAGAGTCGAAAATCCCAGTTTGTTACAATAATCAAGTAAGTTCATTAATAAAATAGGAAGTGAATGTAAAGATGAAGAGTTAGAGGAATTAATAGGACTAAACCAGAAAGAGATCTTGGCCCAAGCCCAAACTATTACCTCTTAAGAATTACATCTTCTCATTCATTCCCCGCATTCTTACTCAAAAACAAAAGCATAGGTCGGGTACCAATTATAAGAAAAGGAAGAGAAAATCGAGCTACAAAAGGAAGGATTTATCCTTAAGAAGAAAGAAGATTTTATTCACGTTTGATCAAACCTAGGTGAGTAAAACATTCTATAATCCTCTTCTAAACCCATTTGGGTTCATGTTTGATGTCGTTTGGGAATTTCAAATGTTGTTAAACATTTTTGATGATAAGAAATGAATTTACAAGTGCTCAACGATTTAAATGAATAGAATTTGATCATATTAAGATAAAGAATAATTTAATATTCTTCAAATCCCACGAAATTCTATTAAATGTTTGTAATGTGGAAATGGAGATGACTAATAATTTTTGAAATTTTTGGATAAAGCAATAATTAATTATGAATTTTCTAAGTGTAGAAAATGAATAATTTTAGGTTTTAGTTGATTGAAATATGAAAGATTATTTTAACATGAAATTTTTATGTGAGGTAAAGAATAATTAATTGGATTTTTGTGAATTTTTGTAGATTTTTCTCAATAGTTTCGAATTTATAGGAATCGTTAGTAATTGTGGATCAAGAGAATTTTCATCTTTGGTTTTCCAAAAAAGATAACTTTAGATATTTTTGTTAACAAATGAGAATTTGACAAATAATAGGTTTAGTGGAAGGTCACCACTTTTAATGTTAATAAAACAGTTTTCTAGTTATTTAAAGGATTGCCATTTTGACCTGCGACAACCCAAATCTAGACATGTGATTGCTTAGGAAAGTTTGACCTTTGATAGCTTGAAGTATGAAACTCGCTAGATTAAAATCCAAACATGCAATAGCTTATAAAAGTATGGTAGTCGATAGCTTAAAATCCAGACATGTGGTAGCTTAGAAAAGTATGACACTCGATAGCTTAAAATCTGGACATGCGATAGCCTACAATATTTAATGCTCGATAGCTTAAAAATTCGAACACGCGATAGCTTATAATGTTTGATACTCAGTAGCTCTTGACATGCGATAGGTTTAGGCATGCAATAACTTAGCATGTGATAACTTTAGATACTGGATAAATCTAGAGGCGCCTTTGTTTTAGACGCGCGATAGCTTTGACCCATGATAGTTTTGGCATTCAATAACTATGATAGCATGATGTAACATCACCCATTTGGAGGCCCAAAGCCAACTGCTATAGATGCTGCAGTCATTTATAGTTATTATTTTTCGGTGACCAAATGAGGTGATGTTAAAGACATTGATATACCAGAAACACATGGATATGAATTTTTTTTAACTCAGTTTTAAAACAGATTTCTCATTCCATTTCAAATCGCATTTCACATTCATTAAATAATCCAAATTCATAAACCACGTTCATAGAAATATAATTATTACAAATTACGTCAAGAGCAATATATAAAGATGCCACATCGGTTGATTAGAGTCTAAATATAGGCACTAAATAATTTTTCCATTACATCCAAATTTTTCCACTTTACTCTAGCAGCAGGACCTTTTGAAAACATTGCTTAAGCAATGCGGAAGGCCCCTTCCACTACTTCTTTGAAACCATGTAGAAGGACCATGTCGACACCATTGATTTGGTGCGGCACAACCCTTCCACCTCTGCAGTTAAACATGCATGCAGTATGACGCTTTCGACATTATCAACTACAGAAGGTACTTTCTACAATGGTTGGACTTACTCAAGTATAAAAGTGCGGAAGGTATGCTGTCGACACCATTGATTGGTGCGACACACATCTTCCATCTTCATTGATTAACATACTTGCAGAGCATATAAGAGCGGAAGGAATCCATTCGACACTATCTACTAGTGTGAAAGGTCCTTTCCATGATAGATAGATCAATTAATGCGGTAGTGCACACTTATTAAAGTGTATGTATGCCGAGGGACCCTTTCGACACTATTGATTAATGCGGAAGGACTCTTTTGCCTTTATTTTAGTATATGTTAACTACAGCGACACCCTTATCCCCGTAGTGTTCAAAGGGAAGCGAAATTGTCTGCTTTCAAAGGCCTCAATGCTTTTTAAGGTAAGTGGCGTTGCTGTAATTATCATAAAAACTGATTTTTAACTAAGTAAAGCAATTTTTTTACCTAAACTCTTATGTTATAAATTTTCTATTTGATAACAAAACCTTTATAAAATTATTTTCTGAATTTGTTGCCGCATGTAATCTCCAATGCTCCAATATTTAATTAAAATTATTAACTAACCCCCAGTATTTATTTAATTATTAAATACTAATCTTTCCAATTAAATACAAAACTAATGCAAATCTCTTGAGAACAATCTCAGAAATTCACATAAATTCCAAAATGATAATATCTTTATCATATAAAATTTTTAGCACAAAAATAATTAGTTTATTCTTTAAATTAATTAAAACCCAAAATATCCATTTCTTTCAGTCAAAAATTAATAATAAATTATCCATAGTTTGGAATATTATGAAAATTGAAACCCATTTCCAAAATAATGTTTTACATAACATAATAAAAAAGCACGACATTTGGAAATTATTTTGCACGATTTTATCCTTAAAACGAACTACATTATTCCATAAAATCCATTTTTAAATTATAACACGGCATTTAAATCAAAACATATCATCATTCATTCAATCATGGTTTTAAACCTCAAAGCCAAATTAAATCATTGAAGATGACTTATATGAGATGGTTTAGATAATTATTAAGCTTGTTTGGATAAGGAAATTGAGATTTGTTCTACACTTTAATCTTCCTAGCTTGAATCTTAATCTCTAATTGATTTTTTAGGCTCCTCTTCGTCTAGGATTATGACCGACCTTGTTTTTCTTTTGTTTATGTTTTTGTTTTGTAAGAATGTAAATGAGAATGGGAATATGGTAAGGGGCTTTAGGGGTTATGGGGGTTCAGTTATTCCCATATTACTCTTGCTTTATTCTCTTAGGTTTTTACGTCATAACTCTTTCTCATTAGTTAATTTAGTTAAGGCACGACCTTATTTAGTTTTCATTCTCAATTCCCTTATCACTCTAGTCTCTGAATTATTCTATTTAATTTATCTAATTAAATCTCTTGAATAATATTATTCAAAATTAGGGGCTACACATGATAGCTTTGAGAAGCGATAGCTTTGCAACGTTAACAAACCATAGCTCAACCTTCGAGAGCATTGACCTTTCACATGCGATAGCCATGTAATACTAACATGTGATAGCTAATGATGCTAACAGTACAACAAAATAAATGAAGTTTTTGTAGCACTTTGAAAGTCATCTTTCTAAGTGATGGTTGAGAATTTTATAGAGATGAAATGGTTATAGAGAATAACAATTTTGAATGAAATATCTTAATAAAAGAATGGAAAATTGAGATAGAGCTCAAGAAAGCTATAAGATAATAAGCAATATCATTTGAAACATTGAAATATGGTGTAAGGCCTTTGTGCAAGCATATGTCTAAACATGACATTATGTTCTGTAACTATGGTACAAGGCCTCTGTGGAAAGTATATGTTTAAACATGACATATATTTGGTATTGGTGGTGTAAAACCTTAGTGGAAACCATATGTCTAAAACATGACATTATATTTGGTAAGTTTGGTGTAAAGCATTATGAAAACCTTATGTCTAAAATACAGTATTATATTCGGTAACTTTGGTGTAGTGCCTTAGTGGAAACGCATTAGTAGAAACCATATGTCTAAACCACGACATTATATTTGGTAACTTTGGTGTAAGGCCTTAGCGGCAACCATTTATCCAAAACACGACATTATATTTAGTAACTTTGGTGTAAGGTCTTTGTGGCAACCATTTGTTTAAAAAAGACATTATATTCGGTAATGGTAGTGCAAGGTCTTTGTAGCAAGTATATGTCTAAACATGACTGTAAATTCGGTAATTTTAGTGTATGGCTTTTGTATCAATCATTTGTCCAAAACACGACCTTATATTCGGTAACTTTGATGTAATGCCTTTGTGCAACCATTTGTTTGAAAAAGATATTATATTTGGTAACGGTAGTGCAAGGTCTTGGTGACAACCTAATTATCTTTCATTATATAGGTAAAGGTTAGGAAACCCTAAATGCTCAACCTCGACATAAATCTCACACTTATGCTTAAATTGATAATTTGAGCTGGACCCTTCATGGTTAAAGCCCCGCTAAATCCATGATAAAGCGCGTAGCGCTCTTCGATTGCTTCATTTTTCCAATTTAGTGCTATTAAATAGTAGATCCGTTTAAAGCCCCATAATTTTCCGCTACATCCGCTAAATTAATAATTTTTAGTATCTGTTGCTATTTGGCTTTTTTAATGGATATGCTCCCGAAGGAATAATCTCATGAATGATGAGGGTTCCCATAACATCCCATATTTTGAAGTTATGTTATATGAGGAATTAATTGAATTAAATAGTCAAAAAGTATATTATAAAATAATCAAGTAAGTTCATTAATAAAAAAGGAAGTGCATGTAAAGATGACGAGTTAGGGGAATTAATAGGACTAAACCAGAAAGAGATCTTGGCCCAAGCCCAAACTATTGCCCCTTAAGAATTACATCTTCTCATTCATTCCCTGCATTCTTACTCAAAAACAAAAGCATAGGTCGGTTACCAATTATAAGAAAAGGAAGAGAAAATCGAGCTACAAAAGGGAGGATTTATCCTTAAGAAGAAAGAAGATTTTATTCAAATTTTAGTAAACCTAAGTGGGTAAAACTTTCTATAATCCTCTTATAAACCTATTTGAGTTCACATTTGATGCTGTTGGGGAACTTAGAATGTTGTTAAACATTTTTTATGATCAGAAATGAGTTAGTAAGTGTTCAACGATTTAAATGAATAGAATTTGATCATTTTAAGATAAAAATGATTTAGTCTTCTTCGAATGCCATGAAATTATATTACGATGTTTGTAATATGGAAATGGAGATGAATATTAATTTTTGAAATTTTTGGATAAAGCAATAATTAATTATGAATTTTTCAAGTGTGGAAAATGCTTAATTTTGGGTTTTAATTGTTTGAAATATGAAAATAATTATTTTGAAATGAAATTTTTATGTGAGGTAAAAAAATAATTAATTGGATTTTTGTGAATTTTTGTAGATTTTTTTAACATTTTTGAATTTATATGAATCATTTGTAATTGTGGATCGAGAGAAATTTCATCTTTGATTTTCCAGAAAAGATAACTTTAGATATTTTTGTTTACCAATGAGAATTCGACAAATAATAGGTTTAATGGAAAGTAACCATTTTTAATGGTAATATAAAAGTTTCCTAGTTATTTAAAAGATTGTCATTTTGACCTGCGACAATCCCAATCTAGACATGTGATTGCTTGGGAAAGTTTGACCTTTAATAGCTTGAAGTATGAAAGTCGATAGCATAAAATCCAAACATGCGATAGAAAAAGTATGGTAGTCGATAGCTTAAAATCCAGATATACGGTAGCTTAGAAAAGTATGACACTCGATAGCTTAAAATCTAGACATGCGATAGCCTACAATATTTGATGCTCGATAGCTTAAAAATTCGAACATGTGATAGTTTATATAGTTTGATTCTCGGTAGCTCTTGACATGTGATAGGTTTACACGCAATAGCTTAGCATGTGATAGCTTTAGATACTGGATAGATCTAGAGGCACAATCGCTTTAGACACGCGTTTCACCCTTGATAGTTTTGACATGCGATAGCTATGATGGCATGATAGCTTTGAGAAGCGATATCATTGCAATGTTAACAAACCATATCCCAACCTTCAAGAGCATTGACCTTTCACATGCAATAGCCATGTAATACCAACATGTGATAGCTAACGATTCTAAGAGTATAGTAAAATAAATGAAGTTTTTGTAGCACTTTGGAAGTCATCTTTCTAAGTGATGGTTAAGAATTTCATAGGGATGAAATGGCTACAAAGAATAACAATTTAGAATGAAATAACTTATTAAAAGAATGCAAAATTGAGACTAAGCTCAAGAAAGCTATAAGATAATAAGCAATATCATTTGAAACAATGAAACAAGATGTAAGGCCTTTGTGGCAAACGTATGTCTAAACTTAAAATTATGTTTTGTAACTTTGGTAAAAGGCCTTTGTGGAAATTATATGTTTAAACATGACATATATTTGGTAATGGTGGTGTAAAACCTTAGTGCAAACTATACGTCTAAAACACGACATTATGTTCGGTAAGTTTGGTGTAAAGCCTTAGTGGAAACCATATGTCTAAAATATGATATTATATTCGATAACTTCGGTGTAGGGCCTTAGTGGAAATGCCTTAGTGGAAACCATATGTCTAAAATACGATATTATATTCGGTAACATTGGTGTAAGGCTTTAGCGGCAACCATTTGTTCGAAACACGACATTATATTCGGTGACTTTGGTGTAAGGTCTTTGTGGCAACCATTTGTTTGAAAAGGACATTATATTCGATAATAGTGGTGTAACATCTTTGTGGCAAGTATATGTCTAAACATGACCGTTAATTCGGTAATTTTAGCATATGGCCTTTGTGGCAACTATTTGTCCAAAACATGACATTATATTCGGTAACTTTGGTGTAAGGTCTTTGTGGCAATCATTTGTTTGAGAAAGACATTATATTTGGTAATGGTAGTGTAAGGTCTTGGTGACAACCTAATTATTTGTTCATGGTAAAGATGGGAGTTTAGATAAAGGTTTAAGAGAAAACCTAAATGCTCAATCTCGACATTAATCTCACACTTACGCTGAAATTGATGACTTGTGTTGGATCCTATACGGTTAAAGCCTCGTTAAATCCCTAATAAAACGCGTAACGCTCTTCAACTGCTTCATTTTTTTCCTAATTTAGCGCTATTAAATAGTAGATCCGTTTAAAGCCCCGTAATTTTCCACTACACCCGCTAAATCTTTGATAAAGCTTGCAAAGCTCTTCAACTGATTCGTTTTTCTACTTTAGCGCTATTAAATAGTATCTGCTTAGCAACATTAATACAAAATGTTAATTTGACTAGTTCTCTTTTAAACCGAATCAACAAAGTTAGGGTTGAGACCTAAGTTAAAGGCCTAAGTGTTCAACGTATGTTGGAAGTCTATTTTAATAACCAATATAGGACTACGTAAATCATGATATTCTTAATATTGTTATATGAAATTAAAAGATATTTAATTTTCCTACACAAATAATGTGAGAACGAGAATAAATTAACTTTAGAGATTTAATCTTATTTTTAGTGAAGCCTTCTGCACTTCTGCTATTTTCTGTTATATCCTCACTTTATTTCCACCATAACTTTTTGTACCTCCACCGCTATAGAAACGCTAAGCGCTTTAACCACACACAATCATGATATGTGTTTATAGCATGGTTAGTATGATGTACCTGTAACAACCCTGGTTTTGGTTTCTAAGTGGGCTAAGCTAAACAATTAATTAATTTGGCCTTAAAAGAGAAATTAACACATAAATTCACCTTTACACTAATATGCACACACAAGTATACTATACACATATAATGTTTTCACTTTATAAAATCATACAACATTTCCTTATGTACCAAAAATTTATTTTACATCAAAATAAAGGATTATTTAAAAAATTTATTATCACTAATAGAAACTCTTATTTTGCTTTAAAGGCACAAATTACATAATAATTACATAAAACTTCAAAAATTACATAAAAAAATTACTTCCTTGTGTAATTAAATTTAACAAATCATACTTTCATGTATTGGGTTTTGTATAATTTTGAGGTTAGCTATGTCAAAATTGAATTTTTTACTGCTATCCCGAGAGCAAAACCAATATTTGCTCTGTGTTTGAAACTGAAACGAAATTGACCATAACTTCTTCATTTCTTAACCGAATTTGATAATTTTGGATGTTCCGGAAGCTTAGATCATGTGCTACAAGTTTCATTCATTGTGTTTTCTGAAATTTTGAAGTTTGCTTGGTCGAATTATGGTTGTATGTTGCTGTCCTGAGAGCAAGATGACAACAACAACAATCATTGACCTTAGAATTGTATTAACTCGTTTTTACTCTTATTCTTTTTCGGTTTTGATGATGTTTTGAGATATTTTGAGAGCTATGATTATCATATTTTGGTCTGAACTCAACTCTGATACCAAGCTGTGACGTCCCACCCCGAGACCCATATTAATAAAGAGTATTCTAGGATAATACTGTCTGCTAATGCAGAGAATAGGGCTGGATAAGAGCGACCATCTATAACATTCTCTTAAATATCTATTGAATATGTCGACAAATACCATTTTTTTTAATTTCTCAATATCAAATTATAACCAACGTTATAATTTAATATTTACAGGTAATGATCAAAACCAGGGTTGTTACAGAACCGATGTTGATTGAAATAGTGAGGGGAAAACTCATTTAATGTTTTAGCGGTATGATCTCACTATATGATTTGTTGTAGAGTAAAGTATTACTTAAATAAGACTTTATTTCTGACTTGTATTTTTATTACTTCTCATAAACTCACAGGTGAGTAGGCTGAGTTTATGGTTTAGGTAAGTTTCTTTGGAAGACTAATAAAAAAGCCGAAGATGAAGCATGAGTCTTATTTGGCAGTAAAAGTTGTTTTGAAATTTCACTGTGTGTAAATATTCATAGGAAACTGAAAGGAAATAAAATTCCACCTGTAGTCTCTTTCTCTTGTTTATGTTATTTGAATTGTAATGGGGTCCAATAGTGATCATGTTTCCAACAGTGGCGTAAAAATAATTAAATGGCAGATTGATGTTTTTATTCTACGTGATATGCGCCACTATACCATTCAAGTTATTTGTCCTTGTGAAATAAGTACCAAATGATCTTCACTTTATTTCT
Organism: Allium fistulosum; assembly: GCA_030737815.1. Lineage (NCBI taxonomy): Eukaryota > Viridiplantae > Streptophyta > Magnoliopsida > Asparagales > Amaryllidaceae > Allium > Allium fistulosum. The sequence continues at coordinate 307,354,919 of CM060908.1, read as the reverse complement.
TATTTCTTGGAAAAAAATAGAAATAAAGGCTATTGGCAATTCTAACGATAAACCAGTTTAAGTACTGAAAATCAAATGGTGAAGGAAAATTATATTTGCAATATGTATGTGCGCAACAAGAAAAATGGACAGACTGCTATAAGTAAATTAGTGGTGAATGTCGTACAGGGCATAATATCATCAAGAAAGTCTAGACCGACTATCTTTTGGCCATGTCTATCAAAGTGGTATTTTTTGTTATTGAAACGTTACAGAAGTGTTACAAATCTAATATTAGTAACAGTACAAAAGCGTTTCAAAATAGTGCTATAAAAGCATTGCAAATCTGTGTTGCAAAAGCGTTGCTAATCTGTAGCAAATGCGTTGCTAATCTGTTGCAACAAAATCAAATATTAGAATATAATCAGTAAATAGATTACCAATATGTTTGTCCGAGTGCAGCGGTGGCTGTTTCCTTGAAACAATATTGCTCCCTATATGCACCAAAGGATATGAGCAATTTGATTTCCCAGGATGAAACGGACGAACTCCGCGGTGCGGTGCTTGCAGGCGGAGCGACGGCAAACCAAAGAGAATATAGTAAAAGAACAGAGTTGTTGGGAAAGAGGATTGACAGAAAAGTAAGTAATGACTTCGTTTTCTGTCTGCCTATTTATAGGCTCGGGAAGATGCTTGAAACGGATGTGACTGTTGGAAAGGTTGCGACCCTTTACCAACAGACGCGACCGTTTTATAGCCGTTATATTTTGAACGGACAAAATAAAACTGCTCTGATCGGAACAACCAACCAAGCCAAGCCAACTGCCAATTGCAAAGTGCTAAGTGCCTCTAATACGCCTCAAACGCCCATTCGCCCACGCCGCGGATGCGGGTGCGGGCGCGGGCGCGCGCGCGCGCACGCGGGCGCCCGCGTGCGGGGTGGTGCGTTGCACCACCCGCTAAGATGGCTAAGCTTTCAAGTCTTTCTTGTCTCGTTTTAACTATAATAGTGTCCACATCTTAGTATATAAACACCAAATGTTTATTATATTTTAAGATGTGGGACTATTCATAGTCACACTTCCCAATGCATAATATTTCTCTTTCTTCAATAAATGCCTCTTTCTCATTCATTATTTCCAACAATCCCCCACATGAATGAGCACTTGTTCTTAATTTCACGAAACAATTTATCGTATCGGTAAAAGTAGCACATAAGCCTTGAACTTTCCTAGTGGTTACCTATTTAAATTACTGGCGAATCAGTGGATTAAGATTGTCCTTGAACTGTAAGCCATTTGTGTAATTCTAAAAGAGATAGCACACAATAAATGTTTCTTATATTCCTTTGTTCTCTGTTTGTATTCGTTTTTGCCATGAACACATGCCTGGTCTCATGAGTGCTTAGAGAATTTGGCCTTATAATTCTCCTTGAAGCGGCGCCTTCACACTCACGTAGGTGATTCTATGAAGAGTAATTCGTATTACCCCACTTTGGTCCTTTTATATTACTAAGTATAGACATCATTAAAAGTTAAAAAACTTATCCTATTCTCCGACGAGTAATGCACTGACTTATCTTAGGAATGGTTTGAATATATACCAGTGCCTACAAGTTTATTTAAACTTAGTTGTCCCTTTGAACCTAGATCTTGGGATCTCCAGTCAACTTGGTAGGGTTTCCATTTAAAGAAACTTTTTAGTTTATGGGCTGTAACCCCATTCCCATCGATAAGATATTAGCCTTCTCTTTAGGTAAACCTTTTGTTAGTGGATCCGCAATGTTATCATTTGATCTTACATATTCAATTGTGATAACCCCATTGGAGAGAAGCTGTCTTACTGTTTTATGTCTTCGACGTATATGTCTAGACTTGCCATTGTAAAGCTTACTATTGGCCCTTCCAATAGCTGATTGGCTGTCGCAATGTATGCTTATTGGAGGTACAGGTTTTTCCCAATTAGGAATACCGTCTAAGAAACCTCAAAGCCAATCTGCTTCTTCTGCGGCTTTGTCTAAGGCAATGAATTCTGATTCCATGGTAGATCTTACTATACAAGTTTGTTTAGAAGATCTCCAAGATATTGCCCCATTTGCTAAGGTAAACACATATCCACTGGTGGATTTTGTATCTGATGATCCATTTATCCAGTTTGCATCACAATACCCTTCTATTACAGATGGGTACCTACCATAGTGTAGTCCATGACCTTGTGTATACCTTAGGTATCCTAGTACTCGAATTATTGCTTTCCAATGATTCTTTCCTGGATTACTCGTATATCTATTGAGTTTACTCACAGCATATGCTATATCAGGTCTAGTGCAGTTCATTAAGTACATAATGCTGCCTAGTATGCGAGAATACTCAAGTTGATAAATACTGTCACCGGTATTTTTATCCCAATTTTGGTTCATATCAACGGGTGATTTTACTGATATTATGTTGTGTTGTTTAAATTTTTCAAGTATTTTTCCAATATAGTGTGATTGGGACAACACATATCCTTGGCCAGTTTTATGTATTTTTACACCAAGTATTACATCAGCAATTCCTAGATCTTTCATGTCAAATTTGGCGGAGAGCATATCTTTTGTAGATTTTATTATCTCCATGTTACTACCAAATATTAGTAAATCATCTACATATAGGCATATAATGACATATCCCATATTTGTATGTTTAGAATAGACACATTTGTCACATTCATTTATATGAAATCCATTCGATATCATATTTTCATCAAATTTTTCATGCCATTGTTTAGGCGCTTGTTTAAGCCCGTACAATGATTTTCGTAATCTACAAACCTTACTTTCATTCCCTGATCTTAGGAAACCTTCAGGTTGTTTCATGTATATTTCTTCTTCTAGTTCACCATTCAAAAATGCGGTCTTTACATCCATTTGATGTATTTCTAAATCAAGTGTGGATGCAATTGCTATTAGCATTCTAATTGACGTTATCCTAGTTACAGGAGAATAAGTGTCAAAATAGTCCAAGTCTTATTTTTGTCCGAATCCTTGAACCACAAGTCGAGCTTTATACTTGTCTATTGAACCATCAGGTTTCAATTTTTTCTTAAATATCCATTTATTACCTAAGGTCTTACATCCCTTTGGTAAATCGACCAATTCCCATGTATGGTTAGACATGATGGATTCAATCTCATTGTAAACGGCCTCCTTCCAATAAGGGGCATCTGCAGAGGACATAGCTTGTTTGTATGTTAATGGATCGTCTTCTAACATAAATGTAAAGAAATCTGGTCCAAAAGTTTTTGAGATCCTTGATCTTTTGCTTCTCCTTGGTTCTTCCTCTACTTGTTGATCAATATCAGTTTGCTGAATATTGTCAATGCTTTGTTCAGTATCCTCAAGTGAGTTAGGGACTTCGGTTTCCCTTGGTCTCTTTTGAGCATAAGTTTCAATATCCTGTTTTAAAGGATATGTTCGAAAAATCTAGCATTTCTCGACTCAATGATGGTATTTGTGTGGATATCATCAATTTCGGATTTGTGTACCAAGAAACGATAAGCAGCACTATTATGTGCATATCCAATGAATACACAATCAACTGTTTTTGTTCCTATTTTGACTTTCTTTGGTTTAGGTACCTCCACTTTCGCAAGACACCCCCACACTTTTAAGTATTTGTAGGATGGTGGTCTATTTTTCCATAGTTCGTGGGGAGTTTTAGACGTCTTCTTTCATGGTATCTTATTTAAAATGTGATTTGCAGAAAGAATAGCTTCTCCCCAGAAGTTATCTGGCAAGCCAGAACTGATCAGTAGGGCATTCATCATTTCTTTTAGAGTTCTATTTTTCCTTTCGGCTATGCCGTTGGATTGAGGTGAATATGGAGCCGTAGTTTGGTGTATAATACCATGTTCGGCGCAAAACTCCTCGAAGGGGAATTCATATTCTCCTCCTCTATCACTTCGTAAAGCTTTTATTTTCTTGTTGAGTTGGTTCTCAACTTCTGCTTTATACTGTTTAAACATGTCGAATGCCTCGTCCTTGCTTCTAAGGAGATACACATAACAGTACCTTGTACAATCATCAATAAAGGTAATAAAATACCTTTTTCCACCTCTAGTTTGACACATTTTTAAGTCGCATACATCTGTGTGTATTAGATCTAGAGGTTCAGTTTCTCGTTCAACATGGTGAAACGAGGTTCTTGTCAATTTTGTTTCTGTACAAATTTGACATTTATAATTGGAGTCTATTTTACATTTTGGTATAAATTCTAGATTGATCAATTTCCGTAATGAATCAAAATTTACATGACCTAATCTAGAATGCCATAAGTTAGAAGAGTCAACCAAATAAATAGAAGATTCTGTTTTATTCATATCATTGTTTGGTACAATAGTGGTTACATTTGCTTTAAATAAACCATCACACACATAACCTCTTCCCACATACACTCCATTCTTTGATAACACAAATTTATCAGCCACAAAGGTTAGTTTGAAGCCATGCTTGCTAAGCAACGACCCTGAAATTAGGTTCTTGCGGATTTCTGGAATGTGGAGAACGTCACTCAAAGTAAGTTCTTTTCCAGAAGTCAATTTTAGTACAACCTTTCCCTTGCCTTCAACCTTTGATGAGGATGAATTGCCCATGAATAGTTGTTCATCATCAGTAGCGGTTTTGTAGGTTGTAAACATCCACTTATTAGCACATATGTAACGAGTGGCTCCGGTGTCTACAAACCATTCCTTTGAGTTACCAACAAGATTGCATTCCGATATTACTACACATAAATCCATATCAGAAACACCGTCTGAGATTTCAACCAAGTTTGCTTCTGATTTCTTCTTCATAGGAGCGCGACATTCGGTTGCTTTGTGGCCTTTCTTTCCGCAGTTATGGCATGAACCCTGAAATTTCTTTGAATTCTTTGGGTTATGTTCACGTTTCCTCTTGTTGGGTTTCTCTGACTCGACTACATTTTCCTTGGCAACCATGGTGTTCGAAGTCTTCTTCTCGGAGTTTCTGTTGTCTTCCTTGATCCTTAATCGAACTATAAGTTCTTCCATTGTCATCTCCTTACGCTTATGCTTAAGGTAGTTCTTGAAGTCTTTCCACGAAGGAGGAAGCTTTTCTATTGCTGCGGCAACTTGAAATGATTCACTTAGGATCATTCGTTCATCATGCAATGCGTGAATGATGACTTGAAGTTCTTGAATCTGACTAATTACGGTCTTCGCATCTACCATTTTAAAGTCCAGAAACTTTCCTACGATGATCTTCTTCATACCCGCATCTTCGGTTTTATACTTCTTGTCCAATGCCGTCCATAATGCTTTGGAAGTTTGAGCAGTACAATATACAGTGTAAAGGCTGTTATCGAGTACATTTAAAATGCAATTCTTGCACATGAAATCTGCACTTTTCCAAATATTCACGGCCTCCACTTTAGTGGCATCAGTTTCCAGTTCTTCCACTTTAGGAACATCTTCGGCAAGATACTTTGCAAGACCCAATGTTGTTAAATAAAACAACATCTTTTGCTGCCAACGTTTGAAATATGCCCCATTGAACTTTTCTGGCCTTTCTCCATGAGATAGTGCCATCGTTGGAACCACTGGCGCAGGCAGGGTGTTGGTCACCGTTTGTGTTGGCGCTGAGTTATTGTTGTTGCTATTTTCAGACATCGCCGTCTACAAAGATAGCCAACAATCAATATTGTTTCAAGATTGTTTTTGGAACGTTACAGAAGTGTTACAAATCTGATATTAGTAACAGTACAAAAGCGTTTCAAAATAGTGCTATAAAAGCGTTGCAAATCTGTGTTGCAAAAGCGTTGCTAATCTGTAGCAAATGCGTTGCCAATCTGTTGCAACAAAATCAAATATTAGAATATAATCAGTAAATAGATTACCAATATGTTTGTCCGAGTGCAGCGGTGGCTGTTTCCTTGAAACAATATTGCTCCCTATATGCACCAAAGGATATGAGCAATTTGATTTCCCAGGATGAAACGGACGAACTCCGCGGTGCGGTGCTTTCAGGCGGAGCGACGGCGAACCAAAGAGAATATAGTAAAAGAACAGAGTTGTTGGGGAAGAGGATTGACAGAAAAGTAAGTAATGACTTCGTTTGCGGGCGCGGGCGCGCGCGTGCGAGGTGGTGCGTTGCACCACTCGCTAAGATGGCTAAGCTCTCAAGTCTTTCTTGTCTCATTGTAACTATAATAGTGTCCACATCTTAGTATATAAACACCAAATGTTTATTATATTTTAAGATGTGGGACTATTCATAGTCACACTTCCCAATGCATAATATTTCTCTTTCTTCAATAAATGCCTCTTTCTCATTCATTATTTCCAACATTTTTTAGTCTGTAGACCGTTGCGATATATTGAGAGTACAGAGTAGGATAAAATGGTTTTTATTAAATGACTGGAGATGATCAAAGATTAAACATGAATGTCTATTATAATTTGGATTAATTGTCACGTGCTTCTCTTGTATATCTTATTCTATTATGCAAATGCAAATGTAAACATATGTTTCATTATGTAACAAAAGAACAATTATTCTACTCGAGATGTTTTTATTACAAAATGATATTCAACAATGTTAGGCAGCAGAAACACTATAGAGGAGAGATTGCTTTATAATTGCAGAAAAGAAATAGAATACAAACGACTGTTAGAATGTGAAATTACAAGTTACTAGAAATATGAGTATAATCACAGGGAGAAAGCCTCAGTGACCATGATGAATTTTAAGTAGCAGAATGTTGGTATGCCGAAATCTGGGTCAGTCATTTTATGCCGCAGAAGTGGATACCGTCGGATTCGCTGGAACCCCCTGATTTCCACCCTTGAAATCCCGATCTGCACAATCTTACTTGGTATTTTCGGGATATTATAGCAGCCTCCATTTAATTAATCTTGTGTACTCTATATTTTTGTAGTTCAGTAGTGTTATTGTGTCATAGTGATAAGATTCTTTTATTTAATTTTTTAATTTTTTTTCCTTTCGAGAAGGTCAAGCTTATATCTTGCTAACGTAAATAAATGTAGGCAAGTGAAAGGAAAACTAGTATTCCAAGTCAAAACATGTGTTAATTAGAGCATCCTAGTGGGGTTGAGTATTTAATATTTACACTCCCACGTGAAGTATTTAATACTCCGTGTTTTCCCAACAGAAGAAGCAGACATGCGCAATATTTGGAATACTGGGCAAGTCCCTGTACTCTTCTACCTAGGCAGTAAAACAAATTCAAGTATCCGACTATGGCAGCACTACCTCATTTTATTAGCAGTAATATTACAAAATAGTATTGTATTGCAATATTTCTTAGTTACAAAAAGAATGACATACAATAAGTATTTATACAAACAAATACAGCCCAAAGCCCAAACTGGTAATCCTCACTTAATAATAAGAATTGATCTTAACCGCTGGATCGGATGGCTGTGATTGAGTTTGTAAGTAGTCTTGGATAGATAAGAAGAAACACACCAGAGACGTATTCACAATACCCACCCTCAATTCGAGCTAGGGTTTCCATCTGTTTCCCTCTTGCCGCCATGAAATCTGCTGCCATCAATAATATTCATTTCCTCTCTTAATCTTGCAAAAATTTTGAAAGATAGTGGCTTTGTAAGAATGTCGGCGCGTTGGTAGAAGGAAGGAACATGCCTAATATCTAGTTTTCCTGTTGCTGTTCTTTCACGAACAAAGAATAAGTCGATTTCAATGTGTTTAGTTCGAAAGTGCTGGATCGGGTTTAAAGATAAGGAGATGATGCTCATATTATCACACCAAATCAGCGGCTTCCCTTTTAGCTCGAGCCCTAATTCGTGAATTAGGGTTTCTATCCATATTATCTCGGCTGATGTGCTTGCTACTGATCTGTATTCAGCTTCAGTGCTCGAACGTGATACAGTTGATTGCTTTTTGGTGCACCAAGAGACTGGGTTGCCACCAACATAAACACAGTAGCCTGAAGTTGATCGTCTATCATCGGCGTCGCTAGCCCAATCAGCATCGCTGTAAGCTTGTATATTTACCTCTTTATTTTGAGTCAACAGTACGCCATAGTCTTGAGTACCTTTTACATATCTTAAAATGCGCTTAACCGCCCTCCAGTGGCTATCTAGGGGGTTTTGCATAAATTGGCAAACCTTATTTACACTGTAGCATAAATCTGGTCTGGTAATGGTTAAGTATTGTAGAGCTCCAACGATGCTACTATATTGTTTAACATTATCAATGGGTTCTCCCTTACTTTTGGATAATTGTAAATTATTGACCATGGGTGTGGGTTGAGGTTTGGCCTGATCCATGTTAGCACGAACCAAAATTTCTGAAGCATATTGTCTTTGAGATAAAAACATTTCTGTTTGTGATGGTCTACTAATTTTAATTCCGAGAAAATAATCAAGTGTCCCTAAGTCTTTGATTGCAAAGTTTTAATCCAATAATTCTATGACTTTAATGATGTCACTCTCATTACTCCCAGTGATGAGGATGTCATCAACATATACTGATATATATGTGACTTCATGGTTGATGGTTTTGATGTATAATGAGTTGTCTGCCTTGATTGGATTGAATTCCAATTTTCTTAATGTTATTTTGAGCTTCTCGTACCAAGCTCTTGAAGCTTGTTTGAGGCCATAAATAGCTTTACGTAATTTGCAGACTTTTTCTTCATTTCCTTCTGTTATGTATCCTTGCAACTAACCTTGCTTTCAACCTTGCTATTTTTCCACTAGCATCCTTTTTGACCCTATAGGCCCATTTGCATCCAACGATGTTTTTATCCTTTGGAGGTGACACAAGATCCCATGTTTGATTTTTTATTAATGCTTCATATTCATCTTTCATGGCATTTCTCCAATCTATGTTTTTAACTGCTTGCTCATATGTGACTGGTTCCATGATTTCAGCACTTGCATTATATATTTTAGGCTTAAAAATTCCACTTTTCGACTTTGTCATCATATGATGCCCAGTTTCTTCCACATTTTATGTAATCTATGTGACTACTGGTGTATTATTGCTAGATATTGATTTATCAGATGCTTGTGCTTCATCATTTTCTTCAAGCTGTTGTGCTGGCCACTCATGTGTATCACTTGTACTGTAATCAGATTTTGTTTCTGTAGTAGATTGTGATCTTTCAAGTCTTCCATTGTTTTTCTTTTCTTCCTGAATAGTTAGTTCTGGTATAGTGGGCAAGCATACTTTGACATAATCAGTGCATTGATTTGCTGTGTTTTACTGTCTGCCAGTCTTTTATCTACAAAAGGAAAATTATTTTCATTAAACATAACATGTCTTGATATATAAATCCTACCACTTTTATCAAGACATTTGTATCCCTTTTGGTTTGTATCATACCCTAAAAATGTACAAGGACTTGACCTTAAACCCAATTTATTTTTGTTGTAGGGCCTAAGGCAGGGAAAACATAAACATCCAAATGTTTTAAGAATGTCATAATCAGGTTTAATACCATATAACTTTTCATATGGACATTTATGATTAAGCACTTTACTTGGCATCCTGTTTATAAGATAAACAGCTGTGGTGAATGCCTCCTCCCAATATTTTAATGGTAAAGACCCTTGTGATAATAGTGTTAGACCTGTGTCAACTATGTGCCTATGTTTTCTTTCGACAAGCCCATTTTGCTCAGATGTGTAAGGGCAAGTGACTCTATGTAATATACCTTTGTTTTGAAAATATTTTTTAAGTGGGTAAAATTCAGCCCCTCCATCAGTTTGCATAATTTTTACCTTATAATTAAACTGTTTCTCAGCCAATGAAATAAATTGAATTAAAGCATCATGAGTTTCAGATTTAGATTTGAGAAAAAATATCCATGTGTATCTACTATATGCATCAACAAAAGATAAGTAGTACATGTACCCTTGTGTGGAATTCAATGGTGCTGGTCCCCATAGATCTGCAGCTATTAACTCAAAAGGATTTTTATATGTAGTTTCAGAGTTGCTGAAAGGCAATTTGTGGCTTTTTCCTAATAGACAGTGTGTGCATATATCATAAATGTCATTATTTTGAAAAGAAATTTTATTATCCATCAGAAATCTTTTTACAATTTTCATACTAGGATGCCCTAGTTTACAATGCCAATGATCTAAAATATTTCTTTTATTTTGAACACTGGTGTGAACATTGTTGCACCAATATTCCTTCACTATAGGTTCAGATTTCTTCACAGCATTAAATTTGTACAGCCTCTTACTCAAACTACCCTGCAACAATATATCTTTACTTAGCAAATCTCTAACTAAACAAAAGGTTGGGTGAAACTCAAAGTATACTTTGTTGTCATTAGCAAATTGAGAGACGCTAATTAAATTCTTTTTTATCTCAGGAACTCTCAATAAATTGTTTAAATATAATTCTCTTTTACCTTGAATAGTTCCTATGCCAACATGTGATATACTTGTTGTTTCACCATTACCCAAGTGTATAGCTTGCATACCTGTGTAACTTTTGTTGCCTAAATTGAGATTTTGAAGGTTACTTGTCACATGATTAGTTGCTCCTGAGTCTGGGTACCAATCATCCACGTTTGTGTTGCCTAACCTAGCTTCATCTAAATTGATTGACTGAGTTCTGGAACTTTCATTCTTGTTTTTTTGCTGTTGATCCAGTTGTGTCATATTGATATTGGGATTTCCTTGAGTTTGCTGTGTAAACGTGAAGTCTTTATTAAATCTGAAATAGCACTTGCTAGCTATATGACCAAAATTTTCACATATTTGGCATTTCACTCTATTGTTGTTGCTCCATCTTCCTCTTCCCCTTCCTCTTTGTGTGTAATTATTTCTTTGACCATTTTGTTTGCTTTCTTGATTTGCTGTGTTGCCCTGTTGCACTTTGTTTCTTGAACTGCTAGAATAGTTTATTAAGAATTCACTTTGCATAGCCTTACTTTGTTCAATTCTGCCCTCATGAGCAAGTAAAGCAGACTGAACAGACTGTAAGTTTGGTAGAGTTTGTTGTGATGCTATAAAAGTTACCACTGATTCATATTCATCATCAAGTCCATTTATTATGGTGAGAATTTGCTCGCTTTCAGAAACTTTGTGACCAATTGCATTAAGTCTATCACATAAATTCTTGATCTTTGTAAGATATTCTCTCATTGGCATATCACTTTTTCTTGAATTTTGCAACTGTCTTTTAAAATGCATAATTCTTGCGGCTGATTGTGAGCTGAATATCTGTTCTATTGATGACCAAATTTCATACGAGGAGTTACATCCAACAATTTGTGATAATAGACTTGAGCTGATGGATGATAGTAACCATGATGATAGTAAGTTATCTTGCTTTAGATATCTTGAGTATTCTGGGTTACTAATCGTTGCTCCATTATCTTCTTCTATGACTGTAGGTGGTACAGCTATTGTCCCTTTGATATAGTCTTGGAGGCCATATCCCTTCAAGGCTGTTTCAATCTGATATTTCCAGAGTATATAGTTGTCTTCATCAAGTGGGATGGTGATAATCTGACTTTTGGGTTTGATTAATCATGTGTCTGATACAACAGTTTGCCTTTTATCATTTCTTGAAGTGGTTGATGATCTTTCATCACCTGTTTCTTTGTCTAACATCTTTGCAATTGACTAATCTGGTTTCTTGAATGTGTAATGCAGCCAAATAGTATTGGCGAGGCACTGCAGGTTCAGAAAAAATGTGGGAGATGAAATAACTCGATGATGATTCAAATCTGAGGGGAATCACCAAAAATTGTTGCAGCCAGTCAAGAATCTGAAGTTGTTCGGATTCTTGCTAGGCGTGGCACAATGAATTGGTAAGGAGGATACTGGTGGTGCTGGAATCAAGGAAGGGTATAACTCTCCGATGATGAAATTTAACTGAGGAGAGAGTAAAGAGCAATTTTGAAATGAGAAAAAAGATGCAAGAAATTGCTGATCTTGAAATTTTATGCCGTTAGGCTCTTAAAATGCTCTGATACCATATTACAAAATAGTATTGTATTGCAATATTTCTCAATTACAAAAAGAATGACATACAACAAGTATTTATACAGACAAATACAGCCCAAAGCCCAAACTGGTAATCCTCACTTAATAATAAGAATTGATCTTAACCGCTGGATCGGATGGCTGTGATTGAGTTTGTAAGTAGTCTTGGATAGATAAGAAGAAACACACTAGAGACGTATTCACAATAACTTGCTTGTGCATTAGCGTGTTAAACCTCAAAAAGCAAAAAAATGGAATGTATTACTCATCTTCTATCCAACTTAGATTCTTTGATATAGCTCTTTTATGCATAAACCGCTAAGCTTAACCAGTTCGGCTACCCTAAATTCTTCATTAGTATCAATAAGCAAATCCATCCTTGTTTAGGTGACGATCATTGTCAGGATAAAAGATTCAGGTTTTTAGTCACCTTGCTATTTTCGGGGAGCTTTCTTGGTTCGACATAGATTGCTTAAAAAATATATATGAACAGGAACATTTAAGAGTTGACCAATTGGAATGTATATATATTTCTAGAGGTTCAGTGTGAAGTCAAAATTTAAAACGTCCATGAATTTTGCCAATATAAACATGATTAAGGAATTGGAATAGTTTATGTCCCCTGTGATGTAAAACATGGATAATACGTCCAAAATGTTAAATTTCTAGGACAATATTACACACTTTTGTGGAAGCCAGTGCTCTCGAACTCCATGTTAATTTCCTTCCAATCCACGTAGGATGTAATAAACACGGTTGTAATGACAACAGATGCGTTGAGTGATACCTGAAAAGTACTTAATGCTGTCTCACTTTGAACGCAAATGTCAAACGTGCATACGTGCGTCTTACTCATAGCTTCACCATAATTTCTCAATCTCTCCCCTATATATAACTTCCAGACGATCATATTTATAATACATTCTCCTCTACATAGTTCTTGGCGCTATATCAAACCCAGTCATTCTACATGTCAATCGACAAAACATACAAGGAACAAACAAGACTTGTAAGGCCAAGGTGTGGACAAATCAAAGCCAAAATATTCAGACAAATAATTGCACAACTGACACGAAGACGTCGCAAGGAAGTCGAAATAAGCCATGACAGTGCTTCAACATTGAAGATGTCGGCCAAAAAGGGTTATTTACATACCCTTAATTATGCACAACTCTAATTCTTAGAAGAACCCATAGTGTTCTATATACATACACTTGTGTTTGATAGTACCTGTTGTTAAATTTTGTGACACTATATGATGGAAAATTGAAGGGGATGAATGTAGCTTGGTGTAGGAGAAGACGGTTCACAAATCGGAGTCCGGAGGAAGAAGATAGGAGAGAAGGTGCTGGTGTTGCTACTGTAGGTCAGATGTCTGGCTGAGAGGGCCAGACGTCTGACGAGGTTCAGGCTGCTTCCTGAAAAGTCCTACAGACGTCTGGTCCCTCTGGCCAGACGTCTGGTCCTGTCTGTTTCTGTCTTCCTGAACCTGGCCTCAGAAGTCTGAGGTCAGAGGCCAGACGTCTGAGGCGGCATTTTCCTGTTATTCTGGACCGAGTTTCTGAGCTGTTTTGTGATTTGTTGAAGGGCAAAGTGGTCTTTCGCCAGGGTTTTCTCTATTAGTATATATACTCTCTTCAGGTTTGAAAGGAGTGAATTCATCATCTCTAATCAAGGGTTTAGTCCTCCATTAATTAGGGTTTTTGGCAAAACTCTATTTCTTCAATTCTAATCTCCTCAAACATATATTCCTACCGAATAGATCATTGTAATCAATCTCTTGTACTCTTCTCATTAGGTGATAATAAAAGATCTCTCTCAAAGTGGATGTACACTAACGCGACGTTAGTGGAACCACTATAAATCGGTGTGTGATTTATTGTTTTCGTTATTGCTTCTTATCATATATTGCTTGTGGTGTTATTGTGATCGTGCTTTGGTTTGGATATATTGAATTCTAGTGGTGTTTGGTTGTTTTGCACTATCTATCACGATCTAGCCTTTCCGCTGCGTTTGGGGATTTTAATTTGAGTGGTCTCGATTAAAATCCGCCACAACATTTGGTATCAGAGCTTTGGAGTTGGTAGGTGGTTGTTGAAATGCCGGAAACGGATAACTCTGGAAATTCAATGGTTAGTCCAAGTGGTATAGCGCCGTATGTGCGTGGGTCGTATGTGGCATCGGGATCGCAATAGGTTATCGACAAGTGGAATGGCGATAATGATTTTAAAAATGGCAATGGAAGATGAAAGTAGTTCTAAGGAGGAATCGGGTACATCGAGTGGTGTTTGATACACATTTGTTGCCGGCGGACATCTCGGATGTCGAGAGAGAAGAAATGGAAGAGTGGGCATTTACTACACTTCAACTTGCTATGGGAGAGAATGTGATCTCCGAAATTAGTGGTGAGACCACCGCTAAGGGAATTTGGGACAAGTTGGAAGAATTATATATGAAGAAGTCTCTAACTAATCGTTTGATCTTGTTGCGAACGTTTTTCACCTATAAGATGAAAGAAGGAACTTCACTAAAGGCACATTTGAATGTGTTTGATGATTTGCTAATGAAGATGAAGGCAGTAGATTTGAAGATTGAGGAAGAGCAAAAGGCGATGATATTGTTATGTTCGTTGCCGGACCATTATACGGGTTTCTCAAATAGTTTGATCTATAGCCGGTATATATTGACGTTAGATGATGTCAAGATGGGTCTTCTTAGTGAGGAATTGAGAGATCAAATGAAGGAGTTGAGTGTCGGTGGTAGTAGTAGTGCCGGTAATGGTCAAGGTTTGTTTACAGAGAAGGAAAGATATGTGAAGAAGGACAACCGGGGGCGTTCTAAATCAAGGAATCCCGGTTGGAAATTTTTTAGGGGGGGGGGGAAATTGAGTTAGTTTTCGTGTTTAATCGGAATGAGGAGGAACAAGGTTGAGCTGCAGGTTAGTCGTGGATTTCCAACGGCGAGCAACGGCCGCCAACGGCAATATTCCAACGGCTTCCAACGGCATGTGTTTTTTGTTATTAAAAAATTCCAGGAAACAGCTTGCCGTAGCTCGTCGTTGGAAGCCGTTGGTCAAATGCCGTTGGCGGCCGTTGCCCCCCCCCCCCCCGTTGCTATAAATAGTAATTCTTGTACTGTCTTTTCTTCTTTCTTTATGTTTTTTCTTACCACATGTGAAGTCTCACTGTTCTTAACGGTTAAAATTAGTTATAAACGCAGTCAAAATATGCTTCCATATTAATCTCACATATCCAAAAAAAATAGCAGGTCGTTAGTTATATAATTCAAAATCTAAAAAATGAATAAAAAAGTGAAAACCTCACAACGGAATTAAACAATAATGTACATACTATCTTAGCAAATGAATATAATACAATACTCAATTGTCAGAATAAACATCGGTAGTAGTAGTTCTAAAAAGAAAATACATCAGAAGGTAAAAAGTACAGCAGAAAGTAAAAAGTACAGCAGAAGGTCAGCACCCATAACCGTGAACTTTAACTGCCTCCTGTCATCATAACACTCATCTTCAAGTGAAACAGACATCACTATTACCTTCTTCATCGAGAGACGAACAAAACCATACATATCTTCCTCGATGCGATGATCGTTGACCAGGCTCCGTTTCTTCCATTGACACTATTCCAGCCCTTTTCTTGTCATCATCAAATTCCAACTTCCACGCAATGGTTATCACTTATTTGTCCTAATATTTTCTACAACTTTGCTTCTTATGTCATCACATAATTCTTAATGTTTTTAAGAGATATCAACCATTAAAGTTTGCAAAAAAATGAGTTTATATCTTTACACACACATGCACGTGTGTGTATATGTATGTGTCTGTGTGTGTGTATATGTATGCAGTGCAACCATAAGATTTTACCAACAATTTTCCAATGGTGGTGAAAATATAAGGTGATTAAGTAAGGGAATATGTCCTCTGTTTGACGGGTTACTGGTAATAAAACAATAAAAAAGAAAGAGTATACTCACAGTGATACAAATGAAGATGTTGTTGTTAATGTTGATGAAGCAAAGGATAAATATATTGTTACGACAGCTGATGGTGATGAAGATAAGGTGAATGAAAATATTGTGGTGATATGAATTTTGTAGTGTAGGAAGATGAATATAGTAGAGGGTTTAAATAGGTTTGATACTGGATTCTCTTAGGTTAAAGTACACATATATACATTTAATTATACTCGTTTTTATGATAAGTTTGGAAATGTGGTCAAACGAAAATTTTACAAGTTATTTTATTTTTCTTTTAAATAATTTCATACATTTAACCACTTTATTACCACACCGCTATTCGATCTCTGATTATAATTCCGCTTTAGGCATTTTAATCCAAATTTTATTTTATTTTTATTACATTTTTTATTAAAATATAATATTTTAGTTTTCAACGATTATAAAATAATTTTTTTATTTCTAATGCCATTTCTTAATTGCACAAATATAATTTATCTTACCAAATAATTTCTCAAACAACTTTTTGATTTCAAAAATGTAATTCAAATTTCAAATTTTAATTCCAAATTAATAATTTTCAAATAAACTCCAAAATTGTTTTATTGAATTAAATTCAACAAAAATTCTCAAATTTATTTTCTAACCTTTTTTTTTAACTGTATATCAGATAAAAATATTTTTCATGAGTTATATTCCATTAAATTTTGAATTCTCTTCAATTTCAAACTTCAATAATTCATTTATTTATTACAAATTCCAAATAAAAATCCAAACTAAATATTATTATAATCGGTAAATAATGGGATGTTATAGACTTCTTTCTTTAAAAAAAGTACTAGTCGTGATTTATCAATAATACTATAACTTATTTTGAAAACGTTTAACTATATTTATATATCCATGCATATAATAATTAATTTTGAATTTAAACAAACATCCATGACTCGATTAAAATTTGAATAAACTAAATGAGTTAAACTAAATGGGCCATGTCCCTGGTATTAACTCTTCGGACTTGTATATGTAATCTCTAGGGTTACTTGACCTTTGAACATTTGTTATACCATTTGAATATTCTTATTTCTCAACTTTATATCTTTAACAGCCCGGTTCACTTGAAATGTTATACCTTGAGGGAGTTGATCAAATATTTCTATTTACATCGACATACTTAAATAGGTTGACGATACTCATCGAGAATCTTATTGGCTATATTGGGGATACTCGACCTTCCTTTATATATATCCTGACTTTCACTCAAGCTAACTTAAGTCTATAGAAGTTCCCAAAATTATCTTTTCTTTACCACTTTCAAATTTGGTTTATTAAAATTGAGTCGTTGTTCTGACTAATCCTGATCTAATCAAGCAAGTCTTGTTGATTCTTAACTAGTAAATACAATTCTTTATTTTTTAAATCGATAAACTTAGGGAAACCATTATTCTAAGGTCTTTATACAAAAAAATTCAACTAAATTATTAATTTAAGTAGTTAAATATCAAGGATTCAATCAAACTTGAGTTACATCAATTAATGAATGGTAGATCCATAACTGATCCAACTAGAAAATCTCTTATTAGTAGAATATATCTAATTTCATTTTTTGAGAATCCATAACTTACAGCAAAAAACATGGATTGCTTTAAGTGCAATAAAAAACCTTTCTTTGTGATCGGATTACTAAAGGTTAATGATTTTCTTATCACACAGTAATCGAATTTGATGAAATTTAAACAATTCCTTCTAGGTATAGTAATTTTTACTTAGAATATTGCTATGTCAAAGTATATCGTTCTAATGTTTAGAAATCCCCATTAATAACGTTGATTAGACGTATCAATCATAATTCTTAACCACTTAATGGATAAGTTATCATAATCAAATTCCAAATATCGTTCTTCTCTTATAAAACAAACTTATTTAATTTCCTTATGGTTCAACTCATGGAAAACCATGGGCTATTTCTTTATTTAAATGAATTAAACATCATCAAATGACAATTTCAACTCAATCTACTTCATCTAGATTGAAGTGGGTTCCTTTTCCCTTGAGTTATAATCTCTCTTTGAAAATCCACTTTTTCTTATGAAACAAAATTAAGAAATATGCAACCATTCATATACAAATGCATATAATTTATCACGATGGCTAGAAATAAATCTATTAGTTTCTGCCACGTACTCTGATCATTACTAGATCTTTCTACTCAAATACATTTCATTAAATTTATCTTTGTGATGAAACTTTATTATGGGATTTAGATAAGGATCTTATATAGCTTCCCTAATCGTTTTATGCTTTAGAATCCATTTAAGCAAATATTCTTTTACTAAATTCAATAATTCAAATATTGCAAAATTTAATTCTTAAGAAAGCGTGGCTTTTAAGATCGAGATTTGCTTCCTTTATCTGGTAGTGAACAAGGCTCATTAATGGTGAACATCTTACCTTCGGTCTGTACTTTGCACTTCTTTCATTTTTTGCCCATTTGACCTATTTCCTCACAGATATAACATTTCTTAAACTGATCATATTTTCTCTTTCTGCACTCATTGGCATAATGACCCTTGTTTCACAATAATAACATTTATTCAAATTTTTATCAATTGATTTCTTCTGCTTAGGTTATCTATGTCAAACAGGCTTCTTCAGTTTAGCCTACTTCGTTTGAAAAGACCTTTTTTTCATGAATTTCCAATCAATTTTTTGAAAGAAGAATTTCTTTCCTTGCCGAGGTTGTAGAGTAAGCTATCCACTTAAGACCGTATTTCACTCACGAACCATATTATATCTTAATGCCATATTGACTACCCCTTCAAATGGACACCTTGGCTGAGCAACTAATTTATCTCTCAGTTTAGCTTTAAATCCCAAAAAAAATTCTCATTCTTCTCCAAGGGTGAATCAACCAAAAAGCTAGTCCATACTTTGAAAGAGAACTAAACTCATTTACATATTTAGTTACTAACAAATTGCTTTAGGTTAGATATATGAATTTCCAAAGCAAAGCTGCCATTCGGCTCCGGGAATAAAATGCACTATAAACAAATCTTTATATCTTTTCCAAGATATATCTTCTTCTGGTATTGTCATTGTGATGGTATCGTACCAGTTTAAAGCTCTAGATTGTAATTGACGAGATGCCAATCTTCTTTTCTCTTGGTATGTTAATCCAAAATCACTAAAAATCCTTTAACAAGATCTCAACCAAGAGTCTACACCCATAGCTTCTTCATTTCATATGAACGGTGTTAACAAATTTCTTTGTTAACCTCAAAACGTGCAAGGTAGGTAGGGCTTGTTTAGAGATAGACTTGGAAAGCCTTATGCATACTCACAAGAAGTATGCATGTTCAATAGAAAGTTATGTACATGTCATAAGCACTAAAGCATAATAGTCATATGCAAGTCATAGGTCATATCATAGTCAAAAATCTTTATTCACTTGTTGTATGCTATGCAAAGTTGATTTTATAAGTCCTTGATTGCCAAAAGTCACAAATTTACAGTCGGCATCTTTATCCCTAATTCGATTTCGGGTTTATAAATTTGGAAATGTAAGAAAAATAATAAGGAAAAGTCGCCCCTTCCAGAAGCTATAGGGTCCGTATTTGTAGGAGTTGAAGTGATGGCCTGACTGCCATGTATCCTTTGGAACCCTTGATTCTCGGCATCATTCATTGTGTTGGTGATATGAGGCAATCTTCTGTATACTGTTGATATGCGTCAATCCTACTTACTTTGATGAATTGGTGCATCCTCCTTTATTGATGGTTTATGACATTTTTCTATATTAATAATTTACGACATCTCATCATTCTCTCTTAGGTACATGACACATTTTTATAGAAGTTCGACATCTTCTTGGAGTTGTGCGAAGCTTATTATATCTTGCTAAACGTTTGATTGCTTTTCTTCTACACATTTGGTATCTTGAATCACGATATATTTCCTTATATATTTGACATTTTATTTGTAGTAACATTTGCCCCCTTGTGTAGAAGAAATGTTGACTTTTTAAATTAACGCTTCGATATTGACGTTTGCCGCCTATTGATATTCCATCTAAATCTTGTTCATCCATTCTAAACGAGATCAATGACTCTTGTCGTTCCATTTTCTTCTATAAATACTCATCTTCTTCCTCTTCTTATTTTTTACATGCAAATTAAACTCGAGACAAAAATCTCCAATTTCTAGTTTGACTCAAGAAACTTCGATCTTTTTCAGAATTTAAGCTCGATCCCAAGGTTCGATCTTTTTCAGCACTTAAGCTCGATCTCAAGGTTTGATCTTTATTTTTATGGTTTAGACATAAGATTAAAGAGAAGTTTTCGATCATTAAATTAGGGTTTAATTGGGCATTTTACTTGGTATTTGAATTTGAAAGTGGATTGTGGTATTTTCTTTTGATGATTAACTACGGTTATATAGTTGTTATTACAAATTCGAAAGCTTTTCAGTAAGAAAATTCTCTAGAATATTGATTATGAAAAAAGTTGGTAATTTTTGAGATTTCGACACCCAATTAAGATTACATGATAGAAATTCGACATTCTCTTCAAAATATGATAACTTGCTTGGTATTTGAATTTATTTATCTTTTGTAGGCCGGCAACTGATTTGAAATTCGGTATCTCTTTAGGGTTTTGCTTATTAGCTACAAATTCGACAATTGAATAGGGATTTAGTGTGACGCCCCACCGCTATGCTCACGCTAGCCAAGGACACTACGGGGTAATGTCGTTAACTAGCGCGAAGAATAAGGCTGTTGAGGAGCAACCATCTGTGCAAATGCCTTGTGCGAGTACCGATATGTTAGATAGTATAACATGCATTTCGTTTTCAAGAGGAAATCCGACATACCAATACAAACTCAAAGCTACCACACAGTGGCTAAGTGGACCCTCGGAAACAAATATAGAAATAAGCATAACATAAATCAGTCACAGATGTTCATATCTCAAAGGCGGAAACAGATATGAATATAACACATAAAACTGTACATCGGAGTAGTGGTCAAGCAAGATCCACAATATCACAAAAGAATAGATACAAGTGTTACACAAAAGAATAATTATACATCAAGGAGTCTCTATCTCTAATGTATAATAACAAAAACTACAAAACTGTGTAGTTAGACAAAATTCAGAAGATGATCCCAGATTAGGAGTCTAGCAGAAACACCTGTAACATCTCGGTCTGACCCGAGTATTATTTAATAAGAAAATAATAAACGGATCAGTCTAGCTATAATTATCATTCAAGAAATGAGATATAAGTAGAGATATAATAAGAACGTATGATAACAATACTGTCATACAAGGACAAATATGATTTAAACAGCAACAAAATCATACAATATCTCAAGAATCTCAAAGCACCAAAAAGAATATCATATTCTTAATTTTATTCACCAAACTACAAATATTGACAAACATATTAATGCCAATCGCAAAAGTTGGTGAAACACAAATTCTAGAAATCATCAATTAGAAATCCAGAAATCACAAAAGGGTAGGCCTATCACAAACGGGAGCATAAAAACTCACCAACACATGTATCACAAACGGAACGCTATTCCATGGTCGCTAACCATAAATTTTGAGCCGAAGCTCCACAAACGGCTCGAAGACCACGGGTCGCTACCCCGCCAAATTGAACCGAAGTTCCACAAACAGGGATTGTAATCCCCACACAAACAAATAGACATCGCACATCGCTAGTCTAAATCACAAAATGATCATCATCGGTCAATAAAATGTGTCGATTACACTAAGCTAGTAAATATATGAGTTTAGCTTCATGTCCCATAACCACTAGCTTAACTTAAATATTTACGAACAAATTGTAGATTCCTACTCGAAAATTGTCACAAGAATTTCAACCGGACAAGTCCAAAAATTAACCGACGAAGTAAACGCAAGCGTTTCATACCACTTGTTTTGCTAAGCCGTTTAATTAGATTTTCTCATACGAATGAGGTAAAGGTTTGTATATACTAATAGATTAGAAAACGGTTTTATAAACGAGCTCTGTATTAAAAATAGAGTTGAAATCATCTTTGTAAAAGAGTTTGAATATTTACTACTAGTATAGAAACCTTTGTATTTTAAAGTGACAAAGCATAGAAATGATTGTAGAAACAATCAATCACCAAAATCCACACACGAAGACGTGAATCGAATCCAAAGAAATCGATACCGAATCCATCAAAATGGACATTCTCAAAAACCCCAAAAAGGAAGTCATCAAAGTCAATAATAAATGATAACAATAAATCGGAAAATCACGAATCGATAAAAATTGGAACCTCAAGCTAAATAGGCAAAATAGGCAAAACCGAGCAGGTCAGTCGACTGACTGCAGAGGCCAGTCGACTGATCCGGAAACCTGAATGTTTCATTTCCTGTAGTCAGTCGACTGACTGCAGAGGGCCAGTCGACTGACTGCAGAAAACAGAGACTTCCAGTTTTCTGCATAGTCTAGATACGCTTGGTTTCTACAGCCAGTCGACTGACTTCAGAGGTCAGTCGACTGACTAGCACTGAAACTGTTTTTCAGCCTATCAAAATGAAGAGCAAACTCTTTCTATTTGCGACCGGACGAGCAATGGGCGCTAAGGGTTTATGCCAATCGACAACCCAGCCCTATAGGCTCCTTGATACACCACAAAAAGCATGATCAAACATCAAAGCTAAGATTTTTAGAGTTTTAGACTTTAAAACACCAAAAATTGAAATGTCCACCAAATCAATTCAAACCAAAATCAAATGAACAGGTAAAGATGTTAGGAATTCATACCTAACAATCATGGATAGTTATAGGCATAGATGTGAGATAAAAATCTCACCTTTAAACCCAAAAACGATGAAGGCGAAGCTTGAAAGCAAAGGAAGATCAACTACTCTTCAACTTCAACTCTAGAAGCTTGAATCTAAGCTCAAAAGAAGACCATTTCCTAAGTTAGGTTTAGGAAATTTCTGAAATTAAAGAGGGAATGAGTTGGAGGAGATGAAGAGGAGGCTTACCAAAGCTTTTCCGAGAGTTTGGAGCGAGACTTGAGTTTGCAAATGGAATCTAGGGCTTGGAATTTCTAATTCCTATTCTCTTCCCCCATTTTCAGTTGAGCTTGAGTGTTTGCAAAATGAAATAAGTGAATGGATGAAGAGGGAGCTGAGTTAGGGTAATAGAATGAGTTGGGTGAAACCCAAACCCAAAAGCCCACTTAGAAAATAGCAAAATTCAACTTACTCCAAACATATCGATGTTTATACTCAAAAAAGTTGTAAATGCCATTTTGGACTCAATGGAGGTGGTCTCGAGTCCCAATTCGACTGTTTACAAAAAGTAGCGTTTTAGACTTTAATCTGATTAATGATTCTATATTTAAATTAAACATTTTAAATATACGATCGTAAAATATGCGGGTTGTTACAGACTCCCCTCCTTAAAGAAATTGCGTCCGTGCAATCTTTAAGAAATAAATAAGAAGTGACAACAATAAAAGCATATCAACACAAAAAGAAGAAATTTGAAATAAAAAGTTCACCTTAAGGAGCACGAGAGAGCAAGTCCGGATGTGTTCGCTCGATGAATTCTCTGGATTCCCAAGAGCAATCCTTAGGATTTGAGGACCACTGAACTTTCACAAGAGGGACATCTTTATTTCGAAGGCGTTTAACCTCCGAAGCAATAATACGAATAGGATGTTGCTCATAAGTCAAATTAGGTGAAACATCAATTTCTTCAATAACACCGGGCTCAGGAATAGAATCGGAACCTTGAAGGCATTTACGTAGTTGAGAGACGTGGAATACGTCATGAATAGCAGAAAATTGAGCCGGTAATAAAAGGTGATAAGCCATGGAACTAATGCGTTCGGTGATGGGAAATGGGCCAATATATCGAGGTGCTAATTTTCCCGATCAACTGAAATGCATAACACCCTTCATAGGTGAAACACGGATGAACACGAAATCTCCCACAGAAAATTCTAATTTCCTTCTTCGATTATCGGCATAGGATTTTTGTCTACTTTGAGCTTCTTTCATCCTATGACGAATAAGATCAATCTTTTCTGTGGCATCCCTAATAAAATCTGGACCTAAAACCAGCTTCTCACAGGCTTCAAGCCAACACGAAGGAGATCAGCATGGCCTTCCGTAAAGTGCCTCGAAATGTGTCATACCAATACTAGATTGGAAGCTATTATTATAGGAAAATTCTACAAGAGAAATACGATCTTCCCAACTTCCACCAAAATCAAGAACACATGCACGAAGAAGATCTTCAAGAGTTTGATTCACACGCTCGGTTTGTCCATCGGACTGAGGATGATAAGCGGTGCTAAAATTAAGCTTTGTTCCTAAAGCTTTTTGAAGACATTTCCAAAATCCACTAGTAAACAATGGATCACGATCGCTAACAATAGAAGTAGGAACTCCATGCAATCTAACAATTTCCTCGACAAAGAGTTTAGCTAAAATAGGTATGGTCCGATTGGACCGAACGGGAAGTAAATGGGTGGATTTTGTAAGTCTATCTACTATCACCCATAGGCTATCATGGCCCGAACGAGAACGGGGAAGACCATCAATAAAATCCATGGAAATTTCATCCCACTTCCATATTGGAATTTCCAATGGTCGCAATAACCCATCGGGCCTTTGATGCTCGGCCTTAACAAGTTGGCAACTCATGCAACGCTTAACAAAGTTAGAAATATCAGATTTCATTCCATCCCAATAATAAAGTTGCTTCATATCCGCGTACATTTTACTATTACCGGGATGAATGGTAAATTTAGAACGTTGAGAATCTTCTAAAATGTCTTTACGAAGACGAATAATATTTGGCACAATAAGTCTACCAAATTTTCGAATACCGTCACGAGCATCAATATCAAAGTCTTTCAAACCTTCAATATCAATTTTATCCCTACAACTTTGGCTAAGAAGAACCAATTCGGGATCATGCTTTTGAGCTTCAAGAATGCGGTCTAAAAGAGAAGGATGAGCCTCAAGGCTACACAAAACAAGAGGTGAACATTAATCAGATTTACGATCTCGAATCTCACAAGTGGACAAAGTCTCGAGATCATTCCACTCGGATATCATCATAGAAACAACCATTTGTTGCTTATGACTAAGGGCATCGGAAATAAGATTCCCCTTTCCGGGAGTATAAAGAATATCAAGATCATAAGATGCAAGAAACTTAAGCCAATGTTGTTGACGCAAGTTAAGTTCCTTTTGAGAAAATAAATACTTCAAAGATTTATGATCGGTGTAGAGAACAAATTTCTCTCCCAAAAGATAATGACGCCAAATTCTAAGGGTGAATACAATAGCCGCGAGCTCTAAATCATGAGTGGCATATCTAGTCTCGGCAGGCTTTAGTTGCCTAGAAGCATAAGCAATAACACGTTCCCTTTGCATGAGAACGGCACCCAAACCAACACGACTAGCATCGGTATAAACAATAAAATCTTGGTTTCCATCGGGAATCACAAGAATAGGAGCATCGAAAAGGAGTTCTTTTAATTTTTGAAATGAAGCTTCACATTTGTCTGACCAAATGTATTTAACTCCCTTCTTTGTCAAATTAGTAAGAGGTACGGAAATCTTAGAAAAGTCTTTTATGAACCGACGGTAATAGCCCGCCAATCCGAGAAAGCTACGAATTTCTGTCACACTCTCCGATCTCTTTCAATTTTGAATCGCTTCAATCTTTGAAGGATCCACGGAAATTCCGGATTCAGAAATGATATGTCCCAAAAATTTCACACGAGATTGCCAAAAGTGGCATTTAGAAAATTTTGCTTTCAATTGGTTGCTCCTAAGAGTTTCCAACACAATACGAAGATGATTTTCATGCTCCTCCTTGGTTTTAGAATAAATAAGAATATCATCCATAAAGATGAGAACAAATCGATCGAGGAAGTCTTTGAAAACTCGATTCATAAGGTCAAAAAATAAGCCGGAGCATTCGTTAAACCAAATGGCATAACAAGCCATTCATAAGATCCATAACGAGTATGGAACGATGTCAAAGGTATGCTATCCTCTACAATACGGAGCTGATGAAAACCGGTTGCTAAGTCTAACTGTGAAAAGACTTTAGCACCACTAAGTTGATCGAATAAATCATCAATCCACGATAAGGGATATTTATTCTTGATGGTGAGATCATTAAGTTTGCGGTAGTAAACGCAAAGCCTAAGTGTACCATCAGATTTCTTCACAAAAATAGCCGAAGCTCCCCATGGAGAGGAACTAGATTGAATAAATTGCTTCGCTTCCAATTCGGATAATTGTTTGCACATCTCCTCATTTTCTTTATTGGACATACGATAAGGAGGACGAGTAATAGGCAGAGCTCCAGGGATTAAATTAATTCTGAACTCAATTGCTAGCTTAGGTGGTAATCCTAAAATGGGCTCAAATATGTCTGAAAATTCACGAACAATGTGAATGAGAGAAATGACATCCTCCTCATCATCGTTATCGTCATCATGAGGATTTAGAGAATACAAGGACACTTTCGAATTGGAATCTGAATCTGAATCTTTCAGAACTAGAGAAATCTGCTTAACAGATTGCGGATGCCGAAGATATATAGTCCGGTTAGGACATAGGATATGGGCTTCATAACGGTTAAGCCAATCCAATCCCAAAATCATTCTAAAACCAAGGTAACGCATAACATGCAAATCGGCTCGGAAAGCATAATCACATAAAATAATTTCGACATCTTTACATAATAAACTGAGTGTTGCGGATCCACCAACCGGATTCGCAATTCTCAAAGAAGTCATAAAGCCAATAATATTCAAAGACAAAGCATCAACAAGTTCTTTTGATATAAAAGAGTAAGATGCACCTGTATCAAAAAGAACTCGAATAGGAAGATCACGAAATATAATAATGCCATCAAGGATAGAATGAGAAATACCTTGACCATGAGAAGTGTTAGTAGGGGCTTGTACAACATTTAGCTTGCCCTCCTTCTTGCCTTGAAGTTTGGGACACGAAGATAAAGTATGACCCGAACTCTTGCAATAGCGGCAAGAAAGAGACTTCGGGCTCTTGTTTGCATAGTGGTCCTTAGAACCACAATTGTAACATTCTCCACGACGAGGGGTAGGAGTATTTGCTACCGATGTTGCTTGCTTTCCCTTTTTGTTGGGATTAGGCTTGAATTTGAAAGGTCTCTTCTTGTTGATGTTTGGTTTGACCTCAGCGTCACTATCTTTATTAGCCTCTTCGAGTCGAAGAGCAATATCAACAAGCTGATCAAAAGAAACTTCTAATTTTAGAAGTAGTGGCTTTTTGAGGCTCTTGTTCAAGCCATACACAAATCTCTGATTTTTCTTCAATGGGGTATTAATGTATTCAACCCCATATTTAGAGAGAGATTCAAAAGACGCGACATAGTTGGTCACAGAAGATTCACCTTGAACAAGGTCAATGAAGCGTCGAGCTAGAGATACTTTTTCAGCTTCCGGCACGAATTTTAATTCGAACCTTTTCCGGAATTGCTCCCAAATAAGGTCCGCTTCAACAATTTCGGAGATCAGAAGTTCGTACCAGTCTAATGCTCTTTCTTGGAGCATACTAGAAGCCACTTAGACTCGATGAAGATCAATAAGATTCATGTGAGAAAAGATGTGGTCGCATGTTTGAAGCGAAGCCTGGACTTCTATAACGCTCTCGGAACCTTTGAATGGCTTTCCACCCAAATTGGTGTAATCACTGCACAAGTGTGCAAGCCCAGATTTAGGATGAGTAGGCTCAGGAATAGGTCCGGCAGCTTGAGCATTTCTTACAAGATCAAGAAGTTGCTGAGCAGACATAAATACTCCATCCTGGGAAGTAGCACTAGATTGAACGGCGCTGGGACGGCCAGGTCTAACCATTTCTCTTCTCTAAGAAAGAAAGAAAGAAGAGGAAAAGGGTTGTTCTCAAAATGAATATCAAACAAACTTGATTGATAAAATAAGGCATCATAAAAAGAAATAGGATAGAACGGGTTCAATGACTCGAATTAATCCTAAGGCACGACTCCTAAGAAAGACTTAGGACAATGATCCTTGCTAGATTATTCTATATTGTTACGAAGTTTGGCTCCGATACCATGCTGTGACGCCCCCACCTCTATGCTCACGCTAGCCAAGGACACTATGGGGTAATGTCGTCAACTAGCGCGAAGAATAAGGCTGTTGAGGAGCAACCATCTGTGCAATTTCCTTGTGCGAGTACCGATATGTTAGATAGTATAACATGCATTTTGTTTTCAAGAGGAAATCCGACATACCGATACAAACTCAAAGCTACCACACAGTGGCTAAGTGGACCATCGGAAACAAATATAGAAATAAGCATAACATAAATCAATCACAGATGTTCATATCTCAAAGGCAGAAACAGATATTAATATAACACATAAAAGTGTACATCAGAGTAGTGTTCAAGTAAGATCCACAATATCACAAAAGAATAGATACAAGTGTTAGACAAAAGAATAATTATACAGCAAGGAGTCTCTATCTCTAATGTCTAATAACAAAAACTACAAAACTGTGTAGTTAGACAAAAGTCAGAAGATGATCCCAGATAAGGAGTCAAGCAGAAGCACCTGTAACATCTCGGTCTAACCCGAGTATTATTTAATAAGAAAATAATAAACGGATCATTCTAGCTATAATTATCATGCAAGAAATGAGATATAAGCAGAGATATAATAAGAACGTATGATAACAATACTGTCATACAAGGACAAATATGATTTAAACAACAACAAAATCATACAATATCTCAAGAATCTCAAAGCACCAAAAAGAATATCATATTCTTAATTTTATTCACCAAACTACAAATATTGACAAACATATTAATGCCAATCGCAAAAGTTGGTGAAACACAAATTCTAGAAATCATCAATTAGAAATCCAGAAATCA
This sequence comes from Allium fistulosum, assembly GCA_030737815.1. Taxonomy (NCBI): domain Eukaryota; kingdom Viridiplantae; phylum Streptophyta; class Magnoliopsida; order Asparagales; family Amaryllidaceae; genus Allium; species Allium fistulosum. Next base: position 307,326,000 of record CM060908.1, on the reverse strand, counting down.
CAAAGGGGGAGGCCTATCACAAACGGGAGCATGAAAACTCACCAACACGTGTATCACAAACGGAACGCTATTCCATTGTCGCTAACCATAAATTTTGAGTCGAAGCTCCACAAACGGCCCGAAGACCATGGGTCGCTACCCCGCCAAATTGAACCAAAGTTCCACAAACAAGGATTGTAATCCCCACACAAACAATTAGACATCGCACATCGCTAGTCTAAATCACAAAATGATCACCATCAATCAATAAAAAGTGTCGATTACACCAAGCTAGTAAATATATGAGTTTAGCTTCATGTCCCATAACCACTAGCTTAACTTAAATTTTTACGAACAAATTTTAGATTCCCACTCAAAAATTTTCACAAGAATTTCAATCGGACAAGTCCAAAAATTAACCGACGAAGTAAACGCAAGCGTTTCATACCACTTGTTTTGCTAAGCCGTTTAATTAGATTTTCTCATACGAATGAGGTAAAGGTTTGTATATACTAATAGATTAGAAAACGGTTTTATAAACGAGCTTTGTATTAAAAATAGAGTTGAAATCATCGTTGTAAAAGAGTTTGAATATTTACTACTAGTATAGAAACCGTTGTATTTTATAGTGACAAAGCATAGAAATGATTGTAGAAACAATCAATCACCAAAATCCACATACGAAGACGTTAATCGAATCCAAAGAAATCGATACCGAATCCATCAAAATGGACATTGTCAAAACCCTAAAAAGGAAGTCATCAAAGTCCATAATAAATGATAACAATAAATCAAATAATCACGAATCGATAAAAATTGGAACCTCAAGCTAAATAGGCAAAATAGGGAAAAACGAGCAGGTCGGTCGACTGACTGCAGAGGCCAGTCGACTGATCCGGAAACCTGAATGTTTCATTTCCTACAGTCAGTCGACTGACTGCAGAGGCCAGTCGATTGACTGCAGAAAACAGAGACTTCCATTTTTCTGCACAGTTCAGATACGCTTGGTTCCTACAGCCAGTCGACTGACTTCAGAGGTCAGTCGAATGACTGGCACTGAAACTGTTTTTCAGCCTACCAAAATGAAGAGCAAACTCTTTCTATTTGCGATCGGACGAGTAATGGGCGCTAGGGGTTTATGCCAATCGACAATCCAGCCCTATAGGCTCCTCGATACACCACTAAAGCATGATCAAACATCAAAGCTAAGATTTTTAGAGTTTTAGACTTCAAAACACCAAAAATTGAAATGTTCACCAAATCAATTCAAACCAAAATCAAATGAACATGTAAAGATGTTAGGAATTCATACCTAACAATCATGGATAGTTATAGGCATAGATGTGAGATAAAAATCTCACCTTTAAACCCAAAAACGATGAAGACGAAGCTTGAAAGCAAAGGAAGATCAACTACTCTTCAACTTCAACTCTAGATGCTTGAATCTAAGCTCAAAAGAAGAACATTTCCTAAGATAGGTTTAGGAAATTTCTGAAATTAAAGAGAGAATGAGTTGGAGGAGATGAAGAGGAGGCTTACCAAAGCTTTTCCAAGAGTTTGGAGCTAGACTTGAGTTTGCAAATGGAATCTAGGGCTTGGAATTTCTAATTCCTATTCTCTTCCCCCATTTTCAGTTGAGCTTGAGTGTTTGCAAAATGAAATAAGTGAATGGATGAAGAGGGGGCTGAGTTAGGGTAATAGAATGAGTTGGGTGAAACCCAAACCCAAAAGCCCACTAAGAAAATAGCAAAATTCAACTTACTCCAAACATATCGATGTTTATACTCAAAAAAGTTGTAAACCCCATTTTGGACTCAATGGAGGTAGTCTAGAGTCCCAATTCGACTGTTTACAAAAAGCAGCGTTTTAGACTTTAATCCGATTAACGATTCTATATTTAAATTAAACATTTTAAATATACGATCGTAAAATATGCGGGTTGTTACATTTAGTATCTATTTAGAAATCCGATTATTTGGTTACGAGCCCGATAACTCACTTAAAAGATTGTTGCTTTATGTACAAACTTGATAATCTCTCGGCAAACTGCTACCTTTTCGTAAATTCAACAACTAATTAGAGAATTGTTGTGTAGGTCACAAACTATGTATCTTGTTTATGTTCGACACCATATCATAGATTCGGAAAGTAGGCACACTAATGGGTCATTTATGCATTCAACACATTTAAATAATTGTAGACTTACTTTATCGTTTACAAATTCGACATCGAGCTATCGGTTCAACGCTTTAGTATAACCTTAATAAAGTACTATATATGTAATACCAGATTAGTTCTTAACGACTAGTTATGAATTCGACATCCAATCATAAATCGAGCAATTATCAATGAGCTTTGAATTGCTTATGAATACTTTAGATATTTATAAAACAAATATCTTACTTTTGGTTCGATACTTTTAAATGGACTTCTTTTCAAGTTCTATAGTTTGTCTTGGTTTTGATATTTCATTATGGACTAAATAGTTTTTAAATAATAATGTATCCGTTGGTTAGATTTTCAATTGTTTAGCTTTTCATCTATTCTTAGGAGCATTTCAAACTTTTGTAAAATATATAAAACTTCCTTGATCTATGGCAATTCCCTTTGATAGATAAATGGCTGGTAAAAAATCTAGTAATGATTCCAAACCTTCTTTTACTTCCGATAAAGGAGACTATAGACTTATTCCATCTCTTATGACTTTTCAAGAGGAAGTCAATACTATTCTTAATCAATTGGGCATTAACGATTCTGAGGCCAGGGTTGCGGGCCCATCTGGTAGGATATACAATCCTCAAGAAGGTTTCTTCGCCTTTAGTCCAATTCACATTTGGCATTCCGATTATCTCCCTCTTTCTGACTTCTTTGTTTGATACTTGAAACATCTGGGCATTGCTAAAATACAATTGTTGCTTGATTACTATACCTATTTAAACTGGCTTGAGATTTTGGCTAGGGAATCTAACCTTCTGTCTCTTGATATAAGTGCTCTTTTCTTGCTAGTAACTCCTGTCAAAGTGATGAACCAACTAGACTGTGTATCGCTTTCTCCTTTATAAAAGTTTGATAAGCAACTTGATAAATAAATCTACAGACTAGGAAAATCAGTTCTTCAACTTTAAGAGTCACACTCCCAAACTTGGATAATCTTTCTCTGTTCCTAGTAAGCTTTGATGATTTTATTATATTACCTTTTGTGGTCACCTTATAATTGTTATTTTTTCATTTTAAGACTTGTCCCTAAAGGGACAGATTCTTCCATGGTTAAAATGGTTGGAGAATAGACCTTAGCATCACAAACTTTTGGAAACAGACAAAAATTTCTAACTGAAACCAATCTCAAGAGACATTTCCCGATTCCGGAGTGCCACAAAGTGCATGGGGAACCTCCCATGGTAAAGAAGGATGCTGGCGGGAAGCAATTCCTGGTGATTGGCAATCATAATGCCTTTCTAACTCTTCCCATATTCAATGTGATTCTTCTCGTAAGTTTTCATTATAGATAAATGGAGTTTCTTATGTCAGTGTCTTACAAATTTTTCTTTAATTTAGGCTTGTCTGCTGTTGTTGTCGCTTTTAAGTGTAAGAAAGCTAAAGTTCACACTTTGGTCTTTGCTGAACCAACTAAATCTGCTCCTGTCAAAGATTCTGTTGCTAAGGTCATTGTTGACATAAAAGGGAAAGCGAGCTCTAGTGCCCTCGCTAATGCTTCAACCCTTCCTCCGAGTAAAATACCTAAGCTTGTGGAGGACCAAACTTCTATTGTTATCGTTGAGGAGTCGAATACTGAAGTCGACTTGACCACCCGAGATCCAGATATGATGATTTAGGCTCTCCAGATCAAATTAAATGTTTTTGAAAACCTAGTGTTCTGATACCAAATATGGGTTGCATAATTATGGATCTTAAGGCTAATTAAACATTAAGGAGGTGAATAGTGTTTTTTCAAGTTTAATATTAAACAACAGATTTTCAACATACAAAAAATATATCAACAATCAATCGTAGATATAATCACGGATAAAATAAAAAAAAATAAAGTAAAGTAGAGAGTTAGAGAGATGACACTAGATTTACACTGGTTTGGATTTCCCCTACATCCAGTCCCGTACAATTTCTTGTATAGATTTCTTTTGAAATGCCAATCTTTAAATGAGTAGAAGGCAAACCCAATTACAATCTCGATTCCGAGACTATAGGACACACCCCTCGATTTTTTGGGCTCAGGGTACACCCACTTGATTTGGATGGGCTAAAAGCATACCCACTTGAATTTCCAAGCTACCAAGCACACCCAATTTATTTGAATGGGCTACAATGACACCCAAGCAAATATAATAGTTTGATGGTTTTTCTAAAGATGATTTTTTGAACTTGGGATACAATGGATCCTATAGCCCCTTCGATAGCATTTTGATCTTTGATTTGAGAGAGAGATGATTTTGAAACAGTAAGAATGTAATATTGAACCAATACAAAGAAGTTTGAATTGATTCTATTTGATTTTGAAGAGAAAAGAGTATAATTTCAATAAAGTTTTCAACAGAGTTAGAGGTGGGAAGAAAATAAGATAATAACTGCTAAAAAGTTCATTTGAAACCCCCCATATATAGTGTATAAACAGACGTGTCTATTCGTAAAGAGTTGCGGTGAATAGACACTTTATTTCAAAATTTGAAAAACTTTTTTGCGGTATGCATGTGGACATATCCATTTCATGTATATTGACATATACATGAAATTTTTTTAAAACTTATTTCTCTTAATAATGTTTTGAAAACCTTATACTTTGTAAGATAATTTGATACTTTATAGAACATTTTAAATATAGTATGTAAAAATTTTTATTTTTGAAATACTTTTATAAAATATTCTTAAATATATTTTGAAATTTTATTTGTTTGAAAATATAAAAGGTAAGAAAATAGAAGATAGAGATCAAAGATTGCTACTAGGGACTTTAACAAAACTCTACGACTTAATACATTATATTATAGTCTTGATATCTTCGTATCTTGATTTTTATACTCACGAGTCTTCTTGTCCATTTCTTGAGTCTTTATACTGTACAGTCTTCAATTCAACACATGTATAATTTCATGTACTAAATACTATATAACTTGGCAAAACAACAGTATCTGAATTTTATATCATTGTATATTGTTGTTATCAAGGTTATTATCATCAAAATTAATAACTGAGGTATTAACAATCTCTCCCTTTTTTTATGATGACAACTATTAATTATTCCTATATATAAAATATGATATAACCTCCCTGAGTTAGATAACTTCCTCTGAATATATGCATGTGCATATTTTATATTTTTCTCCCTCTTTATCATCAACAAAAATGGGTGAAAAGAATAAAAAAATCCCCCAAATCAAATACTTAGAAACTTATAGAGTCAAAATCAATAACTAAGTACTGAAATGATTAACTATATGATGATTATGATATGTATATGATAAATATATGATACACTTAGAAACTATACTATCTTATACCAAACACGATAACGAAACCTATGTTTATTAATTTAAAGTCAATCATATACATATCAATTAACAATCATACATTGAAAACAACAAATTCAAATGTCAATTTTAAATAACCAAGACAAACAAATTCAATCCAAATGTACACACCAAACCAAATCAAATCAAATCAAATCCTAAGAGAGTGTGTGAGTATTTACATATCAAATCCAAACCTAATAACAAGATGTTTCATGGAATTTTAACCCAACTGTCGGACCAAAAGATGGATCTGCTTTGATGGTACCCCAATCTTCATTATCCTTATTAATAGTACATTCAAGGTTATTGGATGGTCATCTTTGATTAAGGAAGAAATCATCCATCAATGGGCATTGAAATTCTTTTCTTATTTCTTGATCATCTGCATTTCACTTAATCTAAATGCCTTTGATTTCTTAAGATAGAAGAGAAAATATACTTGAAATATTGAAGAGCTTGTTTATGGTTTTCACATAATCTTTGATATGGAGTAGACATTTTCGCAAAAAAATATGTTTGAGAATGGAAAGAGGGTATAAAATAAAATGATGAGTGAGTTTTCGGGAAAAAAATAGGCTTATATAGGAGTAAAAAGTTGTTTGAAATGATTGAATATGTGATAGTTATTTGAACTTTGAAATTTAAAAAAAAATTGCAAGCATGCCATTATACGTCGACATATCTATTGTATGTATGTCAACTTACTTACTTCAAATTTCAAAAACTGGTGTATTTTTTATATTTTTATCTTATACAATTATATATCTATAACTTCCAAAGACTAATAAACAATACAGGACAGTAAGAAATATATTTCATTACATAGAATTGAAAGGTACATGGATTTCAAAGAAAAAATACATGAAAATGACATGAGCTTAAACTAAAAGCATACAATACTAAGGAATACACAACTAGATATCATAAAGACACAACTAAGTATGCATAGAAAGATATAGATGATGATTAATTTCCACCAAGCTTGCAAATAATATTTCTAAAGAATTTGTTCACTTTGTTGGAAAGAGAAGTGAACTTTTTTGTAAATGAATGTTTAAGCTTATTTTGGTTTTGAAGAAGCTTTTCTTGGTTTCTTAGGATCTCTTTATTGGAGAGGTGTGATGGTTTGTCAAAACTTTCCAAAGAAGTGTTCGCTTCCTCCTCCTCCTCCTCTTCTTCTTCCACATCCATCTCATTGCCTTCTTCTTCTTATTGTTGAATTCCTTGTTCCTCTTCATATGCCAACCTTTGTTCCTTTTCGGGAAGTATCACATATGGTTCAAAATATGGTGGAATGTGCATAAGGAAAATATTAACCTTGTCGAAATCTTTTCAAGGAAGAGTTTTTAACCTCTTAAATCCACTATAAAGTATATGAAAATTCTAGTAAGATACACACTATGGTAGAGTGTGTTCTCATGTTTAGGAATATTCTTTTAAACAAAGTCATCTAAAATGACCTGTGCCCAATTGATGTTATAGTTTCCATAAATGGCGAAAAGAGCTTTAAAAACTTTTTGTGTACGACTATTATAATTTCCATCCTTGGAGTGATACTTTGTTGTAAAATGAGACTCATAAATCTCAATTTTGGTCGAAGATTCTTGTGTTTAAAATCAAATTCTTCATCACTTTTGAAAATGTCGTGAAAACTTCACGATTTTGTTCATCAATTTGAAAAGTGGAGAAGTCAATTCCACTAAATTTGCAACCAAGTATATGCCCAAAAAGTTCACAATTTAAAATAATTCGAGTGACATTTACACTACTCCAAATTTGTCTCTCTTCACATTGAAAAAATTTTCCATTTAAATTCACATAAATATTTTGACCAAATCCGGATAACAAACAAAATCATTTTGGGAAGAGTCAACTAAACCAAAAATATCATTTTTAAAATAAAGATCTTGTAAAACATAAGAGGAAAATCTTTGAATTTAGCAAATCTTCCAGGAAAAACATTTCCAAAAGTAGCATACTCCATATAGGTTTCAATGGCTTCATTTTCATTGAGTAGAAAGCCCTTGGCTCTCTTAAAGAGCCTTATGGTATTAGGAGTTTGACCTGAGGATGACATTTTTGAGTTTGAGGAGATATGAGTATGAAGAGATATTTGAAATTCGAAATAAAGTGAGCGAATGAATGGATATAGATAGATTGTATTAATAGGGAGTGAAGAGCAATGTTCTCTAAAATATGCCTTTTAAGGACATGGGAGTAAGTGTAAAAGAGATGGAAGTTTGAATTTTGAAATGAAATTTCAATTTTTGATTTTCTGGCATGTATGTCGACATATAGACCATAATTTTCAAAAATAAAGTTTATAAAATATTCCTATATATATACACTTATATACTTATACTCATCCAATATTATTATTAGTCTATCGGTTGTTCCTATAAACCAAAATCAACCAAAAATGAATTAAATATTATTAAATAAAAGGTACTATTTTTGCTGCTTTTTGTTGATCATTTTTGACTAGTCTGTTATTACCGTGAAACGAATATTCACATTTCCAGAATTAGGTTTATTATCGCTTGAGGAAGTATTTGAACATTTAATGTTGTTGTGTAAGCTCTTTTTCTTTTTCTGGATGAATCAGTAACTGGTGAGATCTTTGATTTATTCTGATGTAGGCAGTCTCTTTGAAAATGGCCAGGTTCATCGCAGTTGAAAATTCTAGTCACAGTTCCAGTTCAAGGAGTCTTGTTTTTTGGTTTTCGAAAGTTATTCATCATTCTATACTTTAGGAACTTTATGAAATTTCTGGTCATGAAAGCAATTTCCTCATCATTATCATCGTCTGAATCTTGATCATCAGTTATTGCATTGAAAGTGATGGATTTTTTCTGTTGCCTTGCTTTCCATTCTGCCCTGCAATTGTGCTTCAAAGGATATTAAATTGCTTATTAACTCTTTAATTTTAAGAGTACTAATATCATTAGCCTCTTCCATTGCTAGTATCTTCTGATCCCACTCCGAAGAGAGTGAGTTGAAGATTTTTCTAACTTGGTCCTCTTTAGAAAAGTTTTTACCTAATGCTACCATTGAATGCACCATATATTGAAATCTATAGTACATGTCAGAAATTGACTCATATAGATTCATTTTAAACAATAGAAACTGATTAGTAAGCATGGAAAATTTTGGTTTGTTTGACTTTACTAGTGCCCTCATGTGCAACTTGCAGTATTCTCCAAATTTCATATGCAAACTTACAAATAGAGACTCTATTAAATTCATTTTTATCCAGTGAACAAAACAAAATATTCATTGCTTTAGAATTATTTGGTGCAAGTGATTTTTGGTCAGTAGTCCATTGTGCAAAATTAGTCTGGGGTTCTATGTACTCATTTTGAGTAATATTTCAAATATCTAAACCATTAGACTGTAAATAAATCTTCATCCTTCATGACCAATAAGTGTAATTACAACCATTAAAAAGTGGGGGTCTAGCAGTAGATTGTCCTTCAACAAAAGTATTAACAAATGTAATATAATTTTTCTAGCCATTAAAAGTTTTCAAAAAGCAAGTTAGGAGTTTTTGAAAATCTAGTGCTCTGATACCAAATGTGGGTTGTAGAATTATGGATCTTAAGACTAATCAAAACACTAGATGGGGGTGAATAATGTTTTCTAACTTTTGTATATCCTTTTAAATTTCTTTCAAGTTTAATATTAAATCATAGATTTTAAAAATAGAAATATATCAACAATCAATCACAAATACAATCATAGATAAAATTAAAAGAAATAAAGTATGTATAGAGTTTGAGAGATGACGTAAGAGATTTTACACTAGTTTGGATTTCTCCTTCATCAAGTCCCATATAATTACTTATATTAATTTCTTTTCAAATGCCAATCTTTATTTGGCAGAAGGCAAACCCAATCACAATCTCGATTTTGAGGCTACGAGACACACCCTCCTTATTTTTCGGGCTCAGGGTACACACACTCGATTTAAACGGGCTACAAGCACATCCACTTGGATTTTCGAGCTTACAAGCACACCCAATTGATTTGAATGGGCTACAATCACAACCAAGAAAAATCACAACCAAGAAAATACAAATAGAGTTTGATGGTTTTTCCAAAGACAATTTCTTGAACTTTGGATCCTATAGTCTCTTAGACAATACTTTGATATTTGATTTGAGAAAGAGATGATTTCAAAATAGTAAGAAAGTAATATTGAATCAATACAAAGGAGTTTGAATTGATTTTATTTGATTTTGAATAGAAATGAGTACAATTTCAATGAAGTTTTCAAGAGAGTAAGAGGAGGGAAGAAAATAAGATAATAACTGCTAAAAAATTCGTTTGAAACCCCATATATAGTGTATAAACAGATGTGTCCATTTGCGAAGAGTTGCGATGTATAGACATTTCATTTCAAAATTTGAAAAAATAATTTGAGGCATGTATGTCGACACATCCATTTTATGTATGTCGATATATACATGAAAAAATTAAAAACTTATTTCTCTTAAAAATGTTTTGGAAAACTTATACTTTGTAAAGCATTTTAAACATAGTTTAAAACATTTTTATTTTTGAAATTTTTTTTATAAAATATTTTAACATATACTTTGAAAATTTATTTTGTTTGAAAATATGAAAGATAATAAAATAGGAGATAGAGATCAAAGATTGCTACCAGGACTTTAACAAAATTCTATGACTCTATACACTAAATTATAGTCTTGATGTCTTCGTATCTTGGTTTTTATACTCATGAGTCTTCATGTCCATTTCTTAAGTTTTTATACGGTACAGTCTTTGATTCAACGCCTGTATAATATCTTGCACTATATTTATAACTTGGGAATACATTAATATCCATATTTTATATGAATGTATATTGTTATCAAGGTTGTTATCATTAAAATTAATAACTCATGTATTAATAGACAATATTGACAGAGTCCTTGATTTGGATTTTCCTTCTCTCCTAGATCTAAATGAAAATTTTAAGAGAAAGTTTGATCTTATGTTAATGACAGCTCAAGGATCGCTTTAAGACAAATTCCCTGAAGAAGAAGCCATTGATACGAAGAAGTTGTTATCTTTTGATGACCCCCCGCTTGATGGAGATGGAAATTCAGATGAATAGGAGGATGATGATGAATATGACGACAATGATGATGATAATGATAAAGGTGGAGAAGAGGGCAACAAGGCTCCATAAGGACCAAGACTTGGGGGTGATGATTAGGTGGTCGCAATTTAGATTCGTTTGTCGATGATGCAGATCTTCCTAATCTACCTAATTTTCAAGGATGCTTCGTGTGAAAATATCCCTCCGAAAGATGTTATTTCCCCCAGTCAACTTCCAAAAGGAAAAATTCAAAACCCAACTCCTAGTTTTCAATCACACAGGTATGGAATTCATTATTTAAATACTTAAAGTTATCTTCCAGCCATAAATTAACAAGTTTATTACTTTAGTTAAGGAAAAAAGACAAATATTATTATGAGAAATTATATGAGAAGAGAACGAGAGAAAAGAATTGCTTGGATAAAGAGATTGAAAAATTAATCAAAGACCACAATCATTTGTATACAAAGTATCAGAATCTTCTAATCCATTCCAAGCGATTCAATGACTTTAAGGAGAAATGTGCGGTTCCGCTTTTAAAAAGATCCCGCCTTTATCGAGATAGAGTTTTAAAGGAAAACTAAGAATTAACCACACTCTTTTGGACACTTATTGAAGATAGGGATACCTTAGTGGAGTTCCTCTACAAAATTTACTCAAGAAATGTTTTACCGCTTTTTCATTCTTAGGGAGCAAAAATGTAAGACCGGGCTTTTCGACCTTCGAAAATCGATACAAATACGTCCATTGTATCACATGCCGAGTGATCGAATGAAGTTCGAACAAAAGTTCAATCTTTTAAAAACAAATCAATTTATGAAGTTCAATCATATTCCGATTTTAACTTCAAAATCTCATCCTCGATTATTTAACAATTTCTTTTAACCAAAAATTTATTTCAACATTTCAAACTCGAATTCGTGATTAATTCGATTTCTATAAATTTGATTTTTATTTCTTTTAAATCAAAACCATTTAAATTATTTCAAATCTAAGATTTTTAAATCATTTAATTTAACTAATCCGGTGTCCGTATGTAATTGTCTATCCTATGGCCAAGTGATCAGTTATTTCAATTTAATTTCAAGGATGGATATATATCATTTCAATCCAAATCATCCAAACAGTCAATATAATTCACACAATTTCTTAGTTATTATTATCGGGTGTTTTACTGGCAATTAAATTCCAATTTCATATCTAACTGTCAATTTTAATTTCCATAGTTAATTCAATGACAATTTATCAAACAACGATCAATAAATTTATATCACTTCATAATTTCAAATTTAACTAGCATAAGAATATTCTAGTACTTTGTGAGCGTTATAAAACCTCACCTTGATTTTCTGTTGTCGCTGAGACATTCCGGTTTGGAACTAAAACCGAACAACGTCCGATTTTCTCCCAAATTTCAAATGTCTCCAAATTTGTCCAAACTTGTGTCATTGCGAAGCTCTCAACATCACGATCGCAACACAAAAAGTCTCCCCCAAAACGGATCTCGTATGAGAGAGATATACATTATATAAGTTTGTCGATATTTAAATTTATAAAACAATTTAATTATTTTTAAAACAATCCATACCCACTCTATTATGGACCCGGCCCAAAAAGCTTCTTCCCTAATTTCCATTGTCTGTACACGAAAACACAGGGTAACCCATTACACGCGTGCACATCTTCGAGTGATACGGAGCTAGGCTATCTAAATCGACGAACCGACAACGCCACGCTCTCTCTCTCGCCGCACTCGACTCAACCATACCCATTACTCCAAGCTCGAACACACCATGATCATCGTGACATTACAGACCTCCTCAATGCACGCGACTAGGTCGCACTTCCCCACACCCAATCGCATAACACAAAAATCACCGCCAAGATGTTATTTCCCCTGCCGAGTCCAAATACGAACCCAAATTCGTGAATCGATGACTCAAACACCAAGAAACTCAAACCCTAGCTACAACGTTCCATTGTACAAGCTATCGCACGCAAAAAAAAAGTCGCCGCACCCCCTTACCATACATCAGATCGAAAGGAATGGAGAAATAGGATTTTAGGAATTAGTTTGGGATTTTCCATTGAGTAATTCGTGTGAAATAAATTTTTAAAGTTACCATGTTAAATTTTTTTTCTTTTTGCTAACTGTTTGAGTTCGGTTGTGAATATAGGGTGAAGGAGGAAATGTGTATGAGTAGGTAAAGTCAAATCCAAGGTAGCTGTGAAAAGAAAGAGGGTAAGTGATGTGAAATAGTCAAGTCAATATATATATATATATTAAATTTTAAACCGTCTCGATTTCGTAACTTAAAATTTCAAACTCATATCAAGGCGTAATGCTAGGCGTTTATAATGTTATATTCCAAATGCAATGGAAAAGGTTTCGAGTCCTAATTCGATCGTATGGGGAAGATAGCTTTTTTTGAACCTAATTATTATATTGAATTTTCGATATAAATTTCAACGCGTTTCTATCCCGTACGACCAAATGTAACTTCAAATGGTACGAAATTTGAAATCCGATAATAATACACTATTACATGTCCAATGAAACTAGTTTCATCGAAATCCGAGACTGTGCCCTGGATCGCTCTTTTAACGTCTCGATTATAATATAAAATTTTCAATTTCTAATTATTCGCTTTTAAATCCAATTTTAAATGTTAACAATCTTTATTGTTATTAAAATAAAATTTACATCCACTTCCGACATCATTTTCAATCATATTAAATTTAGAATTCAATTATTCAAATAATTTAAATTACTAAATTTAAATAATTTAATTATTCAAAAAACTCAATAAATTCCAATATTAGATTTTAAATGAATTTTAGTTAACAATCAATTACTCTATTTACATCTAATGGATTCAACATTTATTATTCAATCCAACTATTGATTGTGAACACATTCAATACATAGCATTCCCTTTCAATACTCGTTATTACTTAAATCTTCAAAATTAGTTTATTTCAAAATTTCATTCAGGTTCATATTCAATAACTTACATTCGACATCATTAAATTTTTATTTTTTAACCATTTTTATTTAATAATTACATTAAATTTAATAATTTAAATTAGGTAAAAATACGGGTCGTTACAATTTGGTTAAACACGCTGTATATTAGAATTCAAACCCAGTGGCATTTTCGTAATATATTAATTTCGAGATTTTAGCCTAAATTTGAATTATTTCAGCTATTAAATAGAAATGAAAACCTATTCTCTAACCACACTTTGGCATAAACATCTTACCTCTAATCATACTTCATTTGCCCAATAAGATCCAAAATGGTAAAAGAATATAAATTCAACTCATTTAACCCACTACGTGCCGGCTAAGATCCAACAGTAAGAACGTAAGGTTAAAATTAATTTCATCTAAAGCGTAGTTTACGAGATCATACAAGATAAGGGCTTACAAGAAACCCGACAAATCCTATGTCAAGGAGTTGATTGGTTGTCTGAATTGAGAGATTGCACATAATATTGTTTGTGATGAATCTTATATGGACCACCCCAAAAGGGTTTGAGACCGACCAATATGGTTGACTAATTTATGTTAGGAACATATAAGTTTTGTAAACCATAACGACTCACAAATTCGACAAAATTAATATTAAATTAATCAAAAATGGTTTTTTGATTAAAAAAGTGAATTGGATGTTATATCTATAACTCTTAGGAAGGTCTTTCCAAGCTAATTGGTTTGGTATATAATTTTGATAGGTTCAGAGTTATGTTTTGCAAAATAGAGGTGTTATAGAGTTTAAATAGGGTATGCAGACAATTTTGGGCCAAACGATTACATATTACCGAACCTGCCTCACTGCGTATATAAGTAATACTTAGAAATCCTAGAAGGAGCTGCCATATCTATTTCTCTTCCTTAATCCTAAAATTCCTCTTAATGGGGGATGATTTTGACTAATTACAAATTGATTCAAAATTCAAAATGCCCAAACCCCTACATATTATATATCATTGTGAAGCTCTCAATGAACAGAGTTGAAGAATGGTGTTCATTTATCGAGGTGGCACTCAGGTGGGCTAGAAATTGATGAACTATTCTCGACCATCAATTTTAAGGTTCTGATTCAACCGTGGATTTGAATCTAATCAATGATCAAAGGTTATCGAGATGAGAGGAAGGCAAGGGGACATCATCGGTACGGTTAGATTTTGTTAATTGTGCATGAATTTGGCAGAATTCGACGATAAAGGAAGCAATGGTCATGGGTGGTCATGGGTAAAGGGTGGCATCCCACACGGAGGGGATGTTCGGCCTGACACGAATTTAGGTGGGGAGTTTGGCGCTAGTGTCGGATTTGGTCAAAAGTGGATAAGGCGGCGGATTTTGGATGGAGTTAACGGCGACTAGGTTATGAGTGTCTGTGGGAAGAATTACAAGTGGTGGTAATTTACACTTAGACCCTGACTTTTAATTAGTCGCAAATTCAATTCCTGCAGTCTTCTAATCATCAAATCTTTAACATACAAACTACGATTCATGTGTGGTTTATTCCATTGGATTCATGATGGAATTCCAAACTATTTGGCTTTAGCTAAGTTTGGAGGCTATTAGCAAAAGGGCATTGGTATGGTTTGTTTACTTTAATTGACTAAAATTTTAAATTATAAAATATGTATCTATTGATGAAAAGTCATGTTTATTGATATATGTTGTGCTTTATGGATGAGTGTGTGGTTACCATAAAGTTGGTATCAACACCTTCTTTAGTTGGAGAAAATCTCCCACTTCGTTAGGAGTGAAGTAATGCGGTTAGCGGTCAGCGATTCAAAGATTGGGGTCTTACTCTATTTCGTTGCCAGCCCTAATTGCATTCATAGTCAAAGATTCGTTGGCGCTCTGCTTAGTTGTTCCTGAGAGGAAAAAAGGATTGAAGAATCAAAGTTGCTACATGTAAGATAAATAAGACTTTCGCTACGCACCTTTAAGAAGAGAGGAAGCCGTTAACAGTCTAGGTTAGGCTTTCAGTTTAATACCAATCTACATCTACCTATTCTTATTCTTAGAGTAGCCCCAAAAAAAGAATGTGATGACCAAGTCTTTCAACACAGTCAACATCCTCAGGTTAGCAGTCGAATTCTGAGCCTATAAATATACCGGCATAGGTATTCGTTCTTTGAGTTAGTTACATTCTTCTTCTTAAGTTTTGCTGACTCAGTTTGTGTTAATCATTTGTTGGTTGAAGATGATGTTACGCGGCATTCAGAACCAGCCAGCGAAGAAGAATGAAGAAGTAAGGATATAAGGCGACTCTTCCTTGAGCTATTTCATAAGCAGATCTTTCGCTCTACATTAATCATGAGTTTCCTTTTATTCCTATCGCATATTGTTGTAACACCCTTAATGCTAGGTTTTGAAAAAGACTTTTCATGTCATTCCCATTTAAGTCCGAGTCGGATTCCTCTGTTGTTTCCTTTTCCATTCGCACCTTTCCCTTGAAATGAGAAAGAAGATGGTACACTCAAATTGTATTGCTTAAATTCTTATTGTTTGCCAAAGATCCTACTTCTACAATTTGTAGGTCGTCGAATTATTCAAATAAGTTGTGTTTTTCGTGGTTTTCCCATGTTACAACTTCCATACCAATTTGATCGATCCAGAATGGATCGGTTAAACATTCTATTAGGGAGCCTGGACTTGACTCTTATATTTGGTATCCATTCTCGTTCGGCTCTTGGAATCACATCCAACAGTTGTTGGAACAACCCAAAAAATCCAACTACTTCACCTAGTTCATTGCCCTCAACCCTTTCTCGTACCTCTATTGAAATAGAATGGTTTCATGTTCTTCATCGATTGGTTATTCTTCTCCGTTTATATCTCCAACTCCAATTTTGGTCTCAATTAGTTCACAAGATTGAATGGCCAAGTCCTTTCAAACCTAGCTAAAGCCTAGATTCTATTTTTCCAAGAATGTTGAGCCGGGCTCGGGTATGTAAGCCATGTATCTGGAAAGAACTTAAAAGAAGGGCTTTAGCTTTTTTTTTGAACAAATCGAAGAACCTAATGGCTTTATTATCTTAGGGTTTGAACTTCAGGTAACTGGATCGCCCCAACGGGGTCGCTTTGACGTAGAGGGCCTTGAGAAGCGCAACACTCTAGTAACTGATCCTTTTGTAGGTGATGGAGCGGTCTTAGTGAAAACTTTCATCTAGCTTGTGAAGGAGCATATTACCTGTAACGACCCGTAAATTTCAACTGTTTTAATAACGTAATTAGTTGAAATTTTGTGAAATTTTAAACGATAAAATTTTGAAATTAAAATTTAATATTTTGAATATGTCTAGTTAAACATAGCAACTGGTAAATTTTCGTCCGAAAATATGAAAGTTTATTTCGCACGTAAATTCACTTCAATTTAATCAGTTAAAAAGCGATGAAAATAAAATGTTTCCGAAACCAAAATATTTTTACATAGAAAAATTCTAAAACATCTTCTGAGCAAGATATCAGTTTGTCGTTTTTCCAAATTCGGACATCTTTGGCTCCGTCGATCTTATTTTTCAGCCTTTTTCTTGCATTTTCCGCTGTTAAAAAAAAAATTTCAAATTTTTATAATTCAATCATACAACTGATATTTGTATACCGTTTTGATCGTCTTGCCGTGCTGGTCTTTGTAGTATACTTATTTGTGTATTTTGAAGTTCGGTGTGCGGTGCAATCAATGAAACGCCTAGCGTATCGGTTTCGCAATATCCTTTCAAATTCCTAGCGTGCAAACCAATAGCCATCATCAATAAATATTTTCAGTAATTACTCCTCGAAAACTCAATAGTCTTGACCATTGCCATCCCTATCCAAATTCATTTTTTCGGCTTCTGTGAGTAAATATTAAAGTTCTAAAGTTTGTATATTTTCACTTTGCTTTGCTGTGGACAGCTCATCTCCTCTTCCATTTTATTTTACAGAGATTTTTTTTACCTACTCCTTTTGCTTCCACTTCTCACCTCTCTTATTTTGCACGCATACTTCAAATTTAAGTCATGCGGCCAACCACTGTTCACAGCACGCAGACCTCACTATATTTCTCCTTCCGTGTTTCCTCCGCATCGACAAATCCATCATTCCGAGCACCGACTACCCATCTCAGCTCGAACCGCTCAACCTCGGCCTCATCTCACCACCGTACATCTCAACCCATACCCGCTTGCTCTTCCCGTTTCACGCACGTAACCGCTCCGCCTCCGCCATTCACATCAACCACTAGCGTGCACAGCCAAGGCCACACCCAATCCCGCAGACCGGACTTCTCCCCGGCAACAACCACCGCCTTCCACCTCTGACCCACGACCTCATCCGCCATCAACCTGCTTGCAGCTTGCTCGACCTCATCAACTATTCGATCCTTCTTCTTTCCCTGATCTCGCCTCCATGTCACCTGAAGCATGTTCGTAACCACCGTACCCTTCCCCACTGCAGCCCAGACCCGCTTCTCCCCTAACAGCGGTTGCCACAACCATTCTTTTCTTTTTCCCCTCCGAGCAAGCGCTATGTTTAAAGTATTTCTTTGAAATAGTTTTTAAAATAGAATCCAACAGCATATATTTTTGTTGTTTGGTATGTTTGCATGAAACTACATGTACCCAGTTACAATTACAAACCCATTTCCTCTATATTTTTTTTGCTTGTTATAAAACTAGCTTCGTATATATTTGAACAGCACTTTTTCTTTAATTATTGATTTTATATATAACGTTATATATAAGCGTATATATATATGTTTATAGTGGAAATTTATGGTAATAATGATATGTAAGTTATATACATATTTTCTATAGTATTGCTTAATGGCTGCAGTGCTTATATATATATTTGCAAGTAGTATTGGTTTATAGATGTTCTGTTATTGGGTATATACTTATATCTAGTTATATATATAGATTGTCTGTGTAGATAGAATATATATGTGTAGTCTCATTTATACATTTGCTAGTATAAATATGTCTGGGTTTTCACTGTGAAATAGTATAGTATATATATATATATATATATGTTAAACTTGTTTGCACCTTTGGGTTTTGGGTCTTATTTATATATATTAGTTTATAGTACTTCCCATATACGTATAGGTATTGTTTTAATGATATGTATATGTAAGTTACATGTTTTATGATATGTTTGGATTTAGCCGTATTATTATATATATATTATTTGTATAAAACTTAGTTACGGCATATAGGAGTTGATATTAATTTACATGGATAAAAAAAAGTTTTAGTTTCTATGAATGTTTATATGTATTGGGTTACACTTTATTAGATTAAGATATAAATAGATCTGCATATATTTTCGTACCAGTTATTTATGGGTCTGCATTTATTTGGTTATATATTTTGCATTCATATGTATTGTTTGTAAATGCTATATTTATACAATTTTACATGAATTCGGTGTTGAGTTAAAAATATTGATTTGAAACTATATATATATATCTTATTTTAGATATGTGTTTTAAAAATTTGGTTTTAAGGGAAAAATTATAACGTATAATTGTTTCAGTTATATCTGTTGGTTCTGATTCGTTATCCATTCCTGTTATCAGCTCTGTTCGTCGATTCGTGCCAATCTTGCTTAACTTGGATTCGTAATTCAATTTCAGTGTCTATATCATTGTACCTGTTCTCTCTAGCCTCGAAAGGTGAGCACTCACTCACGATTAACGTTCTTTTATTTATTAAATTTGATTTCAATTGAAACGACAATTGAAATATGCTGCTGTTAGATATTTACACTGTTATTACCTGTATCAGTTCACCTGTGACATTTGACACCATTATCTGTTATATATGCAATGATAATCCAGTTTGGTTGTTAAATGATTGATTGTTTGATGTTTATATTGGACGTTAAATTGTTAATGATGTAAGTGATAAATAATTTGAAATTGAAATTGACGTAGGATAGTTAGATTTGATATATGTGTTAAATCTGATTAACCGACATTTATATAATATGACCCATTTAACTGTTAAATTTATTGACACGTAGGATTTGTTTAATTACACTTTGAACCACTGAATGTATATTGTTAAAATGATGATGTATGAAATTGTAAATTGAATGACAAGTGGAAACCGTAATGTAATAATCTTTAATCTACATGAAATGATAGTGTAGATTCTAGAAATAATTATATTAATTCGTACAAATAACAATGCGAATTAATACGGTTATTTCGGGATTATTTGAATTGATTATTGGATTGTTATTGTTGTTGTTATTGCTTGTTTATTTACTTTGACACCCTCCCAGTTATCACACTGCAAGTTCCCTTTGTTATGCTTTGATTTTGAATTGAATTGGAATCGGGTTGAAATGATAAATACCCAAATTAAACTTTGACCTAGGATAGAGAATTAAATAAAAACCCGATTGGTCAATAATTTGATTTGAAAATAAAACGAAGATTTTATTTGAATAAATAATATGGTTTTGAAATGAAGTTGAAATTCAAATTTTAATGAAAGGAAAATGTTAATATTTAAAAATCTGAAACAAAATATTAAAAATGAAATTAACGGAAGAACGATGTTTAATTTGAGAAATGATTGAATTAAGTTTGAAATGATTTAATAATTAAGTTTGAAATCATAATTAAGTTTGAAATTATTAAACTTTGAAATTATTTAATAAATAAATTTTGAATTATTTATTAATTAAATAAGATTGAATTATTTAATGATTAGATTGAATTGAATTCTTTAATAAGAAAATTGAACTTTTGAATAAGTGAATTTTACTTCGTAAATAATTGAAATTGAGTTTTCTTTATTAAGTAAGTTTGGAAAATTATTTAAGAAAGTAAATAAGTGAAATGGAATTTCTTTAACAAGAAATGAAAATGTGATATTTTTGGAATTAATGTAAGACTTGTAATTGAAAGAATTGATTTGACGAAGTTAGTTTAATTCAAAGTTGTAAGTTTTGATTTAATGAAGTTGAACTTAAGAATTGATTTAATGAATTGGAAATTTAATAGAAATTGTTTTGAATGATAAAGTAACTTAACGAATATTGAATGAAATCGATAAATGAGTTTAAATTGATTTGAATGTTAAATAAAATTTATTTAAATGATTTCGGAATGAAACTTATATACGAACTTGAATCAATATTTGAATTGTTTTAAATAGAAATTGAAATTGAATTGTAAGATCTTGAAATTATGAATGTGGAAGTTTTGAAACGTAAATTATGGAAATTGATTTGGAAAGACAAACGGAATGTTGATTTATAAACTCTGATTGAAATTGAAATTGATTTGGTTTTGAAATATATAAACGACCAATCGGTGTAATAATTACGAAAGTTATTAAAGAGACCGGAATCGGTTATGGACATACTCTCTGTCTAAACCGAAAACCACTTTAATAACTATACGCGGAGTGATGATCCAGAATGAAGTGGTTGGAATGATGTACGTGATGACTGAAGAAAGAGAACGATGATGGATAGCCTTGACACTTGTGTCAAATTGGAAATGACTAAAACAGGAGCTATGCCGGGCCAATGGAGGATTAGCTACCTCAAGTGGACACACTTCTTCGAACTACTTATACTTGTTGTCGATTGGTGCACCCTTGATTTTGGGAGTGTTGTTTCACGGTGTTGCGGGCGCTGCGGCGTTGCGTTCTCACCAGTCCGGATCAGGCGAACGGTAGTATCACTACCTTGGGTATTGCCTCATGTGCCTTGTCATACTTGTATTCCATTTATACGCGACCACTACGATTTTGATTTGTACCTTTAGTATATGGATTGCCCTCTGGTGACTTCCGGTTTTGGGGAAACTACGGTCTTGTATATGCTTTTGGGAATAAAAATGTGTTAAGGGTGGAATGGGCCACGACTTAACGCTATTTTGATATCTTATTATTACTGATAGACATTATCTACTTAGCGTACATTACTACCTAGTAGATAGTTTAACGGATCCTTAAAGGATGGTTATTCCAAACATCCTTTGAGTTACTTGTATTTCAATTACTATTTCACTTGAGTTGGATTTATTAATATAAGAATGTTAATCCTGACTCGAGTGTTTTGTGTTTTGCTTTACGCTCGGGTCAGACTGAGTGTACCAGTATTCGAGACTCACCTTTGAAGTTGGAGCTTTGCTTGAAGATCCAGCCATCTATTCTGCTTTCAGTATTCAATGATTCCAGTGATGTATTCTGATTTGTATCTGATGTATCGTATTACTCTTCTGTTGTAAACTCTGATGTATCTTATATATTCATATAGTAGCTTCATGAACTACTATCTCTTTTATTTTCGCTGCATTTATTACTCTGTGTCTGTGATCTGTGATTATTTATTTACTGTATATGTTCAGTTTTGCCAATTTAAATTAACAACGCGATATTTTGAGAAATTCAACTCTGGCATGAGTGTCTACCTATACACTTATAATGGACGCGAATGGTCCAAAATATCGGGTCGTTACATTACCCTGGCCTCCTAATGATAGTTAAGGCATGGACAAGTAACTATGTCAATGTTAATGAAGGAATAACGCTACACCTTCCCCATCACAATGCATTCTACTTCACCGTTGTGCTGTCTGAAGAACAAGTTAGCTAAAGTAAGCCATGTTGTGGGAGAAAGAGCCACAGAGCCTCCAATACTCGCCTCGTTTACTCCATGCTCTTAGGTCTCCCCTGAGTCTCCTTAGGTTACCAGTTGTTCCCACCAATCAAGATGTGTTCGATCCACTATGTTCTCGCTTTATTTAATTAAAATAATTTTTTTGATTTATATTGGAAAATAACCAATTGTAATAAAATAATTATAATGAGAAGGATAAATAAATAAGTGACAAATGATGTTATTTACATATTTTGTATGGTGTTTGCAAATAACGATGATTTGACAATCATAACTTAAATTAAAGTATGAAATTTAGTTTATTTAAAAATTTCTAGCAAAATTCTTAAATAATAACTATAATGATACTTTAAATTGATATTTGAGAGGTCTGTTGTTATTTATATGATAAAATGAGATTTAAAATAATAATAATATGGAATTTCAGTGAAAATAGTATGGTTTGTGTAAAAGATAAGATGGTTAATTTTATGGTATTTATGGTAGAAAATATAATTATTATTATTTGAGAAATAAAATAGAAAGGTATTTTATGAATAATAATAATAAAGAACTGTTTTCCAATAGTGTTTTTGGATATAATAATTACCATTTTGAGATAAATAGAAATAAAAAGGAGTTTCGGTGATTTAAAATAAAACATTGTATATTTGGAATAAATAGTAATAAATTGGTTTTGGAAAGTATTAAAGAGGATTTAATGTATATTACTATTTTGATGTAAAATAATAATAATATCATTTTAAAAAATGATTTGATGAAGATTGCAATTATTTATTTAAAATGCGATGTTAAGAAGCATAGAAAGAAATAAAACTATAAAAAGGATTTCTGAATATATTATCACTTTAGAGAGATTGTTATTATTTTGAAATATATAAATAAAGATAATTTTATAACAAACAATATTAAAGTGATTTTATACTTGAAAGAAAAAATTAATTGCAAATATAATGTTTCAAGCGGATGTAAAATTTGATTATTTGTTAATTGGAATTATCACATATGTTTGCTTGTAATAAAAAAATTGCATTAGGTGGGTATGCAAACCATTATTACTACAAAACAAGTGGTTGTTGATTATGATTATTTGATGATTGATGTTGTGTTACTAATGTTGATTGGATTAATGGACATTTGATGATATTGATGTTGTGTTGCTAATGTTGATTAGATTAGTACACATTTGATGATATTGATCTTGTGTTACTATTTTAGAGCAATTAGACACACTGGATGGTTTATACCAACATTAACAGAGTATCATTATAGTTTATGATTACTAATGTAAGTATATTGATGATGTTGTTATTTTCTTATTTGGTGACTGGGTTGGCATAACATGTTGTTAATGTTTAATGGCTCGATGTGCTATTATTATTGTTGCCCCTTACGATGATTGGTTGTGTGGTTAAGTAGGACTACTGTTTTCTACTTGCACTATTGCATTGGTCAAATTGGTTGCAATGATTGCATGCATACTGCACTGGTTTCCTCAGTTGCAATGGTTGCATGGATGTTGCATTGTTGGCAACAATTGCATGGATGTTATGCTTATTATGTACTAACAAGTATTTGGATGTACATATGCAGTTTTTTCTATGAAATAGACCAAGATTCCGTTGTGGTCATGGTGTATAGAAATTAGAGCTATAACAACCCGCCTTTTCGACCCACGAATGTCGACACCAATACATCCATGGTATTCACGTGCCGAGAACCCAAGTGCCGGAAAGACAAATTGTTAGGGTAAAATAAAATAAAAAGAAAATAGAATAAGAAAGAAGGAACACAATATCAGAATCTCACAGTGGAACGATAACATATAATATCAATAGATAACACAAAACTATCACTAAGATACAAAGCATTTTAGAGTTACAATTCTGAATACTATCATCAGCCTGGATAGTTATAACAATCTATCCTCATAATACTGATATGTACAATATAGTAATACATCAGAAATAAGAATATTGTGGTAGGTGAAACATCCACCTCGACTCTTCAAGCTCCACTGAGCATCAACAAAAACCTACCTTTCTCGGGCTACTCGAAAGAGTATGCGAGGAAATTAGAAAAACAAAAACCAAGCATCTGACATAAGTCTGGCATGAGAAACTCAATAAATATATGTAACATATAATAGCACCTTTTGAGACCCATGGAATGCCACAACGGTTATCCCCTCAAAAAAGCCAACCATCAATTAAGTACATATCGATATAATAGATAATCTCTAGGGTGTAGAATATAAGTAAGAAATAGATGAGGTACATGCAACCACAACAATAGCAGGTATACAATCAATACTATTACGTTCTTGTATGGATTTTTCCACGAAGATCACTTCGGTCCAGCCGAATCCGAACTCCATGACAAAAATCAGAAACTTCCTTCCGAGCATCGTATATCTCTAGATAGAATATACCGTAAGGTAAACATTGGTGTCCCAACGATGAACTGCATTGTACCAAGTATAACCAACTCCCACACGCAATATATCAATAAGAAGACTCTAGCTCTGGAGTTGATATACCCTCATGGGTAAGCTAAAACTGAGATTGTGCACACTACTCTGTTTTTAGTCATTTCCGATGTCGAGGCTACGTTTGGCATCTCTCGTACAATTCTTCATCACTCGAACAGAAAATGAATCCCCGAATCAATTCCATCATCTTGAACAGATCAAAAGTCCTACTTGGATTCAAGCATCTTGAACAGATTTCAGATCTCCACATAGGTTCCCGCATAAGTCTTTCGACGAATGCTAACGTTGTCGTCTCTACTGGAATACTCCTCAAGATAGACAAGCCTACACGATAGCATCGTTTGAAATGTGAACACTCACCTCTCCCTTGAATTTAGCCTTAGGATAGGTAGTTTAACTCTATAACATTTCACTTCACAACTGCTTCTAGAACATAGATCGCGTATATGGTTTAAAGTGGTTATGGGTTCGGTTCATCTCATATAAGTATACTCCCCCGCTTACCAGACGCTGCAAAACCAATCAGTGAATTTTTGGTTAACTTAACCGCGATTCTTTCAAAGATAAATAGACAATACATAAAGATGGAGATCTTCTCCTATCCGAACAGATTTCCTTATCATTTGTCCTAAAAGAGCAAGACGAGTTATACATAAAATATAGCATCTCCAAACATAACCATACCATATAGACCTCGTGTCTCTTTTACATATTTCCTAAGTTATTTTGGGTCAATTTCGATAGTCGACTAATCGACTATCAAGCACAAGATAGATGATCATAAACGGAAACCAAGTCTCATATACTTATCACAAACGAATAAACACACAAAGTACGATCAAGTCACTCAAGCGACCTATAATCCTCTTTTTATTTAATTAATACTTTTTATTAATTAAAACCTCTTTTATTTGTAAAACTTTCCTTTATCTAATAATAATTCATTTATCAATCACTACTATTCATTTATACTCTTTCAAAAATTCAAAAGGTATTCATATACTTATCTTAATTGGTATAAGTATATTCACAAATCATAATATTATTTCTTACTTTAAACCTTTACTTTTTCTATATTTTCCAGAGGATTCCATAGTTATAATTTCCTTTAAAATATCCATTTTAAGGATCTAAGTACTTTCACAAATCCACTCAAAGGTTTAAGACTAATGTTACTTAAATATTGTCACTATAAACCTAAAACCATTTCACTTATGCTTATCTTTAAAACATTCTTTTAAAGATCTATTTACATTCATAAGTAAATCAAAAAAGGTTAAAGACGAATGTTATTAACACCTTATCATAACAAACCCAAAAACATTCCAAAGTTATATTGTCTTTAAAACATATTTTTAAAGATCTAAGTTAATATTTGATCAAGTTTGATAGTCGACTAATCGACTACCCAGTTAAAAATGATTGCTTATAGAAATTATAGTTCGCATACTTAACTAATTTATGACATTCCAACTTATACTATCCCTCGTTCAAGAGTGAAGCTAGGTAAGTTAGAGTATTGGTTGCATATCAAAGCCTTACCTAGACACTTCATTCATGAATCTCATAAATAGACCAGTCTACCTCGTCGGCTTTTAGTTTAAGTACAGTATCAATGAATTTCATAATCAAGTAAGAAATCAACACGATTAACACGTTTCTGACATTCCCGACATAACTATTCCTCAGTCAAGAGTGAAACCGGTAGATTAGAGAACTATTGCTTCTATCCCTACTCAAACATCAATCTTAACACTCACAAATAGATAAACCTACTTCATCGGTTTTAAGTGTTAAGCATAGTTAATTACTTTTCAAATAAGTAATTAAAAAAACACGACTTAGCCACTTAAGCAATTCGTAACCCCTTTCTAAATCCTTTTTTATAATTTAAAACCCTTTTATAAATGATATATACGAGGATAGTAATTTATTTACAAAACTAGATATTTAATAAAACAAATTAAAATATATTTTATTACATAAGATAGTTATATTTTGATAAAATAGTCAACACATTTTCTAAACTATATATACTTAAAAATGCTTTTAAAATACTTTAAAAATACTTATAATTGGTTTTAAAATGTTTATCTAAGATATTGCTTAAAAACAACCCGTTTATAATTCACTTAAAAACTTGGAAAAAACCACGTTTCCTTTATATTTAAAAGTAAACCCTCTTCTTTGGTAATTCATAACTAATACTTAAAAATTCATAAAAATATCAAATAACTTTTAAAATATTCTAATAAGAGTTATAAAATATTTGTAAAAAGAATGAAACCAAAAACTTAATTTAAAAGTCCTTTCCAAACCTTTAAAGTTCGAAAATAAAGCTAAACGGGGCAGTTTTGCACAAGTGGAAGTCTGACCACTTTTTGATATGTTACTTAAAATTTTATCATCCAATATTTTTAAAATAGTAAGCATACATGATAAAAATTACAAATATGATGAGAAACCCCTAAGGATATCTCTACAAAGTTCCATGGAAATTGCCGAATAGTAGACAATTTCTAAGTGCATATATAGCGACTATTGTTGTAAGAGCACTTTCAAATCCAAGTCCGGTCTAAAGTAAAGTCCAACTATAACCTATGTGCTTTATTTCAAGGCCTTGCTACAAGCCATACAAGTCCATTCAAGTCCGTTCGGGCCCATACATATCGATTACATATGCCATTTGCTTTCAAAAAATGAATCAAAACTAATATTACAACATATGTCAATATCAATTCAAACAACATATAAGCAATCAATCACAATCACACACAATATTTTCATTTAAGGTGGTGAGTAAGCTCATTATTAACCAAAAAAATAAGCTAGTCCAAGCAAACATGTAACGACCCCGAATTTTAATTACATTTAAATTGATAATTAAACGAATTTTTGAATAAAAAATTGTGAAATTAAATTGATTAAGTGATGCGAGTTTCCCCGATATCCAAATATATTTGTATAAATCATTTAAATTTAAAAATATTGTAAATATTATATATATGTGAATATATATGTATTTGAGCATACATGAGCAAATTTGATATAATATATATGTATATATTTGATTTGAATTTAAATCGTAAATAAATGGTTTAAAAATAAAAATGAAATATATAAGATATAAAGTATAGAATAAATACATTGGATAAAAATCTAATAACAAATTAAAATCTAGACATTCACCTATATTACAAAATAAATATAAAAATAACTAGAATTTGAGTTAGAAGTAAATAATGAAGATAGAAATAAATAAAATACATAAGATAAATTTGTAGAAAATTTGTATAGTAAACAAATTACATGAATTAAACAATCTATATTAAATATAGAAATTCATTATAAGTTATAAAATAAAATAAATATCTTAGATAAATTATAACAATGTATTTGAATATGAAAATGAATATATGTATACACTTGAAAAAAATTAAGAAAACAAAACAAATACATATGGAAAATAAGATACATGTACACTTGGAAATGAAACAAGTAGATAAACAAATATATATATATATATATATATATATATTCTTGAACACTTGAAAAATAAAGAAACACAAGTGAGTCATTCGAATTGAACAAAACAACAAAATAAACAAGTGTATGCATGAAGTAGATAAAACAAAAGAATGTAAGCCTGTCAAAAGTAAATATGAATGTGAAATAGTTATAAAGGCAAGTAATACATATACTTGCAGGCAAGAAGAAATAAGTCAAAAACAAGAAATTATATTAGTACATACGAATTGATATGGGGATAAGTTATGCAATGTGTAAGGACATGAGCATTTAATGCCATATCTCTAGCTCATGACTAAGATCACTTCAGCCTCCATTTGCTAGTAAAAATCACTGGCTATTGTACCAAACGAAAATCTATCAGCCACCATTTGAGAAATAATCTCTGCTTTGTTGTACAAACCAATGTTATATCACTTGTACAAAAATATTATACCCTGTACAAGATAATATATCACCCAATATACTTCATGTACACATCAAATTATCATTCCAGTTTCGTTCTTCAAAACTGAGAAAAACAAAAGCAAGTGTCACTCAAAAACTTAAACAAAATTCAAACAAACAAACAACTTAAATCATTTCAAACTGAAGATTAAAAAGCTTCAGCAAGCAAAGAACTCAAGCCTGTTCAACATTATCAAGCTCTGTTCTTCCTTTCTGTGAAAACCAATGTGAGTAACATTATTTTTACATTTAAATATAAAATTGGGTTGCTTGATCATCTCTGAAAACAAGTATGTTTGTGGATATATTTTAAACTCTGAGTATATTTATGTGAATATTTTGTTGTGGGTGTATTGTTATGATCTGGATGTTCTCTGATTTAATTCCAGGTTCTAAATCAATTCATAAATCAAGTGCTCATGATCCAATTTTTATTCGTACCTAAGTCTAGAACAAAATATGTAGTTATATCATAGATTTCAGATTAAAATTTGTTTAAGTTGAAAATAATTGGTATGTTCTCTGGAAAAATATAAAACAACAGTTCAAGTGGATTTATGTTAAATCTCAAACATATTAATTTACTGATCTAAGTTTATAACCTGAAAACTTATCCAAAATTATGATTTTTAAAACTAAATTTATAATTTTTAGTTTGGGATTAAGAGTGCAGTTCTTGTTGAACTGAAAATGGTATATTGGGTAATTTCTGATGATCCAAGTGATCGGAATGGTCGGGGTTCCTTCTGGTGGTAGCGGAGTGATCAGAGACTTTGACAAAAATGTCAGGGAGTCGATCGAAGCACGCTGGAGGTGGTGGTTTTCATTTTTTGTCTGGAACCCTAGTTTTAGTGGTGTCTGTTGTTTTGATCGGCATGGCCTCTAGAGTTGATCGAGTGTTATAGGGTTTTGGGGGTCGCTAGAGTGAAGGTTGTCGAGGGTGTGGCCGATGGCGGTGGCTCTCAGGTAGTCGGAGCTTCGAAGGAGAAGCGTTGACAGGCTTTGGGTCGTAGGAGTTCGTGTGTTTCCAGTTTTGGAACGAGGGGCTCGATTTTGATTGGTCGTGGTTGTTGGCAATCGGGGAGGTCAGTTCGTCTGAGGGGATCATCGGCGACTTGCCGAAGATCGTGGTGATGATCGGAGCAGGGCGGAGCGACTGTGCACGTGCACGGTGCCAATTTCGTTTCTGGTGAAGTGTTTGTCTGATGTTGGTTTTGGGAAGCAGGGAAGTTCCTCAAGTTAACTCGGGTGATTCGAGGAATTGACTCGAAGTGAAATGGTTTTGGACTCGAAGCAATATAGGGTTGTCTCGGGTTAAAAAAATTTGGTTACAGGTTTTAAAAGGAAAACTTGTTCTGTTTTTTTAAAAATTTTAAAATGAAATTTAAACTGAAGTTTAAATGAAAAAGCAAAGTTTTAAAACAAGTTTTAAATCAAAGTTTAAGTCTGATTCAAGTTTAGTTTGAATCTTAGTTTAAAAATAAAATAAAGCTTTTAGAATTTAAATTGTTTTAAACCTTAAAATATTTAAATAGTTGGAATTCAAAAAAAATGAAGTTTTAAAATGTAAGTAAAGTTTTAATCAGAGTCTAATCTAGAATCATAATTAATTTGCACCCAGTTTTGAAATAAAAGAAAGTTCTGAATTTAAATTGTATTCATTTTTAATCTTAAATTTAAAATGGAATTTGAAAGTAAACTTGAAAGTGAATTGTTTTGAATACCCTGTTAATGATATCATTAATAAGAATAATGTTTTTCTTAAAGATAATTAGGATTAATAAATTCATTAAATTTTTAAGTTAATTAAATGGATAATTTATTTATTTAACTTATTACTGATTTGGATTAATTATATAAATAATTAAAGGTTAATTATTTTATAATTAAAGGTTGATGAATTATAATTAAAGGTTAATTAATTTATTATTAAAGGTTAATTAATTAATGATTTAAAGATGAATTAATTAATGTTAATTAACCAGAATTAGTAATTTATTCATAGAATTTAAATCTGATTTGAATTAATCAGACAATTAACTGACCCTACCTATGGATATTTGGATTCTATTGGATGATTTGATTGTTTGATATCCCTAATATATGATGCTTTGTGATACACCCCGATTTATGTTGTGATAAATTATCTGTGATGTAATTTATTATCTGTGATATTTATACATCTGTGGTATGTGCATGAACGATAAGCGTTATAGTTTATATCGCTTATCAAGTATATCCTGTATTTTGATCTGTGATGATTCATTGTGTTGCACTATTGTGTGAAACCCCTAGACTACACCTTTACACACACAAATATGGATTTCACGTGGAAATCGGTTAAGTCACAGATAATTTAAATTTGATGTTTTTGAAATTGAAATTTTAATTTCAATTGATTTTGAAATTTGTAATTTGGGTTTAAAGTGAAAAGCTTTTGAAATGGAATTTCAAAAATAAAAGTATTTTGAATAACTTGGTTGAGTTTTTAAATTTAAATAAATTGATTTAAATTTGAATTCAATATTTGAAATTGAACTCTATGATCCGAAACTAGGGATTTAAGATGTTGTACAAGTTATATGAAGTTAAACCATTTAAAAGTATACTTTTGAGAATTTGGATTTAACCCAAAGACTTTAACTTGTATAATGAGATTAGATTTTCCGAAATGAAAACTGTTTGTTTTCAAATGATAAAAGCTTTCAGATAAGAAATAAAATTCCAGTTTAAGGAATTTCAAGATTGAATTGAGAAAAATGGTTTTCTAAGTTATGAATGAATTCTTTTAGAAAGCTATGAATTGAATATGTTTATTTTAACAGATTTAAAACGGTGATTTGTTTAAACCATTTGAAATGAAATTGTTTTGAAAGCTATAAGTTAAATCTTTGATTTAAAGATTTAACGAGTTAATCAATTTGAAATGGAAATCGATTAAAAATCTGTGAATGAATCTTTGTGAAGCTGAGTAAACTTTGTGAAATGAATCTTTTTGTTTAAAAGATTGTAAATGGTGATTTGTTAAACCATTTGAAAAGGAAAAGTTGGATAATAAGTCGTGACTTAATTGAAATACCATATCCATATGTTTTAAAATATTACGCTCATTATTCGATTTAGCCGGGAGAGGACCTTTGTGTCACATAACCCATTCCGAATAATGATACGTCGTATATGGATCGCATTTGAAGACCGGTGGTGAAGACCGGGTATTTGCGAGAACGATATGATGACCTATCGATTGTCTCTGCACTGGGTAGCTCCCGGTATAGAGATCCCCTAAGTGATGGGAAATCCGATCGGGATTGTGAATACCCGGATTTGCAAGGGCTTCTTTGGAAGTGCCTTTGGTTCTGTTCGAACCCGGAACAGACTTGTATGGTTACATGTCTGACATTACATTTTGAGATATAAAGCAGATTTCTTTCAAATACATTTCTGTTGGTGGCGGAGAATTTATTCTCTTAGCTTAACACCCTTCTTTGAGACGTACGAGCTCAAAGGTTATGTAGTTGAAATTTATCAGCGATATACTCCCAATTTGGTAATGTGACATGTTGAGTGTTGCTGTGTGATGATCATTGTTTGATCATTTATGATATGATCATTTGTTTGATCATTTATCTTTGTGATCATTACTTTGATCATCTGTTGACCCAAAGCATGGCTTTGTGACAAAGCATAGCTTTGTGGACGAGACTTCGTCAGGGCCTCACAACCCGGAAATGGTCGAAACAAGAATATGCGGCAAGGTTATGAGGGTCGCGCCCTTTAGGGTATGTCATTTCCTTCTGGAAAAGGGTGGTATCATGGTATGGAGCCCAGATACTTACTCATGTGGACACACTTTATTTATTATGTGTGATGTTGGTTACCGAGGCCTCGGATAAAGGTCCCAAAGGACCGGGGGATGGCATATTCGTGAGTTACCTGTTATAGGGGTAACCCGGCCTTATGTTGGCAGAGAGCAGTTTGTCTCTCGGGACGTCCAGCCAGAGGCGATCCCATTCGGCAGTAGGAAAGGAAGTTCCTTAGCCTAACCATTTGTTGGAAAATCCAAAGAAACAATACGAGCCTTGTACGGTTTTAGTTGTATAACCTGCTATGAAATGTGGCGGTAACCTGCTATTGAACATAGTAGCTATAGTAGGCATACAATAATGGTTGTATGTTGGCTAAGATTAATATTATACTTTCGAAACGTTTTCTGCACTATGCACTAGTAATAATATCCAATGATTTGCGTAGTAAGCATCTTTGACTATCATAAGGAGAAATCCCCTCCGATTCTGCGTTTGCATTGTGTGTGTGTGCGGGAGGCCTTATGGTAGTTTCATTTTCCAAAAGCATTGCGGTTTTCAATGTTAAAGTTCTTTTCTGTTTGTTTTAAAGATAAAATGTTTTTGTTGCTCACACCAGTCCCATGACTGATCCGGAGTTTATTGTTCCTTTCCTAAACTCTGGGTGCCTACCATTTTCCACACGGGCAGTCTAGAGTTGGGTTTCTCAGATATTCAAGTTGAGTTGGGTTCTGGAGCTAGTCAGTCCTTGGACGACTGACCTTGCCTTCCGCTAGCTATGGATTGGAGCATTCTATTGGAGATATTCTATCCGCTGCTGGTGTTATCTATTTTCTTTCCGCTGCTATTTCTTGTATCATATCTCTGATGTATATTGATATCTGTTGTATCATTCTGTTGTATCATATTGTATCAGATTTTGTATCTGTCATTGTACCAATGTTATATATATTGATATATTCTTTTTTCTTCCGCTGTGTTGTTATACTTAATGGTGTTATAAGCTCCGGTGAACCAGATTCGGCATTTGAATCTACGGCATTTTGAGTACAAGTGAAGTACGGGTGCCGATTTTCGAAGGCCGAGTTTTTGGGTCATTACAAAACAAGTCCAACCTCTACCTTGCAAACACCTTGTTTCCTTCCTTCTCTCTGCTTTTCAACTAGCCTTAGCCCAAATAGGACCCAAATTGCTCACGGCCTATAAGAGTAGGGGGGTTTGGCTTTGGTTCTTTAAAATATAACCCGCTAGAATGTGTTATGATGTTGTCCTAAGGCTTACGACAAAGTTTGAATCGAATTGACGTTGTTTTGAAGTTTATTTTCTTAGGAAATTAGTGAAGAGGAAGATGTGAAAGTGTGAAAATATTTTGTGTAAAAATTGTCAAATGAATTGAAGCGGTAGGCCACTCCTTTTATAGGCATAGAATCATGTTCCTTAAGCTTGCTCTCACCCCTCCCCAACCAAGCCATGTAAGGCTCACCCCTCCATATGTGCCCATCACTTCTCTTTTACACCTCTTACCTTTAGCAAAAGACCATTATACCCCTTATATTTTAATATCTCTTATCCATTAGAAGCTTCTAGAATATTCCAATGGCTCCTTGAAGAGAAGTGTTAAATAGATCTTATTGTGTTCATATGTTTATTAGCTTAGCACAAGAGAGTTCAAACAACTTATATCGATTAAAAAGCTGTTTATCGATAAACCAATTTTCGGTCACATTATCGATATTTCCTTGAGGTATCTGTTTTTGTAAACATTTTTCCAAAAAAAGTTTAACATCATTACTTTTTATTTGAAAGGGGTTAACAAGGTTATTAAATCAATTTAATAATATTTAATTCAAGATTCAATTTTTTTAAATAATTCAGATAATTAAATACGAAGTGTCCAAAATTCTAGGTCGCTACATTGGAGCAGCCCAAATTTAGTTTACACTTTTTTCAATTTATTATACGTCTGTTTGTGTATTTGTAAGTTTTCAGGTGAAAACAAAGGAGGAAAGAAAGAATCTGAATATGTCAGTTCGATATATCTCTTGCATTATAGTTATATAGCTATTGGTGTTAATTAAATGGTTAATGAATCGAAATGTGTATATTATCTGATGTTTTAAATTTTGTGTAGTATTTAATCATTGAAATGATACTTATATTTAAATTCCACTGTGATATTTCCATTTTATATTTGATGTTTAGATTCCTTCTATTTTTATATAACCATGGTCCATTATTTTTAATATCTGAATTTAGTTGTAAGCATATTTCGACGTTGCTTATAATTGAATTTAGATGCTAAAAATAGTACATTATCACACTTAGTATCAGAGACTTAGGTTTATCCATGACCAAAGCCTTGGGTAGGTTGATTAACACTTTAGGTTGGGTTTGAATATAAAATGAGAGAGTGTTTTGATAAATGATTGTATGCTTTGTGTGTATGGATTGTTTGTTTAACCATAATTACCTTACCTTAAAACAATGTATACTTATGATGACCCTTGTGTGGAGGATAAATAAAGAAGGAGTGGTTAGGATGAACACTTATAAGAGGGGTTAGGTGTTTGGTTATAAATCAAGTGACATACACGCACAATGTTAGATTAAGATTAAAACCTGACCGTAGTAAGATGGAATCACTTTTAATTTTAAATGAATAATACTTGTTTGGGAAATTAATAAAATATACAATATTAGATTTTAAAGATATTTTATTTAAGGAAAAGTGTATATTTTTGCATACAAAGCAACTTGGTGAAATTTGTGACAAGAATAAATTATTAATTGGAAAATAAAATACTTTTATGTAAATATTTTTCCAAGGAAAAGTGAATATTGCAAAAATATTTTGTTGAGGGATATTTTGGAAAAAAATATTTTTGTCAAAAGGATATTTTAAAATACATAATGTAAGTTTTGAGGAGTATTTATTTAATAAGATGTTTTGAGGGAGAAAATTATTTTGATAATGGCATAACAAGTAAAATGTTTTTGTTAAAAGTACCTTTTTAGGAAATATCTACGGAGAACTCTTATTTGAATATATTTTTTGAAATATTATTTACCATAGTATTATATGATTTGGAGAAAATTTATATTAAAGATACTTTGTAGGAATGTTATTTCCACAAAAAGGTATTTTAAATTAAAGGAATTTTTTCAATAGAAGTAACTAAAATAATATGGTTGAAATATTTTTATTTAGGAAATTAATTTATTGATGAATATATTTTAAAATAGCTTGATGGAAGTATTTTTATTTGAGAAGTATCTTTTTGAGTAAAGAATGTGATAAAAATATTTATTTGAGGAAAAGGTTTCATCAAAGGAGTATATTTGCTTTAGAAAACTTTTGTTGGAAATTGATTTTGGTTGTAAGGATTTTGAAACACCCCACACCCCTTAGTATTCCCAAAAAAGGCACACCAAAGGAGGTGGTGCGTTATAGGTATAGCTAAAGCATCACAGGGACTAAGATTCACAAGACAAATAAGTAAAAGCAATGGAAAACATTTAAATAATAACTTATCATTCAAAATTAATCTTCATCTCAAAATAAGTCATAAAAACATAACATGTCTCAAAAACACAAAATCTCTCATGTCTTATGAAAATACATCTCAGTCTCACATAATCAGAGTAAAAGTAACAACAATAATAATCCCTCTCACAAGTGCCAATCCATCATAAGCCAAATGCAAAAGATGTAAAGAAAAAGAATACATCTGAAATGAGGAAACTCTGGAAACGAATCTCCAAGCAACCTGAATCAACTATCCTCAACTCCGCTGGCGTATTGGGGGAAAATGAAAGATAGAGGAGTTGGTTAGACAATAAATCCGGTGAGGGAAAGTAATTACTAGTATTTCTAAGCAAGATAAAGATAATAGACTAAGAAATAGTTCTAGCATGAAAGGAAGATACAGAAAAGATAAAACTCGCATAAAATATTATTTCTGATTTTGTTTGACTGTTTTGCTTTGATTGTTTGCACTTGTCTTAAACTGCTGTGATTAGGCTGCAACCCTAATCCTATCTCAACTGCTAACTTGATTAGGCTAAAATCCTAATCCTACCCATTGATCGGCCTTTCCTATCTCTGTTGTGCAACTGTGAGCCAATTCTATTGGTCCCACAGCAAAAGACACCTCTTAACGCTTAGGAAGCAGTAGCAAATTATTTACCCTAATCGATGTCGCACGCTCTGTCATCGCCGATACATACTACTGTCGCCCCCTATTTGACCCTTTATTTACCCTAATCAGCAAAAGCATGCCCAGCCTCACCCACGTGTTAGACCATCAGTCCTCGACCTGAAAGGGAATGTTGCCGGTATTAGTCCTAACAAAAAAATCTTCTAGCTTTGCGCCCCTTGCCCAAATCCCCAGATTTGAGCCTCTATCTATTGGCTACTTATTTACCCTAATCAGCATAAGCGTGCCCAGCCTCACCCACCTGTGAGACCATCGGTCTTAGACTTGAAAGGGAATGCCACTGGTATGGGCCACTACTGATATATTTTCTTATTAACTTAATCTAAGATCTATGTTTTAAAATAAGCCCCTTCTATTATTTCTTTCTTTCTAATTATAACCTACGTGTTATAATTGTTCTTGCAACTTTCACCCTTCTATTTTCTCTTTTTAGTTATAACCACTTGTGATGCTTGCAAATATCTTAAATTTGCCTATTTCAGTCCATCTATATTTTATTTCAGTTTTTCTCATTTTACATCTGATTTCTGTAAATTTAGTGTTTTTCTATTTTAATCCATATTTTTGAATTCTTCTCTTTTTAATATTTTATTTGCTTCAAAAAGGATTAAATCTCTATAAAAGAAACTAACATTTACAGGCCAAATTCCAACTTAAAACAGATGTAAATAACTGCAAATATCTGAATAAACTAATTAAATAAAAGTAGACTGAAAAGAACTTCTGAAATTTACTTAAAAACTGACTGTAAATAAACTTACATAAAAGCTATCTCAAAATTGTAGAAAAACAACAACTATTGAGAACCCTATTATTTTTAATTGCTTACAAATCTAAAATAATTACAGAACACTCACCTATGGTCCTTAGCTCTAATCCTTGGCCTTCCTGGATCCACTTCTAGGGTGTAGAATATTTTTATTAAAAGGATTTCCTCCCCAGAAGAATTTTCTATTTAGGGTTCAGCCTCAGGCAATGAACCCAATTGGGAGAAAATCTGAATGAGAAAAGTAGCTAGGCCTAAGGTTCTATTTGTAGTGCGGCTTAGGGATCTCAGATCGTCGAATTTGAAGATTTAATCTGGTGCAACCACGTCATAGGCTCACTAGGAACCATCAGATGCAGCTAAGAACACATAGGATTTTACAAAAAATCAAATTTACACTCTTCGGCTCGTACTTGGACGAAAAATCGTCCAGACACTAATGCGGGTCAACCTAAGCTATTTGCGGGCTGACCTATAGGTCGACCCGACCCTAGCAAGGGTCGACCCCTATGGGTCTTATTATTATTATTATTATTATTTTCGTGTAATTATAATATAATTCCGATATCTTGTTACTTTCGTACCTTCTCCATACTGACTCGAATTTCGACAAGTTATATATGGAAATTGATCAGAAAATTGCCACGGACCCAATGGTGAAAATTCCATAGCTAAACTTTGACAATTTCCCAAACCTATTTTATTATTTAATTAATTTGTTAATTAATTGTTATTACTCTAAATTTCGAGTTGTTACATTCTCCCATCCTTAAAGGATTTCGTCCCCGAAATCTCCAGGGACAGAAGAATGAAATAAATATTTTCATCCAAATTTCACAACCACATATTCAACTATCATCCATTACATCCATTGTCCATAAGCTTTTTAATGCAATTTATGATATATGCAATAGCGTAGTGTCAATGTCCCTAACTAATGCAAAAGATTAGGCGGTCTACTGATTCAGTTGACCTCCTTTTTATGCGCTCATGTTCGTGCCATGTATCCAAATGAATGAAAATTCCCTAATGACAACTGATAGTTCTATATGCATGCTACAATCATCATCCAAATGCAACAATCATATTATAATCACCCATTCATAGCAACCATGAAAAAATGTAAGTGCACACACATCCATATGCATATGCTTTAGTGGCCTAGTTAGGCCGATTTCTAAGAGATAATAGTGCCTAGTGTGTGTATATGCGTCCATTAGCATCCGCTAGCAAATACTTGCAACCACTTGCATCCAACATACATAACACGTTCTAGTAACATGTTTACTTTCAGTCCTACCATCCATAGGTTAAATCCTAAGATCTACCCCCAAAGGATACTAAAGGAAAGAACTTATTCAAAACTAAAGATGGAAATAGGAAATTCAAGACGTACCATCTAAGAGATGCGGATAAGAGATACATATTTTCTCCTTAGCCTCCCACGTAGCGGAATATAGCAGACCAGCGGATCTGGTGGTCGATCTTGCGGCTGAAATCGGCTGGCTATGCTACTCTTTTTGTTTTGCTACCATTTCATAGAAGTCCATTGATATCTTCTTTTTATAAAGCAAATCGACTTCGATTCGTCCTCAATACTATCTCCCCACTGCACCTTAACCAATGGGACTTCCTTATTCCTAAGCTTCTTGATATCATGTCCAACGATCTTGGTAGGAATGCGACGAACTGATGCTTCTCTCTCCACTTCAACTTCCTCAAGTTGGCTAGGTTCCACTACCTCTGTTGAATCATGTAAGCACTTTCTCAAGTGCAAAACATGAAAAACATCATGAACTCCCACGAGCCTCTCCGATAGCTTTATCTGATATGCTATCTTCCCTACCCTTTCCACGATAAGGAATGATCCTACGAATCTCGGAGCAAGTTTCCCACTTGATTCAAACCTCACTACCTTTCTCAGCGGAGACAACCTAATGAAAACCAAATCTCCTACCTCGAACTCAATATCCCTTCTCCGCTTATCTGCATAGAATTTCTGTTTCTCTTAGACCGTCTTCATTCTTCTTCTAATCAAATCAATCTTTTCCAAAGTCTCTCTGACCATGTCGGGACCAAGTAGCAATCTTTCTGTAGACTCCAACCAACACGAAGGCGAATTGCAAGGTCTTCCATAAAGGTATTCAAAAGGAGCCATCCCAGTGCTACCCTGAAAGCTATTGTTGTAAGCAAATTCCACTAAAGGAAGGTGCTCCTCCCAAGTCCCTCCAAAATCAAGGATGCACATCCTCAACAAATCCTTAAGAACTCTATTAACTCTCTCCATTTGGCCATCCGTTTGAGGGTGATAGGCCATACTCAATCTAACCTATGTCCCTAAAGCCTCTTGCAAGCTCCTCCAAAACTTGCTAGTAAAGATAGGGTCTCTGTCGCTCACTATGCTAGAGGGAACTCCATGAAGTCGGACTATCTCACGAATGTATATGGATGCCAAATAAGGTGTTGTCCTCTTACTCTTGACCGGATTGAAGTGGGCGCTCTTAGTCAAACGATCTACAATTACCCAAATACTGGTATTCTCCTTCCTAGATCGTGGTAAACCATCTATGAAGTCCATCGAAACACTATCCTATTTCCATTCGGGTCATCCAATGGTTGAAGCAATCCGCCAGGCCTCTACTGCTCCGCCTCAACCATTTGGCACACAAGACACTTGGCCACAAACTCTGCTACATCCTTCTTCATGCCACTCCAATAAAACACTCTCTTCATGTCCATATACATCTTATCACCACCCAAATGAATCGTCATCCGAGAATGGTATGCTTCTGCTAGAACTGCACTCATCAAATCACCAGTGCGAGGGACACAAAGTCTTCCATCTCTCCTTAGCCACCCTTTTCTATCGATGGAATAGCATTGGAGATGTCTAGAGTCCTCTCCTCTGCTAATCCTATCCAGAATATCCACAAGCTCTGAATCCTCTCGCTGCCTTGAGCCAATCTGATCTATGAGGGTAGGCTTAACCTCAAGCGCTGCCAATAATCCAGGAGTAATGTCCGTAGAGGGGTTAAAATCAAAGGTGGAAATAAACTCTAGGCTTTTCCACTCCACACATTAGGCTAAGGGTTGTTCTCTTCCTACTTAATGCATCCGCAACCACGTTCCCCTTGCCAGGAGTGTAAGCTATCTCAAGTCATATAATGCCAGAAACTTCATCCAATGTTGCTGCCTCAAGTTTAAATCCTTTTGTGAGAACAGGTACTTCAATGATTTATGGTCAGTGAAAAGCTCGAACCTCTTTCCTAGCAAGTAATGTCTCCAAGACTTGAGCGCGAAAACAATAGCAGCCAACTTCAAATAATGGGTGAGGTAGTTCTTCTCATGAGTTCTCAACTGTCTACTCCCATAGCATACTACCCTTCCTTTTTGCATCAATACTGCCCCAAGGCCAGTCCCACATGCATCAGTGTATACTGTAAAAGGCTTAGCTCCGTCGGGTAAAACTAACATTGGTGCACTAGTAAGGGCCCTCTTTAGTATCGTGAAGGAATCCTCACAATCCACGTCCCATATGAATGTCGCATTCTTCTTAGTAAGGCGAGTAAGTGGTGCCGAAATCTTAGCAAAATATTCGATAAACTTCCTATAATAACCAGCCAAACCTAGGAAGCTTCTAACTTCGGTAGCATTCTTGCGGGCCTTCCAATTCTATACCGTTGCTACCTTAGCGGGATCCACTGCTATACCCTCTCTTGAGACTACATGCCCCAAGAAACGCATCTCCTCACTCCAAAAGTGACACTTCAAGAATTTTGCTTTCAACTGATGAACACGAAGTGTACAAAGAACCTCCTCAAGATGAATAGCATGCTCTTCCATACTCTTGGAAAACACCATAATGTCGTCCACAAACACTATAATGAACTTATTTAGGACATCTCGAAAAACATGGTTCATCAGATCTACAAAATAGGCTAGGGCATTGGTCAGCCCAAACGGCATAACCAACCACTCAAAGAATCCATCGGGTGTCCTAAATGCCGTCTTATCGATGCTATCATCAACGACCCTAAGTTAATGAAATCCGGTGGCTAAGTCAAGCTAAGAAAATACTGAAGAGCCAACCAACTGATTGAAAAGATCTTCTATCTTAGGAAGTGGGTAACGGTTCTTCTTCATGAGCTTATTCAACTCTCTATAGTCTATGCAAAGTTGAAGGGAACCAACCGCCTTTGTAACAAAAACCGACTGGCACCCCCCACTCAGATATGCTTAGTCTGATGAAGCCTTTCTCTAATAGCTCACCAATCTACTTACTTAACTCCTTACTCCCCCTAGAAGCCATATGTCTCACGGGCAATGCCACTGGGTTAGCATTGTTATTCATATAGATCCTAAAGTCGATCTCTCTCTTAGGGGGTAGCCCCCTAACCTCCTCAAAAACTTCAGGGAAATTTCTAACAACTGGAACTGAATCTAACTCTTATAGTAATGAATCAACGGAATAAAGGAAGCTCAACATGACTAGCCCATGTGGGTTGCAAGAAACCTCGAGGATCCGTCCGCTACATGTCCCTAGCCTAACGACTCTCCTCTCGTAGTCCAACATTGCACCATAAGTGGATAACCAGTCCATCCCCAAAATCATCCCATAACCTGAAAATCCCAGTACATAGGTGTCATAATCAAACTCTATGCCTAGTATAAAAATTTTCAAACCCCTACAAACCATGGATATGCGTCGATCCTCCTATGGGGTTTGAAACAACTATAAGGTCTACAACTAGAGAGATATCTCTAAGTGCAAACAATCAACCAAGGAACTAGAAATGAAAGAATGCGATACTCCAGAGTCAAAAAGAGTCCGAATAGGAAAATCCGAAATAGAGATCAAACCTTCTACAGAGACTTTCCTACCTCGGTCCGGTCCACTATTAGAAGGTGCTACATCCAAAGCCTGTACTTACGCCGTAGGTGCACCTGCTCTCTGCCCCGTCCTTTGAGGACAAGCTCTACTAAGGTGTCCAGGCTGCCCACAGCTATAATACCTCACCTTCATCATGTCCTTCTTACAGTCCTTCGAGTAATGCCCAACCAATCCACAATTATAACACTTCTCGCCCTTCTTGATCTGTCCCTTTTGAGGTCCTCCTCCTTTCTTCTTGTCCTTATCCTTCTTATTCTTCAACCACTGCTTCTT
Source organism: Allium fistulosum (assembly GCA_030737815.1). NCBI lineage: Eukaryota > Viridiplantae > Streptophyta > Magnoliopsida > Asparagales > Amaryllidaceae > Allium > Allium fistulosum. Next base: position 307,283,332 of record CM060908.1, on the reverse strand, counting down.
AGAGTTTTCTTATTTAGGAACCTCCTTAACCTCTTCTTCCTTAGCAACATCTGATATGAGGGCCATTTCCACAAGTGACTCATACGTCGCTCACATAGGTTCATGTGTCAATGCCAACCCTTGGAGGGGCTGGTTCAAACCCTTAGCAAACTTGGTGGCCTTCTTATGCGGTGTATTAACAATCTCCATCCCGAACCTCGATAACTCATTAAACTGATTTATATACTCTTTCACCAAAAGACTCCCCTGCTTCAGACTAATGAACTTCTCCAATAGCATGCTTTCCTTGGCTTGCGACAAGAACTTTCTCTCAAACCTTTCCCGAAATCCAACCCAACCAATGTCTCCACCCTCTATCTCTGTAATCTCCCACCAGTGATAAGCCTTTCCCTGCAGCTGCTAAGATGCAAGCTGAACTCTCTGTCGGTTCTCCAACCCTAACAGCCCAAATATTCGCTCTGTATTCCTCAACCAAGTTCATGCCTCTACGAAATACTATGTGCCAGAAAACGTCTTCCCTCCTAGATTAGCGAATTCCTTGCATAGCTTAGAAAAATTGGCTACTGCAAATGGATTAACGGGACCTCCACCCGTCGGTGCTACATTGGGCGCTTGCCCTTGCACCACTGGTGTTGTAGCTTGGAAGTATCTATGGAACCAGCCAAGGACTTGGACACCCTTTGGAATATTTGGGGCGTCCACCATTCTATGGAAAGAAAAAAAAATTTAGGCTCGAAAGAATCGAAAGAATGTTGAACTGGACTTTGAGGGGATTTTTATAAAAACTCTCTTATACTTGAAAACTATTTCTATAATAAGAGTTTCTTACTGAAAAATACTTTTAGTTTGAAGATATGTTACCTTTGAAAAATACTTTACTTTTAAAATAAGTTTTTAGGAATCCTGTAACCTTAGGCTCTGATGCGAAATAAAACACGACACACCCCTTCGTATTCCCAAAAAGGGCACACCAAAGGATGTGGTGCGTTATAGGTATAGCTAAAGCATCACAGAGGCTAAGATTCACAAGACAAATAAGTAAAAGCGGTGGAAAACATTTAAATACTAACTTATCATTCAAAATTAATCTTCTTCTCAAAATAAGTCATAAAAACATAACATTCTCCAAAACTCAAAATCTCTCATGTCTTATGAAAATACATCTCAGTCTCACATAATCAGAGTAAATGTAACAACAATAATAATCCCTCTCACAAATGCCAATCCATCATTAGCCAAATGCAAAAGATGTAAAGTAGAAGAATACATTTGAAATGAGGAAACTCAGGAAATGAATCTCCAAGCAACTTGAATCAACTATCCTCAACTCTACTGGCCTATTGAGGGAAAAGGAAAGATAGAGGAGTGGGTCAGACAATAAATCTGATGAGTGAAAGTAATTACTAGCATTTCTAGGCTAAAACCCTAATCATATCTCAACTGCTAACTTGATTAGGTTGAAATCCTAATTCTACCCATTGATCGGCCTTTCCTATCTCTATTGTGCCACTATGAGCCAATCTTGTTGGTCCCACAGCAAAATAGCGCTTAGGTGCAATAGATAATTAATTACCCTAATCGATGTCGCACGCTCGGTCATCGCCGGTACACACTAACTGTAGCCCCTATTTGACCCTTTATTTACCCTAATCAGCATAAGCATGCCCAGCCTCACCCACGTGTGAGGCCATCAGTCCTTGACCTGAAAGGGAATGCTGCCGGTACTGGTCATAACAAACAAATCCTCTAGCTTTGCGCCTCTTCGACTCGTACCTGGACGAAAAATCATCCAGGCACTAATGCGGGTCGACCTGAGCTATTTGCGAGTCGACCTATAGGTCGACCCGACCCTAGCAAGGGTCGACCCCTACGGGTATTATTATTATTTTTTCGTTTAATTATAATATAATTTTGATTTCTTGTTTCTCTCATAACTTCTCCATACCGACTCAGATTTTGACAAGTTATATATGGAAATTGATCATAAAATTACCATAGACCCAATGGTGAAACTTCCGTTGCTCAATTCTAAAAATTTTTCAACCCTATTTTATTATTCAATTAATTTGTTAATTAATTATTATTACTCTAGTTTATCGGGTTGTTACAGATTTTCACTTAAAAGGTCCCCTCGATAAATGATGTTTTGAAAGAAAAACATTTTTGGATAAAGAGTTTTGGTTGAAAATGACCTAATTTGAAAATTGTTTTATTCAGAACATATTTAGAAATATATTATTGAGAAATGATGTATTATAAATTTTCTAGTTTTATAATACTTTGACAAAATATTTTACTAAATGAGAATGATTGTTTTGGAAGTAAATGGTAAAATATTTAATTGAATAACAAACTTTAGAGGTGTTTGTTATAAATATTTTTTTTGTTTGCAAATTTTACTTGAGAATTGTAAAACTTGACTTTCTAACATGGGGTGTAAGGTAATGGGGTGAGATGAGTTTGAGTTTGCCCAACGCCCATTATGATGATGTAATCTTATGACTATTATCTGGGGCTTTCCCTAAAGATAAGTAGGGTGTCTTTTTATTGCCTTCCATAGAGAGGGTAGGGATATGATGTAGGAAATGAACTTTTTGATGTATGGGATAGTGACCTTCTTCTTGTATTGGCTTTCTTTCGTTGAATTATTTGTTAAATTATTCGCAATTAGAAAATTTAGCTGCTTATTTACACATTTCTGCTTATTAATTTATGGTGTGCTCATTTAAATTAATTACTTATGCTTGAATTATGTTGCTGATTGCTTCTTTAACTATGATGATTTTAAAATTTGATTATTTACTTGTTTGTTTGATGTTCACCTATTAATTCATGTCATGCTTATTTGGACCAGTCTCTTTTGCTTGTGTTGGTTGTAATCGTTTGTTTGCTATAATTAGTTTGTTTTTTCTTCTTGTTGTTTGTTTATTCATCTGCTATGTATGCTAATTTTATGATGAATTAGTTATTTAATATTGACTTTTAGTACGGTTACATTGGACAAACTAGTAGGATGTTAAGGAACATGCTTGATTTAGTCATAGTGGGATAGCATGGATTCCTAAGCTGAGGGAGAATTGATTTTCGGATTGACTAAGAGATGTAATGTAATGACTTACAATTTTACCACTTTGGAAATAGAATATTTAATTTATTTTAAATATTCAAATATAGGATTACCAAACCTAAATAATCATGTTTCATGTGATAAATAAGAATGGTGAACTTATTTTTAGAATCGAATAAAGATTTTGGAGTTTCATCTTAAAATTGACAAAAGTCGGTTGTTGGTAAATTTGGATTTTAATATTATGAAATATGGTTTTATAAGTCAAATACACTTGTTTAATTTATTTAAGGAGGATAATGAATCGATTTTCAAGTTTTGTTTACATAAATAAATAGCTTGATAAAAAAGTGAAAACGTAACCGACGGTCGTTTTTTGGATTTTCGACCGTTCGTCGAATGGAAGTAGTTTCAAATCATAGAAACATTGTTAACATAATTTTAAACACATATTAATACACATTTTGAAAACCTAAAAATTTTAGCACAACATGACAAAAAGAGTTTTCTTTTGAAAACTTATAAAGTAAGTAAAATCTTTTGATTTGGTTTTTACTTTTTAATAAAGATACTTTAGTAAACAGCATTATTACAAAGTACAAAGCAACGTCTCATCTCATTAAATGTTAGTACTTAAGAGTATAATCTTGCATTGGAAAGGAGGAGCTAATGTGTGGTTATAAATGGATTTGAAGATAAGGGTAGTAAGGTCTTTTGTGTGTAAACTTCACGTATAAATACCCACCTCCATCTCCACTTTCATTCACACCTTCTCTTCTCTCTTTTTCTACGTTTCTTTATCTTCTTCATCTCCTCTCTAATCGCTTCTAAGCCATAGAAAAAAATTAAGAAGAAATAATGTAAAAATATATACGAAATATACAAAATAAATTCGATATCCATTCGTCTCAAAAACAAACTCACTATTTTTCATATTTTACCTTTTTTTCTCATGGCCATAGATATCTCAAAAATGAATTATAAGGGGAAATTCTCTTTTTCAAAACATGTAGAATTCTAGTGTCTACAACTTTCTCGTTGACTACTTCTTCTCATTCCAAACTTAGTTATACTCAAAACTCCATTCTTTCAAGTGCATTCTCGAGCACAGTTTTTAGGTCGAGAATACCTCTTTTTCATTCGAGTATAACTACTAAAAAACAGATCCAAATGAAGTAGCTTTTTTTTTCAAAACATGTGGAATTACAGTGTCTACAACTTTTATGTTTAGCACTTCTTCCATTTTTGAGCTTAACTATGTCAAAATTTCACTTCTTTACAGTGGATTTTCGGGTTTGATTTTTGTTAGTCCGAGAATACCTCTTCTTCATTCAATCATATCTCCCTCAAAACAACTCAAAATCAATTAATACTTTTATCTAAATTCAAGAGAAAAGAATTTTCAACAACTTTCCAGTTAACAACTTTTTCAAATTTTGAGAATAAGAGGGTCAAAAACTAGGGAGAAGATGACTTATTTTTCGGATCTAGTTTTGAGAATTCAAGGTAAAAACTCCACCACTTCTTCTCTAAACTTTTGGCCAACCTCCATCTCAAGCCTTGGTCGAGCACTTGGAAGAAAGAAGAAGTTGTTTGGTAATGTTTAAATGGAGTATGAAGTAGTTAGTGAAACGTGGATTAGTTTGAATGTTGGTAGGAAGTGAAATGGTTTGGATATTGGTGAGAACCCTAACTTTAAACCATTATAAATAGTTATAAATGTTTAACATAACTATTTGGATGCTAATGATTTTTGGATGTTTAGTTGATGAATCTTTGAAAAAGTAATTTGCAACATATAAATAAAAGTAAGGAAACTCCTAAACTATAGTTATATATATTATTGGATGATATATATGTTTGGATAATGATTGTTAATGATGGTTGTTTATCATGTTTGAATATGATAATATGGATGTTTAATATGGTTGTTGAATATATATACAAGTCACGTTAATATACATCGATAAGCACTAAGAAAATCGCGTTCCTTTATTTTAATGAATTAGTGTATATGGAATGTTAAACCTCTTTAAAATGGTTTAAAAATGAGTTTGAAATATTTTATAAACATATGAAAGTGTTTTGGTGAAGTTTGAAAAGTAATTGAAAATTTAGTCAAAAATAGGCGCGTCGCGTAACGGTAGTTCATAATTTCGCGCCGTAAAGGTCAAACGAATGGAATATAGCTCAGAATTCTTTGAGATAATAATTTTTCAAACTATTATATCCATAGTTTTCAAACAAAGAAAGAAAATTGTGATTTCGATAAGTAGATTTTGAAATATGAGTAAAACAAGTTTTTGGAAAAATCGCGGTTTTGCAGTTCGGAATCCATAAAGGATTTCTTTGAAAATGATATTTTAAATTTGTTTAAAATTATGAAAAAAATTCTAAAAATATTTTAAAGTATTTTAAAAGTGTTTTGAGTTATAAAAACAAATTTTCAAATGATAGAAAAATCGTTTTGACCAATATAGTTTAAAAAGCACCATTCGCAGCACTTTTCTATGACTTTTGAAATATGGTTTTAAACTTAACGATTCTTTTTCAAATATTTTATAAATGTTTCCTAATGAATAATTATATAATGATTTGGATGTTTTATAATTTATTTAAAAGAGATTGAATGAATGATTTAAAGAAAAGCTGTTATAAAAATCAAGTGATTTAATCTTGGCTCTAAAAACCGATGAGTTGGCTGGATTTCTCTATTCGTAAGATCTGGGTGAGGTTCTTAAACTAAGGAGATGTTTAGGAGCAACTAGCACCCTGGCTCACCTGGCCTCTCTTAGGCGAGAGATAGATAAGGTCGAAATGTCAGAAACGAGTTAAGTATAAAAGATTAAATTTTCCAAATTTAAACAACTTGGATTTTATGGAGATAATCTTCTTATACTTGGTGTTAAACCCCGAAAAGGGAACTCTTACTATTCATGGAATTTAAAAGGTGATTTCGTAGTTATTCCGCCCGTAGTACTTATTGAATACGGGAATTAATATTGAGTAGAATTAGATTTTTTCTATAGATTCTTCTCGCTTAATATTTACTGGTTTTGGATTAACATCCTAGATAACATGATTTTAACTTAATTAAAATTTTGATTTTTGAATTATGAAATCTTTGTTAAGATTTAAATGAAATGATTTGGAAGTATTTTCCTAAGTAAAAAGTGAAATGATTTAGGATTATTCCAAGATAAAAAAATTTAAGTAATCAAGGGATTTGATAAGGTAGGTTTAATGATTTCGTATATACCAAAAAGAATGTTTTAAAGATATATCTCTCTAGAAGATATTTTGATAAAAAGAAATTAATCAATCAAAGAATAATTTCCTATTCACTTAACATTTTTTTTTTCGATGGCTGGTTTAAAGGTACCGGGGTCGGATCTGGGTAATTCCTATCCAAAAACCACTTCGAACCAATTTATGTATTCGAAGTGAAACATGTTAATGAAAAAGATCATTGAAGACGAAGATCTTCATGATGAAGGGCTACCTTCCACTAGACTCTCAATGAAATTTACCATATCATATATTATGATGGCAGTAGTGCTCTGTTATGAAAATCTTCGATTTGCAAGGACTAATGCTACTAATCCTATGGGTGATTCCCAAACAGGATGTAGTAGGAGAAGTGCCTTCGGTTTCGTTTAGTCCCAGAACAAACTTGTATGGATGAATGTGTGACATTGCATTTTAAAATCACATTGATTGATCTCTATAAACGTATCATCTGTTTGGTGGTGGAGAAGGCAACTTCTCTTAGCTTAACACCCTTTTCTGAGACATACGAGCTCAAGAGTTATACGTTTGCAGAGATTAGTGTATGATTATGGAATGGCAATGTTGCATTCAAAGAGGAAAGATGATGTGCTATGTGAAAGGTAATCGTTACCTCAGGCCCACACCCGGAAATGACTAAAATAGGGTAGATGCAACAAGGCTGTGTGGTTGGCAACCATTAGGGTATGATCATCCCCTTATAGATATATTTATTCCCGCATGTCGAGTATTAAATTAATGTGATGTATGCGAAGAGAGCTCTCGGATAGGTCGGTAATGACTGAGGTGATGACATATTCGGTACTATCTAGTTAGAGGTAGGCCGGTCTTGTGTTAGTAGAGGACCATCAGTTGGGCCTCGATACATTCCTCTAGAGATGTATTACCGGAAGGTAGTCCCTTCACCTGGTCATTTGTATGGAAATTCATTCTCTAATAAATGCTTGCCATTTTGTTTGTAGAACCCACTTTGTGGCTAATATGCTGGAATTTAATCAATGTAACAATTTCGGCTAAGATTAATAAGTTTACTTGCAAATGTTTTCAAAGGAAAGTCATTAAAAATAATATCAAATGTTTATTTTTGCATAGCAAATTTTGGTTATCATAAGGTAAAAACTTGTTCCGTGTTTATGTGCGGTGTGGTCTTATGAGATACCTTTTCTTTTCAAAATGCGTATTTTGAGTTCTCATGCCAGTCCCATGACTGACCCGGAGTTTATTTTCCTTTCCCTTAAACTCTGGGTGCCCTAATTTTTCCCGAACAGCCTAGTCTTCAGGTTTAGTTTAGAAGAAATCTGGATGGAGCTTGAAGCATAGAGTTAGAAGACTTTTCTGAAGATTGTTATCTATTTCCACCACACTCTTATGCTATAGTATTCCGCATTTGTAAGGATAGAAATTTATAACTGTCCATGTTTCACTCTGATAAATGTATTTAAATTTCCGCTGTAAAGTTTACGTTGATATAATATATGTTATTCCATTCATGTGAAATTATGTTCTGTTTTTATTTTCTTTCTTACCTTTGAGAATCCGTCTCTCCGGTACTTGGATTTGCGACACGTGAATATTGAGGATGTACTAGTGTCGAGTTCCGAGAGTCGAAGAAATGGGTCCTCACATGTGAAGATGTTCCTTAAAATGAGTAATAGTGATTAGAGGATTTTGGTGACTAAAGACTTGATGAGTGCCATTGACGAATCAAAAGGATGGGTGGGAGGTTCCTCCTACATTTATCAAAATAAAGAGTTTTAAAATATGCGTTCAAAATTTTTTTTTATACAAACAATTACCAACTTCTATAAATATTTTTAAAACAAATTTTTTCTATTTTGAAGAGATTTTTATAGTTTGAAATTTTAATAAAAAAAAGTTTTCTCCAAAATTATTTGAAATTGATTTAAAATGATGAAAATATTTTAAGAAATTTCTTTAAAAAATGGTACCGATATTTTTACGAAGAAAAGGATTTTTGTTTAAAGGAAGATTGAAGATTTGATTTGAAAATAAAAATGTTTTAATGTTCCGTTTTGAAGATGTATTGGAACTCTCCTTGCTAGCAGATCCCTCTTTGTTATTTCGGGTGAGTCACCCTTATCATCAGATGAATGAATCATTATAAGATGATATTGGAATCGGATTTTTCTATGTGATCTGGAGGTTTGAACAAGATAGGTTATGATGTGAACGTGTACGCAGTGATTGTTGCTGATTAAAGACTTTGGTGTATGCTCATAAAGAGGGGGGTATGTAAGGACCCTTACTAGGATTTTACGATGTGATCTCGGATTTTACGATGTGATCCATATACCCTGGAATTTTACGATGTGAGTATAGTATCCTAGCCATCTAAGTGGCATGGATTCGAGCATACATGTAGTCACGACACTCTTACGATGTTAAGTATTCATTGAGGTTACTATGGTAGTCATTTGTTCATCATATATCCCAAACAATCCTATGATGGTGAGTATTCATTGACTTTGTGATGGTGGTCATTTGGTATGCGACCTTATAACGTGGATCCAAGAATTGAGGACTAATGCAGTTGCAGCATGAGTAGGAGGCCATATTATAATGAGGATGTAGTCATGACTTGGCGCATATTATTTTTAGGATCTAGCTAGGACTAGGCATATATTATGAGAATGTAGCCATAGTGGACACATGAACTATCTTGGAAAGTATAAAAATGAGATGGTACATCAATTATTTTGAGGTTAAGACTATGAGGAAGTTCATCAACAACTTTGAAGCTACACATATGATGGATGTAGTCAGCATAGGTATTAACATACATGTGTTATTTGTTGGTACAATGGCATGGTGATTGCCCTTTTGGGGTATGTGCTTTATTTTTGATGAGCTATGTTGATTGTTGATTTATGTTTATTCATTTATTTATGCATGCATGTTTTGATCAACCTATGTTTTGTTGTGGACTTTTATTATGGTCAATGGTTGAATTGTTGAAGTGCATGATATGGGTTAATCCATGATTGAGATTATTTCATCCTTTGTCGATGGAGTGTTATTTTTATATGTTATAGTTTGTATGATTTAGGATGTATGTGTTATGGTAATATGTATATTTAGAAAATTGAATTCATTATTGTGAATGAATTGTATTGTGTCATGATCGATGGTGTTATGTGGTTACTATATGCTACTTTTATAAGTGGTTAATATGCGGTTGATGTATTTCCCTACATTTTGTGAATAAACCTATAATGATGATTTATTAATTTGGTTGGGGTTTGTAATTGTGGAATTGCGATGGCATAATTCTTATTAGAGAAGAATGTAATGAGCAGTAAATTCGACATAGTTAATACTAAATTAATTAAAAATAGATTTTAAATATAAGCGTAAATTGGATTTCATATCTATAACTATTGTGAAGGTCTTTCCAAGATGATCAGTTCAATATATAATTTTGATGGGTTTGGAGTTTTAATTTGTGAAATAAAGGCGTTGTGGTGTTTAAATAGGGTACGCAGCCACTTTGGATCAAACGGTTACATCTAGATGAACCCACCACAATGCCTATATAAGAAACATTTAGAAACCCTAGGAGGATCTGTCATATCAGCCTCTCTTCCTTAATCCCAAAATTCCTCTTAATTATAGTTTAATAGGGGATGATTTTTGCTAATTACAAGTTGATTCAAAATTCAAAGTGCCCAAACCCCTACATATTAAATATCATTTGAAGCTCTTGATGAATGGAGTTAACGGGTAATGTTCGGTTGTCAAGATGGTACTTAACTTCGCTAGAAATTTATGAACTATTCACGATCGTCAATTTTAGGATTTTGATTCAATTGCGGATTTGCATCCAATCGACGATTGAAGTTTACTAGGTTGTAGAGGAAGGCAAAAGGAGCTCATAGGCACGGTTGGATCATGTTAATGGTGCACAAATTCGCCAAAATTCAACGATATAGATGGCGGCGATCATGGGTGGTCATAGGCGGAGGGTGGCATCGCATGTGAAGGGGATGGTCGACCTGGCATAGATTTGGGTAGGGAGTTCGGTGTTGGTGTCGGATTTGGCCAAAACTTGATGAGGCGGATGAAATGGACGATGGCTAGGATTATGTGCGTGAGCGGGAGATAGTGGTGGTAATTTACAATTAGGCCTTGACTTTTAATTAATTGTAAATTTAATTCTCTCGATTTTCTAATCATCGTATCTTTCACGTACAAACTCTAATACATGCACGGTTTCCTCCATTGGACTCGTGGTGGAATTCTATATGATTTGGCTATGGGTTTGTTGAATTAGGAGGCTATTAGCAAAAGCATGGTGGTATGGTTCATTTAATTTAATTAACTGAATTTTTAAATTATAAAATACATATCTATTGATTAAAAGTCATATTATTGATATATGCTATGCTTTATGGATGACTGTTTGGTTATTATAATTGGATATATTGTGTCTTGACTGGATCATTATTGATGATTGTTGTATTTTTGGATGTTTAGCTAAACTAAATTTATTGATTAGAATTGGAAAATAACTAATTGGAATAAAATAATAATAATGAGAAAATTAGATAAATAAGTTATAAATAGGCTTATTTACATATTTTGTATGGTGTCTATAAATAACGATGAATTAACAAACTTTACAGAAATTAAAGTACGGAATTTAGTAAGATTAATATTTTCAAATTCAAGTGAAATTAATAAATAATAATTATAACTATACTTTAAATTGATATTTGGGAAGTTTACTATTATTTATAATAAATAAGATTTAAAATAATAACATGGAATTTCAATGGAAAATGTATCATTTTGTGTAAAAAATAAGATAATAGATTTTACGATATTTGTGGTAGAAAAGATTATTATTGTTGTTTGAGAAATAAAATGGAAAGGTATTTTCTGAATAATAATAAAAATAAAGAACTATTTTCCAAAAAAAATTTGGATATAATAATTATTATTTTGAGATAAATAGAAATAAACTAGAGTTTTGGTGATTTAAAATAAATATTATTTTTGGAATAAATAGTAATAAATTAATTCTGGAAAGTATTAAAGAGGTTTAATCCATATTATTATTTTGATGTAAAATAATAATAATAATATCATTTAAAAAAGCGATTTGATGAAGATTACTATTTTTGATTTAAAATGTGATGTTAAGAAGCATTTAATGAAATAAAACTATAAAGAGTTTTTGAAGTATATTATCATTATAGAAAGATTTTTATTGTCCCCACATATACAAATAAAGGTGGTTTAATAAATGATAATAAAGTGATTTTGTATTTTAAAGAAAAGCACTAGTTGTAAATATAATGTTTTGGCCAGGTGCAATATGTGATTATTTGTTAATTTGAATTATGACATATGTTTGCTTATGATGATGCAATTGCATTAGGATGGTATGTGATGTTTTACCATTATAACTACTAGACGATGGGTAGTCGATTATTGTTATTTGATGATTGATGTAGTGTTACTAATGTTAATTAGATTAGTACACATTTGATGTTATTAATGTTATGTTGCTAATGTTGATTGAATTAGGACACAATTTGATGATACTAATGTTGTGTTACTATTATGGAGTGATTACTACATACTAGATGGTTTATACTTACATTGACGGTGTATCATTATAGTCAATGATTAATAAGGTATGTACGTATATTGATGATTTTGTTATTTCCTTATTTGATGACTAAGGTTGGCATAGCGTATTGTTAATGTTTAATGGCTCAGTGTGTTATTATTATTGTTGCCCCATATGATGATTTGTTGTATGGATACGTTAAAATACTATTTTCTGCTTGTACCTGTTGCATTGGTCGCATTGGTTGCGTGGATGCTACTGTTGTTATGTAGCAACGAGATTTGGATGTAGGAGAAGAGCATGAAATATAACTACATAGGTTTACTCCCCCCAAAATGGATGCGTAGGCAGTCTTTTTCTTTGCAGTTGCCCATGGTTTCATTGTGGTTGGGGTGTATAGATATTGGCACAACCACAAATTAAATTGACATGTTTTTCCCTTTATTATATGTCAATTTGTGTATTTGTAAGTTTGAAGGTGAAAGCAAAGGAGGATACAAAGAATGTTTTATTGGCAAGTTCGGTATATCTCTCGCATCACAGTTATATAGTTGTTATTGTAAATTAAATGGCTAATGTATTGAAATGTATATACTATCTGATATTTTAAAATTTATGTAATATTTAATTGTTAAAACGATACTTACGTTTAAATTTCACTATGAGATTTCCCTTTTTATGTTTAATGTTTAGATTTCATCTATTTTTATATACCTACGGTCCATTGTATTTAATATTTGGATTTAGTTGTAAGCATATTTCGACAATGTTTGTAATTAAATTCAGATGTGAGAAATAGTGGGTCGTTATATAAACCCAAAACTAAAATCAGTTTTATACATATATAAAGGTAATTCAAAAAATATTTATGAATACCTGTTCCACTGCACTGAAAATTAATTGTCGTTTCATGAAATGCCAACTTCATGATGAAGGAATTTCTTTTAAAAATTATTGGTAGTAAAATGAAGTTGGATACGATGCACAGATAAAACTGATGATGAAGGATGAAATGAAATTAACCAAGCCTAAACAGAGAATGTTTAATACGAATTCTCGCATACAAAAGAAAAACAGTGAATTTTTTATCAATGTAAGGGAAAGAACTTCCTTAGTTGTCAATAAGTCATAAAGAGTGCCGACTCTACCATATGGTATGATGCGTAAATCTGAAACGGATTCCAAGGACATTATCAAAATATGTTTTTGATAGTTGCACCCGAAGGGATTTGATTCATCGGTCACAAATATGTCTTCGAGAAAAAGACCAATACAATTGGAATAAAGTAAGCAACATTGATAAAAACAACATCATTTAATTCAATTATGAAATTAATGTAACGGATTTGTTATTCAATGTGATACGATTACATTAGATTTTACTCGCAAAATTATAGTCTAATATGATTCTTAGTTTTGCTACATATATGTTGAAACAAAAATCCTAAATAATGATTTACAATATACTATTTGCACATAACAACTAAAGTGTCTCGAAGTCGATGGGAGCAAAATAGGGTTCGTGGGTTTAGGATAGGATCCAAGAACTGAAACAAATGTATCGTTTGAAAAGCCTTGGAATTGAGAAATTATTTTGACAAAGAAAACAAATAGTTTGATTTTAAATCAAAATGCAGATAAACATGTGTTTGTGAGAAAGAACGATACTAAAATATTTCCAAACAGTAAGTAAACAACACACGCTGATTATTGACCACATATGTTAAAATAAACTATAGTTTGGTTATTTAATTTTCAATATAGGATTGGAAAAGACATCTTTTATAATCAGTATAAATTGATGTTGGGAATGTCGCAAATGATATATACAAACACCAATATTAAAATGTTTAATATAGAGCATGTAAGATAGATTCCTTATGCATTGGAAATATGAATTATCTCAAAAGCTGCAGTGTCTAAAATATCGAATTCCGTATACGTATTTGATACATAAAGCAAATATCAAATCTGAATTTAGATCACTAAATGATAGTGTAGTGTGTTCTCGATTATTTACGAAATATTCGTAAAATTTGTGGTAATTAATAAATAATTAATAAGCTCAAAAATGGAATTTTAGTGAATGTCAAAATTTGGCCATAAAACTTACACCATTGTATTCGTGGTAATTTTCAGAGCAACTTTCATATTTAGAGTTTTACAATCGAAGTTCAAATAAATAAATTATTAACGTTTGAAGTTTTCGAAATGAAAATAATTTAAAAGGAGAAAAAAGGAAATAAATAATATTAAATCACGTGGATCCACCGATCGATCCCCTTACTTGGGTCGTTTGACGGCTAGTCGTCGACTACTTATAAGGGGTAGCCGACCAATTGGGATGGCAACGGTTAGGGTTGAACCTTGGCCGAGCGGTGCAGATTTAATTATTTTAAATATGACGAATACGATTTATTCAAACGTCTATAAATAAAGGCCTAACCCTTCACTTTTATTCTCATATTTTTTATCAAAGTAGCGAAGCTTTACCATTTTCACTTCTCCGCTGCTACTAGAAACTATAAAATATTATATGCATATATATAATATATGTATATATAATGAATAAGGGCAGAAAATAAAGAAGAAGAAGAATAAAAGGACTGAATCAGTACCATGGAAAAAGGTGAATTTCATAATTATAAATCTGTATTTTCCATAACTCCAATCTCTTCTTAGATCTATAATTCTAATAATATGTGTATATATACATACATACATACATACATACATACATATATATATATATATATATATATATCTTATTATACATATTCTTTTGGATTGAAACTAATTCAGATTTGGGAAATTTGGAAAGCTTGAAAGGTGAGTAGGAAATTATACGATTTATTTATAGCATTGAAATTTATAACATTGGACTTTATTTAATTACTATGCTTACGCAAGATCTATGAAGTTGTAGGCTTAAAAAGATGGAATATCGCCTACATATTATGTAAGTTAGGTAATTTGGAATATGAATGGTATTTACACCCTAATCTGCAAATACGGAAATCTCATATAGACACTTAACTAGCGATAAATGTAGAGTAAGACTGGAAGTTTATAAAATAAATTTTAGCGAGCGAAGGATAGGGAAACGTTGTTGCAAAATCATGAGTTATTATCCTTGTGCCTTGAAAGCTAAAATTTATAAATATGCTTGTAGGTTGTTTGTTGTTTTAGAGTAAAAGGAAAGGTTCTCCAAATCTAAGATTAACTGCACAATATCATGGTCAATCATATGCATAAACTAATTGAGTGAGTCCCAATTACGTTAAGATGTGGCTTGATTTGTTTTAAGGATGGAATGGAAAATGCTTTTGAACAATTGTGTACAAATTCTTTTGAAAAACTTGTGTTTAAATGCTTTTAAAAGATTGTATTGGAAAGCTTTTGAAGATTTAATTTTCAAACTATTTTGAAAGTTTGATTGGAGGGGGAAAAATCTTTTCTTTTTGAAATGAGAGAATTTCCGATTTTCAAATGCCACATGCTTAACGTAGGGAAGGTCGACATATTAATGAATATGAATTTTACTGTCCGACAAGGATTTACAGTATACATAACATAGGGAATAACAAGGAAAAAAGATGTTTTAGCCTTGTAATTTCTATTTCCATATCTTGTTGATAGTAAACAAAACTTGCGTTTAGAGTAATCCTGTTTTAACATCCAGAAATAAACCACCTTATGCAAATTGTACTTGAAAAGTTTGAAAAAGTTTTAAAAGCAAAAGATAAGGTTCCAAGATACAACGGAGTAGGTATCCAAAATATGGGTAGAAATGTAAAACTTTCCATCTAAATTTCTTTTCCGTCATAGGAGTATAGATTTAGAAAAATTAGATTTTCAAAATTTGTAATGTTAGAAATTATGTGTTAAGTATTGGATGATAGGGATTGGATGCAAAATTGGTTGAACCATACTCAGAGAGAATGGAAATTATTAAGAGAAAATGGATTTTTGATTTTTAAAAACTTGCATACATATAGAGCAGTTAATATATATAGCTTGTTTGCATCATATTTTCAAAATGTTTTTAAACGAATGCATTCATATATGAGGCACATATTTAGAATTATTCAGCAAGCATATCATATATGTTATGATACACAATGCACTTGTGTATGTTTGGCAGTAAAATTGGTTGTACACTAATTGGTTGGATAGCTTAGATTAGTCGTGCATTTTGTTACATGATTCAACCCCTAAGGAATTTTGGAGATGAAATTTCTTTAAGGGGGAGAATGTAATACCTCGTAAAATTTATGGTAATCAATAAATAATTAAGAAGGCTCAAAATTGGAATTTGAGCAAATGTTAGAATTTGGACACGAAACTTGCACCATTATTTTTGTGGTGATTTTTTGAGTAACTTTCATATTTGAATTTTTGCGATCGGAGTTCAAACGAAGAATTTATTGGCGTTTGAAATTTCCGAAATGAAAATAATTTAAAAAAAGGAAAATGAAATGAATAACGTTAAATCGAATGGACATACCGGTCGATCCACTTACTTGGTTTTGGAGATATTTTGGGTATAGCCATGGAAGGAGTGGATCTGGCAGATGTTGAGACTACCGATTTGGAGAATTTACAATGGAACTGTTGGTGCCTAGAGGCCAGATAACTTGCGACCTATAGTCCTCCTCGTCATTTGCATTGCTCAGTAGAAAATTATTTTGAAGATAGGGAGCTTTGATCATATTTATCTGCTAGTGTAGAAGGCCACTTACGCCATCATGAGTGGTACAACAGTTAACTGGGCTTATGCTCCCATGAGTAACCATGTGGAGCCAGAGAAGGAACTCTATGGAGCTACATTCTGTATTGCCATCTTTTCACTCGTGCCTTTAGGCGATACAGAGTGAACCTCCATGAAGAGCAGGTTAGAAGAAGGCTCCTGCTCCATTAGATAGAGCCTCCATTAGAAGGATGGGGATAGTAGAGGCATCGACAGAGGTAGCAACACCAACGATTAAGGAATAAGAGCCGTAGGTAGCGGAGCAAGTACAGGGTGTTGTAGGGTTACAAAGTCCAAAGCTAGAGCAATCCGAGACTCTTAGTTCCGGATCGAGGCTGAGCTATGGGATATACGAGCTGAGTAGCAGTGCCACAGCCACGAATTTAGATGCATTAACCATGCTATGCCTATTCATAGGTCACGACAATGGTTCGAGCTCCCCTAGGGGATCGAGACCATCCTCTAGCTCTAAGGTAGTATTTATAATTAGTAGTAGTTGTTATTTTTCTTCCAGCATTTGTTCCTTTTCTTTAGGTTATTTGGGTCATAATTATTAGTCATCCCTTTGTTAAAAATCGAATACGATATATCATGAAATGTGTCCCTTATTATTTAATGTACTATTGTTTTTGGATATGTTGACTACTTAAACATATTTGAGAAAAATAGTATAAATATGGAAACATATAAACACTTAAGTAACGATAAATGCAAAGTATATATTATGAGAAAGTGGATTTTTGACTTTTAAAAACTTTCATACATATAGAACTGCCAGTATATATAGCTTGTTTTCATCATATTTTCAAAATGTTCTTAAAAGAATGCATTCATATAGGAGGCGCCGATTTAGAATTATTAAGCATGCATATCATATATCTTGTAATACACCGTGCACTTGTACACATTTACCTAAAAAAATTTGTAAACTAATTGGTTGGATAGCTTAGATTAGTTGCACGCTTTGTTACATGATTCAACCCTTGAGGAATTTTGGGAACGAAATTCCTTTAAGGGGGGAGAATGTAACAACCCATAAAATTTAAGGTAATTAATAAATAATCAATAAGGCTCAATAATAGAATTTGAGCAAATGTCAAAATTTGGCCACAAAACTTGCATCATTATGTTCGTGGTGATTTTCTGAGCAACTTTCATATTTGAAGTTTTGCAGTTAGAGTTCAAACGAAAAAGTAATTAGCGTCTGAAGATTTCAGAACAGAAATAATTTAAAACGAGAAAAAAGGAAATGAATAATATTAATCGCGTGAACCCACCGCTCGATCCATTTACTTAGGCTAATCGACTACTGGCGGTCGATCGACCGCTTATAGGGGCGGTCGACCGGTTAGGATGGTGGCAGCTAGGGTTGAACCTTGGCCGAACGGCTAGATTTAATTATTATAATTCTAATGGGTACCATTGATTTGGACGCCTATAAATATAGGCCTAATCCATTACTTTTCTTCTCATATTTTCTAATCAAAGAATTGAAGCTCTACTATTTTCCCTTCTCCACTATTTCTAGAAATTACAAAATATTATATAGATTCGGAGAAAGGCAGAAAATAAAGAAGAAGAAGAAGAAGAAGAAGAAGAGTAGAAGGAACGAATCACTACCGCGGAAAAGGGTAAATTTCATAATTATATATCGTGTTATACTTATATTTTTGGATTAGAAGGAGTCAATTAAAGGGATGAATTCAAGTTTGGGAGATTTGGAAAGCCTGAAAGGTAAGTGCGGAACTATATGATTTATTTATAACGCTGAAGTTTATATCATTGGGCTTTATTTAATTACTATGCTTATGTAAGATATGTGAAGTTGTAGACTTAGGAAGATGGAATGTCGCCTAAATATTCTCGAAGTTAGGTAATTGGAATAGGAAAGATATTTATACCATAATCTGGAAATTTGAAAATCTGTCTCTATATTTGTTAAAGTCGAATGTTGATAAGATTGTAAGATTTGTTCCAAATGTATGTTAGTTGGGTTATAAATTATTAGTATTAACTTAGATTGCCCTAATTTAATTTGGAATGTGATTTTATATGTTTTAATTTATTGGGAGCATTGTGGGTACAATTTGTAACGAACTGCCTTTTCGAACCCTAGAAGTCGACACTAATACCTCTACGGTATTCACGTGCTGAACAACTATGTGTCTGAAAGACAAATTGTTAGGGGAAAGAAAGGAGATAGAAGAAACTAAACAATCACAGAATCTCACAACGCAACGGAATAACATATATTAATCAACATAATACTTTACAATTAGGTCATTTCAAAAATGATACATCAGAGTCATACTAATACAAATTCTATCCTAGGACAGTTATAACAGCATGTCCCTACCCAACTAATACAAGATACATATAATACAGCGGAAATAAGATAATAACTAGCTATCGATGAAGCCTCCTGCTCCAAGCTCCTCCAAAATGCATCCGTGGAAAAACCTGAACTGCTTGGCTGCTCATAAAAATTTGAGCATCCAAGAGTTTTGGGGAAAGAAAATAAAACTCCAGGTCAGACATGGGTCTTGTGTGAGTAAACTCAAAACAGTCTAATTATTAATTTTAAAACTCTTTAAAAATCAAGGGTATCTCGTAAGACCAGGCTGCATATAAACACGGACAGGTTTTTACCTTACGATAACCAAAACACTTTTATATAAAATATCTAGTGATATTATAATAATGTCTAACGGTTCAAGTAAATATATAAAATAGCTAAAATTGTTACCATTATTAAATTCCAGCATACTAGGCTCTTCAATCAAAACCGTATGGCATGTATTGGAGATTGGATTCTATAATATGGAAGGTAAGGGACTACCTTCTGATGGTACACTCCTAGAAAATGCACCGATACCAACACAGAACTGGTTGCCCCTTTAACATCACATACCGGATTACCTCATCCCCTTTTTGACACCGAGGCCTTATACTACCACGGTGTTTGCGCGCAAACCAACTCTAATAAGAAATAATCTAGAATGGGATGACGGCTCCTAATGGTAGTTGACCACATGGATCTGTTGCATATCCTATTTTTGCCATTTTTCCAATTTGTGAAGCTTGTGAGGTCACGTCTTTACCTTTTTATTTGCAAATCCACTTGGAATGCTAACACTGCCCTCTAGGCGTCATTGCAATGCTTGCATTCATCCATATAAGTTCGTTCTAGGACTGGAAAAAACCGAAGGCACTACTTACTACATCCATTTTGGAACGACCCTCAGGATTAGTAGCAAATAAACCTTGCACTTCAAAAATCCATCTTCAATTCCATGCTCTTGGATATGTCTTCAGTTCGAAATGCTTGAGTTGGATCGAAGTGGTTTTCAGATAACATATCTGATCTCGGTCTCTTCGAAACAATTTTCAATAATTTTCGGTAAACTCAACCCTGGTTCTTTAGGAAATAAGCTGACAAAAATAAGAGCGGAGTTCACCTCCTAACCGTTTGTGACTGATTTCCTTATCATTTATCCTAGAAGAACAAAACGGGATTTATACACACAGTACAACATCATTAGGTATGGCTATGCCATATAACTCATGTGTTTCTCCTAGATATTTTCAAAGTTATGTTTAGGTCCAGATTTTTATAGTCAGTTATTTAACTATCAAAAAAACAATCATTCAACGTTGATTCAAATCCATATGGAATGTACCAAGCATTTATTAATTAATCTTTAATTAATAAAATCACTTATAAACTTGATCAAAAGATCCTTTCAAAACACTTCCCTAAACCCATAACATTCCTTTATACTTGAAAAATAACAGTATAAGTATTTACCAAAACATTTTGGAAATTCCCTTTCAAAATTCCATATTAAATAGCCAAACAATTCCCTTTCAAAAACATCACCTACAATAAAACACATTTACGTATCCTTTATAAAAATTCTTTTTATAAGTTCCCTTCACATTTCAAACCACTTAAAAGTTTTCAAACTAGATTTAAAACTTCTTTCAAAAATATATAAATTGATTTATAAAATCTTTTTCTATTTTTAAAAACTATTTAAAAATCTTCCTTCATAATTCCTTTATAGAATCTCCTATATAAAATATCATTTTCAAGATATCATTTGTAAATCACTTTACGTAAAACCTTTTACTTAATAAACCCCTTTTTAAAAAAACAAGATAATAATAAATTAAAAAAATCCATTTATAGCTGTTAAACCCAAATTGATTAAAGAATTAAAGTTAATTCAAAAACATACTTTAGTAAATTCGAAAAGAGGCTTAGCAATCCTAATGGTACTATTTTAAGTTACTATTCAATTTCCATTTCAATTCACTTAATAGTTATTTACATAGATCAACATATATGTAAATACACTCATATCCAAATTAGGGAATAACATGTCAATATGAACTAACTAGCATATACATATCCAAATAAAACATAATAGCAGGATGGTGATTTGTCATTGATGTAGCGCAACCCTTATTTTGGCCAAGGCATGAGTCGTATATGACTTATGATGAGTCGTAGGTGATGAGTCGAAAACGACTTAAGACTTACGATGAGTCATAGGTGATGAGTCGAAAACGACTTAAGACTTATGATGAGTCGTAGGTGATGAGTCGTATATGACTTATGATGAGTCGTAGGTGATGAGTCGAAAACGACTTAAGACTTATGATGAGTCGTAGGTTATGAGTCGTATATGACTTATGATGAGTCGTAGGTGATGAGTCGTATATGACTTATGATGAGTCGTAGGTGATGAGTCGAAAACGACTTAAGACTTATGATGAGTCGTAGGTGATGAGTCGACTTAAGACTTATGATGAGTCGTAGGTGATGAGTCATATATGACTTATGATGAGTCGAAGGTGATGAGTCGAAGACGACTTATGACTTAGAAATTTTTCTGGATATGTGTTGTAGCCTATAAATAGGCAAGTTGTGTCATTTTGTAAGGTTGTTGAATATTGAATAAAATTCTCTTTTGTTAGCTTTGTGCTTTCAATTTCAATTGGTAGTCGAGTGTATCTCCTATCTCCACTTACGTCATTCGAGTGCGCTCGAATCATCGTTTGCTGAAGCCGATTCACGGAATCTTGTACGCAAGATCAACGTTGAAGAATCGTAGATCTCTTTCCCGGTATCTTCGGATCAACGAGTCAGAGATAGCTAGAGTTCGGTATCTTCGGATCAACGAATTCGGGCATTTCAGTATCCATCAATCCACAGATTGCTATTTTCATCGATTGAAGATCGTCTAGAATTATCCGCTGCGTCAGTTTGGTATCAGAGCTTGTTTTAGCCAATCATAGCTAAATCGAGTCTTGGAGCCAAGAATTTGAAGTGTTGAGGTTGTGTTCATCGTGTTCATCATATTTTGCAACAAAGTTGGAGTTTTCGATCCATTTCATTTTGGATCAAAGTTCGAAAGGTGTTTGAAACTTGAAGTGTGAATTTGTTGAAGTGTTTGGGAAGTATTCAATCATGCCGCCAAGACGAGTTCAACATCATCGCAATATTAATGCTTTGTACGGAAGAGAAGAGGCCGATGAAATGGAGCAACGAATCAACGAGAATTTCAATGAGAAGCTTACTGAAGGGATTGGTCGATTAGAGAGAATGATGCTTGAAATGAGTCAAAATCAGAGAAGGGTTTCACCTGAATCGAGCCATGGAAGAAGTAGAGTTTCACCACATTCAAATCGAGAGAGAAGTGTGGATAGTGATCATAGGAGCGTGGATCGAGATTGTGATAGAAATGTTGATGATCGAAGTCGGGATAGAAATGTGACTGATCGAGATCGGAGGAATGTAGATCGTAGGAATGTTGGTGGAAGAAATGGTGGT
The DNA here is from genome assembly GCA_030737815.1 of Allium fistulosum. Taxonomy (NCBI): domain Eukaryota; kingdom Viridiplantae; phylum Streptophyta; class Magnoliopsida; order Asparagales; family Amaryllidaceae; genus Allium; species Allium fistulosum. The sequence goes on along the minus strand of CM060908.1, from coordinate 307,260,792 downwards.
GGTAGAGATGTTGGTGGTCAGGATCGACATCGATATACATCGGATGGTGAAGAAGAGTATGATGGTGGTAGTGTTCATGGACGAGGACGTGGACGAGGAAGGAATCAGTCGGAGTACGATCACAAGTGGGAATCTGGGATGAAAACTGAAATTCTAGAATTCAAAGGTGGCATGCAGGCTGAGGAGTTTTTGGATTGGGTGGCTAATGTTGAAGAAATTTTTGATTTCAAAGAAGTTCCAGAATGTCGTAGAGTGAAGTTGGTTGCTACAAGGTTGAGGGGTAGAGCTTTGGCATGGTGGCAGCAAACCAAACTTACACGTGAACGAATGGGGAAGTCAAAAGTTGAATCTTGGGAGAAGATGAAGAAATTGATGAAAGCAACGTTCTTACCTTACAATTATCAATCTTTGATGTATCAACGTTTGCAGAATTTGAGGCAGGGCACAAAAACTGTTAATGATTATGCGGATGAGTTTTATCAGCTTATCGCAAGGAATGATGTTATGGAAACGGAAGAACAACTGACATCTAGATTCATTGGGGGATTGAGAATGCAGATCCAGGATATGGTAAACATGTTTGATCCAAGATCTATGGCGGAAGCACATCAGAAAGTGTTGGCTTGGGAGAAACAGGGAAGACGAGGTGGTGGTGTGTTTACCAATTCTAACAATCAAGCGAAGGGTGTTAATGGAAGTTCTAGTGGTTCAAAAGTTGTTGCAAAACCAGTTGTAAAGGAGGTTGAGAAGGCGAAGGTTAACAACAGTTTCAAATGTTACAATTGTCAGGAGATGGGTCATAAAAGCAACGAATGTCCGAAGCCGAAGAAGAGGACCATGGTGACAGAAGTTGAGGAGGAAGATGAGGAAGAAGCTGAATGCTCTAATTCTTTACCAGTTGAGGAGGAAGACTTACTGTCGGGAGATGACGGGTACGCATTGATGATGAGAAGAAGTTGTTTAACACCGAAGCAAGAGGAGGGAAGTAGTTGGTTGAGGAACAATATCTTTCAATCTACATGCACTATTCTGGGAAGAGTTTGTAAATTTGTTATTGATGCTGGGAGTTGTGATAATATTATCTCTACAGAAGCGGTGAAGAAGTTGGAGTTGAAAACCGAGAAACATCCTAAACCGTACAAGTTAGCTTGGTTGAGGAAGGGTGGTGAAGTGAAAGTTGGACGTAGAGCTTGTGTGAAGTTTTCAATTGGGAAGAAATACAAGGATGAGGTTTGGTGTGATGTAGTAGACATGGATGTGTGTCATCTGTTGTTGGGCAGGCCATGGCAGTTTGATAGAGCAGTACAACATGATGGTCGTGCTAACAGTTACAGTTTCATGTTTGAGGGTACTAAAATCACTCTGATTCCCAAAAAGCAACAACAGAAAGAGAGTAAGTTGGAGGAGATTGAAGAGTTGAAAACTTTATTATCTCTGAAGGAATTTGTTAAGGAGGTTGAAGAGGAGCCTGAAGTATACCTGTTGATTGGGCGTGAGAGCAGTGAAGAGGTTGAAATTCCAGAAGAAGCGAAACCAGTATTGAAAGAATTTGAGGATGTATTTCCAAAAGAGTTGCCCAAAGAGTTACCGCCGCTGAGAGACATTCAACATCAAATTGATCTTGTTCCGGGAGCAGTATTGCCACATAGACCGCATTACCGAATGAGTCCGAAGGAGCATGAAGAATTGAGGAGGCAGGTGGAAGAATTGCTTGAGCAGGGACGTGTGCAGGAAAGTTTGAGTCCATGTGCTGTGCCAGCTTTGTTGGTACCGAAGAAAGATGGGACGTGGAGGATGTGCACGGACAGTCGGGCATTGAATAAAATCACTGTACGATACAGATTTCCAATGCCAAGGTTGGATGACTTGCTGGATCAGTTGAGTGGGGCAACTATCTTTTCGAAGATTGATTTGAAGAGCGGATATCATCAAATTCGTATTAGACCAGGGGATGAGTGGAAGATAGCTTTTAAAACCAGGGAGGGTCTATACGAATGGTTGGTTATGCCATTTGGCCTATCAAATGCACCAAGTACTTTTATGAGGGTGATGAATCAGATTTTTCGACCATTCATTAGGAAATTTGTGGTGGTATACTTTGATGATATTTTGATTTATAGTAGGAGTCTGGAAGAGCATGTTCAACATCTGAAGGAAGTGTTAATTATTTTACGAGAGGAACAATTTTATGCTGCAACAAAGAAATGCGTGTTCATGACGCATAGTGTTTTGTTCTTGGGGTATATTGTTTCGGAGAAGGGCATCCAGGTAGATCAGAATAAAGTTGAAGCAGTCAGGAATTGGCCACAGCCAAAGACAATTACAGAAGTGAGAAGTTTTCATGGGCTAGCGTCATTCTACCGAAGATTCATTCCACACTTCAGTAGCGTGATGGCACCGGTGACTGATTGCATGAAGGGGAAACAATTTTCTTGGACGGAGGAAGCTGGGATTGCTTTTGGGAAGATCAAGAAGTTGCTAAAATCTGCACCAATTCTTATATTACCAGATTTTCAGTTATTGTTTGAACTGCATACTGATGCGTCAAAGGTTGGAATTGGAGGGGTGTTGAGTCAGAATGGGCGTCCTATTGCATATTTCAGCGAGAAGTTGTCAGGAGCAAAGATGAGATACAGTACCTATGATGTGGAATTTTATGCTGTTGTTCAAGCAGTAAAGCACTGGCGACATTACTTATTCCAGAAAGAATTTGTTTTATACACTGATCACGAGGCATTGAAACATTTACAAGGACAAGACAAGATTTCAACAAGACATGAATCGTGGATTGCTTATTTGCAGCAGTTTACTTTTGTCGTTAAGCACAAGTCAGGGGTAACCAATCGTGTGGCTGATGCTTTGAGCAGGAGGAGTCATTTGTTGACGACAATGAAAGTTGAAGTGACAGGTTTTGAATTATTGCCAGAATTGATTGAAGAAGATCCTTACTTTGTGAAATTTGTTGAAAAAGTAAAGGAAGGAAGCACTGATGAATTTGTGTTGGTGGATGGTTTTCTGTTTAAAGGAAATCGTTTGTGCATCCCAGACTGTAGCTTGAGAATGAAGATTGTTAAAGAATTACATGAAGAAGGCCATGTGGGTAGAGATCGTACGTTACAGTTAATTTCTCAATCTTATTTTTGGCCGTCAATGAGGAAAGAGATAGAGAGATTTGTGGAAAGGTGTCATATCTGTCAAGTTTCGAAAGGAACAGCGACGAATGCGGGGTTATATATGCCGTTACCTGTGCCTACCAAACCATGGGTTGATATCAGCATGGATTTCGTGTTGGGATTGCCGAGAACTCAGAGGGGAAATGATTCTATATTTGTTGTGGTGGACAGGTTTTCGAAGATGGCACATTTTATAGCCTGTAAGAAGACAGCGGATGCAGTTCGAGTGGCACAGTTATTCTTTAAAGAGATATATCGTTTACATGGTTTACCCGAATCTATTGTTTCTGACCGAGATACTCGATTTCTGAGTCACTTTTGGTTGAGTCTATGGAAGATGGTGGGAACGAAGTTGAAATTTAGTAGTGCATATCATCCTCAGACGGATGGACAAACTGAAGTTGTGAATAGATCGTTGGGAAATTTGTTGCGATGTCTTGTGCAGGACAATTTGAAGAGTTGGGACTTAAAGTTGTGTCAGGCAGAGTTTTCTCATAATCATGCTGTTAACCGAAGCACTGGTTACAGTCCATTTCAGATTGTTTATTCGAGCTTACCAAAGGGGCCGTTGGATTTGACGGTAGTGCCACAATCAAAGAAGACAGTTAAGAAAGCTGCTGATTTTGTTGAAGGGTTGACGGAATGTCATAAAGTCGTTCAGGAACGATTGGAGAAAGCAAATGAGAAATATAAACGAGCTGCAGATTTCAAACGACGAAATGTTGAGTTTAACGAAGGAGATTTGGTTTATGCAGTATTAACAAAAGATCGTTTTCCAGTGGGCGCTTATAACAAGTTGAAAGCCAGGAAAATTTGTCCGGTGGAAGTTGTGAAACGAATCAATGAAAATGCTTATAAACTGAAGCTGCCAGATGATGTGTATACATCTGACGTATTCAATGTTAAGCATCTCGTACCATATCATGGGGATGAGTTTGTTGGGGATGAAGAGTGTGCAAATTCGAGGTCGAATTTCTCTCAAACTGGGGAGGATGATGCAACGCAACCCTTATTTTGGCCAAGGCATGAGTCGTATATGACTTATGATGAGTCGTAGGTGATGAGTCGAAAACGACTTAAGACTTATGATGAGTCATAGGTGATGAGTCGAAAACGACTTAAGACTTATGATGAGTCGTAGGTGATGAGTCGTATATGACTTATGATGAGTCGTAGGTGATGAGTCGAAAACGACTTAAGACTTATGATGAGTCGTAGGTTATGAGTCGTATATGACTTATGATGAGTCGTAGGTGATGAGTCGTATATGACTTATGATGAGTCGTAGGTGATGAGTCGAAAACGACTTAAGACTTATGATGAGTCGTAGGTGATGAGTCGACTTAAGACTTATGATGAGTCGTAGGTGATGAGTCATATATGACTTATGATGAGTCGAAGGTGATGAGTCGAAGACGACTTATGACTTAGAAATTTTTCTGGATATGTGTTGTAGCCTATAAATAGGCAAGTTGTGTCATTTTGTAAGGTTGTTGAATATTGAATAAAATTCTCTTTTGTTAGCTTTGTGCTTTCAATTTCAATTGGTAGTCGAGTGTATCTCCTATCTCCACTTACGTCATTCGAGTGCGCTCGAATCATCGTTTGCTGAAGCCGATTCACAGAATCTTGTGCGCAAGATCAACGTTGAAGAATCGTAGATCTCTTTCCCGGTATCTTCGGATCAACGAGTCAGAGATAGCTAGAGTTCGGTATCTTTGGATCAACGAATTCGGGCATTTCAGTATCCATCAATCCACAGATTGCTATTTTCATCGATTGAAGATCGTCTAGAATTATCCGCTGCGTCAGTCATGCTAAACAGATGTCCAAACCATTCAACCAATTCATAGCAGAACGGAGATTTATTCTGCTAACACATGTCCAAAGAAACAAACAAGCAAACAAACAATTTATGGCAGAACGGGGATTTATCCTGCTATCACATGTCTAAACAATCCAAAAATCTATATTATAACTCATCCACAGTTGTTTGACTATTTAATAGTATCTACACTTGAATCCCTCGTGTTCAAAACTATCTTTGGAAAGAAGTTCTTTTAAAAACAATTTGATTCTAGGGAACAAAGGATTTAAAACTTAAAATTCCTTTTAAAATAATTAATTACAAGTCAAACCCTTTATTAAACCGTAATTGGACTTAATCAAACTTTAACTTAATTTTGATTACTAATTTAGAAATAATTAAACCTTAAATAAATAATTAAACAATAATAAATATTAAATAAATAATTGAACCCTAATTAACCCTATATTAATTATTAAATAATAATTTTGAACCTTCATTAATAATTAAATACTAATAAATTTCAATTAATTAATTAAGTAATCTTTAATTAAAAACTTAAATAATAAATTAAACCTTTATTTGAAATAGTTAAATCTTAATTAAATTTTTAATTAAATCCTTAAATTAAATTTAGCTTGATTAGTAATAAATTAATATTTAAACCCTTTATTTAATCAATAATTAATTAAATTAAATTATATACTTAACTCATAATTAATTTAAAATTTTAATTAACTTAATAATTAATTAAAATAAATATTAACTTTAAAATATAATTAATTAGTACTAATCTTTACTTGATTAAAATTAATAAACCTTGTTTAATCTTAATTAATTATTAATTACTAAACTTAATTAATTAATAATTAATTATTTAAAAATTAATTACTAAACTTAATTAATTAATAATTAATTATTTAAAACTTAATTAGTTTTCTAAAACATTTTAAAAAACGTTTTTATTAAGTTTATAAAACATTTTTGAAACATTTTTATTTATGAAAACCAATTTTTGTAAAAATCGGATTTTTAAGCGAATTGCACCATAGCGACCATCGCTAAGGATACCAAAACTTTAAACCTTGTTTTCATCTCAAATAATCTTTAAAACACTTACCTTTCCTTTTAACTTACTTTATAAACTAAATATTAAGTTTTGAAAACAAAACTAAAAGTTAGGAACTTATAAAACTTTTGTAAAATCAAAACAAGTAAAATAAATTTTAAACTCAAGGAATCACCATGTCCTTTAATAAGTCCAAGTGATACTTTCTCTTAGCATTCACACACATATCATATACTTAACATCGTCACATACTATCTCATATATTTAAGCAAACTTATGCTTTCGAATTCTTACTACAATAACTTCCATTCCAAGCTTATACTATCACATCCTATCACATATATAATCAACATAGCAACATTTTTTTTAAACCAACATTCAACATAAATAATATCAAATATCATACCACAACTTCCAATATAAATAAAGATTAAACCTTTAATTTAAAACCAAAATGTTTACTCACCAAAGCTTACTAACTCAAAGCAAACTCTTCCTAGAACACTAGCACACCTAAATCCTTGTAGTTTCTTGGAAAATGAAGTCTTTTAGAGGCCTAGCCAAGCAAAATGGGCTTGGGCTTAAGTGTAGGGTATGGCCTTGAGGTATTTTAGGTGGAGATGTGCTTGTATTTGGAAGATATGGTGATGAAGTGGATGTATGAGTGTTTTAGCAAGTTTCTAAGAGGTTTATAAAGTAGAAAGTTAAGATTTTTAATATTAGAAACAAAAGAGAAGCCATGAAAGTTTTCCAAGAGCTTAAGGAAAGAGAAGGAACTTAAGAAATGAAAAGTAGAGATGATAAAAATGTAAAGGAAATTATGAAATGTTGTTTTCATATAAAAGGAGATGGCTAAATTACCTAAATGCCCTTCATACTTTGCCTCCACTCCTTGGACGCCACCTCATCACCCTTATCTCCCCCTTACCATGCAACTCATGAAATAAATGTCCTCCTTCACTACACTTGCTCTAACATACATTTATGTGCATGTGTACTTTGTTTAGACATGTTTAAACATGTCTGCCTATGATGTGACACTTACTTTTTATAAATTTTATTTTATTTTTAACCTTATATACCTAAGAATAAATACATACACTAATACCCACACACATAAATATATATACTAACTAATCTACAAATGTATATACTTATGCTAAAGAGTTCATAATGTTCCGATAACTTTTAGCCGACGAAAAGTCGAAAATTTGAAAAACGAATTCCGGTCACATTTTCTGTTTTTAATCGAACTAAATATTTTCGTAAAAAAATTTTAAAAGCTATTTCATCATTATTATTTATCATTTAAAATAGTTTTATTTTCATTATAAAACCTATATATTGAATATTTAAAATTAATTAAATATTCGCAAATCAAAGCTGTGAAATTTCGGGTCGTTACACAATTTAATTGTATATATTTCCGTGTAATTTACATAAATTGTCTAATTCCACAACTATATATAAAAAGTGCATCATTTAAAATGATAAGGAATATATCAAAAAGGAAAGAGATGTGTAAAGTATGGATGTTCTCCTCCATAGTTTGTATTGTCTATTTCAATAAATAAAAGGTAATTCCTTGTAATTTCAAAAGGAGCAAAAGTCTCACTTTTGGGTAATTTATGAAAAGTTATAATGGTAATAATTTTTTGGAAGGATAACTCTAATAAATTAACATATGAAAATTAATGTTTTGAAACTCCTAAGCATAGGAATTAATGTGTTAGGAATAGGAATACACACACGTATAACCATGCTTACCGATTTTTATATATATAGCATAAAATACGTCGATATTCGTAATAGTTATAACTGAAATGACTAATTATTAGTAGCGTAGTAAATATTAGGACTAGGAGGCTGAAATGGAAAAGAGATAGTAACTCCAAAATTTGTAGGACAATAAATGTGTAGTTATTAAGGAGTACATGAATTAAATGGGGACTAGTTAGAGGATTTAGTATAGCATTTAAAGGGAGATGACATAAGCATAATAGGTTGACTTAGAATGAATAAATAAATGTCATTAGAGATTATTCAATTAGAATAATAATGATCATTTATTACGGACAATTGGCATTCATGGAATATAGGAAATAAGCGTATAAGATAGGAATTAAATATTAGGAGGCAGTATAATTTTCATAATAGAAAATTATATAGGCTTAACAATACGTTTAGGACGAGCGTGAGTTAGTGGGCCTTGCCTAATATTTAGGCCTAAGATAATTGGTTTGGTGTAGAATGGGTTAGGATGCGAGGTCAGTAGAGTTACAAAACAGGAGTCCATCCTTCATTTAGAGGCTGCCAACAGTTTTGTATAATTACTACTGATGTGGGACATCTCCAACAATAGGATCTATGGGGAAGGAATATATGTTTATGTATTGGTATGGAAAACTATACTAAGAGTTTGCCTCGGATTGGAAGTATTAAATGACTCGGTACCTTCAGGGATGTTAAGGGGTTTACTTCGGGATGGAAGGTAGTAAATGGTGGTTGGGTCTACCTTCTACCTATACAAGAAGTCTTAAATAATCTACGTTGGAACCTAATAGGAAAATGAGGCCTGCTTCATTTTTAACAAGCGCAATTAAGTAACTAGAATGGGCATTTTCCTTGATTTACATTAGGTTAATCTAAGCGGGATTTCAGCTGTGGAACATCGACGGGCTATGCCAGTATCGTTGTTATACCGGTATTTAGTAGTAGGGCTGAGATATAGGTTATGACTACTAGCGGTCCCCATCGGTCGTTTGCAAAGACTCAGGTTATGGTTTGATGGAATTTTGCTTTCTACTAGTGTAGAATCTGTATGGGATATGCGCAAACCTCAAAGTTCAATTAAAGCTATTTTTGTCGAAAATGGGCTAGTTATCCCTTAGATGAACCTTTGAGATAGGTTAGTAATATGACAATTATATTATAAAGCCATGTCTATGGGCCATCGGTTTCTGTAGCTAGAGTCGATTGACTAGCGATTACGCTACAGAGGGCCCGCTTCAAGGTTGGTATTAGATGACCGTCGGGTCTGCCTCCTCCCTATTTAAGAAGTATTAAGTGGCTGAGGTTTTTGGGTAGTACAACATTATATATATATATATATGTATGTATGTATGTATGTATATATAGTTATACCTTGAAGGAAGTTAGGTATATCATACGCGTAGATGTAATACTACAGAATAGCTGTGAATAATGGACATAACACTTAAATAGAAATCAATCGGCATAAATTAGTGTAATGGATAAAGTATATAACTTTTCAGTCACCAGAACATTATTTTGACCCCTTCCTAATTACAACCCACATGATAGATTTAAAGGGACAGACTACTGGTGCAATACGGAATAACAGATGGTAAAGTCTTCTCACTCATGCTCAGTGCTGGCAAGACAATCATATACTAAAGGAATAATATTGATTCCAAGGTAGTAGCCTTAGTTACCATATATATTCTATATATTTTACTATTCCACTGTAAGTTTTTTCTCTAATATACTTATGTTTATTACAAGTTATAAAAACCAATGATCCGTATCTTAATGGACTTGGATTTTGATTTAGTCAAAATTCAGGCCCATTAAGGTGCTAGTTATTACATGAAATATTAGAGAATTGTTTATAGAAACAACTAACTCCTTATGAAGGAATATTCAAACTCAAATTTTAAAAGTGATATCAAATATAGTATGTCAATCCTAAATTAATGATCAATCTTAGTTAAGAAGATTTAAGTTGGAAATGTTCCAAATAAGAGGTTGTGTCGAATTCAACAAATAGGCTACATATATTGCCTAGAATACGTGCAACAACAAATCAATGTATATATAAATACACAAATTTATATTTGAGCAAGGGGTGATTCCAAATGTTGAAAATCCCATGAAATTATTGTATGATAATAATGTCGTGATGCAGTTTGCAAAAGAACCTATAGCTCACTTGAAATTGAGAAACATATTCCGAAAGTTCAACATTAAAGCGGTTTGTCAGTGTTGGGGAGAGAGAGTTGATTGATAGAGTAGATAATTAAAAAAAATAGTACATGCATTCACTAAAGGACTAGCTCAGTTATATTGAGAAAACCAATTAAAATGAAGGAATAAGATTCCATAATTGACTTCAAGTGCCAGTGGAAGATTAAGAGAGTCGGGGTATGCACTATCAGTAATTATGTAATTTGTTACATATATCTAACTCTATAACTAATCTATATAGGTATTTTATTTCTATTATATACTTTGTTATATAATGATATAATTAATTAAGTAATTAATTTAAAGTATATTAAATAGAAAATCCTTAAATGTATGTTATGTGATAATAATTACAAGGAGTTGTAATCATGAGAAAATTACCGCAGAATAATTTAATATGTTAATTTAAATATTCCTAGTCAAGATTTTTCAAGAAAGGATATCGATATATCCATTGAGACCAGAGTACGTAATACTCTCCAAATTTTGAACAATGTATTCCTCATGGCTACTATGGGCACCAACGGATTACATACTAATAGTTATTGGATAACTATGAAATGACTCACTTGAAACTTTCTTTATGGTTAATAATAACCAAGGTCAAACATGTGATCTCAAAGCAACAATATTACATAGTTCTCTCAACTTGAGAATATTGTAGAACTTCAATATGGATGCTCCACTTTGATTATAGTTAAATCATGGCATAACATCCATTCAATGACTATAGTTGGGTCCGAGTAGACGCATGGGAAGTGAAACACTATCCAGTAGAGAATTCGTCTTCTCGGTTATTTGAGGTTAATATCATGGTCAACTGTAATCAACTCAAAGACATAGTCTCTGGCCATAGCAATACGGTTAATAATAAATATTAGTATTAAATCAAAGATTTTGTTTAAGGACTAACCAAGATGAATGTGGATGATATTGGAATTTTGAATATAACCGAATTTCATAAGTCCTAAAGTGGTACAGTGTTGATGAAGAGAATTGATGTTATGTTACTAAAAGGTACCGCTTAAACCGTAAAATTGGATTTCACAAATAAAGATGTATAAGCGATAAATTCGACCAAAATGTCAGTCTATTAGCTAAGGGGACGAGTGAACGTTGGTATTAAAATAGTTTGATATTAATCGTTGACTGGACTAACACCCACGGGTCGCACAACTATTTTGGTGATTTCTTTGAAATAAAACACGAATTCGAATACCACATGATTTAATTAATCTATAATTTGTATAAATTAATCAATATTTATGAAATATTATTTATTTATTTAAAATATTTGGTGTTATTAGTAATTTTTAGGCGCCATTAGTAACTAATTGGGTGCGTATATAAAAATTATTTATGTATGCATCAATATACGATATCGATATGCACTTAGATATAATTTAAATAATATTAATTACTTAACGGATTCAAAATGATTTGATGGCCCATAAGGCCCATATAATGGTAGGTCATAATCCTTAGTGGATAAGGTTGCTTTTAATTGGAAATTCTAGATCTAGATCTGGAATTTGTAAACAAAGAAATAGTAAAAGGATGAGAATTTGTCTCCTTCCTTTTCATTATTTGAATGAACATTCCTCCATAATTTTTGTATGCTTATTCCTTACCTAACCCTTCATGGCCGTGAGTAAAAGACACCATCATGGTGAAAAATAAATTGATCCATACACATTAAATCAAATGATATTTGTTGCATTCTAAGCCGTTGTAGCGCTAGGAGATCGATTCAAGGTGGATCTAGGAGAACACATCAATCAACATGTGTTCAATGGCAGCATCCTAAAGGTACAAATTTTGATTTACATTTATATTATATTTGTTATATGTCCATTATAGAACAATTTTATATGTGCAATTGTTATCATCCATTATTATCAGATATTATATACCATTGAATAATCTATATTAATCGAAATTGTTATTGGGTCATTGCTTAAAATCATAATTAAAACAAAAAAAATCGGTCACGAATATTATTAATGATTTATTTTTAATTTTTCAAAATAATAAAATCTATTTAAATAATTTAAAAACCATTTACACTAATTTTAAAAGCATACACACACAGATACGTATATATATCTTTGTGTGTGTATATGTATATGTATATGTATGTATATATATCTGTGTGTAAATGTTTTAGAACACACACAAAAAATTGCTTTCGGCTTTAAAAAAATTCAAATCTATATTTTAAATATAATACAATTGTATTTAGATTAATAATTATTTAAACAATGTTTTAAATGATTTTAATAAATACATACATATATATATATATATTGTGTTTATTTTATTAATAATAATAATTAGTCTTGGATTTAAAAATAACAATTTTTCGAATCTATAATTTAGTTACAATATAATTATATATAAATTAATAATTGTTTAAACAATGTTTTAAATCATTTTAAAATAAGTAATATGTATTATCAAGGAACTCTAGCCAAGTGGTTAGAGGTATGACACTCTAGACAATTACTTTAAAGGTCATGGTTTAAGCCCCTGAAATATCATTATGAGTGTTCTGATTAAATAAAGTATCACTCATATTATAAAAATAAAGGAGTATGCACTTATTTTACAAAAAAGATAATAATAACTATTTCGGTTTGTAAATTAATAAAATAATAAGTTTTTTAACCTAGCCAAAAAGAATTTATGTATATATATATATATATAATTTATTTCAACAATTGATTATTATAATATATATATATATATATTAATTCTTATATGTACATATATATTAATTCTTTTATGTAGTTAATTATTTATATATTTAATAATAATAAAAAATTATTCCGAAAACATCATTGTTTTATATTATATATTTAAATATATTTATCGTGAATATTTGAAAGATAATTTAATAATCTTATAAATTTAAATTTGAGATTTAAAACAGTTTACTTGGTAAAATTAGGCACTTCAGATATTAAATTTAACTCAAAATATTTTAAATTGTTTGTTTCATTTAATACATAAACTATTTTAATTTTATAGATATTTACATTTAAATTCAAAATATGTTTTGTGATAATTATTGCACATATAAATGGTGAATGTATATGTTATGGATGCAAATCTCAATATCTATATACGTATACACTAACTATATACACATTATTATGTTGCACTAGCAAATTATGCGCACATGAGTATATAATGATATACTCATAAACTATATATATAAAACATTATTTAGTTGTCATTAATTGCCTAATTAAATAAAATAAATAAAATGGGTTTTATTTAAATTAATTAGATTAAATCTGATATAACCATTTAGATATCATAAGCTTAATATGATCCCAAATAAGACAGAAACTGAATTCTACTTATTTCGCCCGCTTTCGTTAGGTCCATTTCCAACACTTGACGGTATTCTTTAAACTCTCGGATTTTGAATTGAGTGCTGTTATCAGTAATTTTGTATAGAAGACCTAATCTGGATATTATCTTTCTCATAACAAATATGATGACCTGATGTGCCGTAATGGTGGCAAAGGGTTCAGCTTCGACCAATTTGGTAATGTAATTGATGGCCACAATGGCACATCATGCTTATCCTTTCGCAATTGGAAGAGGGCCTATAAGGTCATTTATCCAGACCTCAAAGGGTCATGGACCCATCATAGGAATTTGCTTGTTGGGTGGAGCTCTCGAAATTTTAGCATTTTTTTGGCAACGATCACATTTCTTTTCATATTCTAGTGCATCTTGGTTCACTATTGGCCAGTATGAGCCTTGTCTTGATATTTTCTTGGTCAGTTTATAACCTCCATAATGGTCTCTGCAAATAATATTATGGGCTTCTTCGAGTAATCATGTACCTTTAGCGGTGATCGCACACCGAGAATAAGGGGTAACATATCCCCATCTATAAAGAACTCCATTAGAAATAGTGTAGTTTGGAGCATTATATTTGATACGTCGAGCTTCAACATAATCCGAAGGTAAGATATTCTTGATTATGTAATGGATGTATGGTGTGACGACCCGGATTTTTGGCCATCGAATATTGAGTGGTTAACTGAGGTAATTATTGAAAATATTTATTTTGATTAGTGGAATAAATAAAATTTCTGATAATTAAGATATCTGAATATATATAAATTAGGTTAAAAACTATATTGAATATTGCATCATATAATCTTTGAATCATACAGAAAATATAAATTTATATGTATATATAAAACCCTAAAATATAGATTAAAGGTATAATATCCATTAATATATAAATAGATATATACTCGCTTTATGGCATTTGATAGTATATATATAAATATACAAATATATGAATGTATGCTCATAGGAAATAATATATATGAAAATAACAATATAAATGGGGAGGTATATATGTATATTTATAAAAATGACAAAAATATACATAAGTAAATGCATACGTATACATGTTATATGAATGATGGAAGTGATAAAATGTAAGTATATATATATATATATGATGACAAATACAAGTAAATTTGTATATATTAAATAGTGAGAATATATATGTATAGGGTGACAACAATATATCTATATGTATAAATTTGTCAGGAAGTATGTGTGTGGATAAAATTGGAAAGTGATTTAAACATGTAAGTATATATGTTAACATAGCTATACATACATATACATATGTAAATTCATATAAAAATATTTGTAAGTAAAAAGGAGACAACATCAAATCCAAGCTTACAAAACATAAAATCAGGTTAGGCTTGAGTTAAAAGGGAAAATCAAGTCGAGGCAAAAATCAAAGCTTTTTTCACATGAAATCAAATCAAAGTAAAAGGAACAAAAAAATGAAATGAATAGCCTGTACAAGCTGCAACCACTTTTTGACCTCCCTGTTCCCTTCTTTCTTCTACATATTTAGAGTAGGGTAGTGATAAGTTCACGAATGAAGAAGAGAGTTTATATATATATATATATAAATATGAGCAGATAAGGATCAAAGGCTGTAACAAGCTTCAGCCCTTACATCTTTATATATATATATATACACATTCCTTATCCATTTTTGTGATTCAAACAAACTTAAGTAGAAAGCAAATAAAGATCATCCATTACAACTTCAAGAAATCACAAACAACTCGAGTAAACAGGAGGATCAAAATAGTAAAAGAAAATTAATACTGCTCTGCCCAATAGAAGGTGAGCAAATCTAAATCTTTTATATACCGTAATATATATGCCTTAGTAGGGAATTAAAGTGTTGTTTGATAAGTATACTTTTACCATATATATATATATATATATATATTCTCATATATATATATATATTCTCATATATGGATATATACAAGTGTTTAACCAGAGAAGCTTAGGCATGCACATGTTTTTCTTCACCTCTGCTTTGTCGAATTTAATGGCATGACTAACTTCAAATTTTCCTAACCCTTAACCTAATTAGATTTAGGTTATGATGTGAAAAGAAAAAATGTTTGTTTTCGATGGTGCTTTGTTTTAAAAGTGGTTTAGTTGGATATTTTAAGGTATACGTATAAAAAAAGTGTGTTTTTCAGTAAACAACCAAAATGACAGGAATTCGAACTTCATGTTTTTAAGTTTTTATTTATATAAGTGGGATTGTCATTGAAAATGATAAATTTTAGAGGCAGTTTCATGATTTTTCATTTTGTATATGTGGAGATAATGGGGAATGACCAGTTTTTGGTCTTAGGTCAAATTCTGGCGAGGCTGGCGATGGTTGGGGCCGGGGTTTAGTCAGAAGGTAGCTCGGTGGAGGGGGTACTTGGGAAAAATAGTGGGTTATTTTATAAGGCGGCGTGGCGTTAGGTTGGAGGTGATATAGGGTTTAGGTACAGTTGGGGTCGAGGTAGGTTTTCGTGTGTGTTCGGCGTCGTAGTGGCGACCGAGCAATGCGGTACAGGAGGAAAAGAGAGAGGGTAGCCACGCGAAGCTTCAGGCGCGAGGGCATGGGTTCCGGTGGTCGGGGACGGCGTCGCGAGGTAGAAGTAGGTGATCGGTTTTTTTATGGGATGGCAATAGTGTTCAATTTGGATTCGAGCTTCACCGTGGGTTTCTGAGTGGTCGGAAAGGTCCAGGGTTACGTCGGTGATTTGGAGGTTTGATCGGTGGTGGTCGGAGCGTCGCCGATGGCGTGTGCACATGTACATGGTAATGGGGAGTATCAGACCGAGTATTACAGATTTTCAGGTTAGGACGCTTTGGAGCTCAGGAGACGAGCTGGATGGAAGAGACGTATTGAGTATATTCCGTTGTATATATAGGCTATTCTATCCAGTAGTTGAGGACAGGTTATCATAACTGTCCAGATTTATTGTACTCTGATATCTTGTATATCTACGTTGACAGTTATACCTTTTCCTGTATAAATGCTGTTATTTATTCATATTATATTTTGTTCCGACGCGATTGTGAGATTCTGTGGTTGTTTTCTGTTCTTTTTCTACCTCTTTTTTCTTCTTAACCCTAACAGTCTGGGATTTCTGGCACTCGATTGTTCGGCACTTTATACAGTGAACGTATTGGTGTCAATTTTTGAGGTCGAAAATTTTTGGGCCATTATAGTTGGTATCAGAGCTGAAGGTCAAGCGAGAACCTTGGCTCTGGTGGGGATTACTCATTAGAGATAGCGTCAGTAGTACCCCAGAATGAGTTGAGAGTATTATATGAGGGCATACTTGATATTTTCTTATATAATGATTTTAAAAATAGTTTTAAAAATGATTTTTATATAAGATTATATTTTGATATATAAAGGAATAATTTTTCTAAATTATAATATATTAAGTTGATTGGTTGTTGTTATTAAAATAAAATAAGATTATAAGACTTAAGTGGTAAAATATATATAACCAAATAGAAACTTGGGTAAGAATGAATTATACAAGTAAGTTAAGGTAGAAATGGATTCAAACCAGAAATTAAAATCCTGAAAATTGTAGAAGTGTTTTTCAAAGTATTGAAATAAGTTACCCTGATTATGTTTTTCCAGCAAATTATGGCGGAATATATAGAATGTATGAATTCTAGATATGATTGTTATCATAAATTGGGTATTGTATCTTAATAAAGGATGTTTATTTTAAAATAAACAATAATAAAGCAGAATGAAATGTTTCAAGGAAGTAACAATTTATATAAGTATGATTTATAGATTTAAATTGTGAAGTTTTAAAATCTAAGTCTAGAAAATTTGGAATTGTTTCAAAGTGTTAAAATAAATAATAAATAATATTGTTGAATATAGAGAAATCTTGCTTTAAAAACAAGAATGGTTGGGAGATGAAATTGTTTTGAATTAAAAACAAGGATGGTTTAAAATGGGAAGTATGACTTGGTGTGCAAATGAAATAAATATGTATATATATGTGGATATACATAATATCAAATTTGATTTGAAATAAATACTAAGTATTGAATTCTGAAATCCCCCGAGAATAAGATGTATAACCCAAAGTAAAATAAGATTTTTAACTTATAAGTGGGAAGGGATATTAATAAGAATTTAAATTTAGGACGAGAAATTTAAATTGAGTGGGCTTAAATGGATCGAATGGATTGAAATTTAACTTAGGGGAAGTTAAATAAGTTTTGAACTTATAACTTGAATTGGAAATTTCAAGATGGAATTGGGGTTTAACTTGGGAAGTTAAAATGGGTTAAATTGAAAGGGAGTCGGGTATGGTTTCGAAATGATTTTCGAATTCTGCAAGTATGTGATAAAAGCTATAGATGGGTGTTTTAGATATTCTGGATGTTTATTTATCATGTTGTCATTGTGTTGTTATTAACAGTATATATATAAAACTGTAAATTGGATTGTTTTGAATGAATTAAGAAGTGGATTGAAATGATATATATCCATTGCTGAAATTAAATGGAATTAAAACTTTATTTTGAAACTATTTTAATTGATCTTGATTTTTTTGAAATAAAATTGGAATTATGGAAATGGAATCACTTTGAGCTTAAGATTTAAATGTTAAAAATGAACTTGTCAACCGGAATTGTTTCAAGGGATTGGGTTTAAAATTTTGAAGTATAATTGGGTAATCAATTTAATTCCGAAAATTGATTTGCTTAAAAAAAGGATGGAACTCTCACTCGAACATCACATAAGTTTAAGTTGAAGTAATTTAAAATGAATATTTGAAATTGGGACTCAGAATTAAATTGTTTAAAGACTTGGGTTGTGAATAAAAGGTTAGGGGTTAATTTGATTTAAGGGATTAAATCAACATTTGAAAATTTAACTCGAATTTGTATAAATCGAGTTGGTTTAAAAATTTGAGAAGGGAATTGAAGTTAATTCAAGAGTGAAATTAAATTTAATTAATTGGAATTGAAATCGAAGTTGAATAAGTTTAAAATTCAAATGGAAATTGATTTGAATTAAAATGAGAATCGAAGTTAATTCAAATTGAATTGGAATCGGGATTGAATCAATTTAAATGGGAGTGGAAAGTGAAAATTGATTGAATTGGAGATTGGGAAATTGAACCAGTTTGACTTTGAATTTATTTTCAAACAAATTATTGCAATATAAACTATCTTAAAATCTCATTTTCCAAGCTATTTACTATGCAAACCATTCTTTTTAATGCTCAAACTATCTTATATTAACTATTTAACCATTTTACAACTATTTTACAACTATTTAACTATTTTACAACCATTTAACTAATTTAAAACTAATTAAGTTATTTTCTAAATTCAAACTGGTCAGAGTGGAAACTGTTTATATTTAAATACCAATTGAGATAAAATCTAAGTTATAACCCAAATGGAAGTTGAAGCAGTTTTGTAGTGAAAGAAAAAAAATCGGATATTGAAGCAAAAATGATTTTAAGTGAAAGAGTATATTTTGATAAATATATGGTGATAAAAATAAAGAGTAAATAGTCACTAACTGGGAACTTACTTTGCAGGAAATAAGTAAAGGGACAAATGGCTTTGAAAGAGGAATAGAACTTGAAAATTTTGATTAGGCATTAATGGGGTCATACATATTGGTTATATATTAAAAACTTCCCTTATTGAGATTATAACCAGAAGAAGTGATCTTTGAAAGATATTTGAAATAGAAAAGTGGAATTTATATAAGTACTAGGATCCGAAAATTATTCAAGATGAAAGAATAATCCTATATATATATATAAGAATTATTTTATGAGAATGGAGCTAAAATGGATTTTTGGAACTCATTGATTTTGAAAGGCTTTGGGTTTTGGCAAAAAGCAAATTTTGAGAATTTGGAAAGCCAAGTTTGAGAATTTTTGATTTTGAGATATCGATTTTGAAGCTTATATGTGATACATATAAAGAGTATGATTTGGAAAATACTATATGTGCAAAGTATAAAATATTTTGAGAATGCTATAGGGAAAAAGGCGCACCCATTTAGAGTTGAAACTTATAGTAGGAGATCCACTGGGTGGTTCTGCCTTGAGCCCTAAGGGGGGTTCTAAATTTTGATCCCAGAGGACGTCCGGACTAAACTGTAGTTCCTGTGGATTGTGATTGGGGTAGCAAAAGTCGAGGGCGCTGATGCCTACAGATACATTGGGGTTATGCTACGACGGCAGTGTAACTCTGGTGTATCTGCGATCTACTGCGTTTCCATAGCGTAAGTTGAGGGGCAGTGATTGCCTAAAGTTTACATTTGATTTCACTGGGAGAGCGACGTAACATCGGTAGATTGCGATCTATGTGGTCCATAGCGGAAGTCGTGTGGCAGTGAGTGCCTACAGGCTACATTGGGACTCGACTAATTTAGTCTGTGATCTATGTGGTGAAGTTTCATTTGGCAGCGAAATTTGAGGGCGT
This sequence comes from Allium fistulosum, assembly GCA_030737815.1. Taxonomy (NCBI): domain Eukaryota; kingdom Viridiplantae; phylum Streptophyta; class Magnoliopsida; order Asparagales; family Amaryllidaceae; genus Allium; species Allium fistulosum. The sequence continues at coordinate 307,240,910 of CM060908.1, read as the reverse complement.
TGATGCCTAAAGTTACATGGTTTTTGTCGTGATGGCAACGTAACCCTGGGTGTAGCTCAGATCTGTGGTGGATCCATGGTGAAATAGAGGGGTGCGGATGCCTATTTCTATGGTTTTCGCCAGGATGGCGACGTAATCATCAGGCTAACTGCAATCCATGGAGGGGGTGATGATTTCCAGAGCATTCTCAAAAAAGTCTTTTTCAAGTATTTTCACTGGGTGTTGAAAGCGGGTCTACTAAGTACTTATAGATTTTCAGTCCTACGCCTGATCAACGTATGACTGAATTTCTATGAGAACAAGGATGGACTTGTTGAGACATCGAGTTATAAAAAGTATTTTTTATATAAAGCTAGTTTGGTAATACTATAAATTTTAAAGTGTTCTAAAATTGTATAATTAAAAGAATAAGAGTTAGAATGATTAAAGGATGATTTAATTAATAATAAACATTAAAAATTTAAAATTTTCGCTTCGTTCCTTTTCGAGGATGAAAAGTTCTAAAGGGGGAGGAATGTGACGACCCGGATTTTTGGCCATCGAATATTGAGGGTTAACTGATGTAATTATTGAAAATATTTATTTTGATTAGTGGAATAAATAAAATTTCTGATAATTAAGATATATGAATATATATATATAAATTGAGTTAAAAACTATATTGAATATTACATCATATAATCTTTGAATCATACAGAAAATATAAATTTATATGTATATATAAAACCCCACCATATAGATTAAAGGTAAAATATCCATTAATATATAAATAGATATATACTCGCTTTATGGCATTTGATAGTATATATATAAATATATAAATATACAAATATATCAATGTATGCTCATAGGAAATAATATAAATGGGGAGGTATATATGTATATTTATAAAAATGACAAAAATATACATAAGTAAATGCATACGTATACATGTTATATGAATGATGGAAGTGATAAAATGTAAGTATATATATATGATGACAAATACAAGTAAATTTATATATATTAAATAGTGAGAATATATGTGTATAGGGTGACAACAATATATCTATATGTATATATTTGTCACGAAGTATGTGTGTGGATAAAATTGAAAAGTGATTTAAACATGTAAGTATATATGTTAACGTAGCTATGCATACATATACATATGTAAATTCATATAAAAATATTTGTAAGTAAAGAAGGAGACAACATCAAATCCAAGCTTACAAAACATAAAATCAGGTTAGGCTTGTGTTAAAAGGGAAAATCAAATCGAGGCAAAATCAAAACTTTTTTCACATGAAATGAAATCAAAGTAAAAAGAACAAAAAAAAATGAAATGAATAGCCTGTACAAGCTGCAGCCACTTTTTAGCCTCCCCGTTCCCTTCTTTCATCTATATATTTAGAGTAGGCTAGTGATAAGTTCACGAATGAAGAAGAGAATATATATATATATATATATATATAATATGAGCAGATAAGGATCAAAGGTTGTAACAAGCTTTAGCCCTTACATCTTTGTATGTATATCCACATTCCTTGTCCATTTTTGTGATTCGAACAAACTTAAGTAAAAAGCAAACAAAGATCTTCCATTACAACTTCAAGAAATCACAAACAACTCGAGTAAACAGGAGGATCAAAACAGTAAAAGAAAATCAATACTGCTCTGCTCAGTAGAAGGTGAGCAAATCTAAATCTTTTATATACCGTAATATATGCCTTGGTAGGGAATTAAAGTGTTGTTTGATAAGTATACTTTTACCAGATATATATATATTCTCGTATATGGATATATACAAGTGTTTAACCAGAGAAGCTTAGGCATGCACATGTTTTTCTTCACCTCTGCTTTGTCGAATTTAATGGCATGACTAACTTCAAATTTTCCTACCCCTCAACCTATTTAGATTTAGGTTATGATGTGAAAAGAAAAACTGTTTGTTTTCGATGGTGCTTTGTTTTAAAAGTGGTTTAGTTGGATATTATAAGGTATACGTATAAAAAAGTGCGTTTTTTAGTAAACAACCAAAATGGCAGGAATTCGAACTTCATGTTTTAAGTTTTTATTTATATAAGTCGGATTGTCATTGAAAATGATAAATTTTAGAGGCGGTTTCATGATTTTTCATTTTTTTATATGGGGAGATAATGGGGTATGACCAGTTTTTGGTCTTGGGTCAAATTCCGGCGAGGCTGGCGATGGTGGGGGCTGGGGTTTAGTCAGAAGGTAGCTCGGTGGAGGGGGAGCTTGGGAAAAATAATAGGTTATTTTATAAGGCGGCGTGGCATTAGATCGGAGGTGATATAGGGTTTAGGTACAGTTAGGGTCGAGGTAGGTTTTCGTGTGTGTTCGGCGTCGTGGTGGCGACGGAGCAATGCGATACAGAAGGAAAAGAGAGAGGGAAGCCAGGCGAAGCTTCAGGCGTGGGTTTCGGTGGTCGTGGACGGTGGCGCGAGGTGGAAGTAGGTGATCGGTTTTTTTGTGGGATGGCAATAGTGTTCGATTTGGATTCGAGCTTCACCATGGGTTTTTGGGTGGTCGGAAAGGTCGAGGGTTACGTCGATGATTTGGAGGTGGGATCGGCGGTGGTCGGAGCGTCGCCGATGGTGTGTGCACGTGCATACGGTAATGGGGAGTATCAGACCGAGTATTATAGATTTTCAGATTAGGATGCTTTGGAGCTCAGGAGACGAGCTGGATGGCAGAGACATATTGAGTATATTCCGCTGTATATATAGGCTATTCTATCCAGTAGTTGAGGACAAGTTATTATAACTGTCCAGATTTATTGTACTCTGATATCTTGTATATGTACGTTGACAGTTATAGCTTTTCTTGTATAAATGTTGTTATTTATATATATTATATTTTGTTCCGCCGCGATTGTGAGATTCTTTGGTTGTTTTATGTTATTTTTCTACCTCTTTTTTCTTCTTAACCCTAACAGTCTAGGATTTTCGGCACTCGAATGTTCGGCACTTTATACAGTGAACGTATTGGTGTCAATTTTCGAGGTCGAATATTTCCGGGCCGTTATATATGGTGTCATCCAACTATCTTCGGCCACTTTCGACCATGGGTTTAATTGCGAGCTTCCTGAGCTCGAATTATGACAAGGACCTTCTCAGGTACTTGTATTATTGGTTTTTCCAAAACCTCAACTAGAATGAATTTATACTCTTAAACATCTCGGGAAATTGAAAATTTGGTTAAAGCATCGATTCTTGCATTTTGACCCTGGAGAATGCTTTTAGTATTCTAACTTCGAAAGACTACAAGTAGTTTCTTTACTAGCTTTGACTATTAAACAAGTCTCGGGTCTTTTTTTAATAGTTTCTAAGGACATGGTTGAAAATTAGCTAAGAATCGATGTAAACTATTATTTTTGAAACATTAATTGAGAAAGATATTTTTAAGCTAGCAATTATAGATTCATATTCGGTCATGTTATTGGCAATTGAGAAGGCAAACTTCACAGCACTGTAAATTTGATGATTGTCCGGAGTAACTAGTACATAGCTAGCTCTTTCCCCTTGTTCGTTGGAGGCTCCATCAATAAAGAGTTACCACGAAAGCCTTTTAGATTTTTCATCCTTCGGAGCTTCGGTATCATAGCCCGTACATTCAAAAATAATGTAACGACCCGTATTTTTGACAATTAAAAATATTAAATTTAATAAGACTTTGGAATTTAATATAGTGAGAAATTAAAATATATGATTTATTAATGAAAAATATTATTATAACATAATTTAATAATATTGAGTGAATGTAATTGACAACTGTTTTAATGTAATTTCAATCTATTGTAATTGTAAAGTTTAATTTGAATATAATCGTAAAATTTTAATAAGGAATAATAAATGATGTATTAATTGTGAAATTGTATATCATTTAATTGAAATTTGTTATAATATAGAATGTAAAATCAATTATTTTGTACATAAAATTATAATCATTGTTTGTAAACAATAAGCTAATAGATATGAATTATTAATGTATAATAATTGTTTTAATTATCATCTATTATTAAATCTGTAGAAATTAATTTGAGAATCAATGAAATTTAATGTAATTGAAATATTGCAGTTAATATAACAAAAGACGTTAATTGTAGGATATGAGTGTAATATAATGGAAATTATGTTTGATGAACACATAAGGTAGTTGTTGATTTAATAATAAGTGTAAATCAAAATATAAGAATTTGTTTGAAATTTAATTATAATGAACTATGATTTTATTACACTTGTAATTTACCGTTGAAATTAATATAATATTTAAATCTAGGATTTAACATGGAAAATTGTATTTCAAAATATTATTAAATTCATGTTTAATCCAAGACGATGGTAGAAAACTTTTAATTTAGAATTTAAAAATGATTAAATCAATTTAATAATAATTCATTTTAATTAACGCACAAAAATGAATATAAACTAATTTTAAAAGCAAACTTCTATATACAGTAGAATTAGGATTTCAAAATAGTTTCATTGAGTTTAAAAATATTGAAAACCTATATTTCGATATAAATGATGACCTATTTTCGTTTTGGGAACGAAAAGGGCTTTTCGAGTCTTTGTTATCGCTTTGGCCCAATCGATCTGTTCCATCCATTTTTATCCATCTTTGCCTATATATATGTTGTTATAAACCTTAGTAGCCTTCTATTCTATTTTCTGTACGTACAATTCAGTTCTAATCTGTTCCTGCTCAATGGCGGATATCCCAAACCCTAATTACTGATTTCAAATCGAAATCCAAAAATTCAAGCTGCTCAAACCCAATCATATAATATATCATCGCAAAGCTCTCGACGAATAGAATCTGCGTATGCAATTCATTTTTCGATTAGAGGCTCTGTTTGTCCAGAATTCGGTGAAACAGTCGCGACCGTTCGTTCTAGCGTTTGAACTCAACGGTGGATTTGCAACGATTCGACGATCGGGAGGTGTTGCATGGTAGAGGACGATTAGGGTAGTCGATCCATCGGCTGGGGTTCGGTTATCGATCAACAAATTCGCCAGAAATTGGCAATCTTTGGCATGGTGGTGGATCTCTCCAAGAGGCGGCGGCGGGTCGCACGCGAGGCCCAATGGGGCGGCTGGCCTTGGGGGATGACGACGGTGGTGGCTGATCTGGGTTTAGGCGCCTGGTGCAGTAGCATTTGTTATATGAACGTGGACAGCTGTAGGGTTTGAACGCGTGCTGTATGATAAGGGTTTGGGGAAGGTAGCAATATTTACTATATTGCTCCTATATTAATTTAATTTAAATTTTAAATTTTAATCTTCTAACGTGCATAACTTTTTCATACGAGCTCCGATTGACGCACAGTTTCTTCCGTTGGACTCGTATCGAAATTCCAAACAACATGAAACTAGTTTGGTTGAATTTGGAGATAGTAGAAATTTTGGGCTTTTATTGGATTTTTAATGGGCTTTAAATCAAAGGTGAGTGATTTAACCCACACATGCAATACTAAATTTTCTGATGTTAGTTAAATTGAAATTATGAAGTGATAAAATTTTATTAGTTGTTGTCTAATAGTTTAAATTGACATTTAAATTAATTTGAATTTTATATTGAATTAATTGATATTTAAATTAAAATTGAATTTAATTGCTACTTAAACATTGACAATTGATTACTAGTAACAGTTGTGATATATTGATTGATTTGGAGGTTAGTTGTAATTGGATGCCTATTGATTGATATGTTGTATGTATGGTTTATATTTATTTAGATATCTCCTTGTTGTTACCCCCATTTATTATTTAACATCATATAAATTGTCATCTGAATTATTTCGAATAAACTAAAAAATAGGTTGAAATGATACATACATATGTCATTTAATTTTGGGTTGAAATGATATATATCCATCCATGTAATTAAAATTGAATTAACTAATCACTTGGTCATAGGGTAGAAAATTATATACGGACACCGGATTGGTTAATTTAAATGGTTTCAAAATCTTGAGTTTAAATTGGTTAAAATGATATTGGTTTAAAGAAACTAAAATTTGGATTTATATGAATTAAATTATTTTCTAAATTCGAGCTTTGAAATGTTGAAATTGAAATTGTTTAAATGAAATTGTTTAAGGATTTAATTTGAAATCTTAAAGTGAAAATTTGAATATGATTTGAATTTATCGAGACTGAATTATTTGGAAGGTTAAAGTTTTAATTTAAACTTTGAATTTACTTTATTTAAAATGGTTTAAATTGGTATTTTCAAGTTTGGAAGTGAAATGGATTTAAACAAAAATTGTTTAAAAATGAGGAATTGAATTGACACTTTCAGCCATTTGAATAGAACTGGTTAAATTGAATTTGATGTAAAGTTTGAAATTGTTTTGAATTGAGGCTGATGTAAATCAGAATTTGAATATGAAGTTGACTGGAAATTGGAAGTTGAAAAGTTGAATTTGTTATGATTTGAAATAGGAACTTGAGTTCAAATCGTTTTGAAAAGGAAGAAACAGTTTTAATATAAATTATTTTAATATATAAACTATTTATCCAAACTATTTTCAATATTAAAATTTATTTTATACTCAAAACTATTTCCAATCTTTAAACTATTCTATTTATCCAAACTATTTTTCAATATTAAAACTATTTTAATTATCCAAATTATTTTTCAATGTCCAAACTATTTTAATTATTCAAAACCATTTTCAATATTCAAACTGTTTTAGAGGGGAATTATTTAGATTTAAATACGAATGTTTTGATATGAAGGTATAACCTATTTTGAATTCGATATATTTTGAAGTGAATCTGATATTTTGATATGAAACATGACTTGTTCTTGAAATTTAAAAGAACCAACCGGTGTGAAAAATGACGTTTGGTTGTTAAAGAGACTGAGGCCGAATATTTCATACTCTCTATCAATATTGGAACCACTTTAACAATTGTGTATGCGGTGGATGTTGTCTAGAATGTAGAGAATGAATTGGTGGAGTTTGCTGGATTTGAAGAAAGAGAACGATGATGGATGACCCCGACACTTCTGTCAATTTGAAATGACTAAAACAGGAGCCATACCTGACCAACGAGGCTAGCTACCTCTGGTGACATCTATTCTTCATATTACTATATTGATTTTGACTTGATTAGTGCACCTTGATTTGATTATGGGATGGATGTTCGCGGTGGGTCATTATGGGTTACCACTAGGCAGGAAACTCAAAACAGTAGTATCTTACCTTGGGCATCGCGTCACGTGCCTTGTCATACTCTTTATCCTTATTCGTGACCACTACGATTTTGTTTTAGTATGGTACCTATAGGAGACTCACTGACTACCAACATTGTTGGTTGCGTTATAGGACCTGCATAGACTACCTGCTTAAAAACATGTTAAGGGGATCAATGTAAAGCCTTAACGCTATTTTAATACTTTACATTACTGATAGACACTACATATATAGCGTATTTTACTACATATAGATAATTTGACAAATCCTTAGGAGATGGAAAATCCCGTAACATCTTTTAAGTTATTGCACTCACGTTGTACACTGGATAGAAGATGGAAAACCCCGTAACATCTCTAAAGCTATTACACTTATATTTACTTGTTATTGATTTAACTTACATTAGAACTTTTAGTTCCGACCCGAGTGTTTTGTCTTTTCATTACGCTAGGGTCAGCTTGACTATTTTAGTGTTGAAGACATTATTCCTTGAAGATGGAGATGGAGTTGCTAGATCGTATTTACTATTATTATTCCGCTGTATTATTTTGATAGGTTTGTTGATTGTACTCTGATTTTGTGTAAAATTTGTGTAATCAAATGTAAATTGTAAAACAGCTTCATGAACTGTTTATTTGATTATTATATTTTGTCATTCTGCTGCAAGATTCTGTGTTTTGTTTTTTTATTCTATTCTCTTATTTTCTTATTAAACCCCATTGACAATCCTCCCTTTTGAATGGTTTGAGTTAGACATGTGTGGTTTATTGTCAATTTAAATCATCTAAAAGGTTGGATCATCACAAATAAAATTAGCAAGTATCTGCCCTTTAATAGCAAATCTAGAAACATAAGAAATATCATAGTGACTAAGTTCAAGCCAATGAGGACTTGTTACGGCCAAAATTTTCATAGTCTTCGAACAGACTTAAATAATTAAACTGGATGAAAAGGCAATAAAAAATGAAGCCAAAGACTCGGGAAATATTGTACGACGGTAAGACAGTGAAAATTGTGAGAAATAAAAAATGAAAAATTAGCTCAAGTTTATGGTTCAGCCATGCCAATTCGGCACCAAACCACGACTTGAAGAAAATAGGAAAAGACTCTGGTTGGACTTGGAGCAAGAGGAGAAAAACTCGAAGTAGATGATGCAAAGCATGAAGCACAAAGACCTTAGGCAAACCCGGAGCGACTGAAAGTGGTGACTTGGAGTTAAGGTTAGGCCAGATCGGCACCGTTCCAGGGGCCATGGACGGTCACTGAATGACCCATGGAGCTTGGGTCGGGTTTGGTTAAGCAAATATTGTGGAAGAACGTGCACAACATGGAGAATATGTGGAAAAAATTTCGGAGATTATCTCGAAAGTTTTCATTACATATAGAGGTGAAGAGCACTTGGAAATGGATTTTTTTCTCTTCTTCTCAATTATAAATTTTTAATAATGACGAGTTGTAAAATCATAAGTCTACAAAAATTACTGGACTATATTCCTACTGAGTTATGGCTACAGAGTTGTAAAAACAGCCTTGTAAAAATTGAGAATAATCAATAAAAATCGACTAAGTGGACGTAGGCCAGAGTATTCGTCGAACCACTATAAAAATCTCGTGTTCTTTACTTGCTATTTATTTCTTTTCATTGATATTTTATATTTTTATTACTCAATGGGGTGTTTGTACCAATTTTGGAGCGAATAGAACTTTGATAGGATGAGTTTGAAAATAAGGCCGAAGCTTTCTCACTGTAAAGACTAAACAATAAGCTAGCCTTCTGTGACTGGATAGTACTTTTCCAAAGGGCTGAGCCTTTTGCTTATGTAATAAATAAGGCGTTGAACTACTTCATCATCTCGAACTAAGGTCGAACTGATTGCTTGCTTTGAAGCGACCAATTAAATAAATAGATTTTCTCATTTTATGAATTTGTTTAAGAACAGAGGCTCGTTGGGATGCTTTTGTAAGTCATAAAAGCTTTTTGGCATTTTGGAGTCCAAGTGAAATATGTATGCTTCTTTACCAAATTGAAGAGAGAAATGCATTTGTAAGTAGATCTACTTATGAAACTACTAATAGCTGTGATTTGTCCATTTAAACTTACCAATTCTTTGCCAATAGTAGGTACTTTCATATTTGTAATTTTTTTAATATTTTTGAGATTAACTTCCATCCATCAAGCAATTTGCCATGAAGTCTTGAAACTTTCTAGATTGTATTCCAAAGAATGGTTTTGTGGGTTGATCTTTATTTTATACTTTTAGAGAACTTCAAACAATCAGTCAAATCTGAAAATGTGACTTTAGGATAATCTATTTTTGACTAGTAGTCCTCAACATATACTTCCATATTTCAGCCTATATGTTTAGCGAACATCGATTGGCAAGCCTTTGATAGGTAGCTCCTACATTTTCCGACTACAATGCATAACTTTGTAGCAAAAGTCTTATATTAATTATGAAGCTAGTATGCTCTTCATCTTGTTTAGATAATGGAATTTGATTGTACTAGGAATGTACATACATAAACAAAAGTAACTGATGTCAACTCGTAGCATCAACTGATTGGTCAATTCTTGGCAAAGGGAAATAGTCTTTCGGCAAGCTTTGTTCAGAACTACGAAATCAATGTAAATTCTCCACTAACCAATCTACTTTTTACTAGTACTAGATTAGGAATCCACTTTGGGTGTTGGACGTCTTGTAAGAAATTGTTCCTTAGCAACTTTTCAACCTCTTCCTACAATGCTACACACCGTATTTTTTTAGGGGTCGACGTTTTTATCTTAGGGAAATATATTTTGAATCAATATTCAAGTAATGGCAAATTACTGAAGGGTCGATTCTGATCATATAGTCATGAGACCAAGCAAATACATCTAAGATATTTTGAAGAAATGCTATCAATTCCTCTCGGATTATAAGGTGAAGATAAGTCACAATCCTCACAACTTTTGTTGGAACTTTTGCATCAATACACACTCCATTAAGAGTTTCAATGGCTTTCTCTTTTTCAGTTTTGGTTCTTAAATCTAATGCAAGTTCGATCTTTTTTTCTCATCGGGATTTTCTTCTATAGATCAAACATACCTCCCCTTTCGGTTGAAAGACTTGCAACTTTTTCCAATCTATAAATCTCCAAACCATTTTTGGTAGCATGATATTTGAACAATTCTCCCTATAGTTAAACTTTCGCAAGATGTTTTCAGTGGAAATCTTTGAAACTTTCAATTATACCAATAGTTTCGGTAAGTGAACTAGCACAACCAATATATCTTTTGGCCTCATTCTCAATGAGAGCCATTTTTCCATGCGAATTATAAGTTGAGCTAGTTTTCCCTCTTTGGTTTTTCAATTAATACCAAAGGTAATAGCAATATTCTTAACACTATTATCATATATAGAAGCTTTCCCTTTATTGATCATGTTTAAGATTGCATAGTTCAACTATTTGGAAACCCACTGGTCTCCCTTTATACATCCTTCTCCATTGTCTGTACGAAACTTCACATGCAAATTTTTAGTTCAAATATAGCCATCAATTGCATCTAGAGTGAGCCTTCCAAAATGGCATTATATACTGAGAGGACATCCATCATAACAAATACAGTCTCAAAAATCTTGGAGCATGGTCTGAAACTCACTTTCACTATTAAACTGCATTATCTAAGAGGGACAACTCCTTTGTTGTTAAATCCATATATCGAAGTGGTGTTAGGTTTCAATATGCTTTCAGGAAAGTCCATTTTATCGAAAGCATGTTTAAAGATGATATTTATTATATCTTCAGTATCAACCATTATTGAGCAACTTTGGATAATCCAATTTGAGTTGTTATTATAAGGGGATTATTATGTATTAGATTTCTTGGCATCGACAATGATCTCGACGGCCGATTAGAATGGAATACGGTTTCATTTTCCACTAACAGAGTGCCTCCTTGCACACTTTCACTTCTCAAAAATTCTTTCAATTTTCCTTCTTGAACTAGTCAGTTGATTAACGACTTCAAGAATATGCAATCTTCGATTCCATGACCAATTTTTCTTTGATATAAACAATATGTACGTCCTCGTTCAGCTCTGCTTGACCATACCTCGTCTTTGGCAACATATATTTAAACCTGTCTTGGGTTGATGCATAAAGTTGGGCATATAAATGGGTTAATGGAAGACTCTCCACCACTTAGAACTCTCTCCTTGGTTTCTTAGCTTGGCCAAATTTTTGGCCTCCATCATTCCACTTCTAAACTTTGCCTTGCGCTCTTATAGATTTGTCAATTTTTATTTCACCTTGAGCTATGTAGAAGAACTCATTCAATGTAGTACACTGAATTCTAATTAAATCTCTCCAAAATGGGGTGTTCTTCCATAACCTCGTAGTGATCAAATAAGTTATGATTCCACTAATGTGCCCTTCACCTTCATGGAAATATCAATAAAACTTCGACAATAGTTTTTCAGAGATTTTCCTTTCCCTTGTTTTATATCGGCCAACAAATTGACGCCGTCACTTGTATGTCTTGATACAAAGAATTGAGTTAGGAATTCAGTAGTTAACTATACCCATCAACTTATGGAATTGGAAGGGATAATGCTGCAACCGTTTGAGAGCTAGTGTAGTGAATGTAGCATGTAAGAAAGACATTTTACTTCATCAAAGGCCTGAATGGCCTACATTTGAGTATCATATAGTGACAAATGATCTTTGAGATTAGTTGATCCATTATAAGATAGCTTGAAGATTCGAAACCCATTGGAAATGGAGCATTCATAATTTCTTTTACAAACAATTGAATTTTTCTAACCCTCGATTCCAAGTGAGAGCAAGGTGTTTCTTTTTACAACTTCTACACTCGTTCAGCCAATTTCTGCAACAATCTTTAAGTATTCTGATCTCCTTCAAGTCTCAAATTATCTGTATCTCCAACATAGCATCTTCTTCCTTCAAGACTAACCTTATTAGACCCATTGGGGTTTATCCTTCTGTAACTCCAAGTTTGGACTTTCTCGAATCGACTTTTTTCAGCTATTCGAGATGCTTCGCTCTAAAATTTAGCAATAAAAGCTTTTGTAAGTTCATATATTGCTTCTTCCATGCTGTAACATCCCGCCTTTTTGTACGCTTTAAGCTGACACGCATGCCAGACTCAAACCATTCAAAAGGGCAGATTGTTATTGGGGGTAAATAAGAAAAAGCAGAGGAAAAAACAAAACATAATCTCGCAGCGGAATGACAAAATATAATAATCAAAATAACAGTTCATGACGTTGTTTACAAGATTATACTTATACAGCACAGAATCAGAGTTACACATATCAGAGGTAAACAAATAATGCAGCGGAACAGTATGAATGCAGTGGAATAAATATAGTAAATAATAGTATTACAAATCTTCGTCTTTGTCCTCTAGAAATAAGGTCTTCAAATCCTGAAATGCTCAGGCTGACTTGAGCGAATTGAAAAGGCAAAACACTCGAGTCAGAACTAAAAGATCTTACGTAAGTTAAAATAACGGTAAATAAATATGAGTGTAAACAGCGTCGGAGATGTTTACGGGGTTTGACATCTCTTATCCATTGTCTAACGTGAGTGCAGTAACTTAAGAGATGTTCGGGATTCACATCTCCTAAGGATCCGTTAAACTATCTACTATGTAGTACAATACGCTATTATGATATGTCTACAGTAAGATAAACTATTAAAATAGGTTAAGGCGTTACATTTTCCCCCTTAACACATTTTTATATATTCACATAGTCTATACAGTACTGTAATCCCAACCGTATTGGACGTCGTAAGAGAGCACTCCATACGTATGGTACAAAACAAACTCGTAGTGGTCTCGATAGGGTAGGTGACACGGCACAACTAGGCAATGCCAGGGTAGATATACCAATTACACTTCCGGACTGGTGGTAACGCATAGCAGCTACTACCGCCCACCTCGGAACATACTCCCAAATCAAAAATCGAGGGTGGCCACCAAATCAATCGCAAATTCAGAATATAGTATCGAAGGAGTGTGCCCGATCGGAGGAATGACCTCACTTGGCCCGTCGATTGCTCGTGTTTTAGCCACCTTAAGCTAACTCATGGGAGTTAGGTCCACGTATATACCTCATATAGGATCGTCGCCAAACATCCTACTTCATTTTGGAATCTCCACCGCATACACAGTTGTCAAAGTGGTTTTCGGTATTGGCAAAGAGTATGACAATATCTGATCCCGGTCTCTTTAACAACCAATCGCTTATTACACACCAGATGGTTATTTTACATTTCCAAAATCATTTCATAATTGATATCAAAATATCATATTCAATTCAAATCATATCATTTTCGAAATCATTACTTACTTCCAAAATTATATCACATTGAAATCATAGTTCGAAATTATATTTCCTTTCAAAATTCATATTTTCAAAATAGGCTAAACTCTCATTTCAAAATATCATATTAAACCAAATATGTTATTTAAATCCCAACTTAGGTTATAATGTCGCTTAACCACATTCACTTAATAATCGAGAATCTGAATATAACCCATCCATTTTACTTAGTTTGGAATTTAGAAGAAAATAGTTTAAATAGTTATAAATAGTTAATATAGATTTAAAATAGATTAAATATAATTAAATAGATTAAATAGCTTTAAAATAGATTAATTAGATTTAAAATAATTTAAAACAGATTAATTAGTTTGAATAAATTAAATGGTTTAAAATAGGTTAAAATGATTTAATATAATTAATACAGATTAAAATAGTTTAATACTTTGAAATCTTAATAATTAGAAATTTTGAAATAAAAATATATTTTTAAAATAGTTTATATTAAAACATGAATTTGGAATTAATATCAAATTAAACTATTCATTTCATTTCAACACATTTGGACCATTTTCAATTTTCAAGTCAACAAACCAAATTCCAAACCTTTAAATTTAACATTTCAATATACTATTGAATTTTATATCGTTTCAATCCATGTTCAAATATCAATTCGGATTACTCCAATTTTAAAATATTTCAAAGTTATTTTCAAACAACTTTAATAACTTAATTTCGATAGAATTTCGTTTATACTCAAAAGTTTAACTTTAAACTTCCAATTTAATTTCTTAAAGTAATTCCTTTTAAAACATTTCACATTTCAACACAAAACTTGATTTTCCAATAATACTTCAATTTTCATAAATCAAATTTTATTTCAAAATATCATTTAATTAAATTCGAAAATTAAGGATTTTAAAATCATTTAATTTAACCAATCCGGTGACCGTATATAATTTCTCTACCCTAGGGTCAAGTGATACGAATATTTATCATTTCAATCCGCAATTTAAAATGTTACGGTTATATATATCATTTCAAACCGCAATCCCGAATTAATAATAAAATCCATAAAATCGCTCGAGTCTATCATTTCAACCCATAATGATTTTTCCTTAATCTATTGATCATTCGGGTATGTATCATTTCAACCCATAGTGAACTTGCAGTTTATAACGATATAAAATAAAACATCCATTCTTCGATATCAACAATCAACATCCATCACAATCATCATCCAAATCAATTAATAAATATCAATATAGAACTGATAATTAATAATAGGTATTTAACTGGCAACTTATATTCAATAATAAATTAAATAACGATTTAATTCAAATAAATTCAAATTAAATGAGATGATGATTAAAATATACCAAACAACTATAAATAAATTTCTAATCACATCATAAATTTAATTTAACAAACATAAGAAATTTTAGAAGTTGTGAGTGGGTTAAAACACTCACCTTTGAATTTAAATTGAATTTAAATCGAATTTAAATCCAATTTAAGCCCAAAATTTGAACGGTCTCAGAATTTGTCCAAAACAGCGTCAAAATGTCTGAACTTTAAATACAATCCTAACAAAAGAAACCCCGCGTAAATCGGACATCGTATGAGAAAGTTATTAACAATAGAACATTTAAAATTTAAATTAGAGCAAATTAAAACAAATAAGGAAATAAAACAGCGTACACGTCACCCATCATCTCTCTCCAACTAACCCTAGCCGAAAAATTAACGGCCTCGACCCAGTTATCGTGCTCGAAACCACGGCTTACCACCGTCGCTGTTGATCCATGGATGTGCACGCCTGTACCTACCTCGCCTACCACGCCTCCCCTCGCCGACGACCCCATGCGTCCGACCCAAAATTCCCAGAGAACGGAATCCGTTCAACTCGACTTCCCCGTTACTACAGTGAACCAATGATCGCCAAACTTTGGCCAAGCCTTGCCCTCATCGTCCCCTCCAACTTTCCTTCAGGCGCCATCGTCCATCGTCGACAGTTGGCGAAGAATTTTGACGAACTAAATCGGGTGGTTATTGGCGATTTCCGGCCAAACGGTGATTCGAATTGGAAAACTAAATGCAGATCTAAGATGCGTCGACGAGAGCTTCGAAATGGTATATAATTTGATAGGTTTTGGAGGAGTTTGAATTTTTGATTTGGTTTTGAATTGAACTTGAATTAGGAATTTGTTTGTCTGCCATTGGGATGAGGAGTTGAGAAGGAAATGTACGTACAGACAAATAGAAATAAGAAATAGCCTAGGGTTTATAACGAGCTATTTATAGGAATAGCTGAAATAGAAAAGAATGGACCAGATCGAATTGGAAATTGAGCGATAAATGACCCGAAAAGACCGTTTTGCCTTCGGAACGAAAATGGGTCAACCCATATATCAAAATAGATATTTTCAATATATTTAAAATCAATGGAACAAATTTCAAGTCCTAATTTCATTATATGAAGAAGTTATGTTAAAATCGGCTTATTTCAAATAGATTTCAATTAAATTGATTTCTAGGCGTTTCGAGTCCGTACGATCAAACGACAAGTCTGATTGCTACAAAACTTGAAATCCTATAATAATTCACTATTACGAATCCGATGAAACTGGTTTCATCGAAATCCAAGACAGTTGTCAAAAATGGCTATTTCCACGTTAATTAAATAAATTAATAATTAAATTAATTAAATCACTTTCAATTCCAATTTAATAATTAACAAATTTTATCAATTTTGATTACCCAGATATTTATAATAATTTAAAGTAAAATTAAATATCAATTTTAGTGTTGATTATTCCAATAATTACAGCATTCAAATTTAATTGCAATTAATCTAATTAATTAAAGTTTAATTCCAAATAAATTGATTTTATTTGATCCAAATCTTTATACTCAATCAATTATTATTCTATAAACATAGCTAACATTTGGTTTACATTTCATTACATCAATATCCTCCAATTTCCATCTTTTATTTGTATTAATTACAAATTTTCAACTATATTGAATCTTGTTAATTTCTCACATAAAATAAAATTTAAAATCCCAAATTGATTTATTATCTTGATTTCACTATTTATTAAATCAATTATTACAATATGAATATAATTAACATTTCTATTTATTTTATTACATTCACAATTTACAGTCATTGTCTTAATCTTATTAATGTAACATTAAAGTTCATTTAATTCTAATTGATTTCCCATTTTAATTTAATAGACCAAATAAACAGGTAACTTATAACAATCGTTACCGTAACTTTTAACTACACTTATGAATTCATTCTACACAAACAAATGTTACAATCCTTATAAAATACTGATTTTACTCGATCACCATTTATTATGTTATTTCATACATTAATTCAATATTTACATTTTGTTTTTCTTTCATTTAATTTATAGCCAAGTATAACCTTTCAATCATATTATTTAATTGGAATTCCATCAACTTGTTAATAATTAACTTAAGTTAACATTGTTACAGATCATTCTAGTTATTATTTCATTAGTAAATCTAAAAAATTTATTTCTTTTAATATTTAATTACCAAAGTCTTATTAAATTAACAAATTTAAATTATCGAAAACTAAGGATCGTTACACTCTCCCCCACTCAAAACTTTTCGTCCTCGAAAAGGAAAAGAAGGGAAAAGAAGGAATTTAGAAATCAATATATCTTATTCAAAATATTAAATTTATAACAAATAAATTTACAGAATTAAATAATTAAATAAAATATATCAATTTATAACAATTAAATCCTTTTATACTCAAGTAAATAAAGTTTGGAAAACACTTCTCAAAATTTTCTAAGTCCAAAATTCACGAAAAATTTCGGTAGAGTCTCCTTTGTACGAAGAGGCTCGAGAGAAAATAATAATATCAATAATAATAATATATATCAAAATTTTCAAAATAATATATCCCAACAGCGGGAAAAACAATATAATATCGTTAGAAAACCATAATCCGAAAACATACCTAATTGTCGGGCAATTAACGCTTATTTTTATGAAACCAAAAGTAGTAGCAATTGCTTCCATAACCTGTATTTCACTTATATAATCCAAAGAAGTTAATAATCATAAAAATGAAATGTTTATGTTGTTTCAATTACTAACAAACAATCAATATAACATAACAACAATCATTTACAACCAAGAGCATACAATCATCATATGAAATTAAAGTAATCAACCATACATCCATATCAAACAAACAAATGGTTCATTCGAGTTCCGAAACTTTTAATCGTAAAGAATGACAAATAACTACTAAGTATACCATTGTGACGCCCCACCTCTATACCCACACTAGCCAAGGACACTACGGGGTAATGCCGTCAACTAGCACGGAGAATAAGGCTGTTGAGGAGCGACCATCTGTATAATTGCTTTGTGCGAGTACCGACATGCCAGATAAAAATATAACTTTTCATCTCAAAAGGAAATCCGACATACCGATACAAACTCAATGCTACTACATAGTGGCTATATGGACTTCGGAAACAAATATAGAAATAAACATAACACAAATCAGTCACAGACAATTCATATCACAAAGGCGGAAATAGATATGAATATAACACATGAAAGTGTACATCAGAGTAGTGGTCAGATAAGATCCACAATAACACAAAAGAATAGATACAAGTGCTAGGCAAAAGAATATGTATACATCAAGGAGTCTTTATCTCAAATGTATACAACAAAAACTACTAAACTAGAGTAGTTAGCCAAAAGTCAGAAGATGGTTCCAGATAGGAAGTCAAGAGGAAGCACCTGTAAAATCTCAGTCTGACCCGAGTACTATTTAAGAAGAAAATAATAAACGGATCAGTCTAGCTATAATTATTAGATAAAATGAGATATAGAAAGAGATATAATAATAAAACGTATGATAACCAAAAGTGTCATACTACGACAAGTATACATCAGAAAATCCACAAGAGTCATACAATATCTCAATAATCTCAAAACACAGGAAAGAACGTCATATTCTTAATTTAATTCACCAAGCCACAAATAATGACATACATATCAATGCCAATCGTAAATGCTGGTGAAACATAAATTCCAGAAATCAATATCCAGAAATCACAAAAGTTAATGACACACGAATTCTAGAAATCACAAATAAATAGGAACATCAACGTAGTACAGTGTTACGCCCGATGAACCAAAAGCACAATAAATCGGAAATCAATAATTAGAAATCCCGAAATCACAAGAAAAGGATGGCCAATCCCATAAAAATACCTAGGCCAATCACAAGGGTTAATGACACACGAATTCACCAATGCACAAATATTGATAGAACTTATTAATGTAAATCACGAAAATTAGTGAAACACAAATTCTAGAAATCGTCAACTAGAAATCCAGAAAGATCACAAAAAGGGAAAGAGGCCTATCACAAGAACGGGAGCAATAAGGCTCACCAACACGTGAATCACAAGATGAGACGTTATCTCATGGTTGCTAACCATCAATTTTGAGCCGAAGCTCCACAAGAACGGCCCTAAGACCATGAGCCGAAGCTCCACAAGAACGGCCCGAAGACCATGAGCCGAAGCTCCACAAGAACGGCACGAAGACCATGAGCCGAAGCTCCACAAGAACGGCCCGAAGACCATGAGCCGAAGCTCCACAAGAAGGATCTTCGCAGACCCACAAGTGTAAATTACACTAAGCTAGTAAATATATGAGTTTAGCTTCATGTCCCATAACCACTAGCTTAACTTAAATATTTACGAACAAATTGTAGACTTCCACTCGAATTTAAGTGTCAATTACACTAAACTAGTAAATATATGAGTTTAACTTCATGTCCCATAACCACTAGCTTAACTTAAATATTTACGAGCAAATTGTAGATCTCCACTAGAAAATTGTCACAAAGGATTCGATCGAACAAGTCCAAGAATTAACCAATAAAGTAAACGCAGGTGTTTCATACCACTTGTTTTACTAAGTCGTTTAATTAGATTTCTCATACGAATGAGGTAAAGGTTTGTATATACTAATAGATTGGAAAACGGTTTAAGAAACGAGCTTTGTAATTAAAATAGTGTCAAAATCGTTTTGATAAAAGAGTTTTGATATTTACTACTAGTATAGAAAACCTTTATATTTTTAAAGTGACAAATCACAAAAACGATTGTAGAAACAATCAATCATCAAAACCCACATTCGAAGACATTAATTAAATCCAAAGAAATCGATACCAAATCCATCAAAATGGATATTCACATAAACCTCGGAAAAGAAGCCATCAAAGTCGATAATAATTGATGAAAATAAGTCAGATCAACAAAAATCGATAAACCTTGGAAATTTACTCGAAAATAGGCAAATTAGGCAAAATCAGCAGTTCCAGACGTCTGGTAGGTGTTCCCAGACATCTGGCCCAAGGTTCTGGAAGTCTAAGTGTTTTCTCCCTTCTATTTTTAATTCCTGGGCCATTTCAGACGTCTGAAAATTTCAACTAGACGTCTGAATTTGATTTCAGACATTTGGATTTTGTTTCAGACGTCTGGATTTTGTTACTGCCTTTTCCAGACCCCTTTCCAAATGTCTGGATTTTTCAACCAGACGTCTGGATTTGGTTTCAGACGTCTGAAATTTTCTGCTAGGCAAAAAAACAGCCTAGCTCAAAAACGATAAATCTAAACCAAAATGCGATCGAACGAGCGACGAGCACTAAGGGTTTACACCAATCGGCAACCCGGCCCTATATGCACTTCGATGCATCACCAAAAACATGTTCAAACATCCATAAAAGGATTTTCATAAAATTGAACCAAAACACCAAAAATTGGAGAATTCACAAAACTAATTCAAATCACAGCAAATGAACACAAAATAGATGTTAGGAATTCATACCTAACAACAACGATAGCTATAGTCGTAGATGTGAGATAAAAATCTCACCTTTAAACCCAAAAACGATAAAGAAGAAGCTTGAAAGCAAAGGAGGATCAACCACTCTTCAATCCCAACTCAAGAAGATTGAATCTAAGCTTTAAAAGAAGAACATTCCCAAAGTTAGGTTTAGGAATTTCTGAAATTGAAGAAGGAAAGAGTTTGAGAAGATGAAGAGAAGGCTTACCAATAGCTTCTTCTTGAATTTGGAGATAGAACTTGGATTTGCAAAGATGATTAGGGCTTTGAATTTCCTAATTCTTTTTCTCTTCCCCCATTTTTGATAAAGCTTTAGTTGTATTAGGAAATGGAAGTGAATGAAGAGAAGTGGGGGTGGAGCTAGGGGCTTGTGTTAGGATATAGGGCTGAAACCCAAACTAAAGCCCTAAGTGAAAAAGTAGCAAAATTCTACTATCTCCAAACATATCGAAGTTTATACTCAAAAAGGTCGCAAACGGCATTTTGAACTCAATGGAGGTGGTCTCGAGTCCAAATTCGATTGTTTGTAAAAGGTAGCTTTTCGGACTAAAATCCAACGAACGATGTTATATTTAAATAAAATATTTAAATATGCAATCGATAAATATGCGGGTTGTTACAGACTCCCCTCCTTAAAGAAATTGCGTCCTTGCAATACTTAAGAAGAAAATAAATAGTAACAACCATAAGAGCATATCAACACAAAAGAAAATTTGAAATAAGAAGTTCACCAAAAAGAGCACGAAAGAGTAAGTCTGAACGTGTTCGCTCGATGGATTCTCTAGATTCCCAAGAGAAATCCTTAGGATTTAAGAACCATCGGACTTTCACAAGAAGTACATATTTATTTCGAAGGCGCTCAACCCCCGAAGCAATGATGCGAATAGAATGTTGCTCATAAGTCAAATAGGCGAAACTTCAATTTCCATAATAATACCGGGCTCAAGAATAAAAATCGGAATCCCAAAGGCAATTCCGTAAATAAAAGATGTGGGAAAACATCATGAATAGCAGAAAATTGAGCCGGTAATAAGAGGCGATAAGTCACGGAACCAATGCGTTCGGTGATGGAAAACGGACCAATGTATCGAGGCTCTAATTTTCCTGATCGACTGAAACGCACAACACCTTTCATAGGTGAAACACAAACGAACATCAATAAAGTCTGGACTTAAAACCAGCTTCTCACCGGCCTCAAGCCAACAAGAAGGAGATCGGCATGGCCTTCCATAGAGTGCCTCGAAAGGGGCCATACCAATACTAGATTGGAAGCTATTATTATGGGAAAACTCAACAAGAGAGATATGATCTTCCCAACTTCCACCAAAATCAAGAACACAAGCACGAAAAAGATCTTCAAGAGTTTGATTCACACACCTGATTTTCCCATCAGACCGAGGATGATAAGTGGTGGTAAAATTAAGCTTTGTTCCCAAAGCTTTTTGAAGACTCTTCCAAAATCCACTAGTAAATAATGGATTGCGATTACTAACAATAGAAGTAGGAATTCCATGTAATTTAACAATTTCTTTAACAAAGAGTTAGGCCAAAAGAGGAATGGTCTGATTAGAGCGAACGGGAATAAAATGGGCGGATTTAGTAAGTCTATCAACTATCACCCATCAGCTATCATGACCCGAACGAGAACGGGAAAGGCCGTCAATAAAATCCATGGAAATATGATCCCACTTCCACAATGGGATGTCTAATGGTTGCAATAACCCACCGGGCCTTTGATGCTTAGCCTTAATGAGTTGGTAAGTCATACAACGCTTAATGAAGTTAGCGATATCAAATTTCATTCCCTCCCAATAATAAAGTCGCTTCATATCCGCGTACATTTTACTACTAACATGACGAATAGTGAATTTAGAATGATGAGAATCTTCTAAAATATCCTTACGAAGATCACTAATATTTGGCACGATAAGTCTACCAAATTTTCGAATACCGCCACGAGCATCAATATCAAAGTTTTTCAACACTTCAATATCAATTTTATCCCAAAAATTTAGGCTAAGAAGAGCCAATTCGGGATCTAGCTTTAATGATTTAGAAGCACAAATGATAGCACACTCTCTTTTTCAAGAGAACGACATCCAAACCAATACTATTAGCATCGGTACAAAAGATAAAGTCTTGGTTCCCTTCGGGAATCACAAGAATAAGAATATCGGAAAATAATTCTTTCAAATTATCTTCTTTCCCGAAAAGCTAGAATTTTTTTCAAAAATTACAACTTACCTTTATGTAATAAAAATTTACATTTTTCAAGTTAATACATCGTGTCAAATTGTCTCATCAAATCGTTTAGGAGATTCCTATCGATAACGTTGATCAGGCGCATCGACCAAAATTCTTAAAGCACTCAATGGTCAATACAATCACAAAATCATCTTCTATATGATAAACATGTTCTTAAAAACCTTTAAGACTATTCTTTGCTCGCTTAAGAGCAAAAATCAAATTGTACTTATAAATAAATCTTATGAAAAAGATTTGAAAAATTTTAAATTGCTGTTTTCATCCAAAATCAATATATACAAGAATGGAGTCATTGAGATCGTGGAATACTCGATTCATAAAATGGATGAAATAAGCTGGACAAACTGAATGACATAATAAGTCATTCATAAGTTTCATAACGAGTGCGGAATGCGGTAAATGGAATGCTAACTCCCGCAACTCGTAGCCAATGAAAATCGGTGGCAAGGTCGAGCTAAAAAGACCTTAACACCACTCAAAAGATTGCTTAGGTGATAATCCTAAGACAAACTCAAAAATACCGGAAAATTCTCAAACTACATGAATGAGGGAAATAACACTTTCCTCATCATGTGAGCTTAAAGAATAAAATGATGCCATCAAATTGGAATCAAAATCACAAAGGAAAAACAGAAATCTGCTTAACATACTGAAAATGTCGAAGATGAATAATCCACACGGGACAAAGGATATGGCTTCATAATAATTAAGCCAATCCTTACAAAAGTCAATTCCGAAGCATAAGTAAAAATCGGCTCGGAAAGAAAAATCACATAAAATAATCTTGACATTTTCACAAAGTAAATTGAGTGTTGCGGATCCATCAATCGAATTCGCAATTCTCAATGAAGTCATCAAGCCAAAAATTTAAAAAGAGAAAGAACCATCAAGTTCTTTTGATATAAAATAATGAGATGAACCCAAATCAAAAGGAACTCGAATAAGATAATCACAAAATAAATGTCATCAAGGATAGAATGGATACCTTGACTAAGAGAAGAGTTGCTAAGGGCTTGCACAAATTTCAACTATCCCTCTCTTCTTACTTTGAAGTTTAGGGCATGTAGATAAGTAATGGCCCGAACATTTGCAATAGCGGCAATAAAGGGGTTTCGGGCACTTAATTACATAATGGTCTGTGGATCTACAATTGTAGCATTGTCCATGACTAGAGGTAGGCGACTTTGCTACCGAAGTTTCTTTCTTGCTTAGAAGTTTGGAGCATGCAGAAATATGATGACCTCAATTTTTGCAATAACGACAAAAGAGCGGCTCCGGACACTCCTTTGCATAGTGGTCCGTGGAACCACAATTGTAGCATTCTCCACGATTAGGGATTGGAGTCTTTGCCACCAAAGTAGTTTGCTTCACTCTCTTATTGGGATTAAGGCTCTTGAACTTAATTTGCCTCTTCTTGGAAATCCCAATATCACTATCACTACCTTTACCAACCTCTTCATGTCGAAGACTGATATCCACAAGCTGATGGAAAGGAACTTCAAGTTTTAGAGGTAAACCCATTTCGGGGTTCTTACACAAAGCACAAATAAACTTTTGATTCTTTACAAGATCCAAAAGTTGCTGGGCAGACATGAATACGCCATCCAGAGAAGGACTACTGGATTGGCCAGCGCTAGGACTGCCAGATCCAACCATTTCTTCTTCTTTATGAAAGAAAGAAAGGAGAAAAAGTTATTCACGGAATGAATTTCAATCAAACTTGATTGATAAAACAAGGAATCATAAAAGAAAATAGGATAGAACGGGTCCAATTGACTCGAACAAAATCCAAAGGCACGACTCCTAAGAAGGACTTAGGACAATGATCCTTGTTAGATTATTCTACATTGTTCCGAAGTTTGGCTCTGATACCAAGCTGTGATGCCCCACCTCTATACCCACGCTAGCCAAGGACACTACGAGGTAATGCCGTCAACTAGCATGGAGAATAAGGCTGTTGAGGAGCGACCATCTGTATAATTGCTTTGTGCGAGTACCGACATGCCAGATAAAAATATAACTTTTCATCTCAAGAGGAAATCCGACATACCGATACAAACTCAAAGCTACTACACAGTGGCTATATGGACTTCGGAAACAAATATAGAAATAAACATAACACAAATCAGTCACAGACAATTCATATCACAAAGGCGGAAATAGATATGAATATAACACATGAAAGTGTACATCAGAGTAGTGGTCAGATAAGATCCACAATAACACAAAAGAATAGATACAAGTGCTAGGCAAAAGAATATGTATACATCAAGGAGTCTTTATCTCAAATGTATACAACAAAAACTACTAAACTAGAGTAGTTAGCCAAAAGTCAGAAGATGGTTCCAGATAGGAAGTCAAGAGGAAGCACCTGTAAAATCTCAGTCTGACCCGAGTATTATTTAAGAAGAAAATAATAAACGGATCAGTCTAGCTATAATTATCAGATAAAATGAGATATAGAAAGAGATATAATAATAAAACGTATGATAACCAAAAGTGTCATACTACGACAAGTATACATCAGAAAACCCACAAAAGTCATAAAATATCTCAATAATCTCAAAACACGGGAAAGAACGTCATATTCTTAATTTAATTCACCAAGCCACAAATAATGATATACATATCAATGCCAATCGTAAATGCTGGTGAAACATAAATTCCAGAAATCAATATCCAGAAATCACAAAAGTTAACGACACACGAATTCTAGAAATCACAAATAAATAGGAACATCGACGTAGTACAGTGTTACGCCCGATGAACCAAAAGCACAATAAATCGGAAATCAATAATTAGAAATCCCGAAATCACAAGAAAAGGATGGCCAATCCCATAAAAATACCTAGGCCAATCACAAGGGTTAATGACACACGAATTCACCAATGCACAAATATTGATAGAACTTATTAATGTAAATCACGAAAATTGGTGAAACACAAATTCTAGAAATCGTCAACTAGAAATCCAAAAAGATCACAAAAAGGGAAAGAGGCCTATCACAAGAACGGGAGCATTAAAGCGCACCAACACGTGTATCACAAGATGAGACGCTATCTCATGGTTGCTAACCATCAATTTTGAGCCAAAGCTCCACAAGAACGGCCCGAAGACCATGAGCCGAAACTCCACAAGAATGACCCGAAGACCATGAGCCGAAGCCCCACAAGAACGGCCCGAAGACCATGAGCCGAAGCTCCACAAGAACGGCCCGAAGACCATGAGCCGAAGCTCTACAAGAACGGCCCGAAGACCATGAGCCGAAGCTCCATAAGAACGGCCCGAAGACCATTAGCTGAAGCTCCACAAGAAGGATCTTCGCAGACCCACAAGTGTAAATTACACTAAGCTAGTAAATATATGAGTTTAGCTTCATGTCCCATAACCACTAGCTTAACTTAAATATTTACGAACAAATTGTAGACTTCCACTCGAATTTAAGTGTCAATTACACTAAACTAGTAAATATATGAGTTTAGCTTCATGTCCCATAACCACTAGCTTAACTTAAATATTTACGAGCAAATTGTAGATCTCCACTAGAAAATTGTCACAAAGGATTCAATCGAACAAGTCCAAGAATTAACCGACGAAGTAAACGCAAGTGTTTCATACCACTTGTTTTACTAAGTCGTTTAATTAGATTTCTCATACGAATGAGGTAAAGGTTTGTTTATACTAATAGATTGGAAAATGGTTTAAGAAACGAGCTTTGTAATTAAAATAGTGTCAAAATCGTTTTGATAAAAGAGTTTTGATATTTACTACTAGTATAGAAAACCTTTATATTTTTAAAGTGACAAATCACAAAAACGATTGTAGAAACAATCAATCATCAAAACCCACATTCGAAGACATGAATTAAATCCAAAGAAATCGATACTGAATCCATCAAAATGGATATTCACATAAACCCCGGAAAAGAAGCCATCAAAGTCGATAATAATTGATGACAATAAGTCGGATCAACAAAAATCGATAAACCTTGGAAATTTACTCGAAAATAGGCAAATTAGGCAAAATCAGCAGTTCCAGACGTCTGGTAGGTGTTCCCAGACGTCTGGCCCAAGGTTCTGGAAGTCTAAGTGTTTTCTCCCTTCTATTTTTAATTCCTGGGCCATTTCAGACGTTTGAAAATTTCAACCAGATGTCTGAATTTGATTTCAGACGTTTGGATTTTGTTTTAGACGTCTGGATTTTGTTACTGCCTTTTCCAGACCCCTTTCCAGACGTCTGGATTTTTCAACCAGACGTCTGGATTTGGTTTCAGACGTTTGAAATTTATTTCAGACGTCTGAAATTTTCTGCTAGGCAAAAAAAACAGCCTAGCTCAAAAATGACAAATCCAAACCGAAATGCGATCGAACGAGCGACGAGCACTAAGGGTTTACACACATCGGCAACCCGGCCCTATAAGCACTTCGATGCATCACCAAAAACATGTTCAAACATCCATAAAAGGATTTTCATAAAATTGAACCAAAACACCAAAAATTGGAGAATTCACAAAACCAATTCAAATCACAGCAAATGAACACAAAATAGATGTTAGGAATTCATACCTAACAACAAAGATAGCTATAGAAGTAGATGTGAGATAAAAATCTCACCTTTAAACCCAAAAATGATAAAGAAGAAGCTTGAAAGCAAAGGAGGATCAACCACTCTTCAATCCCAACTCAAGAAGCTTGAATCTAAGCTTTAAAAGAAGAACATTCCCAAAGTTAGGTTTAGGAATTTCTGAAATTGA